>JADWQK010001295.1:0-600000 GCA_017933935.1 Sesamia nonagrioides | reverse complement strand
TTATTTATATAAATACAACACAATAAAAACAATAATCGCAAAGTCCTGAAGACCTATACTCGTAGGTAAAAATCTTCAAAAATTTTCAAAAATGTTGGGAAATTCAAGTTATTTTTAACAGATTGAGACTAAAACCAGGCTGTAAACGTTCTTAAATTTTTAGGAATTACCCTTCAAATTGGGGAAAAAAGTTTTGAACGTTACCAATTTCTGTAATTTTTATAATAATATTTATAAACAAGCAAATATCTTTATCCGTAAAATTACCTTTAAAAAAATATATAACTTACCAGTGCTCCCTATTCTCGGAAGTCAGAAACTCGGAACTCGAAAGTCGGAAGTTCGAAACTCGGAAAACTGGAGCACAACACTACACTGCACTAGGTACTATTGTGTTACAACATTACCTATCGTGGCAAACGCGGTGCGCGCCTACTTCGACTGAGGCATGATATCTAGCCTTGTGCTTTATATAGTGGGGATGGGGTGCTGGCGTACTGCTTGATTCGCTATGTAATAATAAGTGGATTCGGCAATCATTGTACCGATAGTCGTGACAGCCAATGGCTTAATAGCCAAGAGCCTGGGCCAACACATCAGGAGGCTCTCGTTAGGCAGCTGGAACAAGGGCTTGGTTCAGAAAGCTGTAGATCTGGACACGCCTCGCATCGTCAGGAAGTTTCTCTCTCTGGAGCCCTGATCACCGGTAGCTTGGACCCTGTTCCCTATACCGGTGGGCTACTATCATACTAATATTATAAATGCGAAAGTATCTCTGTCTGTCTGTCCAGCTTTCACGCCAAAATTACTGAACCAATTGTAATGAAATTTAGTACACAGATAGTCTAGAGCCTGAGAAAGGACATAGGCTATATAACATCCCGCTATGACCAATAGGAGCAGAGCAGTAACAAAAAATGTTGCGAAAACGGGGGCTAACCCGGGTGTACTACATATTGCTCCTATTATTTTAACAGGCGCTTATTTTATATCAACTAAGCTCTTTTTAATCTACTGGAACCACCGCGGGCTGTAAACTGAAGTTCACGCGGTCGCGGGCAACAGCTAGTATAATAATAAGTGGATGTAGCAATCATTGTAACGATAGTCGTGACAGCCAATGCCAAGTTAATAGCCAAGAGCCTCGACCAACACCTCAGGAGGCTTTCGTTAGGCAGCTGGATCAGAAAGCGGTACATCTAGACACGGCTCGGCTTGCCAGGAGGTTCTTCTCTCTGGAGCCCTGACCACCGGTAACTTGGACCCTGTTCCCGATACCGGTGGGCTACTATTATTTACATTTTTAAATGGTTTTTTTTTGTGTATTTTTTATATAGAATGTGGAGGCATGAGGAACAGGGAGTAAAATTCACTCATCCTCCATTAAAAAGGAAGCGTCCTCCGACCAGACGGGTGTTATGTCTGGCGGGCACTTGGCCAACGGTTGGAATTGGGAAGTTGTATATATCCTAGTTGCACGGTAAACTCTGATTGCGAGATGTAGAATTTGTGTGACGTCAGTATAACGTTCACAAGTGGCGGTTGTAGCTACCGCTACAAGAAATATTTAAAAATATAAATTAATGAGGAAATATAGTGAAATAAAGTAAATAATAATAAATATTAATCTTTATTACACACAAAATTGGTATAAAAAAGTGTGAAGACCCTGACGCTTGTGCTAGGTGATACAGCTATGTTACAAGGGCCAGTGCCTTCTCCCAATAAGAGATTTAACAGAATCCTATGAAAAATATTAACAAAAATAAATGAATTTGGTAACAAGAGAATCTAAATTAAAAGCGAAAATTATTAAGTCTGATGATGTGTTATGTCCGCACCCCTAAGTATGGCTGGTTTCTGAAAAATATCCCTGTTATATTTAATATAAAATACAGGGTTCGGCACTCGAAGTGTTACTAATTTTACGTTGCTATAGCAACTAAACTGTTTACAATATGGCGCCCATTTTTTCACATTCCTTAGTGTATGGTATTGTTAATAAACTGACAAAAGCCTACTATTTCTCGTCGTTGTTAAAAAAAGTTTCGCAGATGGAAGTCAAACGAAACAGTGTCATTGCTTTGTATTTGGCTGGAAAATCGCAGGCAGCCATCGTTAATGAGCTAGGACATTTACATTTGAACAAAATGTTTGTGTATCGGACCATCATGCGTTACAATGATACGGGTAGCATCAAAAAACGCCATGGAGGTGGACGTCCAACAACAGCAACATCATCAGCAATGGTTCGAAAGGTAAAGGCTAGAATTGAACGAAATCCACGACAAAGAGCAGTTAAATTGGTGAAAAGTCTTAATGTATCTGCCTGGAGCATAGGGCGCATATTAAAAAATAAATTTCAACTGAAGCCCTACAAATTACAAAAAGTGCAAGATCTGACAGCACAAATTTGCACAAAAGACAGTTCGTCTAGAAAGAGCTAAGAACTTAAAGCCTTAAAGATAGCGCTTAGCCGAGAATGGAACAAAATACCAGCAGACCACATTCGTGCAGCGTGTGAAGCCTTCTTGGTCAGACTCGATGCTGTTATCCGCGCTAAAGGTGGCCATATCGAACAATAGCTTCTTTTTTTATTTATTGTATATGTCTTTTTTGATACTGAAATTTTTAAATAAATATGCTCATGTTTAACAGAATTACAGCATTTTGAATTGGTAACACTTCGAGTGCCGACCCCTGTAATACTAGCGAATAGAAATGATGTGATCCGACAGAGGACCAAAGTCACTGACATAGCTGAGAGGAATGGCAAGCTGAAGTGGCAATGGGCTGGTCTCATATACTGTTGGGCCGACAACCGATGGGGTAAACGATTCCTCGACTGGAGACCGCGTCTCGGCAAACGTAGCGTAGGACGCCCTTGGGCGAGATCTGCGACGACATCAAAAAGGTGGCTGGTGATGGCTGGTGGTGGCTGGCGGAGAACTGCTCAGGATCCAGCTTGCTGGCGTGCTATGGAAGAGGCCTATGTCCAGCGGTGGACGAGTAGAGGCTGATGATGATGATGATGACTAGCGGTCTAGCTTCGCAGGGGCTGAGGCTTTCGCTGACTGAGTTACTGAGTTATAGACACTGTCTTCTTCTTCTTCTTTTTCAGCCTATAGAGATCCACTGCTGAACAGAACCTCCCCCCAAGGCTTTTCACGATGACCTGTCTTGTGCTGCCCGTATCCTTTGGCTTCCCTCGTCCTTCACCAGGTCATCAGTCCAACTTGTTGGGGACGCTGCGTGTTTCATAAATAAAGATAATTTAATGATTGAATTAATTAAATTATTAATTTGATTTATTTAATTTTAGTTTTGTAAGTTTTCTTTAAATTATAACCTCCAAACATTAAAAATTACAAAGAAAGATGAAAACTAATTTTCATTAAAGTTAAATATAAATTAAAGCTAAATCTGTTACATAATTTATTTTATACAAAGGTGTCTAGTCCCGTGAATTTTTTTCGCCGTCAGATAGAAAATTTCGGCTGTCTCCTTGGGCCACCACTGTTTCCTCACTGGACTACCACTGTTCCCGCACTGGTTCACCACAGTTACCTCACTGGATCACCACTGTTCCCTCACTGGATCACCACTGTTGCCTCACCGAACCACCACTGTTCCCTAACTGGATCACCACTGTTCCCTCATTGAACCACCACTGTTCCCTCACTGGATCACCACTGTTCCCTCACTGGATCACCACTGGTCCGTCAATCATCACTGTACCACCACTACTTCTTCACCGAGCCATCACGGCACTGTTCCCTCACTGGATCACCACTGTTCCCTCACTGGACCACCACTGTTCCCGCACTGGTTCACCACAGTTACCTCACTGGATCACCACTGTTCCCTCACTGGATCACCACTGTTGCCTCACCGGACCACCACTGTTCCCTAACTGGACCACCACTGTTCCCTCACTGGATCACCACTGTTCCCTCACTGGATCACCACTGGTCCCTCACTCATCACTGTACCACCACTACTTCTTCACCGAGCCATCACGGCTGAGTTATTAAGAGAGGACTCTAGTGCCGAGGAATTTGGAAAATAGGTAATTGAAGAAACTATTGCCTAATGCATTAATTAATATTGGTAAAATGCGAAAAGGACAGCTGCAGCTCAGGCTGATTTTACCAACAAAAACGTTGACCAAAAGACGTTTCGTATTCCGCAGTTTTCTTTTTCAAAACACGACAGATCTCAATTATTTTTATATCAAAATTTAGAGGAAGAGTATACCTATGCTTCTATTATTGTCTTATTTGTCAAAAACTTATCACGTTTTTTTAATAGTCATCTGAGCGTCACGGTAAAAATGGGTTATTTTTCGCGATTTTGAAGTATCGTATTTCTTGTATTATTTAAGTTTCGGAAAAAATCAAATTATAGGGGTACATATAATCACGGTATTAAATTATAGAAGAAAAAATAATTGCTGTAAAAGCATTATCCACGAAGAAAACTCCACTAGAGTTCCCTCTTAACAAAACAAATAATTCAATTTTTACAATACGCAAAGCGATACCATATTTTATATCATCGCTAATACTACAGCAAAGCCTTTACAAACCATTGAAGGCTTTACGCACTCAAGCCGACCAACCCAAGATGACCTCCGCTCGCAATTCCAATACGAAGAATTAGAGGTCAAACTATGTTAGTTTTTGTTTTGATACAATTCCTACACTCAATTTAGTCGTGACGTCATTTTGGACATGAATTATAACAAAGAAATTTATTTGTTTAAGTTTTTATTTTTAAAGGGTAGACAATTTCGAAAGGGTCATTTTGTATTTCAACAAATTTTTCTTAAGTATTAAAATAAGAACGCAGAGATTGACAGAAAATACTAACTAATATTATTTTAGGCCTGAAAAGGTCGGTCATTCTCATTAGACTTTAGAATAGGAGTTTTGACGGGAAAGCTAAGATGAATGTCACGTGCATTTTTCATTCGACATTTAAAATTATTTATAGTGTCGTTTACTAAATAAAAGCGCGTGATTTATGTAGTAAAAAGTGCATTCAGTAAATAATTCATAAAGAACATTGAAATATCGCAGCATAGTGGCCACATCATTACTTTGCCTCAAACCTCCCTCATAGACGGTCCACGCGGCCGTCTTTTTCAACTGTCATTGGCGATATCCGCCATTATTGTGAAATAAAATTTTCAAAGAATTTCTATAATTTGTTACACGTGTTACTGGCAAAATTGTGGTATCTACTCCACAGAGGCCTAAAAAGAAAAAAAAGTAGTTTAGACCTGTCAAATTGAATTTGAGGACACGGTTGGCGTAGTGGCTGAGCGATCGACTGCTGCGTTGCGTGTCACGGGGTCAATTCCCGCACGGAATAAATACTTTTTTTTTTTTTTTTACATTTTATAAACCAGCGCTTGACCGCAATCCTGCCTGATGGTAAGCAGTGACGCAATCGTTGATGGTAAAGCGCACTAGTTTATTAAGAGCCTATTCACTCTAGCCTTGAAGACACTCAAATTGTAGTCCGACGGGAACACCGCCGCTGGCAAATTGTTCCAGACCCTCGATGTACGCGGTATAAAGGAGGAGGCGAAACGCTTCGTCCGGATCGTAGTGGTGTTAACAACGTAAGGGTGGAAACCAGCCTTACGACGGCTCGTCCGCTGGTGGAACGGAGCCCCATCTCCGTTCCATTAAATCATGTCATCCCGAATTAAATCATGAAATATAGAACACCGAAAGGCTGGCTACTCTACGCCTGTGCTCTAGGCTTTGGAGACCAACTCGAGTTAGATCAGGGTCACCAATCAGCCTCTTTGCACGTCTCTCCACTGAATCCAAAGTGGCCAAGTGACACTTGGCAGCACCAGCCCAAATGTGGCTGCAGTACTCCACACACGAACGGACCTGTGCTTTGTATAACATTAGAAGCTGCCCAGGTGTGAAGTACTGCCGGACCGGGGTTATATGTCCTACAGGTAGCTGTTCCGGGTCTGGCTGTTTGTGTATGTGACATTATATGTTTGTAATTGCACCCACGGTACAGGAGAAATTCCTAGCGTCCCCAACGAGCTTAAATAAAAAAAACTTCGCCACTTCCTAGTGATTCAGAAATTCACTTTAAAAAAAACTTAGTGAATAGGAAGGAAGACGGTCGGCAGTTGAGCGAGGTGATACAATGTTACCCTATTCGATGGACCCCGAGGCGGAGGCGCGCGCGAGTGTCAGCGCGCGCCTCTGAGGCGATGCACGGGGTAGCTTAACACCCCACTACCCCGTGCCGGAGACGAGGCCCGGACAGACCGGGCCAGCACGAGGGTGTGGGGCTGCGGAAGAATTTAGATTCCCGCGGCCCCACGCGCGCTCGTGATAGAAGAGACACCGGGGTGGTTTTAGTCAGTAAAAGTCTGACAGACTCCGTCGCCCACCCTAGGGCGGCGGACATCCTATGAGGATTTCCACCCCGAAAAAACAAAAAAAGTGATACAATGTTAAATCTAACTGCACGACCAAACTAACGTCCAAATGTTGAAGTGTCGGAAGTTTGGTCGTGGAGGGTCTCCAGATCAATATCCATGTGGCGCAGCATAGTTGGCCATGTTGTTAGGCTTAAAATTGCATCACCACGCTCAACTGCCGTCTTCCTACCTATTCACTCAGTTTTGAGTGAATATATAGGTTCTTAATAAACTGGTCCGCTTTACCCTCAACGATTGCATCACTGCATACCATCAGGCGGGATTGCTGTCAAGCACTAGTTTATAATTATAAAAAAAGAAATTAATAACTTAAAATGATTATGAATCGAGAGTAATTTAATACAAAATGCAGACCGTGTGAATTGACTCAGTGAAGCAGTAAATCTGTTTAGACGTCATGTGGAGTGTAAAGAACGCGCGTGAGCGGCTCGTGCTGCAGGAAGTTGATACGGTCAGGCCGCACCCACAGTAGCGGCGGCCACCTCCGCCGCCCCACGTGACCATCAGCCGATCAACTCTGTAAAAATCATCATCATTATCTCAGCGTTTATCCCAGTCAAGCTTTCTCAGCTTTGGAGTCTGGGGTTCGCCTTTCGATGAATAAGGCTGCACGCTGTTAAATAGCGACTAATAGCGTCATCGGAGAGTCCTTCCAGTCTAGATAAAACATGTAAATAATAACATCTTAATGTTATTTAATTTTATTTACTTCTTAATACAATTTTTTATGTAATTTTATTTTTATAAAACAAATTGTAGGTATGGATGAAATATCTGAATTAAATAAATATTATTATTATTATTTACCAGTGTAACTGCTGATCTTGGCTAAACTTCAATATTTTCCGTGTAGCGAATGCCGACTGGGCTAGTGGAGTCCGCGTCTCGGCAAACGTAGCGTAGGACGCCCTTGGGCGAGATGGAGCGACGACATCAAAAAGGTGGCTGGCAGTGGCTGCCGGAGAACTGCTCAGGATCGAGTTTGTTGGGGTGCCATGAAGGAGGTATATGTCCAGCAGTGGACGAGTAGGGGCTGATGATGATGATGATGATGACTGCCGTCTGACCTCCACAACCCGAAGGAGATGTCGAAGCATTGCAGTTAGACTGTTGAAATTTGAGGGCTGCAGCAACCCGTAACGACTGCCATTAGTTGTTCGTATGGCAACCGGGACCAACGGCTTAACGTGCTTTCCGAAACACGACCAGACCAGTGCAAATATTCATAGGTATTCATGCATACAAATATTTGCACTGCGCGGGAATATCGCCTCAACTGTGAAAAATCTCACCTACCCAGGTGGAGTCAGGGGAGGGGAGGGGGGGAGCGCTGCCCCTCCTAGAAATCTCACAGTACATGTATGAACTCCCCTGGTTACTAAACAATTTATAAATGAGGACTTATCTCTAACTTTTGAATAAACCCCTTATTAGACACTGACAAAATGTACGTAATTGCCAAAACACCGCGTGCGACTATAGTACAGCGCACCAAGATTACTCATTCTAAAAATTTGACTTGACAAGGTTGATGATGATGATGATATGAAGCGACTTCCTATCTGGCCTCCACAACCCATTTATTGGGTAATACGATACGCCTTGGTAAGACTTCCCTTCCCATTTCTAATTTATTATAGTCCACAATTCCCAGCACAAACAGTAGGTTTTCAGCAATACCAAAAACATCCAGAGATGTATTGTTTTTTTTTTTTTTTTATAAATTATAAACTAGCGCTCGATCGCAATCCCGCAAAGACAGTGACGCAATCGTTTATGGTAAAGCGCACTAGTTTATTAAGAGCCTATTCACTCTAGCCTTGAAGACACTCAAATTGGTTTTTATTAAGTTTTATGATTTAGTTCAGATATCGCCCTTTTTTCGGGTGGGAAATCATCAGATGACTTCTTCCACTCTGGGTGGAGCTTAAGGCCGTATCAGACTTTTACTGACGAAAATCCACTCCTACTCCTCCATTTGCCGTGCCAGGGCCACAGCATTTCTTTTCTAACAACCCGCGGCCAGACATCGCTCAACACGTCTGCAGGATTTATTTAATGATTTATTTTAGTTTAGATATTGCCCCTTACGTCTGCAGGATTTCTTTGGTTAATTATTTTGATCCTATATATTATATAAATCTAAGCTCAGAGAATAGATACTTACCAATATTATTTATTTATTCATTTATTTGTGAAAACAAACAGTGACACATTACATTTTATAGAGAGTAATACAAAAAGATATGAGCAAATATGTAACCACATTTTCCACAGAATCCATAAAAATAATAATATTTACAAACCATGCTAGTCAAATTGAAACCTACAAGTAAGTAATACAAAGTCAAATTTAATATTATACAAGTATTGTTCCCAAAAAATCAAATTTAGTAATAGAGCAAAAACTCGAATGTATAAATGATGTAAATGAAAATTATTATTATTGACTAAGCACCTTTAGTACAGTATTTTTGAAACTACCAGCAGAAAGAGCAAATATATCGATATGATGGAATTTATCATTGTAATTATTAGTAAGTCGCCGCAAAGGCGCACGCGTACCCGCGTTACTTCGAAAACGGTCTCGGCTACTGTTTGCAGTTACCTCAACTGCAAACAGTAGCCGAGACCGCACCGCTCGACCCACTGTCGTTCTAGGAACTATGTACTTAACTTATTCTATTACGAATATCAATACAGTCATATGCATTGCTACACAAATCAAATAATAATATTTAATGTTCTTTTATTTCATGCAAATAGGACTTTCATTAATATACGATATATTAATTAAAGTCCTATTTGCATTAAATAAAAAGTTTTATTTTAGTTTAGATATCGCCCATAGCAGACAAACTGCAGGAGGGTCGCCTACGTTGGTACGGTCATGTCTTACGAAAATCGGCATGTTACGTGGGTAACAAATGTCTTGCCATGGCGCCTCCGCCGGGCCGGAACAAGCGGGGTAGACCAAAGAAGTGCTGGCTTGACGTTGTAAGAGATGACATGAGTGCCGTGCCAACAATGTCACACCACGGGGTTTAAAGATCGTGCGAAATGGAGGCGAATGAGTAGATGCAGACCCCGGGCTCTAGCGCGTAAGCCGAGGTTGCAACCGGGGCTAAACGCTGAACTGATGATGATGATGATAATCGCCCATCAAGTCGTTTTTTTAATAATTATAAGCTAGTTCTTGGCTGCAATCCCACCTGATGGTATGCAGTGATGCAAACGTTGATATTAAAGCGCACTAGTTTATTAAGCCTATTCACTTAAAAAACTTGGGAATAGGAAGGATGACGGCAGTTGAGCGAGGTGATGCAATGTTAAACCCAACAACACGACAACGATTCTGTGCCAGAGGGAGATTGATCTGGAGACCCTCCATGACCAAACTCCCGACACAACAACATTTGGCGCATCGTACCCGGCACACATCGCAACTGCTCAAGCACATCCTCCATACGGCTTCACCAGACATCATGCCGGAATACGACGAATCGCTTGGCGGCAAGACTTTGTCTGGTGGGTGGTAACTTCTTCCGGCAGCCGATATTATGGCCTACCACCGAGAACGAGACGTTGTAAGAGATGACATGCGTGTCAACAATCTCATACCACAGAATGCCAGAGATCGTGCGAAATGTGTAACATACCGGTCCCCGGGGTCCAACGCCGCAGGCACAACCGGGGTTAAACGCTGAAATGATGATGATAATAATCGCTCATCAAGACGATTATTATTTTGACCTTGTTGTTAAAGCATGCAACCATTCTTACATCAAGTACATTCAAATTTCCCGATTCCTTCCCTGCATGGGAAGGAATCGGGAATATTCCTAATTCCATTAAAGGTCTAGAGACTAAGCCAGAAAAACTTCCAAAAAAACAACAGCCAACTTCTCCCTGCTTCAACACTTCACCATCAAAAAAGCTACAAGATTGCACGCCGTGCGCCGGCCGGCGAATATAACCATTCTTTAAATTAATAATTACCCTTTGAATCCAACAACCAAAGCGAACAACTGTACAATTACGGAGGCCTCCATCACAACCCGGAAAGTGCATCGCTGTATATTTCAGTAAGTCCTTTTACCTTTTCTTTCCTACTCACACATTTTGTCTGTGCTACATGTAATTTCCCAAAATCGCGCCTAAGAAATGCAGTTCAATTGTCGAAGATTTATCAGTGTACCATTATGAAACAGTTGTGTATTATGTAAATATTATCTCTAATAGTAGGTACTTACTATAATTAATTACAGTCATATTTGTTTTATCAAGTTTTGAACATGCACCTTGGTAAAGTAGACCTCCTTGATCTAACCACTGATTGCAAATACGTAGACTGTTATTCATAAACGATGATTAAAGTTAAGTGACGTGAAAATGCCAAAAATTTATCAGTCACTAATCACTAATTAGATCGAATTAGGAATGAGGAGATCCGCAGAAGAACGAGAGTAACCGACATAGCCCGAAGAATTGCAACACTAAAGTGGCAGTAGGCCGGGCACATTGCCCGTAGGACAGGTGCCCGATGGGGCCGACGGGTTCTCGAGCGGCGACCACCCACCGGAAGACGCAGCGTGGGTAGGCCCCCGACAAGGTGGACCGACGACCCGGTGAAGGTCGCGGGAAACCGCTAGATGCGGGAGGCGCAGGACCGGTCGTCGTGGAGAACCTTGGGGGAGGCCTATGCCCAGCAGTGGACGTCTTTCGGCTGAAATGATGATGATTATTCACTAGTTGACTCTAAGCAACGCTTATGAATAAAGGGGTAAATCTGTAATCGTCATTCTGTTTGTCAGTAACATTTTTTATAATCTATCAATCAATCTGCCGGCCACTTTGGTCTCGTGGTTGCAAATACGACTGCCGGGCTTGGCGGATCCTGACTTCGATTCCCATGTCCTGTTATTGGCTTTTTACATTAGCAATTGATGCTTTACGTTGTGTAAATTATTTCATCACCACTGCTCTCAAAACAGCGAAGGAAAACATCATGAGAAAACATATCCTAGAGCCAAAAACTTCGAAGACATGTGACATCTACCAACCCGCACTGTGCCCGCGTGGTAGATTACGGCCCACTCCCTCTCACCGAAAGGAGGCCTGTGTGCCAAGAGTGGGAACAATATAGGCTTATGTAATGTTATGTTATGTCAATTTCTTTGTACTAACCTCGGAAAGCAGTTGAAGGGCCTTATTTCCAGCAGCAGACTGCTGTATGCTGATGATGGTGATAAAACACCGCGGCATTAACATAAATAAGATAATGGGTGCAGGAATTAACTATAAAATCGGCTGCCGGCAGAAGTTACCACCCACCAGACAAAGTCTTGCCGTCAAGCGATTAGTCGTGTTCCGGCATGATGTCTGGTGAAGCCGTACTGAGGACGGGTTTGAGCAGTTGTGTTGCGATGTGTGGCGGGTACGATGCGCCAAATGTTGTTGTGTCGGGAGTTTGGTCGCGCAGCTTCGTTTGATCGTGTTGGTCTTGGGTTTAACATTGCATCACCTCGCTCAACAGCCGCCATCCTTCCTATTCCTTAGTTTTTTAAGTGAATAGGCTTAATAAACTAGTGCGCTTTACCATTAACGATTGCATCACTGCTTACCATCAGGCGGGATTGCAGTCAAGTTTATAATAATTAAAAATAATAATAATAATATCGGAATTATTAATATCGGCTGCCGGCAGAAGTTCCCACCCACCAGACAAAGTCTAGCTGCTAAGCGATTCATCGTGTTCCGGCATGATGTCTGGTGAAGCCGTACGGAGGACGGGTTTGAGCAGTTGTGTTGCGATGTGTGCCGGGTACGATGCGTGAAATGTTGTTGTGTCGGGAGTTAGGTCGTGGAGGGTCTCCAGATCAATCTCCCTCTGGGTTAAATATTGCATCTGTTTTTAGAATTCATAAACGATTCCATTACTGCTTACCATCAGCCGGGATTTCGATCAATCACTAGTTTTTAATTAATAATAATAATAAAAAAATTGTAATAGTTTCAAACCTGTGGAATCATAATCATCATCTTCATCATCAACCTTTTTATCGTCCCACTGCTGGGCACAGGTCTCCTCTCATACAGAGAAGGAATGGGCGTAATCACCACGCTTGCTCAATGCGGGTTGGCGATTTCAGACCCAAAGTTCAGGTTTCCTCAAGATGTTTTCCCTCACCTTCAGTCACCTGTGGAATACCGACAGTAAACCTGGTAGTAGTGTCCGCATGTTTTTCATTACTATTGGAGAGACCACTGTCCTCAATAACTATCAACGATTGCATCATTGCTATTGTTTTGACAAAATTCATTGACTATTTTTACCACTGATTGCATAAGTAGCAAAAAATATACTTCCTCCATTTCTTATTTAAGTTAGGACAAAATCTAGTAATCTAGGAACTGTTGGTTTCTTTTAATCTAGCAATTTTGTCTGTCTTTTTTTATTAATATTGTTTAAATGACTAGACCAAACTTTGATCAAGGCAACTTTAAATCTTATCGGAGACTAGGCATTTATGGGCGCAAGAGATATTGTTACTCACAAGCGCGTGCGCAGACATAGGTGCAGTATAGCTTCCCTTTTTTTAAAATAGGAAATCATAAAATGACGTCTCCCACTCTGGGCGGAGTGGAAGGGCGTGTCAGACTTTTACTGTCTAAAACCCACCCGTGTTCCTGAAACCGTGGCCCTGGCATACAGGAAGTGAAGTCACTTCCTGTATGCCAGGGCCACGGTTTCTTTTTTAACCAACCCGCAACCCCGACTCAGGAGGCATCGGTCTTCATGGACCCCGTCACGGTGTGCTGACATCCCTTTGAGGCGCGTGTGAAACACAACGCGCCGTCGACTCGGGCCTTGTCCTTACCGGGCCCTGTCCCGCGCCGGACGGAGCATAAAAACGTGTCAGACTTTAACTGACTAAAACTCAACCGTGTTCCGACGTTTGCTTGTGCGCCAGGGTCACAGTATCTCTTTCAAATGACCTGCGGCCCTGACAGGCCTCAGTCCTCGTGCATCCTGACTACAATTTAAGTGTCTTCAAGGCTAGAGTGAATAGGCTCTTAATAAACTAAGGCGCTTCACCGTCCACGATTCTATCGCTGCTTACTATAAGGCGGGATCGCGGTCAAGCACTAGTTTATAATTATAAAGGTTATAAAATAAAGAATATATATAAATGTAGCTATATGTTTGGGAATCAAATTCAAAGCTTTAAATTCAAATGGCATGTAAAAGTATTGTTGAACGTCAAAAATTACAGTACTGACTTTCTGACTTGACTGTACTTTCTGACTTTTTGTTACTTTTTTGTTCAATATAACTTGTTTTTTAATTTATTTCTAAATCAATACAGTTTCCTTCTTCCCTTCTCAATAATATAGAATTAATTCTAGGAGCCCCTTGGAATGGCAGTTTTCATATAGAGAAGAAGGGACAAGATACTCCATCCAATCGAACACAAGACTTCAAGCTCGACTGTCACGCTGGCGACCACGTAACGAACGGGACAGAACTATTGTTTTATCAAGATTCATTGACCAATCTAACAACTGACTGCATATTTACAAAAAAAATGACTTCCCGTGTTTTTTGTTTGAGTTGCAACATAAACTATAGGCAAACTGTTTGTTCAATCTTGCAATGCCATCTGACTTTTATCGGCAAAATACTTAAGAGGGGACTCTAGTGGTGCTTTCTCTATACAAACGTATTCCGCTGTTTTCTTCGTGGATAATGCTTTTAGAGCAATCATTTTTTTCTACTATTTTACACCGTGATTATACGTGTATCATTTGATTTTTTCCGAAACTTAATTAATAAAAGAAATATGATACTTAAAAATGGCGAAAAGTAACCCATTTTTTAACCGACTTCAAAAAGGAGGAGGTTACTCAATTCGACCGTATATATGCTTTTTTTTTATGTTTGTTCGCGCATAACTTCGTCGTTTATGAACCGATTTTGAAAATTCTTTTTCTGTTGGAAAGAAGACGTTCCCAAGGTGGTCCCATTATAAGGATATCAGGGTTCGATGGTGGAAGACCAGAGAAAACAAGGGGAACTTTCAAAAGTTGCAGGGGCGACTAGTGCATTTCTTAGCATTTTCATTAAGTATTATAAAGCACCACAATTTAATAAAGGTCTGGAGTAGATCTGATGATGGAGCCGGGAGACAGTCGAAGGAACTCCTCAACAATTCACAGCAGCTGCCTTGTGTTTGGGCTCGATTAATTTGTATTGATAAGAACTTTGCACCTAGATGGGTTGTGACTGTCATAAGAGCTCTGATGATGAAGGCAAAGGCCAGTTCCGGGAACTCCTCAACGGTTTACAGTAGCTACTTTGTGGTTGGACTTCATTCATTTATATTGATGAGACCTTTGCACCCATTGGGTTAAAATAATGGTCTGCAGTAAATTTGATGATGAAGATCATAGGCAGTTGAGGGAATACCTACTTACGGGTAAAAATTAAAGTAAACAAAATTACGTCGTTTCCCAACTATATTTGCGTCAGCTTTCAGTCTGACCGGACGCAACTGAATACATAGTACTTTTAACAACTAAAAAGTGTAAAATAAAAACTTTTTTACAAAAAAATAACCGACTTCCAAAAACCACTACAAAGTGAAAAATAACTAATTTCGGAAGTCGGTGTCAAAAAAAGAATATACAAAACCAAAGACACCGACTTCCGAAATTAGTTATTTTTCACTTTGTAGTGGTTTTTGGAAGTCGGTTATTTTTTTGTAAAAAAGTTTTTATTACCGTGATGTTCAGATAACTATTAGACAAACGTGATAAGTTTTTCCCTAAAAAGAAAATAATAGAAGCATAGGTATACTTTTCCTCTAAATTTTGATATAATTGAGTTCTGTCGTATTTTGATAAAGAAAACAGCGGAATACGAAACGTCTTTTGGTCAACGTTTTTGTAGGTTAAATCAGCCTGAGCTGCAACTATTCTTTTCGCACTTTACCGGGAGAGGTTGGAAGTAGCGTAACCGCAATAGTTTTTTCTAATACCTATTTTCCAAATTCCTCGGCAGTAGAGTCCCCTCTTAATAATACATGCAGATACGTAATTAATAATGAACACTCAATGTGACCTGTGAACTCCTTGTCGTGTGTATTTTCGACGAATCCCACTCGACTGGGCAGCATTCGGGATGCTCCGTAGTGACTTCTCGTCCAAAATACCCCAGTGTCTAATGACAAAAGTTTTTAATATGTATTACCGGTGATAACATACGGATCATAGACGTGGTCCCTCACTATGGGCCTCATAAGAGAGCTCATGGTCGCACAGAGAGCTATGGAGAGGGCTATGTTAGGTGCTTCTCTACGTGATCGAATCAGGAATGAGGAGATTCGTTGAAGGACGGAAGTCGCCGACATAGCCCAGCGGATTAACTCTTTGAAGTAGCAGTGGGTGCTAGCTGATGGCCGATGGGGCAGAAAGGCTCTTGAATGGCGACCATATACTGGCCACTGCAGCGCCGGACATCCACCGACTAAGTAGTCGGATGGCCGCGTCCAACCGGTCTTATTGGAATTCCTTAGAGGAGGCCTATGTCCAGCAGTGGACGTCCTGTGGCTAACTTGATGACTCAATGTGTAATAGATCAATGTGTGGACTGAAAATTGATAATAGATGTGTCCCTTTCTTCAAGTCGCTAAAAATTCTAACCTTAACGTCATGGTATATTTACTTATGAAGTTAGTATTTTTATCAAGACACAGATAAGGTTGTTGGAAACGGTGTCAACGTTATAATAATAATAATTACATAAAAAAAAATAAAAAAATATATATAAATTTCCGGGTGTTCTCGTCTAGCTAACGGAGAGTACTTGCATAGACACAACCTTGTAGCCAGGATAATTCATCAGCAACTTGCTCTTAAATACAACCTTGTGGAATCGGAGGTGCCGTACTACAGGTATATGCCCGACCCAGTTCTCGAAAATGGCCATATCACATTGTACTGGGATCGATCCATCATCACTGACAGGACTATTGTTGCCAATAAGCCTAATACAGTGCTGGTGGATCGATCAGAGCGGCGTGCAATGATTGTTGACATAACCATCCCACATGATGAGAACCTCGTGAAAGCTGAGAAAGATAAACAAATCAAGTATCTTGACTTGGCTCACGAGGTTGTCGATATGTGGGAGGTGAATTCAGCAATCATTGTACCGATAGTCGTGACAGCCAATGGATTAATAGCCAAGAGCCTCGACCAACACCTCAGGAGGCTCTCGTTAGGCAGCTGGATCAAGGGCTTGATTCAGAAAGCGGTACTGCTGGACACGGCTCGTATCGTCAGGAAGTTCCTCTCTCTGGAGCCCTAACCACCGGTAGCTTGGACCCCGCTCCCGCCATCGGTGGAACACTATTTTTTTTATATTTTTAAATGTTTTTATGTTTTTTTTATAAATATTTAAAAATGTAAATGAATATGTCTATATAAAAGAATAAACGAAATAATAATAATATCTTTATTCAAGTAACAAAGACTCACGTTGTTAGTAAACCTTAAAAACTATGTTAAACAATTTACTCATCCCGTGAGAGATGGCATTGCAGTCATCATCATCATCATCTCAGCGTTTATCCCGGTTGCATCCGCGGCTTTCGCGTTGGAGCCCGGGGTCCGCTTTCCTACACATTCTAGCCCAGCCAGAGATGGCATTGCAGTGATTCACATATAAACAATCAAGCCTGCTAGCGATCATTTTCAGGATCTTGTTGGAGCTCCCCGAACTCTGCGCACCAGGGATGCACATCTCATACGCATCGTTGCGTAAAAACAGTTAATATGAGCGTCCGCGAACATTCCCGATGCGCCACAAAAACGGGGCAGGCCCATCAAGACCCTGAAGGCATTGTTATATTGGAGAGTTCATTGTTATTGTTATAAGATGTTACGATTGGTAACCAATATGCAAACGCTTTAAAAGTCTGCGTTGTTTATATATTGTCTTAGTGAAAAAGAGTATTTTAGGTATGGCACTGCGCATCTAATAGTAGTTTATGATACTGATACATAATGAGGGGTATTAAGTACGAGTGCGAGTTTAAAAAACGAGCGAAGCGAGTTTTTTAAAGTATCACACGAGTGTGTAATACCTAATTATGTACAGTTTCATACACTACTTTATCTTATCTCAGTGCGTCTAACGCCAACGCAACACAATTCCATTTATTCAGTTTCATAATTGTAATATGCAAAATGTTAACAATTCTGCACCCTGCATCACAGCGCATGCGGCAAAGCGCGCGCAGCCACAGATAAAAAATGAAATAGTACTGTCTACATTGATATAATATTTTTAACACCCTTGCTCGTAAAGCTGATGTAATCCCACCGGTTTTAAATATGTAAAGCGGGCCATAACAAACGCGTGTGTTATCAAAGCAAATAGTTAAGTTATAGTCCATACAAATTCCATAACAGCATTATTTGTCATTTCAAATAATTATGGAACTGATCGCCGCCGCGTGGCTCTAGCCAGTGAGCAGCGCGCTGTTCCATATTTGAAATGGCAAATAATAATACTAATGGCGGGAAAGCAACAGTGTGCATTCACAGATTGAGTTTATTTAAAATAACTGATGTCCTATTTGAAATAAACAAATTTGTATTTGTTTGTATTTAAATGAGTATTTGTAAAAAAAAAAACAGTTTATTCGGTAATTTAAAAACTTGACTGCATGCTCTAGTATCTTTGCCAACATTTTCACGCAGCTACGGCAGAAAATAAACCTCGCGCCATTTTTCTCAAATTTTCTTTTCTTTGTACTTGTATTTTGAATATCTTTTTTTCTGTTTCCTCGCAAGTGTGTTAAAAAATGTCGTACGATATACGTGCGTATTGGTTATAACATGCTCGGCTCAATTACACCCTCGCCTTCGGCTCGGGCTGAAATTCCACCTCGCATGTTATAACCATCATTACGCACTAATATCGTAATGTACTATAAACAGATATGATATTTTGTACGCTTCAAGTTCAATGCGCTAGTGACTTATCTACCTTAGTTTAATATTATATCAATGGCTGTCTATGGTTTGTACCTTAATGAAAAAAAAAAAAAATATTATAGCATTATTTTGTTAGAGAAATAATGTTATAATTTAATTTTTTAATTTCCTTTCGATATACTATTGGTAAAGTACGTCAATATAGACTCCTTTTTGGTTTTATATTTTTAATTTTTTGATATGAGAGTAGATAAAATAAATTACCAGTTGGCATAAAAAAAAGTGAATGTTAAAAATGTAATTATGCGACTGATTAATTTCTAATTGAAAAATTAATGTAGACTTATTTATTTATCTTCTTCTTAATATCTATACTAATATATAAAGCTGAAGAGTTTGTTTGTTTGAACGTGCTAATCACAAGAACTACTGGCCCGATTTGAAAAATTCTTTTTGCGTTGGATAGCCCATTAAACCAGGAAGGCTTTATGCTATATAACATCATGCTGCGACTAATAGGAGCCGAGAATATAAAAAAAAATATCGAAACCTACGCAGGTGAAACCGCGGCCTGCAGCTAGTCATCATTCTCCTGCCCTTATCCCTATTTATTTGGGGTCGGCGCAACATGTCTTTTTCTTCCATACATCCCTATCAGAAGCCATCTCGGCAGTCACCCCCTTCTTAGCCATATCATCCTTCACACATTCCATCCATCGTTTCTTTGGTCTTCCCCTACTCTTAAAGCCATCAACATTCATAATTAAAACTCTCCTCCCGACATTCTCCTCATTTCTCCGTAACACATGCCCGTACCATGACAACCGCTTTCCACACAACTTTTCAGCTACCGGTGCCACTTTCAGACTTCCTCTTATGTATTCATTTCTTATTCTATCCATTCGTGTAACACCACACATCCCTCTTAGCATTCTCATCTCGGCTGCATGCAATTGCCTTTCATTCATCCCTTTCGAAGCCTAACATTCTGATCCATACAAGACAGCAGGTCGGATCATGGTTTTATATATTTTCCCCTTAAGTTTAAGGGGAATGCGGGAGTCGCAGATTGTTCCCGTGACCTGCCGCCATTTCATCCACCCAGTGTTAATTCTGTGCTTATTATCTATATAAATTACGTGTCACGTTGTTTGTCGATGGACTCCTCAACTACTTAACCAATTTTAATCAAATTTATACACTGTGTGCAATTTGATCAAACTTGAAAGATAGACTTGAAGATCAGGTGGATTATTAGGGTTGAGAGGTTGGAGCCGCGTCACAACACGAACTTCAAGTCATTCGTTGTGCGCGTTCCGGCACATAATCTCGAGAAGTTCCTCAAAGAACAGTTCTGGCCGGAAGGTGTTGTGTACCGCCGATTGCTACGTGACACTAGTCAGCGAAACACAAAGCTGACACTTCATGTACATTAGCATTAACGTTTGTTAACAATGTTCATCATCATCATCCCAGCGTTAATCCCAGTCGCATCCGAAGCCTTTTCAGCTTTGGAGTCTGGGGTCCGCTTTACCAGTCCAACTGCTGATATGGCTAAACTTCGACATTTTCCGAGAAGCGACTGCCGTCTGACCTCCACAACCCGAAGGCGAAGCATTGCAGTTAGACCAATTGTTGGACTTTTGAGGGCTCCAACAACCCGTAACGACTGCCACTAGATGTTCGTATGGCAACCGGGACCAAAGGCTTAACGTGCTTTCCGAAGCACGACCAGACCAGTGCAAATATTCATATTCATGCATACAAATACTTGCACTGTGCGGGGATCGAACCCGCGCCACCTTAGCGTTAGTTAACAATGTTATTTTCTCTTTATACGAAACCTGAATACAGTTTGTTCAGAATAAGCAACTGAATCGATTCCGATAATTTTTACACCATGTTATATTTTTTCCCAAATACATTTAGAAATTGTTGCAGTGTGGTTACCGAGCGCGCCACGCAACTTACGGTAGATCATAGTACTGCGCACGCCCGCGCAACAGTTGACGCCATTGGTCAACGCACCGCTCGCCCGCCCGAGCGGAGCGTTGACCATATTTTTTTGGGACAACCACCTAAAATAACAAGCTTATAACTTTGAGGTTTTTCATGATATCTTTTAGAAATTTTGGACTTAAATTTTTTTCTTAATAATACTAAACACGTGTTTCGGGTTTCACATAGGTATACAAAAAAAATGTTGCATTACAAACATTGATAAAATATTAAACTAAGGTAGATATGTCACTAGCGCACTAAAAATGAAGCGTACAAAAGGAGGTAAGTCCTGTATCTCGCTTTAGTCACTCTCGATACACTCGTAAAAACAAACGATAAACACTAACAGCGCAAACGACAAACACTAGCCATCTTTTTCTTCTCTATGCTTTAGATTGCGCCCCATCTCACTCACACTGTACCAATGTAGGCCGAATAAAAATATGCATGTGTGCTGCTGCTGTGTTCGGCACATTTTTTTTGGTCAGTTTGTTAGAATATATCGTATCTGTTTAATATTTAATCAATGATTACATACAACTACATATTTATAGTATTTTTCAGTTATTTTTATATTCATATAGTTTTGTATATGTTTATATGGGTATTGCTGCCTGAAATAAATGGATAAATAAATAAATAAATATTATGAATGAACCTAACTTAAGTTTGGGGCCAAGTTAAGAATGAAAGACATCACGGTTTGAAAGCTGTTCGTACCTGTGCTTGACCCGTCCGAAAATTTAATTTATCATTGGTTTTCACTGATCATCTTCGGTCAGAAGGTCTCGTATCTACGTTGACGATCCTGGAGAGAATTACTCTTGATTATCTGTAAAGGAGTTAAAAAGGCGCGCTCAGCCAAATGTGGAACATATTTTTGGTGTATCAGAAATCCGTTACATGGTCATCATTTACTGGCCGACTTCACCCAATGCTGCATACCACTCATTTCTTGATCAATCTCTCTCATTTTGTGCAGGCCTCTTCCAGATTTTATCTCTTTTTTGTAAGTATTAACTAGTGCTTGACTGCAGTGATGCAATCGCTGATGGTAAAGCGCGCTCGTTTATTAAGAGCAAGACGAGGTTTAGTAAGACGGCGGTGATGCAATGTTAAACCCAACAACACGATCAATGATGCTGCGCCAGAGGAAGATTGAGCTGGAGACTCTCCACGACCAAACTCACGACACAACAACATTTGCCGCATCGTACCCGGCACACATCGCAAAACAACTGCTCAGACCCTTCCTCCATCTCACCCACATGGCAACAATGTCGACTGTCCATTCCGCTGCCAGCGGAATGGATGGGAGCGGAATGGAAACCTACATCTCGTCTTTCAGTCCTTGAAATCTGGCATAGCCTTCCACCTATTATTACTGTCCTTTGCCAGGTGGCGTGGTATTGATCATCTATCAAGTCTTTTGTCAACTATGTTCGGTCAGTCTGACCGGTTTCAGCTGAATACCACTATTTTACATGGAGCGACTACCTATCTGACCACCATAACGCAGGTATTGGGTAAAACGATATCCCTTTGGTAAGACTGGTGTACAAACTTATAGTACTACCCTATATCTTCTCCTTCAGCCTATAGAGGTCCACTGATGGACAGAGGCCTCCCCCAAGGCTTTCATTCGTTAGGGGAGCAATGCCATAATCCCCACGCTTGGAAATCGGTTTGGGGATAGCAGTAATTTGATATTCCACAGGAGAAGCATTGCTGCCCGCTTCCCTGGTGAGAGTTCCCTTAGTCGCCTCTGTCCCCGTGTCGTAAGAGGCGACTAAGGGAACTTTTTTAGGCGACTAGGAAGGGTTGAACCGGGCTTAGAATAGTACCAACCAGTAGATATGGGCTGGTACTATTCTAAGCCCCGTACCATACGGGGCCTACCCGGCCCGACCCTAGCTGGTACAACCCTGTATTATAATCGACAATTTGGCAGGAACATTACTTCTGGCTACTTATAAACTATTTTAAGGTGTTATTTTCTAATAACTCCCCTGCTCTGAAAATGTCCAACACTTACTGAATAAATCCCATCAGTGTCCTTCAGTTGCCTGTGCCACAGTCACACTTTCGAAGTAGCCGCTACCTTGGCAGCCATTTTCCTTAGGGAACCGCATTAGCTACTGTTGATATCTCTTTAAGGCGCGCGTGAAAGCCGCCGCAGGACACGCCCTGGTCAGGAGATAAGATCGAACTGCAGGCCCCCGTAGGCGCGGGCTTGCGGGCGGTGTAGCTCGCACTCGACGACGACGAGTCGACGGCGCGTTGTGTTTCACGCGCGCCTCAAAGAGATGTCAGTACATCGTGACGGGATTCACGAAGACCGACGCCTCTTGGCTCAGGGTTGCGGGTTGGTTAAAAAAGAAACCGTGGCCCTGGCCTACAGACAATGGGGTTGTGTCCTAAAAAATAATTTAATGTCCATCAGATAGATTTATAAAAAATATTGACCACGTATTTTCTTTTTATCATTCAAATACTTAGGGAGGTATATTGATATGAAATGTCACATGACGTCACGCCGTGGTACAAAATATACCACAGCGTGACGTAATTAGCCCCCACTTCGTAACTTTAATACGCTATATCGCAGTAGTTTTCGGCAAAATAAAAAATACGGGTCCTAATTTTTTTATTATCTTTCGGACGGACTAATTGGTCTTTTGGTTTTCATACCTTAGAGACATCCCTATTGAAGGAACACGGGTGGGTTTTATTCAGTAAAAGTCTGACACGGTCTTCCGCTCCACCCAGAGCGGGAGAAGTCATTTGATGATTTCCCATCGCGAATGCACCGTCGACTCGATTTGGTCACCATCCGTAAGCCCGCGCCTGCAGTGGATCACGTACTATTTTGCACCCAAACCAGCGTTCCGCAGAAGGGTGTCCAAGGCCTCAGATGCAGCGTCACAGATTAACAACCAGACACTTAAATTCCCACAACTGATTCATCACTTTTTGTGCACCATATTGTCCGTAACCACTGACCCAAATCTTCACGCTAAATTCGACCTATCTGTCTGTTTTTATTCTAAATTAGTCTTAAAACTATGTCCTTTTAATTGAGGTTAATTAATTAAATTCTTTTGGAGGTCAGCTATTGTGGGTAGCGAAGTGTGCTGTGGGTGCAGTACCACTGGCTGATTTTTTTTAACATCATCATCATCATCATCAACATTTTTATCGTCCCACTGCTGGGCACAGGTCTCCTCTCATACAGAGAAAGATTGAGCGTTATCACCACGCTTGCTCAATGCGGGTTCGCAATTTCTGGCTTAAAGTCTAGGTTTCCTCAAGATGTTTTCCTTTACCTTCAATCAGTCATTGGTGTCTAAGATCATCATCATCATCATCTCAGCGTTAATGCCAGTCGCATCCGAAGCTTTTCAGCTTTGGAGTCTGGGGTCCGCTTTACCAGTCTAACTGCTGATTTTGGCTAAACTTCGATATTTTCCGTGAAGCGACTACCGTCTGACCTCCACAACCCGAAGGCGATATCTAAGAATTGCAGTAAGACTAAGTAATTGTTAAACTTTTGAGCTGTTAACCATACCAGTGCAAATATTCATATTCATAAAAAAAAGTTACTTCGGTACTTGCCTGACCTGGAATCGAACCCGCACTCTCATACTTGAGAGGCTGGTGTTTTAACCATTAGGCCACCACGACTTACCCCATCCCTCATCCCCTCCTTTTTAACGTCTGGTCAAAATTGTGGTGTAAAAGTGAATGGAGTTGAAGCCTTGTCATCTGCCCAGGCTTTTTCCAACTATCTTTGGGTTTCTTGTTTTCAGTCTAATCGAATTCAGCTAAATACCAGTATTTTTTACATGGAGCGATTGGTTACCTGATCTCCACAAACCAGTTACTGGCTATTACGATACCCCTTGATGAGACTAGTTAACAGACCTTTCGGGCTACTGACGATCCGTAACTACTGTCAAATCAAATCAAAAGTCATCCATTCAAATTAGGCAGCACTTTTTGAACGTTCTTCTTCTTCTTCAGCCTATAGATGTCCACTGCTGGACAAAGGCCTCCCCCAAGGCTTTCCACGCCGACCGGTCTTGTGCTGCCCGCATCCATCGGCTTCCCGCGACCTTCACCAGGTCATCGGTCCACCTTGTTGGGGGCCTCCCTACGCTGCGTCTTCCAGTACGTGCCCGCCACTCCAGTACCTTACTGCCTCATCAGCCATTGGTTCTACGAGAAATGTGCCTTACCCACTGCCACTTTTTGAACGTTAATCCATACTAATGTTATAAATGCGAAAGTAACTCTGTCTGTTACGCTTTCCCGCTTAGACCTCTCAGCCGATTTTGACGAAATTTGGCACAGACAATCTTTAGACCCTGAGAAAGGACATAGGCTACCTTAGAACGACCAGCTATTGTTATCACTTGAATAGCAGTTTACGGAATAATATGCCTTAAAGATCCACGAAAGGCAGCCGGGACCATTTTTTTTTACAAATTTGTGTCAAAATAATAATAATAATAAGTTTATTTCATATAAAATTGTCTTACATTACATGTCAAGGAGTCTCCATTTAGGCATAGAGATGCCTGTAGTTAAAGGCTCCGTTAATTGTAAATATGAAAGTAACAAAAAGGGAAACGAGAAAAATAACAATAAATAACAAAATGCTAGTAATTGCATGAGTGCGTGCGTGAGGGAGGTGTGTGTGTGTGTGAGAGAGAGAGTGAGTGAGTATTTGCGTGCGTGAATAAATAAAAGAAATGTTTCTGTTCAATTTAATGACACTATTAGGTCACTGGTTGAAAAAAAAAGTCCC
The DNA here is from genome assembly GCA_017933935.1 of Sesamia nonagrioides. Taxonomy (NCBI): domain Eukaryota; kingdom Metazoa; phylum Arthropoda; class Insecta; order Lepidoptera; family Noctuidae; genus Sesamia; species Sesamia nonagrioides. The sequence continues at coordinate 574,702 of JADWQK010001295.1, read as the reverse complement.
TCTGTATCATCGTAACTTAAATTATGTAGCCAGATTGTTAATTCTTTTTTGCATTGAAATAATTTTTTATCATAGATAAATCAAAATCAATTTTATTTGTATAACATAGGTAGTGAATACAGTTTTTAAATTTATGTTTATAGGTCGCTATGTTATGCTAAGAAGCGTACAAATATAAACAAATGCATGCAAAACATTAAAAAAAATTTTGTCAATCATGCTAGAGGCAAAAAACAAATTATTAATTATACAGTATGTTAAATAACAGAGGGCGTTCCCTTAAACTCGTTAATATATATATCATTAATAGTTTAAAATAAAAATATCAGCATAGAAAAATAAGCATAAAAAAAAACGAATAAAAAAAATTCTAATTGGAAATAAATTTGAAACCTCCTGTTTTAAATCAAAATAGTAGTCGTCATGTATAAATAAATTGCGACGTTGCCGTCTTTTATGTTCGCGTGTACAGTGTGTTCCTTTTACATGTCAATTTAAAATTTTTATTGAATATTTTCTTATTGGAAAAAATTTTAAAACATTTTGTTTTCGAATGAAAATATTTTTTTAGCATGTATGTATGCTATACTATTTCGGGTTAACGGGAACGCCCTCTGTTAGTTAACATACTGTATAATGTCGAAATGAAACTAAATAATGATAAATGAATAAAAACAAAGTTACAAGTGTCACAATACGGAGTAATTTCGCTATTCAAAATAAATAAGTCTACATTAATTTGTCATTTAGGAATTCATCAGTTGTATAATAACATTTCTCAATAAATAAATGTTTTACCAACGACGGCTAAGCGTGCTTGCATTTGTGTACTTAGATGGTTATCCATCCACGGACCGACCTCGGCCAGCGTAACGTAACTGTCATTTACTCGAAGCCTATCGCGCAGAACTCTCTATTAAAACAAAAACTTTTTTTACATTCAATAATTTTAGCGTCTTTGTTCAATCCTAATTGAATTTTCAGCATTGCACCACCTCGCTCTACTGCCCTCTTCCTTCCTATCCACTAATCTTTTTTGTAGTCAATATGGTCTTAATAAACTTGTGCGCTTTACCATCAGCGCTTGCATCGCTGCTTAAGGAAGCTGTGTTAAGGAGAAATGAGGAGAATGTCGTGAGGAGAGTTTTAATTATGAATGTTGATGGCTATAATAGTAGGGGAAGAACAAAGAAACGATAGATTGAATGTGTGAAGGATGATATGGCTAAGAAGGGGGTGACTGCCGAGATGGCTTCTGATAGGGATGTATGGAAGAAAAAGACATGTTGCGCCGACCCCAAATAAATTGGGATAAGGGCAGGAGAATGATGATGATGATGATGCTTGCATCGCTGCTTACCATCAGGCGGGATTGCAGTCAAGCACTAGCTTATAATTATTAAAAAAAAAAACTGTTGAATGTTAGGTAGGTACCATGGGGTAGGTACCATACTGACATTGACTGTCTTTTTTTTCTAGTGACCACATGAGTGATGGCTTAGTAATCGTGCAATCCAATTGCGTTAATTGCATCACAACCAGAAAGACCTTGATAGACACTCTTATTTCATTATAGACTAGCGCCCGGCAGCGACTTCGCGTTATGCTCCGCTCCTATTGGTAGCAGCGTGGTATTATACAATATGTAAAGAAAACCCTGTCCGATCCGTGAAGGCATTGCTAGGTATCGATAACTGATTCTACTAATGGATGCAAAGCCGGGCTAAACTAAAAAAAAAATCTTCCTAAAAAAATAAATATTATTTCGCAAAAAGAGGTGACTTAATACTATGTGCGGTTAGCAACCCTTCCGCGAGCGGCGGGGGGCAGGGCACGCGGCACATGGTCGCATCGTTATTCGTTCATTAATAATACCGGTGTTGTCACTTTTATAAAAATTACTAAATTTCGAGGAAGTTGGAATTAATTCGCGGGAAAAAAAGTTTATTTCAAAATTCATTAGTATTGTTACTATGATGATTATGTAAAATTTTATATTATATTAGGTCATGTGTTTACCTAACCTTTACTATCCTTACGGGTCGGACAGGGTTTTCTTAACATATTGTATAGCCTAAAGCCTTCCTGGATTAATGGGCTATCAAAAGCAAAAATAATTTTTCAAATCGGAGCAGTAGTTCCTGAGATTAGCACGTTCAAACTAACAAACAAACTCTTCAGCTTTATATATTAGTATAGATTTATTTGCTCGACAATGGCGCCCATTCTGTTTTTCACAAACTAAACTAATTTTAGTTCATTGCATCTTTCTCTTTCCATTTCGGTAAGAAAAGGATAGAAGATAACATTTTAGTTTAATCCTGTCAGATTAAGATACTCCATAGACAGTTCATCTGAACGTCACAGTAAAAATGGGATATTTTTCGCGATTTGTAAGTATCGTATTTCATTTATTAATTAAGTTTAGAAAAAAATATCAAATGATTTTTCTCGGTGGTAGGCCACAACATCAGCCGCCGGCGTAAGTTACCACCCACCAGACAAAGTCATGCCGCCAAGCGATTCATCGTGTTCCGGCATGATGTCTGGTGAAGCCGTACGGAGGACGGGTCTGAGCAGTTGTGTTGCGATGTACGTGCCGGGTACGATGCGCGAAATGTTGTTGTGTCGGGAGTTTGGTTGTGGAGGGCCTCCAGATCAATATCCCTCTGGCGCAGCATCGTTGGTCGTGTTGTTGGGTTTAACATTGCATCACCGCGCTCAACTGCCGTCTTCCTTCCTATTTACTCAGTTTTTTGAGTGAGTAGGCTTAATAAACTCGCGCGCTTTACCATCAACGATTGCATCACTGCTTACCATCAGGCGGGATTGCAGTCAAGCGCTAGTTTGTAATTTATATAAAAATATGGGCACGTATAATCACGGTGTAAAATGATAGAAAAAAAAAATTGCTCTAAAAGCATTATCCGCGAAGAAAACAGCGGAATACGTTTGTATAGAGAAAGTACCACTAGAGTTCCCTCTTATAGAGGATAGAATTGAATAGGTGCGATAAAGAATCTAATTCAACGTATCTTTTTCTGCCTATCCTATTCATAACTATGTCGGGTCAGCTTCCAGTCTAACCGGATCCAGTTGAACACCACTATTTAACATGGACCGACTGGCTATCTGACCTGCACAACCCAGTTACTGAGCAATACGATACACCTTGGTAAGACTGGTGGGCAGATATTCGGGCTTCCGATGACCCGTAACGACTGTTAAAGATCTACTCATGACAGCCTTTTTTTTCCGGCGTGGAAATTCGGTCTGTCAGACTTTTACTGACTAAAACCACCCCGGTGTCTCTTCTATCACGAGTGCGCGTGGGACCAAGGGAGTCTAAATTCCTCCACGGCCCCACACCATCGTTCTGGCCCGGTCTGTCCGGGCTCGTCTTCTGCACGGGGTAGTGGGGTGTTAAACTACCCCGTGCATCGCCTCAGAGGCGCGCGCCGACACTCGCGCGTGCCTTCGCCTCGGGGTCCATCCAATAGGGGGCGGGGACTTCCCCATGTCCCTCGCCCCTGTACTCATGACAGCCTAGACCAACATTTTTTTTTTTTTTTTGTTACGGGATATCATCATATGACTTCCCTCTCTGGGCGGAGCGGAAGGGCGTGTCAGACTTTTACTGACCCACCGTTTCTTCACTTGCCTGTGCGACGACCAGTGCCACGGTTTCTTGTTTAACCAACCAGCAACCCTGACCCAAGAGGTATAACGGCTTAACATACTTGCAATTGTGTAGATGATTACCTATCTACAAACTGACCGCGGCTAGCATAGGTTAAACTCCATACCCAGTAATTTATTGCATTCCATAATGTGTAAATAATAGTTGCTATATTAAAATGTAGGATCAATATTGGACCCTGTCGGGTCCAGCTAAGTTTTTTTTTTTTAATAGGAGAGAGGATGAAGGCGCTCTAGGAAAAAAAATATGAAAAATATGTGGGGATTATGGAATCGTGACCTACGAAAGCTGCTTACTAGTTCTTTTGGTGTTCTTGTTCTTTTGATCAGCTAATACGACAATCTATCACACTCTTGTCAAAATCCATGCTAATATTATAAATATGCGAAAGTAACTCTGTCTGTCCGTCTGTTACGCTTTCCCGCCTAAACCTCCCAACCGATTTTGAGACAATCTATAGACCCTGAGAAAGAACATAGGCTATCTTTTATCCCGGAAAATTTGATATTACCGAGGGAAATTTAAAAAGCGCGATATAACCGAATTCCACGCGGGCGAAGCCGCGGGCTGAAAGCTAGTTAATTATAAATACAACTCGTGACATAACTTTAGTTTAATAAATTCAAGGTGATAAATTCCATGAAAGGTGTGTCGTTTTGAATTCAGCTAAGCGCATTCATCATCATCAACCTTTTTATCGTCCCACAGCTGGGCACAGGTCTCCTCTAATACAGAGAAGGATTGAGCGTAATCACCACGCTTGCTCAATGCTGGTTGGCGATTTCAGACTTAAAGTCCAGGTTTCATCAAGATGTTTTCCTTCACCTTTTAATCAGTCACTGGTGTCCAAGATATACTTAGAAAGTACATATAACTTAGAAAAGTTACATTGGTACTTGCCTGCCCTACTTGATAGGCTGGTGTTTTAACCACTAGGCCACCACAATTCGCATTACATAGTACAAATTATTTCTTCTCCAGTGCTCTCAAAACGGCGTACGAAAACATCGCGGGGAAACCGGTAAACGGAAAATTTTAAGGCTTATGACTCGTTGACGATGACTCGAATCTGTGGTAGATTGAGGTGCCCTTTGTCTCTGGGGAACATTACAGGCTGATCAAAATTACATAACACCACGCCTGGAATCCTGAAGAACTTAATCCGTAGTTTAAAATAGAATACTCTTTATTATGAACACCATACCTTTAGGTTACAGAACATAAATACGTATAAAGATTTTACGAAGGGTGACGCATTGGGCGGTCTTATCGCTAAGAGCGATCTTTTACAGACAACCTTTGGATGGAATACTAAGGGGAAGGAGAGAGAAATAATGTAGGTAGTCTACAGTGTACTATTTACATAGATTATATAATAAATATATACGTTAAGTGTATCATACTAGTATAAATAAATATATACATTTAATTAATAAACATACAAGAGCAAATAAAATATACCTAATGATATGTTTAAAGAGAGAGGAAGTGGTTTTTTTCATAGTTTTAAAATAGAAAAGAGTTTTAGCACGCCTTAAGAGGGGAACTCTAGTGGTGCTTTCTCTGCACAAACGTATTCCCCTGTTTTCTTCGTGGATAACGCTTCTAGAGCAATTATTTTTTTCTACAATTTTACACCGTGATTATACGTGCTCCTATCATTTGATTTTTTCCGAAATTTAAGTAATAAAAGTAATACTTCAAAATCGCGAAAAATAACCCATTTTTACCGTGACGGCAATAGTTTCTTCAAATTCCTCGTCACTAGAGTCCTCTCTTTCACTCTTTCTTTTCTGTCATTCCATAGCCGAACTGCATGTACAAATAAACTGGTGAAATGCGTCTGCATCTTTAATATCAGATTTTCCGATGACCTCAGATATCTATTAAGTGTGTCATGAAGGAACTTGAAACGTTCTGTTAGATAAGAAGGGGTTTTAGAATTAACAAAATGTTGTATGTTGTAGTTTGTTGTTGTATGTTGTAAAAAAAATATTGGATAGGTAGTCCAGTGGTGAAGGGTGAAATTTTGACAAAGGGAAGCCGGTCCAAAAAAATAAACACTTAAACACTTACCTACTGCAGGATATCTTGGAGGAGGTCTTCAGATAAGAATAATATTGCCGGTAGAATAATATAAGCCATAATAACAAACAAAATCCACAGTATTTAACCAAATCTGCGATTAAATTACCTTACAGAATCAGTCACAGTTTAAATAACACAAATATTAAAATATAACAAACGAAATTATCACGCACCAGTGGTATAGCAACATGTCACATACTAACAATAATTTATTTTCAACCAAACGAAATAGAACACGAAAATATGCCAAAATAAAAAGAATATGACTTGCGAAGGATTTCATTATAACGCTAATTCTTTTTAATTTTGTCGTGTTTCCTTTCTCTAGTGCCGTGGTTTGAGTGGTTTCTTTGTCTCTTTCTAATAGAGGAGAGGAGAGAACTGCAAGCCGGTTGGCATTAGCCTATCTTTTCTTAAGTTTTACGGACGGTTAGCGAGCATTAGAAAGAGATGGTCTGACACGCTCTGTCTCTTTTCGCCTCATAGTAAAACGTTGGCCGAGATAAGCTGTAATTCGTCGAGTTGCCTTCAATGTAATGTAGGTACGAAAAATTGAAGCGCTGATTAATTTACGACTATAAAATGAAATGTGATACTTAGGGTATTGCTAAGAATTACTATTGCTATTGTAAATCGTGCAGGCATTTGATTAATAATACTTTGTTAATGAAATAGAATGTAAATACTTTTGTATGAATATGGAACTGATTTTTGGAAGGTAACCCGGTGGGAATCGGCTTGTATGGACTCTTCGCCACTGATAGGTACGTATATTTTGTTTTATGAAATCAATAAAAATTGACACATACAATATGTAAATAAAACCCTGTCCGATCCAAAAGGATAATAAAGGTTAGGTAAACACTTGACCAAATATAATATAAAATTTTACATAATCATCATAGTAACAATACTAATGAATTTTGAAATAATCCATTTTTCCCTGGAATTAATTCCAATTTCCCCGAAATTTGGTAATTTTTAAAAAAGTGACAACACCGGTATTATTATAAGCGAATAGCGACGCGACCACGTCACAGGTGCCGCGTGCCCTGCCCCCCGCCGCCCGCGGAAGGGGTTGCTTATCGCACATGTATTAAGTTGCCTTTTTTTGCGAAATAATATTTTTTTTTAGGGGATTTTTTTTTAAGTTTGGCCTGTCATTGTGGGCATTAGTAGAATCAGTTATCGATACCTAACAATACCTTCACGGATCGGACAGGGTTTTCTTTACATGTTGTATAAAAGGCATCAAAGATCAGGAGTCGGAGCTGGTGGCGTCTTTGTTGCTAAAAAGTGTAGCAAGGAGTGACGTCACACGAGTTTTCGACGCACTGTATCGTCTTCATTTTTTGTTTATATAAAAAAAGAAAAAATGTGTGTCTAGTTTTTTTTTTTTAATCTGTCTGTCGTTCTAATGACGTAGTTTTTTTAGTCAACTACCTTATTGTAACAAAGATGCTATCGCTACTCAGCGCTTACGGCGAATGCAGGGCGCCGCGCGGGGAAGCGGGAGAGGGGTCCCATTCCAGCGAGTGCACAGTTAACTTGCGCGAGTTATATTCATCAAATATATTGTTTCGATTTCTGGCATATGACGGAACATTCACTTATGGCGAGGTTAATGCCCACGCGGCCGGCCACTATGCACTTTACTCTTTATTATCAAAGTAACTCCCTTTTTATAAACGTAGTTTCTTTTTTCATTATGACTACAATTTAAGTGTCTTCAAGACTAGAGTAAATAGGCTCTTAAGAGGGGACTCTAGTGCCGAGGAATTTGGAAAATAGGTATTTGAAGAAACTATTGCCGTCGCGCTGCTTCCAACATCTCCCGGTAAACTGCGAAAAGGGCAGTTGCAGATCAGGCTGATTTTACCTACAAAAACGTTGACCAAAAGACGTTTCGTATTCCGCTGTTTTCTTTTTCAGAACACGAGATCTCAATTATTTTTATATCAAAACTAGCGGCCGCCAGTGCCTTCGTTCGCGTGGAATTAATTATTCTCAGCTCCTATTGGTTGCAGCGTGATGTTATGTAGCCTAAAGCCTAGCCTAAAGCCTTCCTGGATTAATGGGCTATCCAACGCAAAAAAAATTTTTCAAATCGGATCAGTAGTTCCTGAGATTAACGTGCACAAACAAACTCTTCAGCTTTATATATTATTATAGATATAGATTTAGTTATTTTTTGTCAAAAACTTATCGCGTTTGTGTAATAGTCATCTGAACATGGTAAATATGGGTTACTTTTCGCGATTTTGAAGTATCATATTTCTTTTAATAATTAAGTTTCGGAAAAAATCAAATGATAGGGGCACGTGTAATCACGGTGTAAAATTTTAGAAAAAAAATAATTGCTGTAAAAGCATTGTCCACGAAGAAAACAGCGGAATACGTTTGTATAAAGAAAGCACCACTAGAGTTCCCGCTTTACCATCAACGATGGCATCACTGTTTACCATCAGACGGGATTGCGGTCAAGTACTAGTTTTTTATGAAATAAAAGTCTGTGTGGATCTTTAATTTTAACAAATTTTATTAATTTTTATATGAAATAAATTGTCTCAACTTCCTCTTCTTCTTCAGCCTATAGATGTCCACTGCTGGAGAAAGGCCTCCCCCAAGGCTTTCCCCGATGACCGGTCTTGTGCTGTCCGCATCCATCGGCTTCCCGCGACCTTTACCAGGTCATCGGTCCACCTTGTTAAGGCCCTCCCTACGCTGCGTCTTCCAGTACGTGGCCGCCACTCCAGAACCTTACTGCCCCATCGGCCATCGGTTCTACGAGCAATGTGCCCCGCCCACTGCCACTTAATTTTAGCAACTCGAAGAGCTATGTCGGTGACTTTGGTTCTTCCGCGGATATCCTCATTTCTGATTCGAGTAAAAGGTTTCATGGAACTTTTCCCATGAAATCTTTTTGCCCTATTTATAAATCTAACCCTAAGCATGAAGTCTAGAAAATAAATACCTTTATAATCTTCCCAGACTCAATCCTCTTCTATTTAAGAGTGCGTAGGCCGTAATCAACCACTCGAGCCGACATTAGATGCGTCACAAAGAAATGAGTTTATTTGCGAATGCTTTCAAGATAAACCCTTCTTTGCCTATTACCTACTTAAAGGGCGTGACATCTTACATACTGGTATACAATATGTAAAGAAAACCCCATCCGACCCGTAAGGATAATAAAGGTTAGGTAAACACATGACCAAATAAAATATGTAATTTTACATAATCATCATAGTAACAATACTAATAAATTTTGAAATAATCTTCTTTTTTCCGTTTACTAATTCCAACTTCCCTAAAATTTTGTAATTTTAAATGAAATCGTTTATTAAGCAAGTAGGATCACCGATCACTTTTACGCCTAGGCCGCACTACGGTTAAACCGCTGCGGTTTTTTCCCGCGACTGATATTTTTGCTACAAAATGCTCGCCGGAAAAAAACGCAGGAGCGGCCGCTTGCATTAGTCTTCTAGGGGCACAAATTCACGCGATTAAAAACCGCCGCGGTTTAACCGTAGTGCGGCCTCAGCCTAACACGTCTTATTTTTTATTTATTTTTTGATAGATGGAGCCGTCTTTTTTTAACTGACTACCTCTGAGAAGAAATAGCCGAAACAAACTCAGGAACATCGTCTTTTTCCACTGCCTTAAAAAAAAAGTGTTTAAAATGTCATAAATACTCATATCGCTAAATAAGAATGCTTAGCAGAGCGAGCAACTCAGTCCCAAGCTTTATTGTCATAAAAATAATCAGTGATTTTATAATACCCCATTTCGCAAAGTTTGGCCTTTCGTAAGTTTCGTAAGTTTTAAAAGTGTATACATTGATCCATGAACGAGTTGCCTACTCTGTGGAGACGAGTGTGATGTACAGCAAGATTGTGTTTGTTCCTGGTATTTATATTATGAACATCGCGTACTTAAAAAAATAACAACACCATTTTTGGCGGTATTATTATGAGCCAATAGCGATGCAACTACCTGCCGCGTGCCCTGCACCCCTTCGCCTGCGCATGTAGTGCCTGTCGCACATGTATTAAAGTTACCTCTCTCTGCGAAATAATATTTACTTTTAGGGGGATTTTTTTTTTTATTAGTTATAAACTAGTGCTTGACTGCAATCCCGCCTGATGGTAAGCAGTGATGCAATCGTTGATGGTAAAGCGCACTAGCTTATTAAGCCTATTCACTCAAAAAAACTGAGTGAATAGGAAGGAAGACGGCAGTTGAGCGATTTTTTTAAGTTTAGCCTGTCTTTGTGGGCATTAGTAGAATCAGTTATCGATACCTAACAATACCTTCAAGGATCGGACAGGGTTTTCTTTACATATTGCGATGTTTGTATGGCAACGTAACACATCACATCTTTAATGGAAAACCATCCTAAGATCAACCAAATAAATTATAACCATTTGAAATTAAAAGTAAAACAGAACCAGTTAAGAGCGTTTTTGTAGAGCTTTTTTTTTTAAACGGAAACGTCCCAAGGACGTAGTTCATTCGTCCATACAGTGATTGATTCTGATAGTTCTGTTTCGTAAAAAAATATTATAACAATGCTTTATCCCTTACAATAATAGAAACTTCACGCCTGCTTTTTTTCGAAGAGTTGGCAGAAATATACCTAACTATTCTTCCAATATTATTTATCAGCTTCAATGACGCGTAGCACACAGAATATTAAGAGGGAACTCTAGTGGTGCTTTCTCTATACAAACGTATTCCGCTGTTTTCTTCGTGGATAATGCTTTTAGAACAATTTTTTTTCTACAATTTTACACCGTGGTTATACGTACCCTTAACATTTGATTTTTTCCGAAACTTAATTACTTAATAAAAGAAATACGAGACTTCAAAATCGCCAAAAATAACCCATTTTTACCGTGATGTTCAGATGACTATTAGACAAAAAAGAAAATAATAGAAGGATAGATATACTTATCCTCTAAATTTTTAATATAAAAATAATTGAGACCTGTCGTGTTTTGATATAGAAAACAGCGGAATACGAAACGTCTTTTGGTCAACGTTTTTGTAGGTAAAATCAGCCTGAGCTGCAACTGTCCTTTGTGCACTTTACCGGGAGTGGTTGAAAAAGCGCGACGGCAATAGTTTCTTTAAATATCTATTTTCCATATTCCTCGGCGCTAGAGTCCCCTCTTAACTAGACGGTAGTTAGAAGATGGTGGGGGGAATATCAGAAGCTCGATTTTTGTGGTTGTTACGGGTATATACATATGATACATATATTTATCCTTTTATTTCCGGCATCAAGGCCCATATACAACGTGTAACAAAAAGGGTATATACATACCAAGGACATGGTATCTTTAGATGATATCAAACAGCATCGGAAGGGTTTCAACTCAAAATAAAATACTCAAAAAATTGGTACCACATTTTCGGTTTATTGTGTTTCTTAAAATCAAATCATAAAAACGTGGCAGTACACTACATACGTTAATAACTACTCGTTACCCATCACGTTACTTGCCAAAATCCGATAAATGCCTTCAATATCTCTGTGCGACTAGTATGATAGTAGCCTATCACAGGCGGTGTTTTTCCTCATAACTTCCTAACATAAAGAGATAGGATTAAAAAACCCTTCCAATATCGTTTGATATCATGTAAAGATGCCATGCTTTTGTTATGTATATACCCTTTATGTTACACGTTGTATACATATACAATACTCATCATCATCATCACAGCGTTTATTCCAGTCATATCCGAAGTTTTTTCAGCTTTTGGAGTCAGGGGTCCGCTTTACCAGTCTAACTGCAGATTTTAGCAAAATTTCGAAATTTTCCGTAAAGCGACTGCCGTCTGACCTCAATAACCCGAAGGCGATATAGAAGCGTTGTAGTTAGACCAATTGTTGGACTTTTGAGGGCTCCAACAACCTGTAACCATGCGGGACTCCCGGGGAACGAGCGTGCTGATGATTTGGCTAAGGAGGCGGCTCTGGCATCGAGAAGGAAGCCTGACTACGACCAGTGTCCCATATCGTACGTGAAGCGGCTTATACGTCAGTCATCATTGGATGAATGGAACAGTCGGTATATAGCCGGGGACACTGCGTCGGTCACTAAGATATTCCTTCCCGATGTCAGAGTGGCACACCGCTTTGTACTCAAGGTCAAGCTCGAGGGGAAGCTCACCCAGGTGCTGACGGGGCATGGTGGATTCTCCCAGTACTTAAGCCGGTTTAAGTTAAAGGAGAGTCCATCATGCGTCTGTGAGCCAGGCGCCGTAGAAGATGTCGTGCACATTCTCGTCGACTGCCCGATTCATTCAGTGCAGAGGTTCAGCCTGGAACAGAGTCTAAGGTTAAGAATAAGTAGGCAAAATTTGTGCGATTTACTTACAAATAAGAATAGCCAAAACCAATTTATAGATTACTGCACAACTATATGTAAATTAGTAAATAATAGAAATAAGTAGATATATAAGTTTGTTAAACTATATATTTGAAAATATATAAAATTTAGCAAAGTGTTGTTATTAGATAAATAATTAAGTAGACAGTAAGTGTGTAGAAATAAGTAATAGTAAGTAAGATTGTAGTAAGTAGGGTAGATTAAGCAAAGAATGTAACAAAAGCAAAAACCTAAATGTAAATAAATAGACCTATAATAAGGAAGTAATAAATAGAAGCAAGAAAAGAATAAATAACTGTCATGTAGTACTAGTATATAAGATAATGATAGTTAGTATATTATGTATGTTAAAAATAAACAAAGATAAAGATCGGGCTAGCCGAAAAGGAATAAAATAAATAAAGTTAGGAGATCCCCTCCCGTAGTAGTACAATCCTGGAAGGAAATCCGGGTTCCCCAAGTAGCATAGCTCATAATGCCCTGTGATTATACTGGGCATAACTCAAAAAAAAAAAAAAAAAACGACCTGTAACCAGTGGTGTAGCCAGCCTTGGACTCAGGTTGGGGCAGCAGTCAACCTATCCCCCCCCCCCCTCTCCCGGTTTTTTTAAATTTTTTTTGTTTATTCAGTCACCTTATAGATTGCCAGGGTGGTGCAAGCGCCCCAGCTTGCCCCAGTGTGGCTACGCCCATGCCTGTAATGACTGCCATACGAACATCTAATGGCAGTGTAGTCTAGTGGCACGTTGAGGCACGACCAGACCAGTGCAAATTATTATTAGTTTATTTATTTTCTTGACCTAGTTTACAATACATTGAGACAAAAGCCATGCCCCGCAAAACCGTTTTCACGGTTTGTCTGTGGGAACTGAACAAACAGTGTATCAACAATAATTCATTATTACTAGCGCGGACATTTATATATTTAAATAATTAGTATCTAGCAAAGAAGTTATATCATTTACAAATATTAGGTCTTACAGAATCGCTTATAGACTACTAATTATCATATATTTTAAATATATTTATCCTTTTATTGCAGGCATCAAAGCCACTAGAAGACTATATTAACTTAAAAAAGTAACTAAAAATACTATAAATCTGTATATGTACTAACATTGTTAACTACAGTTAATACGAACTACACGAAGTGTCGGCGTCGTGTTTCGCTGACTGATGTCACGTAGCTGACCAGGAAACTGGCGGTACACGAAGCCTTCCGGTCAGAACTGTCTTTGAGGAACTTTTCGTAACTATGTGCAGGAATGCGCACCACGAACGACTTGAAGTTCGTGCTGTGATGCCGACTCCAACCTCACAATCCTCAAAGTCCAGTGGGTCTTGACGCGCAGATACTCCAGGACCTCCTCAACCTTCATGGAGTGGTGCAGTCTGATCACATACAGCAACGCCGTCGGGTCGGTTCTGCTGGACGCAGCAGCATGTTGAGTCATGTTAGAGCACTGGTTCCGACAAGGAAGCTTCTTCATCTTCTTCTCTACCTTAATAAAACCATCCTTGCCACGATGTACGCGGTATAAAAGATGAGGCGAAAGGCATCGTCCTGATCGTAGTGGTGTCTACAACGTAAGGATACTCGCCGTACATCGTGTCGCTGTCGTCTGATGGTGGAACAGAGATGGGGGAATTAAGCCATGCAATTCCCACGCACGTTCTCCAAAATGCATCCTATATTTAACTAAAACGGTCTCCAAAGAATAGCCAGCCTTTCGGTGTCCTATAGGATGCATTTTGGTGAGTGTGCGAAGGAATTGCATGATTTAATTCCCCCATCTCCGTTCCACCATCGAATGACCCGTCGTACGGCGAGTTTCCTCCCTTACGTTGTTAACATCACTACGATCCGGACGAAGCGTTTCGCCTCCTCTTTTATATATCGAGGGACTGGAACAATTTGCCAGCGGCGGTGTTTCCGTCGGATTACAATTTCAGTGTCTTCAAGGCTAGAGTGAATAGGCTCCTAATAAACAAGTACGCTTCACCATCAACGATTGCATCACTGCTTACCATCAGGCGGGATTGCGGTCAAGCGCTAGTTTATAATTCATAAAATAAATCCTATAGAACACCGACAGGCTGGCTACCCTTCGCCAGTACTCCAGGCTTTGGAGACTATTTTGAACTAAATATGGGTCGAAAATTGGGTTGTATCCTAAAAAATAATTTAATGTCTATCAGATAGATTTATAAAAAATATTGAAAAAATATTTTTTATTTTTTCTTTCATTGAAATACTTAGGAGTTATATTGATTTGAAATGTCGCATGACGTCACGCCGTGGTACAAAATATACCACGGCGTGACGTAATTAGCCCCGAATCCGTACCTAACTTTAATACGCTATATCTCAGTAATTTTTGGTAATTTCGACAAAATAAAAAATAGAGGTCTTAATTTTTTTTTATCCATACTATAATATTATAAATGCGAAAGTAACTCTGTCTGTCTGTCTGTCGGTCTGTCTGTCTGTCTGTCTGTCTGTTACGCTTTCCCGCTTAAACCTCTCAACCGATTTTGATGAAATTTGGCACAGACAATCTATAGACCCTGAGAAAGAACATAGGCTACCTTTTATCCCGGAAAAATTTGATGTTCCCGAGGGAAATCTAAAAAGCGCGATATAACCGAACTCCACGCGGGCGAAGCCGCGGGCGGAAAGCTAGTAATATTATAAATGCGAAAGTAACTCTGTCTGTCTGTTACGCTTTCCCACTTAAACCTCTCAACCGATTTTGATGAAATTTGGCGCAGACAATCTTTAGACCCTGAGAAAGGACATAGGCTACCTTTTATCCCGTAAAAATTTGATATTCCCGAGGGAAATCTAAAAAGCGCGATATAACCGAACTCCATGCGGGCGAAGCCGCGGGCGGAAAGCTAGTTATCTATAAGACGGACTATTTTTTTTTTTTTTTTTTTCATACCTTGGATACATCCCTATTAGCCTCTTTGTACGCCACACCACCGAATCCAAAGTTGCCAGATGGCATAATGCAGCACCAGCCCAAATGTGCCTGCAGTAATAAGTAAAAGTATTAGGTATACAATGTGTTAATTGAATTGTGTGTATGACGTCTTCCGCCGTTCCTCTTCATTTGGCGGCCATCTTTTATTTTCAATGCCAATGTCATTCCGCCCTTATGAACCCCTAAACCAGGGGTGATAAACCTTTTCACACTAAACGTGACATTTATAATCCCATCCTATGCTAGAATATTATAAATTTCAATTTTTTTTAGAATGGATATTGTATTGATTGATGGAATGGTTTGTTAATCTTTCACGCAAAAACTACTGAACGCATTTAAATAAAATTTGGCACACGTATCTATACTAATATATAAATTTGAAGAGTTTGTTTGTTTGAACGAGCTAATCTCTGGAACTTCTGGTCCGATTTGAAAAATTCATTTTGCGTTGGATAGCCCATTAATCCCGGAAGGAACATCGTCTTTTTCCACTGCCTTAAAGAAAAAAAAGTGTTTAAAATGTCATAAATACTCATATCGCTAAATAAGAATGCTTCGCAGAGTGAGCAACTCAGTCCCAAGCTTTATTGTCTTATAAATAATCAGTGATTTTTTATTACCCCATTTTGCAAAGTTTGGCCTTAATATACCTAGTTTTTAAATCGTTTAATGGGTAAGTTTCGTAAGTTTTAAAAGTGTATACATTGACCCATGAACGAGTTGCCTACTCTGTGGAGACGAGTGTGATGTACAGCAAGATCGTGTTTATTCCTGGTATTTATATTATGAACATCGCGTACTTAAAAAATAACAACACCATTCTTGGCGGTATTATTATGAGTCAATAGCGATGCAACTACCTGCCGCATGCCCTGCACCCCTTCGCCTGCGCATGTAGTGCCTGTCGCACATGTATTAAAGTTACCTCTCTTTGCGAAATAATATTTACTTTTAGGGGGATTTCTTTTAAGTTTACCGCGGCTTTGTAGGCATTAGTAGAATCAGTTATCGATACCTAACAATACCTTCATGGATCGGACAGGGTTTTCTTTACATATTGCGATGCTTGTATGGCAACGTAACACATCTCATCTTTAATGGAAAACCATCCTGAGATCAACCAAATAAATTATAAGTAACCATTTGAAATTAAAAGTAAAACAGAACCAGTTAAGAGCGTTTTTGTAGAGCTTTTTTTTAAACGGAAATGTCCCAAGGACGTAGTTCATTCGTCCATACAGTGATTGATTCCGATAGTTCTGTTTCGTAAAAAAATATTATAACAATGCTTTATCCCTTACAATAATAGAAACTTCACGCCTGCTTTTTTTCGAAGAGTTGGCAGAAATATTCCTAACTGTTATTACAATATTATTTATCAGCTTCAATGACGCGTATCACACAGAATATTAATAGGGAACTCTAGTGGTGCTTTCTCTATACAAACGTATTCCGCTGTTTTCTTCGTGGATAATGCTTTTAGAGCAATTTTTTTTCTATAACTTTACACCGTGATTATACGTGCCCCTATCATTTCATTTTTTCCGAAACTTAATTAATAAAAGAAATACGATACTTCAAAATCGCCAAAAATAACCCATTTTTACCGTGATGTTCAGATGACTATTAGACAAAAATAACAACCAATCAATAATATACAATCCAACCCACATCCAAAGTTAGGCCAAATGCTGCATTAGTGCCTAATTTTACACTAATAAACCCGTTATCAATGAGGTTTAGCAAAAGATCTGGCAAAAGCAGGCATAGATTGAAGTATGTCGCTAATTTGTTAATTCAATTAGGCAGTCTTTTCATTGTGTCCACAGCAGAAACTATACAAGTTTAAGAAAATAATAGAAGGATAGATATACTTATCCTCTAAATTTTAAATTTATAAATAATTGAGACCTGTCGTGTTTTGATATAGAAAACATCGGAATACGAAACGTCTTTTGGTCAACGTTTTTGTAGGTAAAATCAGCCTGAGCTGCAACTGTCCTTTGTGCACTTTACCGAGAGAGGTTGGAAACAGCGCGATGGCAATAGTTTCTTTAAATACCTATTTTCCATATTCCTCGGCACTAGAGTCCCATCTTAACTAGACGGTAGTTAGAAGATGGTGGGGGGAATATCAGAAGCTCGATTTTTGTGGTTGTTATGGGTATATACATATGATGGAAACAGTTGTGTGGAAATCGGTTGTCATGGTACGGGCATGTGTTACGGAGAAATGAGGAGAATGTCGTGAGGAGAGTTTTAATTATGAATGTTGATGGCTTTAAGAGTAGGGGAAGGCCAAAGAAACGATGGATGGAATGTGTGAAGGATGATATGGCTAAGAAGGGGGTGACTGCCGAGATGGCTTCTGATAGGGATGTATGGAAGAAAAAGACATGTTGCGCCGACCCCAAATAAATTGGGACAAGGGCAGGAGAATGATGATGATGGGTATATACATATGATACATATATTTATCCTTTTATTTCCGGCATCAAGGCCCATATATACATATACAATACTCATCATCCTCATCACAGCGTTTATTCCAGTCATATCCGAAGTTTTTTCAGGTTTTGGAGTCAGGGGCCCGCTTTACCAGTCTAACTGCAGATTTTAGCAAAATTTTGAAATTTTCCGTAAAGCGACTGCCGTCTGACCCCAACAACCCGAAGGCGATATAGAAGCGTTGTAGTTAGACCAATTGTTGGACTTTTGAGGGCTCCAACAACCCGTAACGACTGCCATACGAACATCTAATGGCAGTGTGATCTAAACGTGTTTTCCGAGGCACGACCAGACCAGTGCAAATTATTATTAGTTTATTTATTTTCTTAACTTAGTTTACAATACATTGAGATAAAAGCCATGCCCCGCAAAACCGTTTTCACGGTTTGTCTGTGGGAACGGAATAAATAGTGTATCAACAATAATTAATTATTACTAGCGCGGACATTTAAATAATTAGTATCTAGCAAAGAAGTTATATCATTTACAAATATTAGGTCTTACAGAATCGCTTATAGACTACTAATTATCATATATTTTAAATATATTTATCCTTTTGTTCCAGGCATCAAAGCTACTAGAAGACTATATTAACTTAAAAAAGTATACTATAAATCTGTATATGTACTAACATTGTTAACTACAGTTAATACGAAGTACACGAAGTGTCGGCGTCGTGTTTCGCTGACTGATGTCACGTAGCTGACCAGGAAACCGGCGGTACACGAAGCCTTCCGGTCAGAACTGTCTTTGAGGAACTTTTCGTAACTATGTGCAGGAATGCGCACCACGAACGACTTCAAGTTCGTGCTGTGATGCCGACTCCAGCCTCTCGATCCTCAAATTCCAGTGGGTCTTGACACGCAGGTACTCCACAACCTCCTCAACCTTCGTGGAGTGATTCACTCTGGACACATACAGCAGCGTCGTCAGTACTGCTGGACGCAGCAGCATGTTGAGTTATGTTAGAGCACTGGTTTCGACAAGGAAGCTTCTTCATTTTCTTCTCTACCTTAATAAAACCATCCTTGCCATGATGTACGCGGTACAAAAAACGAAGCGAAACGGCGAGTTTCCACCATTACATTGTTAACACCACTACCATCCGGACGTAGCGTTTCGCCTCCTCTTTTATACATCGAGGGACTGCAACAAATTCCAGCGGCGGTGTTTCCGTCGGATTACAATTTCAGTGTCTTCAAGGCTAGAGTGAATAGGCTCCTAATAAACAAGTACGCTTCACCATCAACGATTGCATCACTGCTTACCATCAGGCGGGATCGGCGGGTCGAAAATTGGGTTGTATCCTAAAAAATAATTTAATGTCCATCAGATAGATTTATAAAAAATATTGAAAAAATATTTTTTATTTTTTCTTTCATTGAAATACTTAGGAGATATATAGATTTGAAATGTCGCATGACGTCACGTCGTGGTACAAAATATACCACGGCGTGACGTAATTAGCCCCGAATCCGTACCTAACTTTAATACGCTATATCTCAGTAATTTTTGGTAATTTCGACAAAATAAAAAATAGAGGTCTTAATTTTTTTTATCCATACTATAATATTATAAATGCGAAAGTAACTCTGTCTGTCTGTCTGTCGGTCTGTCTGTCTGTTACGCTTTCCCGCTTAAACCTCTCAACCGATTTTGATGAAATTTGGCACAGACAATCTATAGACCCTGAGAAAGAACATAGGCTACCTTTTATCCCGGAAAAATTTGATGTTCCCGAGGGAAATCTAAAAAGCGCGATATAACCGAACTCCACGCGGGCGAAGCCGCGGGCGGAAAGCTAGTAATATTATAAATGCGAAAGTAACTCTGTCTGTCTGTTACGCTTTCCCACTTAAACCTCTCAACCGATTTTGATGAAATTTGGCGCAGACAATCTTTAGACCCTGAGAAAGACATAGGCTACCTTTTATCCCGTAAAAATTTGATATTCCCGAGGGAAATCTAAAAAGCGCGATATAACCGAACTCCACGCGGGCGAAGCCGCGGGCGGAAAGCTAGTTATCTATAAGACGGACTATTTTTTTTTTTTTTATGTTCTTACTTTGGCTACATCCTTATTAGCCTCTTTGTACGCCACTCCACCGAATCCAAAGTTGCCAGATGGCATAATGCAGCACCAGCCCAAATGTGCCTGCAGTAATAAGTAAAAGTATTAGGTATACAATGTGTTAATTGAATTGTGTGTATGACGTCTTCCGCCGTTCCTCTTCATTTGGCGGCCATCTTTTATTTTCAATGCCAATGTCATTCCGCCCTTATGAACCCCTAAACCAGGGGTGACAAACCTTTTCATACTAAACGTAACATTTATAATCCTATCATATGCTAGAATATTATAAATGTCAAAGTTTTTTAGAATGCATATTGTATTGATTGCTGGAATGGTTTGTTAATCTTTCACGCAAAAACTACTGAACGCATTTAAATAAAATTTGGCACACGTATCTATACTAATATATAAATTTGAAGAGTTTGTTTGTTTGAACGAGCTAATCTCTGGAACTTCTGGTCTGATTTGAAAAATTCATTTTGCGTTGGATAGCCCATTAATCCCGGAAGGCTTTAGGCTATATAATATCACGCTGCGACCGATAGGAGCGGAGCATATAAAAAAATATTATCGATACCTACGCGGGTGAAACCATTCATGCATACAAATAGGTATTTGAACTGCGCCGGGATCGAACCCGCCTCCTTGCGCAGCGGCCGCGTTCGCTATCGCTAAGCCACGAAGACTGTCGCTCAAATGTATTTATATACATAATTGTATTAATGTTTTTTTTTTATATAATTTCATTACAGTTTGTACGTAATTCTCAAATCTATAATGTTTGCATGTAATTCAGAAAAAAAAGCATAATCAAAACATGACAAAATAAATCAGAATCATAAATAACCTCGTGAAAGCTGAGAAAGAGAAATAATTAAATATCTCAATTCGGACACGAGGTTGTCACCATATGGAATGTCAACTAAGCTGTCATTGTGCCGATTTTATGAAAAGCGTCATGGCCAAAAATCTCGATCAGCAATGTCAAAATGAAAGCATTTATTAAAAACTAGCTGTGCCCCGCGGTTTCACCCGCGTAACCTTCTAGCCGAATGAGCTCAGTTGATATAAAATAAGCGCCTGTTAAAATAATGGGAGCATTATGTAGTAAATCCGCGTTTGCTCCCGTTTCCGCAACATTTTTTGTTCCTGCTCTGCTCCTATTGGTTATTGCGGGATGTTTTATAGCCTATGTCCTTTTCAGGCTCTAGACTATCTTTTTTTTATTAGTTACAAACTAGCGCTTGACTGCAATCCCGCCTGATGGTAAGCAGTGATGCAATCGTTGATGGTAAAACGCACTAGCTTATTAAGCCTATTCACTCAAAAAAACTGAGTGAATAGGAAGGAAGACGGCAGTTGAGCGAGGTGATGCAATGTTTAACCCAACAACACGACCAACGATGTTGCGCCAGAGGATGATCTGGAGACCCTCCACGACCAAACTCCCGACACAACAACATTAGGCACATCGTACCCGGTACACATCGCAACACAACTGCTCAGACCCGTCCTCCGTACGGCTTCACCAGACATCATGCCGGAACACGACGAATCGTTTGGCGGCAAGACTTTGTCTGGTGGGTGGTAACTTATGCCGGCGGCTGATGTTGTTGCCTACCACCGAGACCAAATTCCATTACAATCGGTTCAGTAGTTATGGCGTAAAAGCCGGACAGACAGACAGACAGACAGAGATACTTTCGCATTTATAATATTATTATTATTATAGAAACGGACAATGGCGCCGATTCTATTGTTCACAAACTAAACTAATATTAAGTTATGTGCATCTTTTTCTTTCCATTTCGTTAAGAAAAGGACAGAAGATAACATTTTAATTTATTCCTGTCAAATTAAGATACTCCATAGACAGTTTAGACGCGATTATAAACATGGCGACTAAAAATACGCCATTTTCAGCAGGAGCGCACTAATTTGACAGGTCTAAACCAGCGGTCGGCAACCTTTTGGCAGTTACGGGCCACATGGCGACAAAATGAGGTAGAGGCGGGCCGCGCTTTTACCTAATCTTAACAGGTTTATTAATTAAATTTTTTTTATTGCACAGTGCACACACAATAATACTGTGCGGACATACATACTTTTCAAATGAATGAAAAGAACTCTCACACTGAACACTACTTAACTTACTAAGTGCTATTATGTAAAATCCCAAAAAAAAATTACATTATGGCAACGACAAATCAATAATAAATGGAAATTAAATGAGGAAATATAAAAAACATAAATCTGAACTTGTACTTTCAGTGTGACGTCTGGGGCTGTATTTGAGTGGCTATTTTTTATACTTCCGATTTCATATTTGTCGTTGAAATTCTAAGAATGGCTTTCAAGTGCTCATCTGTAAACCGTGAACCATGTTTATTTTTTCTGTAATTAAGGAAAGAAAATATTTGATCGCAGAAGTACTGCCAAAAATTTAACTAAACTTTTGAGTACACCTTTTCAAATCGTCAAAATCATCATAGGAAGCTGCCATAGAGTTTAACACGATCAATGATCTCATAAAATGAGCTTTTGAGAATGTCATTAGATTGGAGATCAATCACGTTCATTTATAAATGACTCGGTACATCCTCAATGTCACACGTAAAAGGATCTTCATTTCACTCGAAACCTATTCAAAGTCGCCAAATCTGTCACTGAACTGATTTTGCAGATCTATTAAAATATCTTTCATTTTATCATTTTTAGAATTGTAGTTTATTTTACAGAACAGTCGCGGGCCGCAAGGAAGAGGGCTGCGGGCCTAGGGTTGCCAGACCGTCGGGAAATCCGGGATTGTCCCGGAATCTTGCCTCTTGTCCCGGAATGAGTGGTAAATGTCCCGGATTTTAACTAGCAAGGAATGACATGACGTGGGTTGCCTTCCTCCCTTCCTGTGTGTGACCCGGATTTGGAATGACTTTTTTTTTTTTTAGACTTTCTCCGAGTGTCCCTCCTGCCGACGACGAGTGTCCCGGATTTGGAATGAGTTTCTTTTTTTAGACGTTCTTTTCGAGTGTGTCCCGGATTTGGAATGAGCTTTTTTTTTAGACTTTCTTTCCGAGTGTCCCTGTCGACGACCGTCCCGGAATTAGTAAGTTCCTATCTGGCAACCCTATCCGGGCCGCATGCGGCCCACGGGCCGCGGGTTGCCAACCACTGGTCTAAACTGACATTTTATCTTCTGTCCTTTTCATAATGCAATGGAAAGAAAAAGATGCACATAACTTAAAATTAGTTTAGTTTGTGAACAATAGAATCGGCGCCATTGATTGATGTTTTTTTATTTTTTATTATTAATTATAAACTAGTGCTTGACTGCAATCCCGCCTGATGGTAAGCAGTGATGCAATCGTTGAGTGTAAAGCGCACTAGTTTATTAAGCCTATTCCTTAAAAAACTTAGGAATAGGAAGGATGACGGCAGTTGAGCGAGGTGATGCAATGTTAAACCCGAGACCAACACGACCAAACGATGCTGCGCTAGAGGGAAATTGATCTGGAGACTCTCCACGATCAAATTCCCGAGACAACAACATTTGGCGCATCGTATCCGCCACACATCGCAACACAACTGCTCAGACCCGTCCTCGGTACGGCTTCACCAGACATCATGCCGGAACACCACGAATCGCTTGGCGGCAAGACTTTGTCTGGTGGGTGGTAACTTCCGCCGGCAGCCGATGTTATGGCCTACCACCGAGAAAATGTCTTAGAATTTTTGCACGAAAGTATTCTTCTTCTTCTTTTTTCAAGGTGTGATACAACCTCAACTCTTGATCAATGGCCTCTGTGGAATAGATACCACAATTTTGCCAATAACACGTCCAACAAATTATAGAAATTCTTTGAAAATTTTATTTCACAATAATGGCGGATATCGCCAATATGACAGTTGAAAAAGACGACCGCGTGAACCGTCTATGAGGGAGATTTGAGGCAAAGTCATGATGTGGCCACTGTACTGTGATATTTCACTGTCCTTTATGAATGATTTACTGAATGCACTTTTTACTGCATAAATCACGCGCTTTTATTTAGTAAACGACATTATAAATAATTTTAAAAATCCAATGAAAAATACGCGTGACGCTCATGTTAGCTTTCCGTCAAAAACCCCCACGAAAGTATTGAAGGCAAGTAATGGCTGCCGCGAGCCGTCATTATTGTGGGTTTGTCTATGTTCATCAGTGTTACCAATAACCAAACGACATGAATATTTTCGTGCAAAAATTCTAAGACATCAGTAAGTGTCCGTTTCACAACGCGTCCATGTCATTGCGTATTCCCCTTTTTTTTGTTTGGGATCGTAAATTACCAAATGACCTCTCCCGCTCTGGGCGGAGCGGAAGTGCGTGTCAGACTTTTACTGACCCGTGTTTCTTCACTTGCCTATGTACCAGGGTCACGGTTTATTGCGTATTCCCCCTTTCAAGAAAGGAGAATACGCTTTAAGGCTTTTCACAATGTGCATTTCATTGGCGGGGTTTACCATAATCCCTACTTTTACGATACCCAAGGGAGGATATGGAATGGTACTAGTCTAAGCCCGGTACTACACAGGATCTCAGCTGAAACCTATTACACTGGAAACTGACCCCAGCATAGTTGGTATAAGACAGGCAGATGCTGCATACCATTTATTGCAAAAGCATCCATCCTTTTGGTTTTGTTGGGATGGGAAATCATCAAATGACTTCCCCCACTCTGGGCGGAGCCAAAGGGCGTGTTTCTTCACTTGCCTGTGCGACGGCCAGGGCCACGGTTTCTTGTTTAACCAACCCGCAACCTTGACTCAAGAGGCATCGGTCTTCGTGGACCCCGTCACGATCGGCTGACATCTCTCTGAGGCGCGCGTGAAACACGACGCGCCGTCGACTCGGGCCTAGTCCTTACTGGGCGGCGAGCTGCCAACTGCTCACTGTCCGCAGGCCCGCGCCTACGCTGGATGGGAGTTCGATGTCGTCTTCCGACCAGGGGCGTCTCCTGCGGCGGCCAGTGGCGTGAGGGCGCTGGGATTCCCACAGCCTCACGCGCTCCGCCTCCTCCTTTGCCAGCATCACTAAAGCATCCATCCTGAGTCCAGAATTGTTTACCAGAGGTTTGCCATCCCTGGCCGCTATGTTCTACGCAATAAACTATTAGTTAAAAGGCCTGCCCACTTGAATTATTCAACAAGACTGAACGAAAGACTTCTGATCTTATTAAGATTATATTATATTTTCATAGACTATTATTATTAAGGTCAGTGTAAAGGTTTGTTCACAGTGTAAGGGATTTTGGAATTTATAAAAACTATAAACCGTAATGATGCGGGTGCGGGCAGCACAAGACCGGTCATTGCGGAAAGCCTTGGGGGAGGTCTTTGTCCAACGGTGGACCTTTATAGGCTGAAGAAGAAGATGAAGAAAAACAGTAAAGGCACTGACACGTGCTTTAAATAAATAAAAAAAAAAAAACTGTCAATGTCAGAAACGATGTTCAAAAGGAAAATCCAAAATGGCGTTTGCGATAATTTGCTGACGCGTCTAATTAAAAAGTTCAGTGTATCTTTTTTTTTCCGTTCAATAAGAAAAGGACAGAAGAAAAATATTAGTTCAGTACTGTCCAATCCGCGAATAACCACGTGAAAACAGCGTCACTCATAAGGAGAGAGAGACATTCTTAACAACATACTGAGAACTGTATTGGAGGGTTTCAGCTCTGCTATTGTAAAGGAGTTAGAGCGGAGGGTTTAATAATACTAACATAAGACAATAAGTAGTTTTAATATCATATTACTAATCTATACTAATATATAAAGCTGAAGAGTTTGTTTGTTTGTTTGAACGCGCTAATCTCAGGAACTACCCGATATCAAAAATTACTTTTGTGTTGGATAGCTCATTAATCCAGGAAGGCTTGTTCCAGTCCCTCGATGTAGGCAGTATAAAAGAGGAAGCGAAACGCTTCGTCCGGATAGCAGTGGTGTCAACAACGTAAGGGTGGAAATTCGCCGTACGACGGGTCGTCCGCTGGTGGAACGGTGATGGGGGAATTAAATCATGCAATTCCCTTGCACACTCATCAGAATGCATCCTAATAGAAGACCGAAAGGCTGGCTACTCTACACCTGTGCTCCAGGCTGTGGAGACCGCTACGTTTGTACGGCGGAACCCTCGGTGTGCGAGTCCGACTCGCACTTGGCCGGTTTTTTATTTTTAAAATATGTTTCACACATCTCGAGATCAGATTTCAGAGCTTCTTTTTATTTATATTTAGAAAGTAAAAGATGCGCATGTTGCGGAAGCGTCCAGACTCGCCGGGAACTTGCTGGAACGCAAGGGCGGATCCAGCTTTGGCGCCAGGGGGGGGTCACATCGTCGTGGTCAAGTCGTAAGAAGTTTTAATAAAACTTTGATAATAGGGATAATTAAAAAGAAGGTATTTAATTAATAAGTACTGAACTTATAAATATCTAATTAAATAACGAAGTCAATTTTTTTTCGCGTTTCTTCTTCCGAAACGTCTTATCACTTCATCCAGTTCAATGGATAGGTACGTTTTTATGGACGTGGAGAAGTGCCAGTCCGCTTAGACGTGCTTCAACCATTGAAGCCCTTTACCATGCTTTGATTTTTCGTAACGTCGACGGCGTGCGACTGGATGCTGAGAGGTTAGCTCAGACCGGGGGTAGACCTGACATGTTTTGCGGACGACACGCTGGTCACCGCCCGGGGGAGCTCGCACAGGGAAGCAACGTTGCTGGCGATGGCTGCGGTATCACAGGTGGTGGGCCGCATACGTCGAATATGCCTGAAGGTGGCCCTTAACAAGTCGGAGGCCATGGTGTTGAAGTACCTGGGACTGGTGCTCAACAGCCGGTGGGATTTCGGCCCCCACTTCCGGCGGCTGGCGCCCACGTTAGCTGGGGCGCTTTCATGGGCGGCTCTTCATGGGATTTGTGCGATCGATGGCCCTGTATGAGGCCCCGAAGTGGGCCTCTGACCTGACGGCCGGCGGCATCGCTGTACTGCAACAACCGCAGAGAGCAATGGCCATCAGAGTTATACATGATCATGAATTATGCACGATCTCCTATGAGGCGGCCTGCCTACTGGTTGGATCCTTGCCTTGGGACCTGGAGGCGAAGGTCCTCGTGTCACTGTTCCGGTAGCGTGAGGAGGCTCGGGAGCGGGGCTAACGGCTGATGCTTTGTCAGCTCGAGCAGCGTCGGTCGCAGCTCCGAGAGGTCCTGGTGGCGGAAGGGCGGAACAGGCTTTCACGCCCTACCACGCCTCACCACCATCGAGGCGATGCGGCCGGTACTGGCGGACTGGCTCGGGAGAAGGCACGGCTACCTGACGTTTCGGATGACACAGGTACTTTCGGAGCACGGTTGCTTCGGGAAGTACCTGTGTCACATAAACAGGGAACCGAACGCCCGGTGTCACCACTTCGTCGTCAGCCGGGAGGACACGGCGCGGCATACGCTGGCAGAGTGTGCCGCTTGGGTGGAGCTGCGCCGTGACCTCATCTCTGAAGTAGGCAGTGACCTGTCGCTATCGGCCGCAAGGGCGGATCCAGCTTTGGCGCCAGGGGGGGGTCGCATAGTCGTGGTCAAGTCAGAAGAAGTTTTAATTAAACTTTGATAATAATAGATACAATTAAAAAGAAGGTATTTTATTAATAAGTACCTACTGAACATAAAAATACCTAGTTAAATAACGAAATCATTTTTTTCTTTTACGTCTCCTGCCGAAATGTTTTATCACTTCATCTATTTCAATGGGTACGTTTTTATGGACGTGGAGAAGTGCCAGTCCGGTTAGACGTTCTTCAATCATTGAAGCTCTTTCCCATGCTTTGATTTTTCGTAACGTAGACGACGTACCACTGGGTGCTGAGAGGCGAGCTCAGACTGGGGGGAGATCTGACGAGTTAAGCGGACGACACGCTGGTCACCGCCTGGGAGAGCTCGCACAGGGAAACAACGTTTTTTTTTTTTTTAAGTACTTATAAACTAGTGCTTGACTGCAATCCCGCCTGATGGTAAGCAGTGATGCAATCGTTGATGGTAAAGCGCACTAGCTTATTAAGCCTATTCACTCAAAAAATTTCAGTGAATAGGAAGGAAGACGCAGTTGAGCGAGGTGATGCAATGTTTAACCCAACAACATGACCAACGATGCTGCGCCAGAGGATGATCTGGAGACCCTCCACGACTAAACTCCCGACACAACAACATTAGGCACATCGTACCCGGCACACATAGCAACACAACTGCTCAGACCCGTCCACCGTACGGCTTCACCAGACATCATGCCGGAACACGACGAATCGCTTGGCGGCAAGACTTTGTCTGGTGGGTGGTAACCTATGCCGGCGGCTGATGACAACGTTGCTGGCGACGGCTGCGGTATCACAGGTGGTGGGCCGCATACGTCGCCTAGGCCTGGAGGTGGCGCTCAACAAGTCGGAGGCCATGGTTTCATGGTCTCCGGCGGGCGCCGCCACCCGGCTCATGGCGTCAGCTCGAGCAGCGTCGGTCGCAGCTCTGAGAGGTTCTGGTGGCAGAATGGTGGGACAGGCTTTCGTGCCCTACCACAGGCCTCACCACCATCGAGGCGATCCGGCCGGTACTGGCGGACTGGCTCGGGAGAAGGCAGGGCTCCCTGATGTTTCGGATTACACAGGTACTTTCATACCACCCTAAACGGGTTCAGGGGCGACACACTCGGAGACATCTGTCGCCCCTCAAACATCAGGACCCGGGGTGGCGGCGCGAAGTGTTCCACACGCGCCACTCTTAGACGTCATGGGGGGAGTCGTACACATCATTCAGCCGAGGAGGCCCACAGTGGTGGGCCAGCACCAATCGGGGGTTGCGGAAGCAGTGTTCGTTCTCGCAGTATGTGTGTAGGTGCGAGATGGAACACCGGGGTGGTTTTTAGTCAGTAGGTGTCTGACAGACCCTGTCGCCCACCCCAGGGCGGCGCACATGCATGAGGATTTTCCAACCAGGAAACAAAAAAAAAAGGCTTAGACTTTAGACTTACGAAGCTTAGGACCTTCAATTTCCCTCACCAACAAAAAAAACGTAGGTATGTACAGACGTGTTCTTACAGCAACAGAAACATCATACAGAACAGGGTAAGACCGAAATGTGACGAACAAACAGTCAATTCGGATTTCGCTCTGGTGTCGGTATTCGTGAAGCTCTTTTTGCCCTCAACTGATGTCCCGCTGCGAAGCATGGATTCTGAAAGAGGACACTACAAGACGCTTGCAGGCTTTTGAAATGTGGTGCTACCGTCGAATGCTGCGCATAAGCTGGACCCAAAAGGTCAGAGTTGACACCGTCCTTCAGCGCGTTCTAATGCCTCGAAAGTTGTTGCCCACCATAAAGAAACGCAAAATAGATTATCTCGGCCAGATGCTCCGACACGATAGATATACGCTTTTTTTTTTCCGGGTGGAAAATCCTCATGGATTTCCGCCGCCCTGGGGCGGGCGACGGGGTCTATCAGACTCTTACTGACTAAAAACCACCCGGTTGATCCGTCTCACACCTACACCGGGGGCTGCGAGAACTAATACTGCTTCCGCAACCCCCGATTGGTGCTGGCTGATGTTTGGGGGGCGACAGATGTCCCCGAGTCTACGCTAGTGATATACGCTACTCCAACTCATTATGATGGGCAAGGTAGAAGTAAAAAGGCGCGCTGGACAAAAGAGAAAGCCGTGGCTGCGAAACATCAGGGAGTGGACAGTGGAAGAGAGAGTTGAAAAACTGCTCCGTCTCGCGGTTGACAAGACCGAATACAAGAAGCTGACGGCCAACCTTCAGGATTGAAGAGGCACAGGAAGAAGAAGAAGAATGTACAGACGTCAATCTTATTGCTAAACAATGAAGGCTCAAAGTTGATTGGGAATATTTGACAGTTTCCGATAGCTTGAACTGCTGTCGTCCGTATATACATCCCCCTCTATCAGTAAGTAGGCACCTACTTATCTACCTACGAGGTACTTTAAGAACATTACAACCATAATATTTGAGTTTGAACACACACTCAGTGTGTGTGTGTCTGTGTGTTCAATGCATAATGAAGAAACTGATTAATAAACAAAGTGCGCGCAAGTAAAATGAAATGTGCCATTTGAATGTTGGCGGCCGTGACGGCGGTAGCGCGGCAAAATTAAACTTTTGAATGCCCAGCGCATTCAAAAGTTGAATGCGTTCCCGAATAATGCGTTTGCCGGCAAACAAAGTATGTATTATATAAATTGATTAAATATTGAAAGTACTTAAATAAAATCCTCCTGTGCTAGGTACTCCTGGACCCAGCCCAGGGGGGGGTCATGACCCCATGACCCCCTGGATCCGCCCTTGCTGGAACGATCTGTTACATTATAGACTTGGATGGAACCTTCCGGAATCGCATGGAACATCAACATTTAATAACAAGACATAAAAATAATAAATCCTCATTTTCTATTATTTCATTTTATTCACAAAAAATACAATTTAAAATATTGGCATATAAAAAAATATAAACATATAAAAATATAGTAGCCCCCCGATATCTGGAACAGGGTCAAAGCTACCGGCCGTTCTAGGGTCCAAAGAGAGGAACTTCCTGGCAATGCGAGCCGTGTTCAGAAGTACCGCTTTTTTAAAATGTAGTACTTTAATATTAAAAGTTTGGTCAAGAAAAAAAACTTACTTTAGTTTTATGTAGGTTATGTGACATTTGGTAACACTACTATCCCAGCTATTAAGAAGCACAAGACTTATCCTTGTCTTACGACAGATATCTTTTATCTCTTTCTTTCTCTGCCTGAAAGAAAAGATATCTACAACATTACTTTTTCTTTATATGAAACCTGAATATATTTTTTTGAGAATAAGCAACTGAATCGATTCCAATAATTTTTACACCATGTTATATTTGTTCCCAAATATATTTAAAAAATCTTGGAGTGTAGTTACCAAGTGCACAACACAGTTCACAGCTGATCATAGCGTCCTAGGGCCCCCACCGCGCCACGACGCTGCAGGCGCGAGCGGGCGTACGACGCGCTGACCATATTTTTGTAAGGACAACCAAGTAACTTATCAAGCTCATAACTTCTTTTTGTACATAAATTTGTTACATAAAAATACTGTATCGGGTTTCGCATATGCAAAAAACAACGTTGTATATTTTTAGCTTTAATATAATTCGCTCCAATCTAAACAGAACCTAACAGCCTACATATTTGGAGCACGGATAATCAAGCACGTACGCCGTCACTCGAGTAGAACGAGATATTTACGAACGTCTTATATCATTTAATTTAATATTTAATTACATCTAACGTGATACTGAGGGGGCTCGTGTCTTAAGCGCAACACACACAGGGGACGGGTGCGGGTCGGGCGCGTGTCTATTCTGTTTATTATATGGACGTCACCCGACCCGCGCCAGACCCGCGCACGCGTTCCGTGTGTTGTTGTCCATATAATTATACAGAAAAGACCCGCGCCCGCCCCGCGCCCGACCCGCACCCGTCCGCTGTGTGTGTTGCGCTTTAATTCGCCAACAGGCAATGGAGCGCAGCATAATAGGCGTTAACCGTATAGATCATGTTAGAACCACCACGCCGTGCTCCATAACTGAAGTAGCGGAAATTAGAGAAAATAGACCCAGTAGAAGTGGGAGTGGGCTGAACATGTCTCGCAAATGTACCCCGAGAGACTGCCGGCAGAAGTTACTACCCATCAGACAAAATCTTGCCGCCAAGCGATTCGTCGTGCCTCGGCATGATGTCTGGTGAAGCCGTACGGAGGATAGGTCTAAGCTGTTATGTTGCGATGTGTGCCGGGTACGATGCGCTAAATATTTTTGTGTCAAGATATTGGTCGTAGAGGGTCTCCAGATCAATCTCCCTCTAGCGCAGCATTGTTGGTCGTGTTGTTGAGTTTAACATTGCATCACCTTGCTCAACTACCATCTTCCTTCCTATTCACTAAGTTTTTTAAGTGCTTACAAACTGGCAATGTTTTTTTTGTATATATATGTATATTATAAGCTAGCGCTTGACCGCAATCCTGCCTGATGATAAGCAGTGACTCAATCGTTGATGGTAAAGCGCACTAGTTTATTAAGAGCCTATTTACTCTAGCCTTGAAGACACTCAAATTGTAGTCCGACGGAAACACCGCCGCTGGCAAATTGTTCCAGTCCCTCGATGTACGCGGTTTACCATCACTGCTTGTATCTGCTTACCATCATGCGAGATTGCAGTCAAAGACTAGTGTAAAAAAAAAAACTCCGAGATGTGGGCAAAGATCGTCACTCAATGGATAATCCATACTAATATTATAAATGCGAAAGTAACTCTGTCTGTCTGTCTGTCTGTCTGTCGGTCTGTCTGTCTGTCTGTCTGTCTGTTACGCTTTCCCGCTTAAACCGCTCGACCGATTTTGATGAAATTTGGCACAGACAATCTTTAGACCCTGAGAAAGAACATAGGATACCTTTTATCCCGGAAAAATTTGATATTCCCGAGGGAAATCTAAAAAGCGCGATATAACCGAACTCTACGCGGGCGAAGCCGCGGGCGGAAAGCTAGTAATAATAATAAACGTTTATTTTTCCCATCATATAATTAAACATAAGTTTAATACAAAATTAAGTATACAAGATATAAGGCTTTAGTGGAAACTGGAGCCTGTACTAGGACTACCTGTGTTACAGGTCTCCAGGCCTCCTGACTCCACGGTCGTGTCACAACTAATACAAACGTATACTAAAAGATGACAAAGATTATGGGATGAAAGAAAATTGACAAAAAAAAATGCAAAAAGGAAAACACAAAGTAAATAATAATGTAATTTAAAAGATTAGACAGCAAAGTAGGGTATGTTCGTGTCGATGTTGAGTGTGGGTGTGGATGTGTGAGTGTTGCTGTGGTTATGAAGTCTATTTGTGATGTGTGTGTGTGTGTGTGAAGTAAGTGTGTGTGTGGGTAGGAGGTGTCGAGTTGCTTATTATGAGATCACTTCCAAGAGTCTCTCAGTGGCATCAGAATCGTGAGATTGAAGCCAATTTTGGACTTTTGTATTACACATG
Organism: Sesamia nonagrioides; assembly: GCA_017933935.1. Taxonomy (NCBI): domain Eukaryota; kingdom Metazoa; phylum Arthropoda; class Insecta; order Lepidoptera; family Noctuidae; genus Sesamia; species Sesamia nonagrioides. The sequence continues at coordinate 541,839 of JADWQK010001295.1, read as the reverse complement.
GATACCTGAGGGAGGTCATCGCCGTCGTGGTAGACCACGGTGAAGATGGTGTGACGATCTGGTAACATTCGCGGGGTCAATGTGGCCAGATATAGCACACGACAGGCAGGTTTAGAAAGAAAAAGGGGGTTTTTTGTCCAGCAGTGAGATACCCAAAAGGCTACAAATACAATTTTATAGGTTTAAATAAGATAGGTAAACATTAGCTACTATGGGTTTTATTAGCACACACACATTATATTAAGATCTTGTTCACGGTTATGTTCACTAAGCTACAAAATCCTTCCTTCTCTATATGAGAGGAGACCTGTGCCCAGCAGTGGGATGATAAAAGGTTGAAGATGATGATGATGAAGCTATAATAGAACACTGACTCCTAAATCACAGGGTCCCCCTAGTTTAGGAGGCAGGGTTTTTCACTATCTGTACAGCCTTCATTTTCGAAAAAAATGGCTTTATGAAATGTACTCATTTGCTATTGAGGTTTTCTGCATCAATAAAGTTATTTTTATTTTATTTATTACTAGCTTTCCGCCCGCGGCTTCGCCCGCGTGGAGTTCGGTTATATCGCGCTTTTTAGATTTCCCTCGGGAACATCAAATTTTTCCGGGATAAAAAGTAGCCTATGTCTTTTCTCAGGGTCTAAAGATTGTCTGTGCCAAATTTCATCAAAATCGGTTCAGTTGTTTTGGCGTGAAAGCCGGACAGACAGACAGACGTACGGACAGACAGACAGAGATACTTTCGCATTTATAATATTAGTATGGATATTTTGCGCCAACCATAAAAAGAGGGATGATCTCCATTCATAAAGGTTTGGTGCAATATGTACCTATTTTCTTCTATACTTATTAATAGTCATCTCGGAAGTCTTGATAATATGATGGTGATGTCCCTCTCACCATCATATCATCACTACAAGATAAGATATACAATTAAATAGTATAACATAAGACAGCATGAAAAATAACTAAAGTTCTTGTTTGTGTTTAATCTTACGGACTTATTGATATATTGTGATGTAAGAGAGCAGGAGCTCTCAGGTTCAGAGGTCAGAGGTTCGGAGGTCAGGAGGTTTCAGGAGAAACACAGGTTTAATAAACCCAGCTCGGGCATGTCGTTAATTTTACATGATTCTCTGTATAATAATACGTTCTGTATGACTTTATGTATATTTTACATGATTCTCTGTATAATAATACGTTCTGTATGACCTTATGTATATTTTTAGTCACACATAATACCTAGCTGTTATTTAGGCAATAAGATATGTATGTATTTGTATAAGAATATTTTTGTAGCTTTGATTTTACAATGTTGTGAAAGTTTTTGAATAAAGATTATTATTATTTCGTTTATTTATTTTACATACATATAATTTACATTTTACAAAAAATATAACAATTTAAAAATATAAAAAATAGTAGCCCACCGGTATCGGGAACAGGGTCCAAGCTACCCACAGAAGCTACCAGCAGTCAGGGCTCCAGAGAGAGTAACTTCCTGACAATGCGAGCCGTGTCCAGAATTACAGCTTTCTGAATAAAGCCCTTGATTTAGCTGCCTAACGAGAGCCTCCTGAGGTGTTAGTCGAGGCTCTTGGCTTAATAGCCAAGAGCCACCAAGAACCAACACCTTATTATTATTATTACATAGTACCATACAAACAAAGTCGCTTTCTCTGTCCCTATGTATGCTTAAATCTTTAAAACTGCGCAACCGATTTTGCTACGGTTTTTTTTAATACATAGAGGGATTAAAGAGGAAGGTTTGTATGTATAATACAATTTATTAAATACTGGAGAAGTACTTTTATTTTTGAGGTGTCTAATGTGATGTCGTAAATAATTACATTTTTCCGCATAAACTACAAACGCAGGCTGAACCCTACGAGATTTAACAAACTAATGACCTAAGACCTTAACTAAGACCTCGACTAAGACAATACTAAGTATAGTATTGTACACATTGAAAAGGTCTACAGAAAACGCCGCGGTGCTAAATGTCTATCTCTTATGAATATCCCACAACAACATTCATATATTAATTAATTACATGGCTAATATTTACATAATTTAAAAAGGTACAAAAAAAACATATATAATATATAGATATACAAGTCTATAAAAGAGGAATTGAAAAAACTAGAGGGCATCAAAAAATTTATCCGCATAGCTGTCAACAGGAAACGTGCCCAAAAGACTGGCAGCATTGCCACGTTGTATGGCGATGCCGATTCTTTGGCCAAAAAATAGCCCAGCCCTCTGGTCACGTGAAGAGTCGATTATACGTTTGGCGATCTCTCGAAATAATTGGTGTGCACTCGGCCCCATGGCCCTAGTGTTTCAACCCCAAACGGCTCGAACATATAGGTTCCAATGACATTGGAGTATTTCCGCCGTTTGAGGTTTTTTTGGTGTTTCTTATTTTTAGTAGTTGCAATATTGGAAGCGGTTTATTCATTATATCATATCAAGCATTAATTCTCTGCCTTCCAGATTCATGAAGTGAATCCATAATAATATTATGAATGCGAAAGTATTTCTGTCTGTCCGGCTTTCACGCCAAAACTACTCAACCGATTGTAATGAAATTTGGTTCATAGTAGTCTAGAACCTGAGAAAGGACATAGGCTATTTATAATCCCGTTCTGACCAATAGGAGCAGAGCAGTAACAAAAATGTTGCGAAAACGGGAGCAAATGCGGTTGTACATATTGCTCCCATTATTTTAACAGACGCTTATTTTATATCAACCGAGCTTTTTTTAGCAAAGTTACCGACATAGCTCTGCGAATCGCTAAACTTAAGTGGCAGTGGGCAGGGTTCTGGAGTGGCGGCCACGTACTGGAAGACGCAGCATAGGGAGGCCCCCAACAAGGTGGACCGATGACCTGGTGAAGGTCGCGGGAAGCCGATGGATGCGGGCAGCACAAGACCGGTCATCGTGGAAAGCCTTGGGGGCCTTTGTCCAACAGTGGACATCTATAGGCTGAAGAAGAAGAAGAAGAGCTTTTTTTAATTTTTTTCGGAATGAACATTCCCACGGAAACGGGAACCACGGCGCGCTGTAGACGAACTCGCGGGCAACAGCTAGTATTATATATATTTTTTATAGTATTTTAAATTGCGCGTCTTTCAAAGTTGATATCTCAGCGTGACAGAAATTATTGTCATATTTTTTACTTCAACTACTATTAATAATATTTTTGACAATATCAACTTCTGGCCTCGCTCCACTTCCAGCAGCCCTAAAAGAAATACTTATAATTGTTTTTCTTTTGTCAACGTCTGTGTATCGTTGCGGTTAAGTGGCGCTTACCGAGGCATGGAAAAGGATGGGTGGGTGCGCGGAATGCGTCGTAATTACCTATTAGTCATTGTTCTAGAGACTGATTTGAACCGTGAGGTCAGACGAGCAAAAAGTAGATACGGTAGACATAGTGTTTAGGTGCACTTGAATAGCTTCTTGAAGTTAAGATACGTATAATAATAGTAATATGACTTATTAATTGTCTTTTTATTATTATTTTGACCCATTTTGGCCATATTAGCCCATTTTGGCTATAGTAGCCCATTTTGGCCATAGTAACCCATGGCCATAGCAGCTCATTTTGGCCATAGTAGCCCATTTTGGCCATTGTAACCCATTTTGGCCAAGGCAGCCTATTTTTGCGGCGACTGGCCATCGACTCAGCAGGGTAATTGCCTATCACACAGTTCAACAACATTCACAATTCACGAATACTTAGAGCATTGGATTAGCAATACGCTTCAAAATGATTGAAATTGATACTTCTTCTTCTTTATCATAAAGAGGTCCACTGCTGGACAAAGGCTTTCCACCATAACCGGTCTTGTGCTGCCTGTATCTATTGGCTTCACACAACCTTCACCAGGTCATCGGTCCACCTTGTTGGGGGCCTCCCTACGCTGCATCTTCTGGTACGAGGCCGCCACTCCAGAACCTTAGTTTTGTTGTTGTTCTGTCGGGATTTTGGTCGTAGAGGATCTCCAAATCAAGCTCCCTTTGGCACAGAATCGTTGGCAGTGTTCTTGGGTTTTATATTGCATCACCACGCTTAACTGCCGTCTTCCTTCATATTCACTTAGTATTTTTGAGGCGCTGCTTACCATCAGGCGGGATTGCGGTCAACCATAGTTTATAATTTAAAAAAAAACTGACTGAAGATAATGAGACTAGATTAAAATATTAAACTAACAAATCAATTTCTCGTCAGGAAGTGTATTGAAATAATTGTACTAAGAAATTAATTAACATGCTGGTCATTTTCAATAAATAAAGCAATAAAACATTAAAAACAGAGTGAAGTTTTTATCACAAATCCGTTAATTTATCGACGAAGACCGTAAAAGTGAGATAACCTTGACCCGATTACGATTTAATACTATACTAATACGTAAGTCTTTAAAGATTTTCTATAAAACTAGCGACCCGCCCTGGCTTCACACGGCTGCAATCATCATCATCATCATCAACCTTCTTATCGTCCCACTGCTGGGCACAGGTCTCCTCTCATACAGAGAAGGATTGAGCGTAATCACCACGCTTGCTCAATGCGGGTTAGCGATTTCAGACTTAAAGTCCAGGTTTCCTCAAGATGTTTTCCTTCACCTTCAGTCATTGGTGTCCAAGATATACTTAGAAAGTACATATAACTTTAGAAAAGTTATATCGGTACTTGCCTGACCTGGAATACCCGCGCACTCATACTTGAGAGGCTGGTGCTTTAACCACTAGGCCACCACGGCTGCAATGCTGATACTAAATACACTACAGAAGAACTGTGAACCTATAAAATAGCGGCCTGCCGCCGCTCCTGCCGCCCCGGCTGACTACTCCTGCATTTTGAAATCTGTAATATCTTCGAAAATTTAATTTAAATCATATACTGTAATGATATAGATCTTTTTTTTATAAGTTATAAACTAGCGCTTGACCGCAATCCCGCCTGATGGTAAGCAGTGAGGCGATCATTGATGGTAAAGCGCGCTAGTTTATTAAGAGCCTATTCACTCTAGCCTTGAAGACACTCAAATTGTAATGTGACGGAAACACCGTCGCCGGCAAATTGTTCCAGTCCCTCGATGTACGCGGTATAAAAGAGGAAGCGAAACGCTTCGTTCGGGTCGCAGTGGTGTCAACAACGTAAGGGTGGAAACTCGCCGTACGACGGGTCGTGCGATGGTGGAACGGAGATGGGGGAATTAAATCATGCAATTCCCTTGCATACTCACCAGAATGGTGGTTCCATCCTATAGAAGACCGAAAGGCTGGCTAATCTACGCCTGCGGTACTCCACACACGAGCGGACTTGTGCTTTGTACAACATTAGAAGCTGCCCCGGTGTGAAGTACCACCGGGCCTTTGCGATAACGCCAAGTTTTCTGGCAGCCACCTTGGCCTTGGACTCAATGAACCGCCCAAAGTTAAGGTTCGAGGAAATCTCAACTCCTAAAAGCTGAAGGCGGTTGGTGCACTCCAAGGATATATTCTGAAAAGTAGGAGCCAAGGTGAACGGGCTCCTTTTGGCGGTGAAAAGACACGCCTGTGTTTTGGCGGCATTGAATGCTACAAGATTGGCTTTGCCCCATTCGGAGACTGCCTGTAGTTCAGCACTCGTACGCTCTACCATAGCCTCTCTTTCGGACCGGATTGATTCCTTACTAGCCCGAGCTTCCGGCAGGTATCTCTCCACAATTGTGCTGTCATCTGCATACCCATAGATACCAGACATCAGCAGATCGTTAATATGCATCAGGAACAGAGTTGCAGAGAGAACAGACCCCTGAGGAACACCGGCATTGGTCGACATGGCTCCGATGAGCATCCGTCGACAACAACTCGGAGGGACCGTTCAGTCAGGAAGTCTTTTACCCAGCCAGTCAGGCCAGCGGAAAGGCCGTGCGCTGGAAGCTTACTCAAAAGCTAAGAGAGAGAGCCTATCTATATTAAATGAACGATTTGTTTAAGGTATTAAATTGGATAAGGATTAATGCTGTATTGGTTAAAATCGCTTCGAAAATTAGCCGGTATTTGTCGTAAAAAGTAAAAGGCGAAAAAATATTATTGTGGGATATCCATAAGAGAAAAACATATACCATCGCGGACTTTTTGTAGACCTTTATAATATATATAATATTTAGTACCTTATTAAAACCGACTTCAAAAAGGAGGAGGTTACTCAATTCGATCGTATATATGCTTTTTTTATGTTTGTTCGCGCATAACTTCGTCGTTTGTGAACCGATTTTGATATTTCTTTTTCTGTAGGAAAGAAGACGTTCCCAAGGTGGTCCTATGATAAGGATATCAGGGTTTGATGGTGGAAGACCAGAGAAAACCAGGGAAACTTTCAAAAATTGCAGGGGCGACTAGTGCATTTCTTAGCATTTTCATTAAGTATTTTAAAGCACTACAATTTAATAAAGGTTTGTAGTAGATGTGATGATGGAGTCGGGAGACAGTCGAAGGAACTCCTCAACAATTCACAGCAGCTACCTTGTGTTTGTGCTTGAATAATTTGTATTGATAAGAACCTTACACCTAGATGGGTGGTGACTGTCATTAGGGTGCTGATGATGATGACAAAGGTCAGTTCAGGAAACTCCTAAACGATTTACAGTAGCTACCTTGTATTTGGACTCAATTCATTTATATTGATGAGACTTTTGGACCCATTGGGTTAAAATAATGGTCTGCAGTAAATTTGATGATGAAGACCATAGGCAGTTGAGGGAATACTTACGGGTAAAAATTAAAGTAAACAAAATTACGTCGTTTCCCAACTATATTTGCGTCAGCTTCCAGTCTGACCAGATGCAGCTGAATACATAATACTTTTAACAACTAAAAAGTGTAAAATAAAAACTTTTTTACAAAAAAACAACCGACTTGCAAAAACCACTACAAAGGGAAAAATAACTAATTTAGGAAGTCGGTGTCAAAAATTAAATATACAAAAACAAAGACACCGACTTCCGAAATTAGTTATTTTTCCCTTTGTAGTGATTTTTGGAAGTCGGTTGTTTTTTTTTTGATAAATCTCATAGGGTTCAGCCAGCGTTTCACTGCAGACGCAGAAATAATTTAATTATTTACGACATCACATTAGAAACCTCAAAAATAATAGTACTTCTCCACAATTTAATGGATTTTATCATACATATCCCTTCCTCTTTAATCGCTCTATTTATTAAAAAAACCGCATCGAAATCCGTAGCAGATACATATACACTCCGTATCAGATTTAATCATACAAAGGGACATAGGGAAAGAGAAAGTGAAGTGAGTGGACTTTGTTTTATAATATGTCATCATCATCAACCTTTTATCGTCCCACTACTGGGCACAGGTCTCCTCTCATACAGAGAAGGATTGAGCGTAATCACCACGCTTGCTCAATGCCGGTTGGCGATTTCAGACTTAAAGTCCAGGTTTCCTCAAGATGTTTTCCATCGCCTTCAGTCATTGGTGTCCAAGATATACTTAGAAAGTACATATAACTTTATAAAAGTTACATTGGTACTTGCCTGACCTGGAGTCGAACCCGCGCACTCATACTTGAGAGGCTGGTGTTTTAACCACTAGGCCACCACGACTTATAATATGTAGTGATAATCATATTTATTAGCTAAGATAAAAATAATAGGGGTAAATGGTGACGTTCATAGTTACAGTAAAGGCTTAAAACTCAAGTGGTATGCTAAGGCTACATTGATTGGGCACGCCGCCGCAATAGCGGCAGTAAGTCCCCTCTTTAAGGAGTGACTAGAAAGGCGCCATGACGCCCTCACATTCTGCCTGACACAGGTCCTCACCGTACATACCTGTTTCGGGAGGTTCCTGTTCCGTATAAGACGAGAGGAAAAGCCAGGGTATCTTCACTGTGGGGATCGCGCTGAGGACACGGTGAAGGTCTGCCCGCCTTGAGTAGAGCACCGCCGTGTCCTCGTAGCGGCGATCGGCGGCGATCTCTAACGTCTGGCCCTGGTGCAGGTCATGGTCCGGAGCATGGTCAGGAGTGCATGGCGGGCCGTCACCTTTTTCTCCGAAGCAGTGATGCTGGCAAAGGAGGAGGCGGACCGCGTGAGGGAGCGGTGGTATTATCGGTGGCTGCCGGCAGAAGTTACCACCCACCAGACAAAGTCTTGCCGCCAAGCGATTCAACGCGTTTATGATGTCTGGTAAAGCCGTATGGAGGACGGATCTGAGCAGTTGTGTTGCGATGTGTGCCGGATACGATGCGCCAAATGTTGTTGTGTCGGGAGTTTGGTAGTGAAGGGTCTCCATATCAATTTCCCTCTGGCGCAGCATCGTTGGTCGTGTTGTTGTGTTTAACATTGCATCACCTCGCTCAACTGCCGTCTTCCATCCTATTCACGTAGTTTATTTTTTCATCGAATAAGCTTAATAAACTAGCGCGCTTTACCTTCAACGATTGCATCACTGCTTACCATCAGATGGGATTGCAGTCAAGCACTAGTTTATAATAATTTGATGATTTCCCATCCGTAAAAAAAACTGGCCAAGTGCGTGTAGAACTCACGCAAAAAGGGTTCCGTACCATTGAATTATGAAATTAAAGAATTTAAGTTATTTGAATGAAAGATTTACGAGGTATTAAAAAAAAACTGCTTGCTATCATTTTGGAAGCGTCTGTCACGCAAACTATTCGGGTTAGAACAAAAAAATATTTTATAAACCTCCATATCATTTTTGAATACCTATCCATAGATACCCCACACGTATGTGCTTGAGGAAAAAAAAATTGAGTTTCAGTTCTAAGTATGGGGAGCCCCCAATATTTAAAACATTTTTTTTATTTTTGCATCAAAATCTTAATGCGGTTCACAGAATACATACATCTACTTACCAAGTTCCAATAGTATAGCTCTTATAGTTTCGGAAAAAAATGGGTGTGACATACGGACGGACAGACAGACATGACGAATCTATAAGGGTTCCGTTTTTTGCCATTCGGCTACGGAACCCTAAAAACCGTGTCTAAAGTGATAACTTATTTTATCATCCGTAAATAAATACTAACAGTTAAAATTAAAGGTAGGAAATGGAAAATGAAGGGTTTCCGGTTCGCCAAATAAGCAGTAGGAAGTGACCTTCTGCAATATTAGAATTTCACTCGCAATAGTAAGGAGGAAGGTCGAGGTCACACACCTCTGTAATGTTTTGAGAGGCCCAATTTATTATTTTAAAACAAAACGCCAAACGTCAAATCTATGCTTAATATATAAAACTGAAGAGTTTGTTTGTTTGAACGCGCTAATCTCAGCAACTACTGGTCCGATTTGAAAAATTCTTTTTGCGTTGGATAGGCCATCAATCTAGGAAGGCTTTAGGCTATATAACATCAGGCTGCGACCAATAGGAGCGGAGCATAACTAAACCACGCGAACGAAGTCGCTGGTAATATATAAAGCTAAAGAGTTTATTTATTTGAACGCGCTAATCTCAGCAACTACTGGTCTGATTTGAAAGTTCTTTTTGCGTTGGATAGCTCATTGGTCTAGGAAGGCTTTAGGCTATTCACGCTGCGACCAATAGGAGGCGAGCAGAGGTATCAAAATTTTGAAATGGATGCTGTATATTATGATCTAGAAGTGTAATAATGTATCTATAGAAATCGACTCTTTTGGGGTTAAAATAACTAGCTCCACGCAAACGAAGTCGCGAGCGACCGCTAGTTAAAAATATTTGACATGTCTTCACGCCTGATTATAATTTGAGTGTCTTCAAGGCTAGAGAATAGACTCTTAATAAACTAGTGCGCTTTACCATCAACAATTGCATCACTGCTTACCATCAGGCGGGATCGCGGTCAAGCGCCAGTTCATAATATTAAAAAAAAAAATTATGACGGCTTCCCGCGGGTTAAACTGGAAAAGTTTCGACTCCGTGGAAATATCCGGGTAAAAAGACATCAGAATCTGTAAGAATCAAATCAGAATCTGTGTGCCAAATTTCATCCTAATCTGTTCAATAGTTTTTGCGTCAAACAGTTATAAACATAACATATAATCCAAACGTCCTTGCTTATATAATTATTGCGACCTTGTTGTATAACAAATTCGATTTACGGGGTCTTTTTTGCTCGGACCATAGTTATTTTTTAAAAATAGTATTTTAACCATTAAGACGCTGTGAATAGCAAACTTTTAGGTATTTGAGGGGGTGAAGCAGACGAAGTGGGACACGACTAGCCCCGCCCACTGCGGGGCGCGGGGCGCTCCGCGCGAGTACATCGATGCGTGAGGTGAGGCGTCGTGCATCGAGAAATACGCACGTTCTATTAAATCTATACCAACCATTCTCTATTCCATCTACATTTAGAACCGTAATTTCACAACCCAACCCCGAAGCATGGTTGGCTCTGTTCGTCACAGTCCCGGTTCGCATTAGACGAGCATCAGGATCGAATCCGTCTTTACCTTGCGATTTTCGAAAATGTGTACTTTATACATATTTTCATTTTTTATTATTTTTTTTGTTTTCTTTTTTATTTTTATAATGCGCTTTGTCCGTTCTGCTTAAATTTTTTGTGTTATGTCCTTTTTTCATGAAACTGTTAGAAATATATCATTTCTAGAAATTACTATTTATAAACAGCTGTTTAGAGTAACTGTTAAAAAAAATGCATTTTCGGATATTTAAAAAAATAAAAGATTTCTTCTTCAAAACTGCAACTCTTATCGAAATCGGGTTTGTACGAGTGAAATAGATGGAGGCACTTGGAGGAGGCCTATACTGAAAGGGGCCATGTATAATGCAACAAAATGAAATCTAAATTTACTGTTTTGAACTATTATGAAATCAACTGTTATTTTTATTGTTTTTCTTTTCTATTCCATCTACATTTAGAACCGTAATTTCACAACCCAACCGCGAGGTCCGGTTGGCTCTGTTCGTCACAGTCCCGGTTCGCATTAGACGAGCACCAGGATCGAATCCGACTTTACCTTGCGATTTTCGAAAATGTGTACTTTATACATATTTTCATTTTTTATTATTTCTTTTGTTTTCTTTTTTATTTTTAAAAAAAATTAAGCAGAACGGACAAAGCGCATTATGCGCTTTGTCCGTTCTGCTTAATTTTTTTGTGTTATGTCCTTTTTTCATGAAACTGTTAGAAATATATCATTTCTAGAAATTACTATTTATAAACAGCTGTTTAGAGTAACTGTTAAAAAAAATGCATTTTCGGATATTTAAAAAAATAAAAGATTTCTTCTTCAAAACTGCAACTCTTATCGAAATCGGGTTTGTACGAGTGAAATAGATGGAGGCACTTGGAGGAGGCCTATACTGAAAGGGGCCATGAATAATGCAACAAAATTAAATCTAAATTTACTGTTTTGAACTATTATCAAATTAACTGTTATTTTTATTGTTTTTCTTTTTTTAAATTATATTATGAACTAAGAAATTCATGGTTAAACAAAGACTTATTATTATTATTTATTATTAATTTCTAGAAATTTGTAGAAAGAAAATTATAACGAATTGATTTTAAATATTAGTTTGCATTATAATTGTTACAAAAAGAATATATTTAAAAAGATGGAACAATTACTACAAAAAATACAGAAAATCGGATAAATTAATAATAATTAAAAAAAAAAACAATTGCAAATAAGAAATCCAACAAAAAGCATACAACGTAAGGCTGGGGTTTGAACCCGAACACATACAGGTGAAGAAAAATGTGCCGCGAAAAAGTAAAAAGAATAATTACAGAAAAAAATCAAATAAAATATCGGCAAAAATACAACAATAAATTAAAAAGCATTTATTTCAATTAAAATCTACAAAAAGCATATAATGTAAACCTGGGGTTTGAACCCGGGCAAAAACGAAATATGATTATTCATCAACAAACAGACACGTAAATATAATTATTTTCTGTGCGGGGTAAAGCAAAAAGTGACATAGGTCCGACAAGCACCACGCCTCAGCGGTCACTGTCGCTAAGCATAGAAGTGAAAGAGAAGGCAATGGACGCCGCGATGGAGCGACGTTTCGTTCACGTTATTTATCATTAAATACATTATTTATTTTAGAATATCTTAGTTAAATCAATAAACAAAAACAATGGTTTCATTTACTATTATATTTTACATCGCTCTTCTCAATTTTATCAAGATTTGATGATTAATAATACAGTTACAACTGTTATAAATTCAATTTTAGGGGTTACTTTAGGATTTTTTTTCTATCGAGAAAATTAATTCAAAACGTGTTTTGAAAACAATGGTTTCCTGATACATATAATCAAGATTAACATATAAATTTTTGGCTGCTCTGAAATGTATACATTTGGCTAAAAAATTGTTTTAAGAAGCCTATTTTTACTGAACACAGCGCCTTAACTATTGGCGGTCGGGTGTCTTAAGGCGATTAGTAACGACGATGACCTTGCGCATCTGGGCGGGGCTAGGCAGAAACCCCCGCGCACCCCGCATCATATTTACGTGCACATTCCCTACTCGCTTGCTTCGAGCGCGGATGTCTCGCAACAAACGTAGGATGCCATACCATGTCTATAAAGTATAGGTACTATTCTGTCTAAAAAGTATCTAATATAGAATTAAGTGGTATCAAAACTCATGCCCTAAAGTGAAACATATTAGGTAATTACTTTTATTATGTTGTTTTCGATACTGCGTTGCAGGGATTTTTTTATTTAAAAAAGGGAAAACAAATATTAATTTATAAAAATGATTAATGCAAAATAGGAACCGGTTTATTCTTTTTTATTTATAGTTATTATTTAGCATTTAGCGTTTTTGGTATAATTCCCATTGATACTTACCAGTACTTAAAAAAAAAAACCCGGAAACTCCATCATCTAAATAAAACTCACAGGTCAGACTAAAATAGGTGCATATTATTTAGAATACATATTGTTTAAAAATTTATCTGACCAAATTTTAGGTAATGAACAGCTGAGACTAATGAACTTAAAGAATGAAAAAAAGAAATTGTTTTGATTTACCTACTAGAAAAAAAAATAATTGGGGAAATTTAATCAAGTTTCATATGGATTAAATTACAAGTATCAATTATATATTTTTTTAGGGAAGGAAAATATTATTGTTTTGGACTTAGCAAAAATTTGACGATTTTTTTTTTTTGAGATGTTCTTAATTTTTATTGGAGGAATGAACAGGGTGTGGCCTTAGAAATAGGGCATGCAATTAGCGTAGTTTTTGTTTTACCGGTAAAAAAACGGTAATTGAAATATTTTTACCGGTAAACCGGTAAAAACGGTAAATTTATATTTTTTTTCAAAAATATTAATTATGTGATTGGGTAGTCTTAAAGCAGAAAATAAATAAGTACACAAGGTACAATGGTAGTGAACATGTTACATATTGCTTAAAATGAGCATATAAACACAATTTTTAAAACCATGACCTTTCCTTTGGCGCAGTCAAGCGTAAATGTAGCACCTTTAGATTAATTTAGACAATTTTCAAAACGCAGCCAGCCAATGAATGCTGGTAAATCTACATCAAGCCCGTGGAGAACCCGGAAATAACCTCAATGTAGCTTGCTAAACCTCCATGCGATCTTCAGTGTCAAGTAGGTATACTGGCTTGCACCAGTTCTTTTTAGCCAAGGCAAGGAGAGCGGAGTGAGTCCCTTGTCAACCGCGACCACATCTCGATGCATTCCCACATCGGTTTTTAGGAAATATTCCCTGAGACTGCATATCTCGCGATTGTGGAGGGTCTTAACATTTAAAAAGCTTCAACTTTCTCTTTTTCGCGGGGTATACACTAATACAGCCTCATAACCGATGTCAGTGGGTGATGCAATTGAATTGTAGTCAGCACCGTACGGACCCTCCTATCCAGGGTGTCGACATCGGTCCGAGTCCATTTTAGTATGCTGAAAGAGTACATAAAATCGGGATGATCCAACCGTTGAAGGCTCGTACCTTATTTCCGCTTAATAGAAGACTATTTATTACTTTTTTCAGCGACGCGTAGATGAATATGAGATGCAAAACGTTTCTTCAGCGATTGCTTCATACCAGTAACATTGATACATTGGGTATCAATGTTACTGGTATAAAGCATTCGATATACCCAATATTTATAGGTTTCAGATGCAGAGAGCGCTCTAAGGTTTACGGAACGTGAGTTGGGTTCCCATGGATGCCGCAATCTCTCCTCGCTTTCCATGCATGACCACACATTTATCCACACAAAATTCCATCCTGATAACGCTACTGAAAGTTTCAGTAATTTTCAGTAGCTCCTTCAGTTGAAATTTGTGGGGAGCAATGAATTTTAAGTCACTCATGTAAAGGAGGTGCGATATAACCTGACCACCTCTCCTCAGCCGATAGTCTAGACGTGTATTCTCCAGCAGTGTACTTAGAGGATTCAAGGCTAAGCAAAATCAAAGTTGACTCAAAGTATCGCCCTGGAATAGACCTGGCTCGGATCGCTATTCCTATGAATATCTCGATATCCAGGATAGCGAAGGACCGTCCGCCATTAGCCATACACGTCATCAAGATGGTGTGTAGAGTTGCATCAACTTTATAGAACTCCATCACCCGCATGAGCCTTGTATGTGGCACCAAGTCATAATAGGCCTTATTATATAATAATAATTATTATTATTCATTTGTTTCTCCTCACAATGTTTTGTTTATAGCTAAAATCGTACAATTACTCAGTCTAGTATTTGTTACATATGTGAGGAGCTGGTGTCCGTGAAAGGCAATATCAAAAAAAAAAAAACTATTCAACATGTCGATAGATCCTTTTGGGAACGACGAACTTGTTGGGTAATGGCCATGTTATTAAGGAGTAGCTCCTTAGTACCGCCGGAGCCGCTCCTACATCCATTTTGAGAGGCAGACATGATGAGTTGCTGTCAATATGTTTGTTAATTTTAACTTTAAAATTGGATGTAAGAACTTTAAAGATGGTCGGTGAACAAGTGATCGGCCAATAATTTTTGGGTTCCGCAGTGCTACCTGATTTACGGAGCAGGTGGGTTACTCTAGTTGTTAGGAACTGAGGTAGCGAACCAGACTCAAGCGAGCGTGCAACCTTGAAAACCATTTGATCCAAAAAAGCGACAGGCACCAAACAGATACTGCGCCAGAATGAACACATGGCATCGTCATCCAGTAGGTAAGTGTCAGCCACCTTGGTCTGGTTGATAAACCCACCTTTCACTGTTTTAGAAAGTGCGATTCTGGGTGTACCGTACATTTTCTGCTTCAGGAAGTCGATGTGCTCCCTGACACGGGTCATATAATCCTGTAGGTTGGTATTTGTACCTGAAAATACCCGCCTTACAAAGCGTATCACTCTAGGACGAGTATCACATTCCCTGAAGCAGATTAGTTTACCGATAAGTGTTCTGGCCCCACCAATACGGTATTCAATCCTGCACTGCCAAGCTAGTAAGACTGGTTACGTTCGTCTAGCTCTGGAGTCATTGGAAAATTTGACATGAGTTCGATAGTCGTTGTACAGTACAGTTATACAAACTAATGAATGACACGAATCGTCACAAACGCTTACGTCAAAGCTACTTTTAAGTGTCAAACATTACATATAATGGAAAGTTTGACGTATGCGTGAATAAATGAACAACGTTGCCCAAAACATAAAACCGGTAAATTACCGGTTTTATATTTTTTACCGGTAATTTTATAGTTACGAAAAAAGGCGAAAGGAGAAAAGGCGGCAAAAATGAAAACCGGTAAACCGGTATTGCATGCCCTACTTAGAAATAACTTTAACCCGAAGGAATCTAGAAGCGCGATATAACCGAATCATACTAATATTATAAATGGGAAATTGTCATACTAATATTATAAATGGAAAAGTGAGTTTGTTTGTTCTGCTTTCACACTGTAACTACTGAACCGATTGCTTTGAAATTTTGTAAACGTAAAGTTAGAAATCCGGATTAAATGATAGGGTACTTCTTATCCCGGAAAAATTTGGTGTTCCCGAAGGAAATCTGAAAAGCACGATATAATCGAACACCACGCGGGCGAAGCCGCGGGCGGAAAGCTAGTATCAAAATAAAACGTCATATATAAAAACTTTTTTACAAAAAAACAACCGACTTCTAAAAACCACTACAAAGTGAAAAATAACTAATTTCGGAAGTCGGTGTCTTTGGTTTTTGTATAGGTATTAGTTTTTGACACCGACTTCCGAAATTAGTTATTTTTCACTTTGTAGTGGTTTTTAGAAGTCGGTTGTTTTTTTGTAAAAAAGTTTTTATTTTACACTTTTTAGTTGTGAAAAGTAGGTACTATGTATTCAGTTACATCCGGTCAGACTGGAAGCTGACGCAAATATAATTGGGAAATGACGTAATTTTGTTCACTTTAATTTTTACCCGTAATTTTGAAGAATTCGACTGCCTATGGTCTTAATCATCAGATTTAGGTACTGCAGACCATTATTTTAACCCAATGGGTGCAAAGTTCTCATCAATATAAATGAATTAAAACCAAACACAAAGTAGCTACTGCAAACCGTTGAGGAGTTCCCGGAACTGGCCTTTGTCTTCATCATTAGAGCTCTTATGACAGTCACAACCCATCTAGGTGTAAAGTTCTTATCAATACAAATTAATCAAGCCCAAACACAAGGTAGCTACTGTGAATTGTTGAGGAGTTCCTTCGACTGTCTTCCGGCTCCATCATCAGATCTACTCCAGACCTTTATCAAATTGTAGTGCTTTAAATACTTAATGAAAATACTAAGAAACGCACTAATCGCCCCTACGATTTTTGAAAGTTCCCCTTGATTTCTCTGGTCTTCCATCATCAGACCCTGATTTCCTTATCATCGGACCACCTTGGGAATGTCTTCTTTCCAACAAAAAAATAATTATCAAAATCGGTTCTTAAACGACGAAGTTACGCGCGAACAAACATAAAAAAGCATATATACGGTCGAATTGAGTAACCTCCTCCTTTTTGAAGTCGGTTAAAAATCACGTAAAGCGTCCCAGCGCGGCAATAAAGGCAAACATTCAATAATTATACACAAAATCACTAAAAATACTTCGTTGCACTCGAAGTACTTAGTGTTACAGCTTGCGCTTCCCGCTCATCTATGAAGCTATACTTAGTTTCATAATTATTTTATATTGATCGTAGTTGCGTAATTATTTATGTTAATTTAAATTTATTATGATTACTTTAAATTACTTGGGAGGATTTTAAAACCTTAGTTTATTCTAAAATCACACTTGGAAGTACACTTCCGGTCTTTCGGCCATTATTTTATTAATTTTAGAATTATTGATGCAACTTCCGATTACCGCCAACTTTTATTATAAAATCCTATCGAGCATTAGTCTTCCCGCCCATCGGATATTTATTTATTGAATCAAGCATTGCTCAAATAAATAAATATAAACAACTTTCGATATTTTAGGTTAATCCAAATATCTGTACACAATTATTGACAATTACTAGCGTTACTATTAACTTTTTCTTAATTTTATTCAATACCTGATAATTTCCGTTTCCGTTGTCTATTCGTTTTGTGACTATTCGTTAGTGTTTTGACTCAATGGTGTATAAAAGCTACTGATGCCTGTACTGTTGATCATTAATTAAACAGACTTGTACTGGATCATACTACGTCGTTATTATTTTCCACGCTTCTGAAGCATGTCTTTACATTAGTATCCAAGGGTGCGCGGAGCAAAAAGTGACACAGCCTCCTCTCACGAGCGCTGGCGCGAGACTGCCGGCCGACCCGCGCCCGCGTCCCGCATAGAGCCCCTCTGAACCTCGCAAGGCGGAAACTCGTACGGACACTTATTTTTATTACTTTTCTTATTAAATATTTCATCAATTTTAAAATAGAACTATGATTTTATAGTTCTTACAGGTACACGTTACTGCGAGTAAGAATATTTTAAAAAGTCTAAACGCTTTAAGAGAAATATCGATTTAAAAGTTAACGCTTTAAGAGAAATATCGATTTAAAAGTTAAAAAACGCCGTGTAGAAATATTTTTCTTTTGACGTAAATATAGGCCGTATAGAAAATAATAAACACTAAATATGTTGTGCTTGAATCTATGATTATAATATATTTTTTTCAAAATTTTTGATCAAGGCATTCTGGAGGAATAAACTTTGAAAGATGAGCGTTTTTGGCCGCTCGAGGGTATCTATCCCCTTAAACGGTTGGTTGTTGTAACAAACGTACGTGTCATACAGTATGTTAAATAACATAGGGCGTTCCCTTAAACTCGTTAATATATATCATTAATAGATTAAAATAAAAATATCAGCATAGAAAAATAAGCATAAAAAAATCCGAATAAAAAAACAATTCTAATTGGAAATAAATTTGAAACCTCCTGTTTTAAATCAAAATAGTAGTCGTCATGTATAAATAAATTGCGACGTTGCCGTCTTTCATGTTCGCGTGTACAGTGTGTTTCTTTTACATGTCAATTTAAAATTTTTATTGAATATTTTCTTATTGGAAATTTTTTTTAAACATTTTGTTTTCGAATGGAAATATTTTTTTTAGCATGTATGTATGCTATACTATTTCGGGTTAACGGAAACGCCCTCTGTTAGTTAACATACTGTATAATGGTCCCAATTCATCTGTTCACAAACTAAACCAAATTTAATTTCAGTTCATCTTTCCTTTCTCTTTCATTAAGAAAAGGACAGAAGATGAATTTTAGTTTAGTACTGTCAGATTATGATCATCATCATCAGCCTCTACTCGCCCACTGCTGGACAAAGGCCTCTTACATGGCACGCCAACAAGCTCGATCCTGAGCTTCTCCGCCAGCTACTACCAGCCACCGTTTTGATGTCGTCGCTACATCTCGCCCAAGGGCCACCTACGCTACGTTTGCCGCGACGCGGTCTCTCTATAGGAAGTTTAGGTACGATTACAATATGGCGACTAAAATTACTTCAATTTACGTCAGGCGCGTTATAATTTGATAGGACTAAACTGATATTTATCTTCTGTCCTTTTCTTAATGTAAAAGATGCTGAAGAAAATTAAATTTAGTTTAGTTTGGTAACAAGAGAATCGAGGTAAGTGACTGCTCAGATTTCCAAAAAAAAAAACAAACACGTATTTTTTCTTTATTCATGTAAATAAAAAATGAAGACGATACAGTGAGTTGAAAACTCGTGTGACGTCACTCCTTGCTACACTTTTTAGCAACGAGTGATGTCACCAGCCACCACTCCTGATCTTTGATGGTTTTTATATTTGTAAATTTTTATTTATTTCATAAAATAAAATTAACGTATCCATGAACGTATGTATATTTTTCTATAATCTGAATGACGGACTAAATAGAATCATTTTTTTTACCCAGGAAACATCCCTATTTTGCTTGACGATAACTAGCACCATTTTTAACTTATAAACGTCCATCAAGTGGGTTTGAAACAACCCGTCCGTATTAAATTAGTTCCTATTTATAAGTTCATCTGTTATTTTTTAACAATTATTTACTCATAAAATTTGTCATATTGCTTATTATTTTCTATTTGCAAACTTATAACGATTTTAAATCACTAACTATAATACAAAAACAAATGGATATTTAGATGTCAAAGTACAGGTTAATTATAATAGAAAAATAATGCTGCTGTTTAGCTGTAAAAAATAATAAGTACTTTGGTTTAAAATAAACATGAAAAAACACTAATTGCCAGTCCGTGCGGTTTGAACGCTGTCAAACCTGTCCATTCGGTTAAACCGTTTTTTTTGTTAGCTGGCTTACAATTATTACAAATATTATGTAAAAGTTAACTTTAAAATGCTTAATAAATAAAATATACAATATGTAAAGAAAACCCCATTCGATTCAAAGGGGTAATAAAGGTTAGGTATACCTATATATGACCAAATAAAATATGAAATTTTACATAATCATCATAGTAACAATACCTACTAATGAATTTTGAAATAATCTTTTTTTTTTGCATGAATTACTTCCAACAGTTCCAACTCCCCCATAATTTGGTTCTTAAAAAGTGACAACACCATTTTGGGCAGTATTATTATGAGTGATGCGACCACGTGCCGCGTGCCCTGCCCCCCTTAGCCCGCGCATGTATTGGCTACTGCACATGTATTAAATTACCTCTTTTTGCGAAATAATATTTATTTCTTTCAGGTTTTTTTTTTAGTTTAGCCCGGCTTTGTAGGCTTTAGTAGAATTTGTTATCGATACCTAACAATACCTGCACGGATCGGACAGGGTTTTCTTTACATATTGTATATACTACCTTATCATATTGAATAATCTTATTTACGTCTTCTCACAGACATTATAATACCGTGCGTGTATCAATCAATGTTCTTGAATGGTAATCACGTACCGGCAAGAGCAGCGTCGGTCACCCACCGACATGATGGTCGGATGACCTGACCAAAATCGCAGGAAAGCGATAGATGCAGGTCGTATCCAACCGGTATTTTGGAAATCCTTGAGGGAGACCTATGTCATCATCTCAGCGTTTGTCCCGGTTGCATCCGCGGCTATCGCGTTGGAACCCGGGTTCCGCTTTCCTGCACATTCTCCTCAATTTCGCGCGATCTTTAGCATCCTGTGGTGTGAGATGTGTTGGCACGCATGTCATCTCTTACAACGTCAAGCCAGCACTTCTTTGGTCTACCCCGCTTGGAGGCGTCATGGTAAGACATTTGTTACCTACGTAACGTGCCAGTTTTCGTAAGACGTGGCCGTACCAGCGGAGGCGACCCTCCTGCAGTTTGTTTGCTATGTCTACCAATCTACCTGACCAGATGTCTCTATTCTGTGCAATCTGCTTCCAGTGTGGGCCGGCTAACTTAATGATCTCATCGTCCCAGCGTGATCTTCCTCTACTTTTTTTACTAAGAGGTCTTATCCAAAATGTTACTTTTTTAGTCCATCTCTGGATGTATAAGACGCCATGTTTTTATACAATAATATGTAAAAAAACCCAGTCCGACCCATAAGGATAATAAAGGTTAGGTAAACATATGACCAAATAAAATATGAAGTTTCACGTAATCGTCATAGTAACAATACTAATGAACTTTAAAATAATCCTTTTTTCCCGGGAATTAATTCCAATTTCCCCGAAATTTAGTAATTTTTAAAAAAGTGACAACACCGGTATTATTATAAGCGAATAGCGACCACAGGTGCCGCGTGCCCTGCCCGCCGCCACCCGCGGAAGGGGTTGCTTACCGCACATGTATTAACCTTTATACGGTCTTCGGGTCAATTTAGACCCATTTCAGGAAAGAAACGAAGTTTTCTCTTTTAATATATTTATTTGACACTCGATATTTAATGACTTTTTCTGAAGTTTTGAGGTCAATTTAAATATTTGATTGTTTTATAAAATTACATTGTAATATTTAATTTACAAATTTTTATACTATTATGGTCCTCGGGTCAAAATTGACCATACATATAAAAAGATTGTAGTTCCTCTGGAGTATGTGTTTACGAACAGAACTCTTATCTGTCACTTTTGTTATTGGATTACCCGCCATTTTGTAGTTATACTGCTAAAGCAGTATCATAGTTTTGAGTACACAGAACGTTTCAGAAGTGTTTCACGGTCGAGTATTATTTTATATTTGAAAATGAGGGACAGTGAGATTGAGAGCTTTTTGAACGAAGTATCCGATGAAGAAGAACCGTGTTCAGAGTTTGAGGATCATGTGGAGAATGCTACTTCATCTAGCACTAGTTTTAGTGAGAGTGAAAGTACATTGGATCCTTCTGAAAGAATGACATCAAAGAATGACCAAATAACTTATTCCAAAAACCGTTTGGAAGCAGTCAAGGAAGAGCCACTAGAGAAACTATCATCAGCATGATGCCAGAATTGACTAAATTCTTCTTCAAGAATCACAGAAGAAGGAAGATCAAGTTTTGAATTATTTTTTCCGCCTCCGTTGATACACACTATTTTGTATTACACAAATATTGAGGGAAGACGTGTATTTGATGAAGAATGCACTGATATTGATAATACGGATTTATTTGCATTCATAGGTTTACTCCTGTTAGCTGGTGTTTTTCGATGAAATAACGAAAGTACTGAAAGTTTATGGGATTCTAAAAAGGTACACCTATATTCGGAGCAACTATGTCACAAAAATCATTCATTTGACCAAGAGAAGTAGATGCCAATTATGTCCAAAAACAGATAATAAAACGGGATTAGTTTGCCTTACGTGCAAAAAGTTTATATATAAAAAGCACTCTAAAACTATTACTCTATATACTAAATGTGATATGTAATAAACACTTTTTGTTTTGAATATAATAATAGGATTTTGTTATTATTTCACAAAATTTGTTCATGTTCATTACTTGATGTTAAGTTCAGTTTTAATAAAAACTTACTTAAACTAACAGTTTTTTTTATTAATAAGGTATTCATATTAAATTATAAACATCAATGATAATATTTACTATTCAATTATTGAGTGTAAATTAAGGCAACATAGTACTGGGTCAAATAAGACCCAAAGCCCGTTTACGTCGGTAACGTTGAGGAACGTATGAAGGTTAAGTTACCTCTTTTTGCGAAATAATATTTATTTTTTAGGGGGATTTTTTTTTAAGTTTTTCCTCCCTTTGTGGGCATTAGTAGAATCAGTTATCGATACCTAACAATACCTTCACGGATCGGACAGGGTTTTCTTTACATATTGTATAATATCCTAATTTGCCAGGACTAAAATTATTAATTTAGTCCTGTCACATTAAGATATTATTTATCTTCTGTCCTTTTCTTAATGAAATAGAAACTAAAACATGCACTGAACTTAAATTTAGGTTAGTTTATAGACAAGGGTATCGGGGCCGTTGTTTCCCGTATACGATAAGAGAGCCCGGAAGTCCTTTACCCGGAACTATAAGAACCATGAAGCATTATATAATCACTCCGGTATTGACAGAAAGGACAGAAGATAAATATTAGTTTGGTCCTTCTAAATTAGTTAGCGCCTGATGTAAATTGACATTTTTTCGACGCCATATTTTTATGGAATACAAAAAAAAAACTAAACTTAATTTGACAGGACTAAACTAATTAGTTTAGTCCAGAGCCCGGAAGTCCTTTACCCGGAACTATAAGAACCATAGAGCATTATATAATTAGGTACTCCGGTATTGTTTTTTTTTTCTAAAGCCAAGTGTCACGCTACACAAACAAGACGAAAAAAACATTACAGACGCGTTTCGTCTGAATAACACCTAATTAATTATGAATCATAGATTTAACAAAAAATACTGGCAATTCCGAGTCGGTCCTACACATGAACGGTTCCGTATCACGACCATACATACATAATTGACCTCCGTGGCGCAGCGGTCAACACGCCTGCCTGCGACGTGGAGGCCCTGGGTTCGATCCTCGGCCAGATCATGATGAAAAACGTTCTTTTCCTGATTGGCTTTGGTCTTGGACTTTATAATATGCATCTATTATAAATATAGTATCGTTGAGTTAGTATCCCATAACACAAGTCTCGAACTTACTTTGGGGCTAGCTCAATCTGTCTGATTTGTCCGTACCTATATATTTATTTATTTATAATCAGGAGCTTTTTGAAACTGTGAAGAGGTTCTTTTAATTACTTACCGCCCTAGGGTGTTTCTAGCAACATTATTATCCTAGAGCGCTAATTGGTCACCTACAAGCCCCATTTCGGGGTAATAACGACCTACTTATTAAATTTGAGAGATGTAAAAAAGTTTCTACTTCAAAACAAAAAAGAACTCTTTTGACTTACGATCCATTCGAGGAAACAGGTATTATTTTTTCGCAGCAACAGTATAAGAGTATAAGAGCCCTGGTCGGGAGACAACATCGAACTCCCAAAAAGCCCCTCGAAAGCCACCGCAGTCACGGACTTGCAGGCGGCGAACGGTGGGCAGCTGGCCACCTGGTAAGGGCCTGCACCCTAATTGCGTAATACGCTTTTACTATTCTCTTCTCTTCTTCTTCAACCTATAGATGTCCACTGCTGGACAAAGGCCTCCCCCAATGCTTTCCACGCTGACCGGTCTTGTGCTGCCCGCATCCATCGGCTTCCTGCGACCTTCACCAGGTCATCGGTCCACCTTGTTGGGGGCCTCCCTACGCTGCGTCTTCCAGTACGTGGTCGCCACTCCAGAACCTTACTGCCCCATCGGCCATCGGTTCTACGAGCAATGTGCCCTGCCCACTGCCACTTAAGTTTAGCGACTCGCAGAGCTATGTCGGTGACTTTGGTTCTTCTGCGGATCTCCTCATTTCTGATTCGATCACGCAGAGAAACTCCTAGCATAGCTCTTTCCATTGCCCTTTGTGTGACTCTGAGCCTTCGTATGAGGCCCATTGTGAGCGACCACGTTTCAGTTCCGTAAGTCATCACTGGCAACACACACTGGTCAAAGACTTTAGTCTTGAGACACTGTGGTATCTTGGACGACGAGAAGATGTAGCGTAGCTTCCCGAACCCTGCCCAACCGAGCTGGATTCGCCGAGACACCTGTTTCTCGAAGTTGGACCTACCTTACCTACCTTTTACTATTAGTTGGAATCATTTTGAAGCTTAATGACAGCCTCCGTGGCGTAGCGGTAGTGGATGCGACCGTTGCGCAAGGTGGCGCGGGTTCGATCCTCGCACAGTGCAAGTATTTGTATGCATGAATATGAATATTTGCACTAGTCTGGTCGTGTCTCGGAAAGCACGTTAAGCCGTTGGTCCCGGTTGCCCTACGAACATCTAGCGGCAGTCGTTACGGGTTGTTGGAGCCCTCAAAAGTCCAACAATTGGTCTAACTGCAATGCTTCGATGTCGCCTTCGGGTTGTGGAGGTCAGACGGCAGTCGCTTCACGGAAAATGTCGAAGTTTAGCCATTTCAGCAGTTGGACTGGTAAAGCGGACCCCAGACTCCAAAACTGAAAAGGCTTCAGATGCGACGGGGATTAACGCTGGGATGATTTATTTATTTATTTATTTATTTTGGTCCACCAACAACTGTTTACACTGGATGTAGTACATAAAGTAACATGTAATTTTAAAAGATGACAGAGTAGTGTAACAATCACTTACAGGTGAACTCCACATGCATACAAAAATGGAGTTGTACAGGAATTAAACTAAATTAAAACTTAAACTAAGTTATTGAAAAAAAAAAAGCATCTTTCATTTATTGCCAGAAAGTGAGTGCTAATTAATTTAAATCCGGAAGATATTTGTAAAATGTGGCTTTCAATTTGCTAAAGGAGTCAAAGTGCAGATCAATTTGATTGCTACAATTGTTCACCACCTTACAAAATCTAGCATATGGGAATTGGTGCCTAAAACCGTTCTCCTTTGTGGTGGCCACAGTGGTGTTATTGGATTGCGAGGAATTCTTGAGGGGGCACGGAAATTAAAAGTGTTTAATATCTGGGGGCAGTCAATTGTATGGGTCATTACTTTGCACACAAACATTGCGTCGTTTAGCCATCGGCGTTTCTCCAGGGAGACCATGTTGTAGTTGTTGTGATGATGATTTTGAAGTTTAATGCTATTACATTGCTCCCTTCGTTCGAAAATGTGTTTACTCAGTAAAGTAAATAACGCAATGAATGTTGTTGAACTGTCAAAACGAAACCCATTGCTATTGATAATGTGTTGCGCAATAGGCTATTTGACAGTATGAATATTTATGTCATTTACATGAGTTTTAATATATAGAACACCACTGCGGAACCGAACATCGTTTATAAGTTTGTGACGTCACTTACAAAGCACGACGCCATTTTGCTGAATAAAGCGTTTCTGCGGCTTATTTGAATTCGAATTTTTGTTAGTATGTTTCTTACGAAATACGTATTTAAAATAAAAAATAAAAACTTTTGGTGAACTTCTTAACCGCAACCAAGTAATTCAAGATAGAAATTATAAATCTGTCAAATAGCCTATTACCCTGCAGGTCCATTTCGACGACGCGTTGTGTTCCACACGTGCGCCCAAGTAGACCGATGCCTGCCAGGGCCGAAAATTGTAAGAAGATACAGTGGCTCCTGACGCAAGCAAGTGAAGGGTCACGGGTGAGTCAGTAAAAGTCTGTCACTGCCCCGCTTAGAGCGAGAGAGATAATATGATGATTTCCCACCCTAAAAAAGGCTACGCTAATGAGATTCAGTCCTGTGACAGGTTGACGGGTAGATCGCTCTTACGCACGCGCATTTTCACACTTTAGGCCCATTGAATTTTTTTCTCACTAATTGTACTAGCTGCACTCGCTTGCGTTTCTGTTTTGTTGGTGTATCCGAACGCACCCGGAATGTGGGCACAGCTCCCTCAAAGCTATCAAGAATGGCAGTCGACAACTAGGCTCACATCGAGCCAAACCCGATACTGTGACACCTCCGCGCACGCGAGCTCTCGTTTCAAGGAGTCAGGAGATTTTTTCTCCTGTCCTAAATTACGCTTCTCCTTTCATGAAATCATCATTGCTGTCTCCCTTAATGTCTCAAAGGCCTTCGACCGGGTATGGCCTTCTGAGTAAGCTTCCAGGTTACGGCACTTCCCCTGGCTTGACTAGCTGGGTGAAAGACATCCTGACTAAACGGTCCCTCCGAGTTGTTGTCGACGGTTGCTCATCTGAGCCCATGTCGACTAATCTAAGCCGGTGTTCCTCAGGGGTCCGTTCTCTCTGCGACTCCGGTCCTGCTGCACATTAACGATCTGCTGATGCCCGGTGTCTATGGGTATGCAGATGACAGCACAGTTGTAGTGAGATACCTGCCGGATGCTCGGGCTAGTAGGGAATCAATCCGGTCCGAAAGAGAGGCTATGGTAGAGAGTAGGAATGTTGCACTACAGGCAGTCTTCGAATGGGGCAATGCCAATCTTGTAGCATTCGATGCCGCCAAAACACAGGCGTATCTTTTCACCGCCAAAAGGAGCCCGTTCACCTTGGCTGCTACTTCTCGAAATGAATCGTTCGAGTGTACCGACCGCCTTCGGCTTTTGGGAGTTGAGATTTCCTCGAACCTTAACTTTGGGCGGTTCGTTGAGTCTAAGGCCAATGCCAGGAAGCTTGGCATTATCGCAAAGATCCGGCGGTACTTCACACCAGGGCAGCTTCTAATGCTGTGCGAAACACAGGTCCGTTCGTGTGTGGGGTACTGCAGCCACATTTGGGCTGGTGCTGCGAAATGTCAACTGGCCATTTTGGATTCGGTGGAGAGGCGTGCGAAGAGGCGCGCGAAGAGGCTGATTGGAGACCCAGATTTAATTCAAAACGATCTCCAAAGCCTAGAGCACAAGCGTAGAGTAGCCTTAGCCTAGTAGAGGCGTAGCCTATCGGTAATCTATAGGATTTATTTTGGTGAGCGTGCGAAGGAATTGCATGATTTAGTTACCCCATCTCCGTTCCACCATAGGACGACCCGTCGGACGGCGAGTTTCCACCCTTACGTCGTTAATACCACTACGATTCGGACGAAGCGTTTCGCCTCCTCTTTCATACCGAGTACATCGAGGGACTGGAACAATTTGGCAGCGGCGGTGTTTCCGTCGCACTACAATTTGAGTATCTTCAAGGCTAGAGTGAATAGGCTCTTAATAAACTAGTGCGCTTTACCATCATCGATTGCATCACTGCTTACCATCAGGCGGGATTGCGGTCAAGCGCTAGTTTATAATTAAAAAAAAAAAGAATAGAGTTTCTTTTTTTTTAAGCTGTAACAATGTTTTTTTTTTTTTATTTTTCTCCCTTTTCCTTCACTGTCCGTCGTGATATAATCATTCGTATCCATAATCTGTGATCTTACTACCTATCTGTCAATCTGGGAAGAAATATTTTATTTTAAGTAATCAAGAAACATTATTATTTTAATTCGCGCTAAATATTCTCCAGGGTTTGATGGTTTATTAATCGTTCGCACGTGTTCTTGGCAAAATTGTGGCGTCTCTGCCACAAAGGCCATTAATCAAGAATTGAATTGAATTGAGTCAGGAGATACTCCAGGACCTAATTGTTGGTGCATCCTAGGACTGCCGAGACGTACTTTTGGTGAAGGGTGATTTTGTGGGAACCCGCTGTCAGCCTGAGACCTTCAAAATATATTTTGAACCTTAAAATATACTATCCACTCTTAACAGAAGGAATTATTCTGATCCTTCTAGCCCCTTCATTTTGGTAAAAGGGTTCTTTTTACACCCTTATGGTCTCAAAAAAAACCCTTTACCGTTACGGATCCCTAAAAAAACCAATCTCATCGAAACGGGTTCAATGAGTGCACGAACCTTTTTTTCAATAACGTTTATTAAATTAGATTAACAAGAAAAAGTGTTCGGATCGTAGGTCAAGTTGGTGAATGCCATCGACGCGTGCGCATTCGCTCTGATTATTTAATAATTTCTTGGTGTGATTGGCACAATGCATTTTTAGAGCAATTGATTATTTAATAATTTATTGCTGTGTCGAGTGGTTGTGTTTTGTTTGGGTGTTAGGTTCGATCCTGTATAGAACATTTGTTCAGTCTACTTAAACATACATAATTTTTCTGTACGTTTTAACGGTATATACAACGGTACGTACAAAATTCATGAAAAATCACAAAATTATGAGTAAGCTCATTCTTATTTGGTTGTCCCAACAAAAATATGAATTGGCGCGGCGCGGGGTTCGTATTCCGCTGTTTTCTTTTCTAAAACACGACAGATCTCAATGGGGAAGAAAACGCAAAGCTATTTGCAGATGTCGCTGATGGCGTTAGACTCTTAACAATATTAGCTGTCAGTCGTATCACGTTTTAAGTTGAGTTTATTATTGTGTTTGACGAGTTTTTTTTAGGTAAAGCAGAGCAATATATTGTACATGGACTGTTTCAAGTTAAAAAAAGGAGTGAAAAGTCTAGAGGAGCTTCAGTAAAAGGACGAAAATCTGATCTAATTACCAGGCAAATAACAATGCCCAGACTTTAAACTAAATTCAGACTTATTAGTGTTTTAAGTTACATTAATTTTGTATTAGGTTTAATGTTTCTTTAGTTATATTTAAGTAAATATTAATGTACTTATTATTGCCATTTTTGAAAGTTTCAACCCTAATAACCTAAAATTATTATCCAGACTTGAATCGTATGACCGAAATTTTAACTTCGAGGTTCATCAGGAACAAGAAATTCAAGAGAAAAATATTGATTTACCGCCCCCAGAAAGCTATAGAGACATCAACATAAACTTTACTGAAATCTATTTAAGTATACATACATATATTCTGTTTTAAATTGAAATGCATATCTTTAGGGAAAGTGTGATTTCCATTATTATTGCAAGAAATTGCTACACAACATATTTTTTTAAAATTTTATAAACAACATAAACTCGTTCAAATTACTATCTATGGGTTTTGACAGTTTATTTGAGTCAAACGATATCAGCGGCTCTAGTGGCGAGATTTGTCAGTTTTCTTCCCCATTGTTTTTGTATCAAAATTTAGAGAAAAAGTTTATCTAGACTTCTATTATTTTCTTTTATGTCAAAAACTTATTACGTTTGTCTAATAGTCGCCTGAACATCGCGGTATAAATGGGTTATTTTTCCGGACTTTGAAGTAGGTATCATATTTCTTTTATTAATTAGGTTTCGGAAAAAATCAAATGATACACGTATAATCACGGTGAAGAATTGTAGAAAAAAAATAGTTGCTCTAAAAGCATTATCCACGAAGGAAACAGCGGAATACGTTTGTATAGAGAAAGCACCACTAGAGTCCCCTCTTAAGTCCGATACAGAATCACACAGCTGCCCACCCTATCAGAATCAATAACTTCCTCTTCCGTCAAACCGAAAACATAAATGACGTAATACATTTAAAAAGTAGTTAGTAATTACTCAAAATGTATTCAAAGAATAGGTACATTAAAAATCTAGGTAGTGTTCTGTCTCATTTTCCAAGGTTTGGTCACAGAGTAGAAAGATACAGAAGGATATCTCCATGTAATAATCGAAAACAAACACACAGATATATCATAAAAAGTAATCTATACTAATATATAAAGCTGAAGAGTTTGTTTGTTTAAACGCCCTAATCTCATTTGAAAAATTCTTTTTGCGTTGGATAGCCCATTAATCCAGGAAGGCTTTAGCGGAGCATAACTAACTCCACGCGAACGGAGTCGCTGGCTGCCGCTAGTTTTAAAATAAATCTATCAACTAAATTTACAGGTATGAAGGAAAGAGTATAAGTTAACTCATCCTCCATAAAAAAGGGAGGATCCTCCGACCAGACGGATGTTAAGTCTGACGGGCACTTGCTTATCAGTTGACGTTGGATGTTGTGTATATGCTATTTGCGCAGTAAACTCTGCTTACGAGATGCAGGATTTGCATGACGTCGTATGACGCGTTGTTTTCATATGGCGTTTGTAGATACCACTACATGGGAAGGCGGTGGCCCAGTGGAAAGTCCTGGTGGCCTAGTGGTTGAAACACCAGCCTCTCAAGTATGAGTACGCGGGTTCGATTCCAGGTCAGGCAAGTACCAATGTAACTTTTCTAAAGTTATATGTACTTTCTAAGTATATCTTGGACACCAATGACTGAAGGTGAAGGAAAACATCTTGAGGAAACCTGGACTTTATAATAAGTCTGAAATCGCCAACCCGCATTGAGCAAGCGTGGTGATTACGCTCAATCCTTCTCTGTATGAGAGGAGACCTGTGCCCAACAGTGGGACGGTAAAAAAGATTGATGATGATGATGATCTAAGGAAGAAATATTTTAACCGAAGATCGCTGGAAAAGGGCATATGGTATAAAACTCCTCGTATACCTTGGTTTACATAAAGGGTGTATCTGACATCGACGCACAAACGAGTACCATGGATCCAGTACATGATTCTGAACCCCCCAGTGGTGGAATTTTTCGTCGGCTTTTTCATGATTTAAAAAAATATGTATGTAGTTTTTTTCACTTTAGACCGTTCATAATTGCTATACTATTATAACCCAATAAGATTTTAAAGTAAAAATTAATTAATTCGCTAATTACACAAAAAAGCGCAATGAAAACAAAACTTGAAAAACGATCTTATCAGCTGACTTAATAGAGTTCACATCAGGGATCAACGTCATACTGCCAAACACGTACGGCGGCACGCTTGCAACGTTCAAAGGCCGAGCCAACACTTTTTTAAACACTGTGAATTCTGTAACCGTTCATTAACGACATAAATGACTATCATAATTTTGTTAGTCGCATGAGGTCTAGCCTTTTCGCGAAGTTTGCGTTAAGATGTCAGATACACCCTATATAGTCGATTAAGTAGGAAAATGATTATTATAGCGCATAGAATCAGAAGAGGAAATATTGCATCGAACAATTTTGCCTTTTTAATGAGAAAAGATTCTTCTCCAAAATGTAATACGTGTGGAATAGTAGATGATGTATACCATATGTTGATGGAATGTGTTCAGTTTAAAGCAGAGAGAGACAGGAATGGTTTCTGCAATTTGATTTGGACAAACTACACGTCGGGGTCATAAATGGAGTACTCTCGAACCTTAATAGTGAAGAAACTTGTATTTTGTTTAAGCTATTATCAGTTAGGTTAGAGTAATAATGTTGTGATATGTATTTTGACAGCCTCCGTGGCGTAGCGGTAGCGAAAGCAGCCGCCGCGCAAGGAGGCGCGGGTTCGATCCCCGCGCAGTGTAAATATTTGTATGCATGAATATGAATGTTTGCACTGGTCTGGTCGTGCCACGGAAAGCACGTTAAGCCGTTGGTCCCGGTTGCCATATGAACATCTAGTGGCAGTCGTTACAGGTTGGTTGGAGCCCTCAAAACTGCAATGCTTAGATATCGCCTTCGGGTTGTGGAGGTCAGACGGCTGTCGCTACACGGAAAATATCGAAGTTTAGCCAAAATCAGCAGTTAGGACTGGTAAAGCGGAGCCGAGACTCCAAAGCTGAAAAGCTACGGATGCGACTGGGATTAACGCTGAGATGATGATGATGATGTTGTTGTGATATGTAAAATAATGATAGCAATGGGACTGACATATACCTCCATGTATATAAAAGTACAAAAAAAAAAACACACTGCTACATAATACTATAAGTATACAAGATACTAAAATTAAACAATCAATTTAAAAGTGTATTTACAGAATAAGTGTATTGTACAATAAGAGAGGACGCATGTAGTGTAGATGGAGGGTAGATATGTTGATATCATAATGGGGTGAGGATATGGAGGCAGATATGAAAAGTTACTAAACCTTTTCAATTACAGAATACCAATTTTCAGCTACTCAGCATTATACATCGTCTAACGTAAAGAGTTATAATATACATACCAAGAGCATGGCATCTTTACATGATATCAAACGATATTGGAAGGTTTTTTTAATCCTATCATTTTGTGTTAGGAAGTTATCAGACAAAACGCCGCCTGTGATAGGCTGCTACCATACTAGGTGCACTGAATTATTGAAGATATTTATCGTGATTTTGGTAAGTAATGGGACTTGTAACGAGTAGTTATTAACGTATGCAGTGTGGTGCCACGTTTGTTATGATTTGAATTAAAAAAAAAAAACACGACGCCGAAAATTTGGTATAAATTTTTTGAGTATTTTATATTGAGTTGAAATTTTTAAACCCTTCCCATATCGTTTGATATCATATAATGATGCCATGCCCTTGGTATGTATATACCCTTTATGCTACACTTGTATATTGCTAGGAATCATGTATATTCGTGCGTTTTCATTGCGGGGACTTTTCCATACTTCAGTTTAGCCATATCCTTCGAAATAAAGGTTGTCATGGTGACGTTATAAACAACGTTGTGAGAAACTGTCATAATATGGTAAATATTGTTATCATAATGAAATCGTAAGGTATTCAGTATTAAAAAGTATTAAAGCTATTTAGAAAGAAAAAGTATTGCCATCCAGCATGGGTGCTGACCAGAGGTGTTGTATTTGGTGGGTTACGATTGATGTGGGAATGTCGTATATAATAGTAGAGCGATCAACTCTGCTTGCACGCAGGATTTTGCGTGATGTCGTTCGATGTGGCGGTGTAGATGCCGTTAGAGATGAAGGCACTGGACTGGACTGAACTAGACGACTAGACTGGACTAGACCGGACTAGACTGGACTAGACTGGACTAGACTGTACTAGACTGGACTAGACCGGACTAGACTGGACATACACAACTCCTAGAATAAGCAAATTGTAGTGGACTGGCCAGCGTCATTACCACTGGATATAGTGTGACGCCCTCAGGATAGATTGCGCGATGATCTTTGCAGGGTGGCTTGCTGGATAAGAAGTTGCCAGTTGGACACCGTGCAATTATAAAAGACTGCCCATTACTATTATTACTACTAGACTGCTGTAGGTTGATGATGATAATCGAGTTAACATTCTGCATCTACCTACTATGTGACTCCACCAACGTCATATGACTCAGAACTTTTTAAAATAATTCATTTCTTACATGATTTTTTAAGAAACAAGTTTATTTCTTCCTACATTGTTTATTATATTGCTGTTTAATAATTTTGAATGTAGAACTCTTTTGCGCTGCAACAGTGAAGACAGGTTTTATTCCTTTTTTTTCATGTTATATAATAATGGCTGAATTTTTTTTATTGTTTTTTTTTCCTTGTTAGGTGGACCAAGATAACATAAGTCTGTTGTTGTTTTCGTTTCTCAATATTAATTTATTGAAAGGCAATGCTACAGCTAGAAGAGTGGTAATTGTGTTAAAATTGATGGCGGGAGTGCAGCCCCAGTGGTACTTACAAGTTATGTGTCGTAGGTTTGAACCAACTGGAGGTTGATACTTCATGTGAGCCGCTACTGGCCGTTAGGTTTATATTCTGTCCGTTAGGTTTGTAATCTGGTTCTGTGGTGTAAAATATGCAATTTAATTTAGATATAATTATTAGGCACTGCCCCCCAAAGGAAATCTTTGCAAATCATGTATGAACTCCCCTAATTACTAAGCAAAGTATTTATAAACGAGGACTTGTCTGTAACTTTTAAATTTAAATAATCCACGCAGTCATCATCATTATCAACTTTTTATCGTACCACTGCTGGGTACAGAAAAGGATTGAACGTAATCACACGCTTGCTCAATGCGGGTTGGCGGTTTCAGACTTAAAGTCCAGGTTTCCTCAAGATGTTTCCCTTCACCTTCAGTCATTTATGTCCAAGATATACTTAGAAAGTACATATAACTTTAGAAAAGAAGTTACACATTACAAAATGTACGGTGTAATTGTCAAAAAACGCGTGGGACTATAGCGCATAAAGATTATTCACTCTAAAAATTTTACGGTTTCCTGAAAAACATAAATTAATAATAATATAATAGAACAGCCTGGATCCAGAAAGTTCCATGCGATTTTAAAAGGTTTCAACCGAGAATATTCTAGAGAATTCCAGCCTAGTCTAGAAGGTTCCGGCCAAGTCCAGAATGTTCAAGAAAGTTCCATCCGATTTTACAATGTTCTAGAAGATTCCATCCGAGTCTAGAATGTTCCAGACAGTTCCTGGCGAGTGTGGAACGTTCTCGTCACAGTTCTTTTATTAAAAGTTACTGTCGGTTACCATTTCACGAAGTTACTACCCCTTGTGTTCAAGGGGAAGAAGTGAAGTCTGGTGAAACCATACGGAAGACGGGTCCCTGAGCAGTTTTGTTGCGATGTGTGCCAGGTAGAATGCGCCAAATGTTGTTGTGTCGGGAGCTTGGTCGTGGAGGGTCTCCAGATCAATCGGCCTCTGGGTTTAACATTGCGTCACCGCGCTCAACTGCCGTCTTCCTTCCTATTCACTCAGTTTTTTTGCGTGAATAGGTCACGCAAAGAAAGTGATTTAGTCTAGGTAATGCTTTAGAAATAAAGTTGAAAATCTAATAAGGAATTTGACAGATTGATGTGCTGTCGTCTGTACGTCACACAGTCAGGGTCGCAACCTACCTCACTGCTACCACTCTCACTCTTAATAGTACGCCACATTATTAATAATATCATAATAAATCAAGATGGCCTTGTAGATCGACTCGAGAGTTTCAAGTTGCACTTTCCACGGTCAATTTGTGGATGAGTGAAATTGATTGAGATCGATTCTTTTTTTTTTAATCATTATAAACTAGTGCTTGACTGTAATCCCGCCTGATGGTAAGAAGTAATGCAATCGTTGATGGTAAAGCGCGCTAGTTAATTATGCCTATTCACTTAAAAAACTTAGTAAATAGGAAGGAAGACGGCAGTTAAGCGAGGTGATGCAAAGTTAAACAGCACGACCAACGATGCTGTGCCAGAGGGAGGCTGATCTGGAGACCCTCCACGACCAAACTCCCGGCACAATAACATTTGGTGCATCGTACCTCAATCCTTCTTCTCTTCAAATTATAAGAAATGTAGTCAAGTAATATCGGAGTACCTATTGAATCTCAATTACACAGACACAGAAAAGCTATTGGAAGTTATAGTGTGATAGTAGATAGTTGTAAAGTTTGAAAAGATTTACAATTAAGTAGTATAAGGTAGCATAAAACTAATAAAGCTTTTGTTTATTGAATTCCTTGCCCATAATGTTACATTATTAAATCTTACCGACTTATTGATAATTGTGATGTAAAGTGATGGCCTGAAAACCTAGCTTGAGCATGCTAATTTTACATGATTCTCTGTTGAATAATACGTTCTGTATGACCTTACGTATATTTTTACATGATTCTCTGTTGAATAATACGTTCTGTATGACCTTACGTATATTTTTACATGATTCTCTGTTGAATAATACATTCTGTATGACCTTACGTATATTTTTACACGATTCTCTGTTGAATAATACGTTCTGTATGACCTTACGTATATTTTTACATGATTGTCTGTTGAATAATACGTTCTGTATGACCTTACGTATATTTTTACATGATTCTCTGTTGAATAATACGGTCTGTATGACCTTACGTATATTTTTACATGATTCTCTGTTGAATAATACGTTCTGTATGACCTTACGTATATTTTCACATGATTCTCTGTTGAATAATACGTTCTGTATGACCTTACGTATATTTTTAAGTCACACATAATACCTAGTTATTATTTAGGCAATAACAATTGTATCGTATTTGTATAAGAATATATTGTTAGCTTTTATGTTACAACATTGTGTAAATTTTATTGAATAAATATTATTATAAAATATTATTCTCTGTATGAGAGGCGACCAGTGCCCAGTAGTGGGACGATAAAAGGTTGATGATGATGATGATGACTTACCTCTTAATAAGATCGGACGGGAGTCCGTGCAAAATAAATTAGAAAGATTTGTGCATTCCCACATTACCGATCTCATCATCATTTCAGCCGGAAGACGTCCACAGCTGGACATAGGCCTCCCCCGAGGATCTCCACGACGACTGGCCCTGCGCCTCCCGCATCCAGCGGTTTCCCGCGACCTTCACCAGGTCGTCCACCAAGCCTTCCCACGCTGTGTCTTCCGGTGCGTGGTCGTGTTCGCCACTCGAGAACCCGAATTTGAGAAATGGGTATTTGAAAAAACTATTGCCGTCACGCCGCTTTCAACCTTTCCCCGTAAAGTGCGAAAGGGACATTTGCAACTCAGGCTGATTTTACCTACAAAAACGTTGACTAAAAGATGTTTCGTATTCCGCTGTTTTCTTTTTCAAAACACGACAGATCTCAATTGTTTTTAAATCAAATTTTAGAGTGTGGCTATACCTATACCTCTATTATTTTCTTTTTTGTCAAAAACTTATTACATTTGTGCAATAGTCGTCTGAAGATCGCGGAAAAAATGTTTTTCTATTTCGGGATTTTGAAATATCATGTTACTATTATCAATTAAGTTATCAAAAAAATCAAATGATAGGGGCGCGTATAATCAATGTGTGAAATTGTAGAATAAAAATCATTTCTCTAAAAGCGTAGAAAACAGAGGAATACGTTTGTATGGATAAAACGCCACCAGAGTCCCCTCTTAAGCGTTGCAATACTTCTTCGCCGATCTAAATCGATAAAATAAAATCACCGTGTCTACAAACAATTTACGCTAAATTAACGCGCAATATATAATATAAACCATTAACTTTTGCAATAACGACCTCTTAAGTTAACAAGATAGATTTTAAAGAAGTATTTGATGACGATTACCTACGTCAAATAAAGGTGCTCACACACCGGTTAACCTATCAAGTTATAAGAAAAAAGATGTAACATCCATCTCTAAAGGATTTGTCATACTGAATGCATTCTCCGTTCTCCGGTCAGGTCAAAGTGACCGCTGTCCGCATTATGTATGAACAACATTGTCGGTCTCTATATATTTTGTATAGATATGCGATCCGACCGTGCGGGCATGATCAAAGAACGCGGAGGAAGGCAGCGTGATGTGCTATCGTCTGTACATAAAAAAGAGTATCTATTCTAAAGCTTTCCTTCCTCCTGCAATGGCATCTGAATGTGTTTTCAGACCGGTAGGACTCTGTCCTCGGAGGAGAGAGTTTTTCGGGAGGTTCCTGTTCAGTATAAACCGAGAGGAAACGCCAGGGTGTCATCACTGTATGGATCTCCCTGAGAATACGGTGGAGGTCTGCCCGGCTTGGATAGAGCACCGCCGTGTCTTCGCGGCGGCGATCGGCGGTGATCTCTCACGTTCGTCCTGGTCCAGGCCATGCTCCGGAGCGAGAGTGCATGGCAGGCCATCTCCTCCTTCTGCGAAGCAGTGATGCTAGCAAAGGAGGAGCCGCAGCGCACGAGGAAGTGGAAATCCCACCGCCCTCGCGCCACTAGCCGCCGCAGGAGACGCCCTGGTCGGGAGACAACATCGAACGCTCGGCAGTGAGCAGTGGGCAGCTCACCGCCCGGTAAGGATCAGGCTCGAGTCGACGGCGCGTTGTGTTTCTCGCGCGCCTCAAACAGATGTCAGCACATCGTAACAGGGTCCACGAAAACCAATGCCTCCTGGGTGAGGGTTGCAGGTTGGTTAAAAAAGGGCCCGTGATCCTGGCTGTCGCGCAGGCAAGTGAAGAAACACGGATGGGTTTTAGTCAGTAAAAGTCTGACAGCCCTTCCGCTCCGCCCAGAGTGGGAGAGGTCATTTGATGATTTCCCATTACAAAAAAAAGAGGAAAGAGTTTAAGAGGGACTTGTTTAATTACTAGCTTTCCGCCCGCGGCTTCGTCCGCATGGAGTTCGGATATATCGCGCTTTTTAGATTTCCCTCGGGAACATCCAATTTTTCCGCGATAAAAGGTAGGATATGTCCTTTCTCAGGGTCTAAAGATTGTCTGTGCCAAATTTCGTGAAAATCGGTTGAGAGGTTTAAGCGGGAAAGCGTACACAGACAGACAGACAGACAGACAGAGTTACTTTCGCATTTATAATATTAGTATGGATTTAAGTTTTAATTAATTAAGTTCATTTAATTATAACATTAGGCAAAGTTAAACTTTTTTATACTTTGCCCGACACAAGGATTTTTTCCTGTGTCGGGTGCGATTACAAACATATAAACTCACATACACAAACAGCCAGACCACGAACAACTACTTGTAGGTCATACAAATATATGTTCCGTGTGGGAATGGAACCCGCGACATGCAACGCAGTTGAAACTTGGCGTTATCGCAAAGGTCCTGCAGTACTTCACACCTGGGCAGCTTCGAATGTTATACAAAGCGCAGGTCTGTTCGTGTGTGGAGTACTGCAGCCACATTTGGGCTGGTGCTGCCAAGTGTCACCTGGCCACTTTGGATTCAGTGGAGAGACGTGCAAAGAGGCTGATTGGTGACCCTGATCTAACTCGAGTTGGTCTCCAAAGCCTAGAGCACAGGCGTAGAGTAGCCAGCCTTTCGGTGTTCTATAGGATGCATTTCGGGGAGTGTGCGAGGGAATTGCATGATTTAATTCCCCATCTCCGTTCCACCAGCGGACGACCCGTCGTACGGCTGGTTTCCACCCTTACGTTGTTAACACCACTACGATCCGGACGAAGCGTTTCGCCTCCTCCTTTATACCGCGTACATCGAGGAACTGGAACAATTTGCCGGCGGCGTTGTTTCCGTCGGACTACAATTTGAGTGTCTTCAAGGCTAGAGTGAATAGGCTCTTTATAAACTAGTGCGCTTTACCATCAACGATTGCGTCACTGCTTACCATCAGGCAGGATTGCGGTCAAGCGCTAGTTTATAATATGTAAAAAAAAAAAAAGCAGTCAACAGCTAACCAATGAACCACTGCAGTAACCGTTATTAACATATCTATTATTTATTTGAAAAAAAATTAATGGATTTGAATTTGAAAGCACGCTTTAGTTCGTGAGCTAAAATGACTGTATGTCATAGTGTGCTTATTCCTTTAATTCTGCTAACCAGTCATCGAGGCTAACTGCTTATTGAGTAAGTAATGCGTGTATTTGTGATTACGTAGAGAAAGGCAATGGCCTTAGGTAATTATTTTGGATTCTTCTTAAATTCATATCCAATCCTATAGGCTGTTAATAAACTAGTGCGCCTTACCATCAGCGATTGCATCACCGCTTAACATCACGCGGGATTGCGGCCAAGCACTAGTTTATAATTATAAAAAAGTGAGCTTTCAGAGAAAAAAATATGGAACATTGAATATTATCAGAACTATAAAAAAGTGAGTTGTCTCGTCGAATCCAGCTCGGCTGGGCAGCGTTCGGGAAGCTACGCTACATCTTCTTGTCGTCCAAGATACCACAGTGTCTCAAGACTAAAGTCTTTGACCAGTGTGTGTTGCCAGTGATGACTTACGGAACTGAAACGTGGTCGCTCACAATGGGCCTCATACGAAGGCTCAGAGTCACACAAAGGGCAATGGAAAGAGCTATGCTCGGAGTTTCTCTGCGTGATCGAATCAGAAATGAGGAGATCCGCAGAAGGACCAAAGTCACCGACATAGCTGTTCGAGTCGAATGAAATATAAAATAATGATAATAAAGATGTATAAAGGACAAATAATAATGACAAGGAGAAATAATGATGAATAAAGGGGACTATTGTAAACTAAAAAATAATTCACTTGAAGTGATCTGTCGGTCTAATGAAAGCTCTCTTCTTCAGCATATAGATGTCCACTGCTGGACAAACGCCTCCCCCAAGGCTTTACACGCTGACCGGTCTTTTGCTGCCCGCATCCATCGGCTTCCCGCGACCTTCACCAGGTCATCGGTTCACCTTGTTGGGGGCCTTCCTACCCTACGTCCTTCCGGTACATGGCCGTCACTCCAGAACCTTACTGCCCCATCGGCCATCGGTTCTACGAAAAATGTGCCCTGCCCACTGCCACTTAATAGGAATGTAGCCATGCAGAGAATAATTAGGCCGTTTTATAGATAATGCAAAAAATTAAGACCCGTATTTTTTATTTTGTCGAAATTACCAAAAACTACTTTGATATAACTTAATAAAGTTACGGAGTGGGGGCTAATTACGTCAAGCGACATTTCAAATCAATATATCTTCCTAAGTACCTATTTGAATGAAAGGAAAACTAAAAAATACGTGTTCAATATTTTTTATAAATCTATCTAATGTACATAAAATTATTTTTTACGATATAACCCAATTTTAGCGTCTCAAAAAAACATAATATAATAATGAAATAAAGTGACCATTATTTTTATTACTTAATCATAAAGATAAGCATAATTTTAATGACCGCTGTGGTTAATTATGATTTTGCAACGAGATTAACTCATTTCGCCATATTTGCATGATCGCAGACGACATGACGTGCTGTCGTCTGCGATCAAGCTACTACAATCTATCAAATTTCTTTATTAGATTTCAACTTTATCTCTAAAGCTTTAAGGCTTAAGGTTGATTGGGAATATTTGAAAATTTCTGGTAGCTTAACCTGCTGTCGTCCGTACTTTAAAAAGTAGGTGTAACTAATTATCATAATTCTCCATTTTTAACCTACTTTAAAAAAGGAGGAGATTTTGCACCCTAATTGCATAACACATTATTACTGTCAGCTTGAATCATTTTAAAGCATATTTCTAATCCATTGCTTAAGAGAGGACTCTAGTGCCGAGGAATTTGGAAAATAGGTATTTGAAGAAACTATTGCCGTCGCTCTGCTTCCAACCTCTGCCGGAAAAGTGCGAAAAGGACAGTTGCAGCGCAGGCTGATTTTACCTACAAAAACGTTGACCACAAGACCTTTCGTATTCCGCTGTTTTCTTTTTCAAAGCACGACAGATATGATTCTCAGTATTCTTGGGTATAACTCTGGATGCTAAGCTTCAATGGGGTTCACATATAGAAAAATTGTCAAAAAAGCTAAGTTCTGCTGCATACGCAGTTAGAACAATTCCTAATTTGACTGATGTTGAGACAGCCCGTTTAGTGTACTTTGGCTATTTCCACAGCGTAATGTCGTACGGCATTCTGTTGTGGGGAAATGCCGCCGATATTCAAACAATATTTGTTTTGCAGAAACGAGCTGTTCGTGCAATTTATAAATTAAGTCCGAGACACTCTCTCAGAGAAAAATTTAAAGAGATTAATGTACTGACCGTGCCGTCTCAATATATTTATGAAAATCTTTTGTATGCTCATAAAAATATAAAATTGTTTAAAAAATACAGTGATGTCCATGATATAAATACTAGGAACAGGCACAAATTTATTGTACCTACAACAAGGCTCAAGAAAATAGGTGGCTCTTTCAGATGCCAATGTAT
Source organism: Sesamia nonagrioides (assembly GCA_017933935.1). NCBI lineage: Eukaryota > Metazoa > Arthropoda > Insecta > Lepidoptera > Noctuidae > Sesamia > Sesamia nonagrioides. The sequence goes on along the minus strand of JADWQK010001295.1, from coordinate 500,028 downwards.
ACATTTTACAATGGACTTCCAGAGGTGGTTCAAGATCTGAGCCTGAATAAATTCAAATCCTTCATTAAACGTAAGTTGTGTCAGAAAGCATTTTATAGTGTGAAGGATTATATTGAGGACAAAAAGGCTTGGGCTTGAGCTGCGTCCGATTTCTATACAATGATTGTTCTTTGATTTTTCCTCTTGTAGTTTTAATATGTAATTGTTTATGTTATTTAGTCAAAGCCTGTATTACACACTATGTAGCCAAGCATATTGTACGTTACGGAATTTGTATCGCTGACAGAGGTGTTCGGCACTTGTGCAGCTGCAGCTGCACAGGAGTTAAACTTTCCACAGATTCGGGAACACTGTTGGAGCTGCTGAACCTTGGACAAAACTATCTTAGCATTGTGTAGATTTAATTTCTTAGTATTGTATAATTGCATGGCAAACGTGTGAGCACAATGTACGAATGTGCTGTAAGGCATTTATTTGTTGGGTTAGTCTTTTTTATTGACTTAATTGTGCTCTGGCTGTTGAGAGTATGTCATGCTCACTCAAATGTCTCGCTGATGGTGGCGTGTGTTTTGGGTCATTGGGTTCCCTTCGATATGGTTGAGCTGAATGATGCTGATCCATACGTCATGTTCGTGAACGGACGCCGTCGGAGGGGACTGGTCATCTCTTAGCTGCCACGGCGTATTTTAATTTCTGAATTGATTTTTGTATGTTTTCCATAATGGACGCTCTCAGCGTACAATATATTTCTGCATCGTTCTCACGCGGTTGATTTCAACATGAATGATGTAATCAAATATTTGTAACAATAGCTTAAAAATTTAAAAGAGTGTCCATGGAGTTTCTTGCCCGTTCTTCTCCATAGGTACCTACTCTTTGGAATGGGCGACTAGCTTCATCTTATTGACTGACCGACCTTCTGACAATTCAAAAGTGCCTGTAACTGGTTTATTTGAAATAAATGATTTGATTTGATTTGATTTGATATCAATTATTTTTATATAACAATTGGGTTGTATCCTAAAAAATAATTTAATGTCCATCAGATAGATTTATAAAAAATATTGAACACGTATTTTTTATTTTTTCTTTCATTCAAATACTTAGGAAGATATATTGATTTGAAATGTCGCATGACGTCACGCCGTGTCACAAAATATACCACGGCATCACGTAATTAGCCCCCACTCCGTAACTTTAATACTCTATATCTCTGTAGTTTTTGGTAATTTCGACAAAATAAAAAATACGGGTTTTAAATTTTTTTATTATCTATAAGACGGACTAATTATTTTTTCGATTTTCATACCTAGGATACATCCCTATTTAGGGGATAAATATACCTATGCTTCCAATATTTTCTTTTTTGTCAAAAACTTATCACGTTTGTCTAATAGTCATCTGAACATCACGGTAAAAATGGGTTATATTTCGCGATTTTAAAGTTCTTTTATTAATTAAGTTTCTGAAAAAATCGAATAATAGGGACACGTATAATCACGGTGTACAATTGTAGATAAAAAAAATGGCTCTAAAAAGTATTATCCACGAAGAAAACAGCGGTATACGTTTGTAGTAAGCACCACTAGAGTTCCCTCTGCATTAAGACTCAAGGTTGATTAAGAATATTTGACAGTTTCAGACATAAAATGAAATGAAATCGTTATTATGCAAGTAGGATCACTGATCACCTTTACACGTCATATTTTTTTTAAACTAGCTGTAGCCGGCATTTCTTAACTGACTATCTCTGAGAAGAAAAACCGAAACAAACTCAGGGATCAACGTCTTTTTTCAAGTCCAGACATTAAAAATGAAAATGTTTACAATAACAATATGTGTTTGCTTTGTACATAACAATCAATTTACGTGATTTGAAAAAAAAACAGTGATTAAAATGTCATAATTATAGCATAATTACGCATATGACTTAATGATATTGCTTAGCAGAGCGAGCAGCTCAATCCCAAGCTTTTTATAGCTTGACCTGCTGTCGTCCGTACATGATAAAGAGAAATAGAGACACCATTATCTTCAGAAATAGATTTCTACTATATATCATCACACCTGACGCGGAACAAAATTTATAAACAAAGCAGTTGGCTTAACAGAATCGGATCATTTAATAACATAGAAATATTGACAAAACATGGCACTCGAAAGTACTTGATAGGAATCCATGGTGTGCAAATGTTTTAGACGTTTTTATCGATCGTGTATCGATACAGGCTATTGATTGACATTTCAATTACCTACTTGCCGTTAGAAGGCTCTATACTTACGTAGTTTAGTTTTTTAAGGCAAGTCGAATTCGACAGATATTGATTTAGTTTATAAAACACAATTGAGGAATGTGACAGCCTCCGTGACGTAGCGGTAGCGAACGCGGTCACTGCGTAAGGAGGCGCAGGTTCGATCCTCGCGCAGTGCAAATATTTCTTTGCATTAATATGAATATTTGCACTGGTCTGGTCGTGCCTCGGAAAGCACGTTAAGCCGTTGGTCCCGGTTATCATACGAACATCTAGTGGTAGTCGTTACGGGTTATTGGAGCCCTCAAAAGTTCAACAATTGATCTAACTGCAATGCTTCGATATTGCCTTCGGTTTTGGAGGTCAGACGGCAGTCGCTTCATGGTAAATATCGAAGTTTAGCCAAAATCAGTACTTAGACGGGTAAAGCGGACTCCAGACTCCAAAGCTGAAAAAGCTTCGGATGCGACTGGGATTAACGCTGAGATGATGATGAGTTTTTTAAGGAAAGGCAATTTCGACAAATATTGATTTAGTTTTCAAAACACCAAAACGGTGTGAATATAGGATGTGTTTTAGCTTCCTCACGCAGCTAGTCGCCACAGGAGACGTCCTGAGGCCCTAGTCAGCCTCACGCTACTAGCCGCCGCAGGAGACCCTTGGTCGGGAGACGACACCGAACTCCCAGCCACCGTAGGTGCGGTCTTGCGGGTGGTGAGCAGTGGGCAGCTCGCTGCCCGGTAAGGTCCAGGCCCGAATCGACGGCGCGTTGTGTTACACGCGCGCCTCGAAGAGATGTCAGCACATCGAGACGGGGTCCACGAAGACCGATGCCTCCGTATCAGGGTTAGGGTTGGTTAAAAAAGAAACCGTGGCCCTGGCCGTCCCACAAGCAAGTGAAGAAACACGGGTGGGTTTTAGTCAGTAAAAGTCTGACACGCCCTTCCGCTCCGCCCAGAGCGGAAGAAGTCATTTGATGATTTCCCATCCTAACAAAAAAAAAAAAAAAGACTAGGGTGAATAGGCTCTTAATAAACTAGTGCGCGTTACCATCAATTGAAACTGTGCTTACCATCAGGCGGGATTGCGGTCAAACACTAGTTTATAATTATAAAAAAAGACATGACGTCAAGAGACACGTGTCTACCAGACACAACCTTCCACAAACGTACCATATGTTTAATGCGACAATTAATTTCGGAAACAGTTTTAATGTTTGAGCAATAAAATCTTGTATTTCCGTATCCGTTTTAATTAGACCATGTTTTGACAAGCCAGATAGTGTCACGAATTATTATATCGGAAATTGTTCTAATTATACCTTTAGATGACGTCAAAAGGGGCCTTGATTCTATGTAACAATTTATTTATTTTATTTATTTACACACATAGGTATAATACATCTTTTTTTTATACGAAACTTGAATATGGTTCGTTCAGAATAAGCAACTGAATCGATTACAATCATTTTTTTATATATATATACAATATGTAAAGAAAACCCTGTCCGACCCATAAGTATAATAGAGGTTAGGTAAACACTTGAACAAATGTAATATAAAATTTTACATAATCATCATAGTAACAGTAATAATGAATTTTGAAATAATCTTTTTTTCCCGCGAATTAATTCCAACTTCCCCAAAAATTTGGTAATTCCTAAAAGTGACAACATTATTTTTGACGGTATAATTCTGAGCGAAAAGCGATGCGACCGAGTGCCGCGTGCCCTGCCCCTCTTCGCACGCGCCTGTATAGCCTACCGCACATGTTTTAAGCTTTTTTTGCGAAATAATATTCATTTTTTTAGAGGGATTTTTTTTTAGTTTAGTCCGGGTTTGTAGGCCTTAGTAGAATCAGTTATCGATACCTAACAATACCTTCGCGGATCGGACAGGGTTTTCTTTACATATTGTATATATTATAAACTAGCTTTCCGCCCGCGGCTTCGCCCGCGTGGAGTTCGGTTATATCGCGCTTTTTAGATTGACCTCGGGAACATCAATTTTTTCCGGGATAAAAAGTACCCTAATATTTAATCCGAACTTCTAACTTCAAAGCAATCGGTTCAGTAGTTACGGCAAAATTTCAAAGCAATCGGTTCAGTAGTTACGGCGTGAAATCGGAGCAAACGAACAAACGAACTCACTTTCCCATTTATAATATTAGTATGGATATATGGATGCTTTAGTCAGTGCACCCCGATAGCAAACATACGGCTAACAATAAACAATATTTATGCCAAATTACTCGGTGGTAGGCCTTAATATCGGCTGCCGGCAGAAGTTACCATCCACCAGACTAAGTCTTGCCGCCAAGCGATTCGTCCTGTTCCGGCATGATGTCTGGTGAAGCCGTACGGAGGCCGGGTCTGAGCAGTTGTATTGCGATGTGTGCCGGGCGATGCGCCAAATGTTATTGTGTCGGTAGTTTGATCGTGGAGGGTCTCCAGATTTGTCTCCCTCTGGTGCAGCAGTGTTGGTCGTGTTGTTGGGTTTAACATTGCATCACCTCGCTCAAGTGCCGTCTTCCTTCCTACTCACTAAGATTTTTAAGTGAATAGGCTTAATAAACTTGTACGCTTTACCATCAACGATTGCATCACTGCTTACCATCAGGCGGGATTGTAGTCAAGCACTAGTTTATAATTACTAAAAAAAAATTCAACGCCGTAGTCCATTCCGAAGAAAATTAAAAGAACTCATCATCATTATCTCAGCCGAAAGACGTCCCTAAGGTTCTCCACGACGACCGGCCCTGCGCCTCCCGCATCTAGCGGTTTCCCGCGACCTGCACCAGGTCGTAGGTCCACCTTGTCGGGGGACCACGCACTGGAAGACGCAGCGTGGGTAGGCCCACGCTGCGTCTTCCAGTGCGTGGTCACCACTCCAGAACCCGTCGGCCTCATCGGATTGCAATACTAAAGTGGCAGTGGGCTGGGCACATTGCCCGTAGAACCGAAAAGAGTTCAGTTGATATTAAATAAGTGCCTATTAAAAAAATTAGAGCAATATGGACGTCCGCGTTTTCTCCCGTTTTAGAAACATTTTTTGTTACTGCTCTGCTCCTATTAGTCATAGCGGGATGTTATATAGCCTATGTCCTTTCTCAGGCTCTAGACTATCTGTGTACCAAATTTAATTACAATCGGTTCTGTAGTTTTTGCGTGAAATCGGAGCAAACGAACAAACGAACTCACTTTCCCATTTATAATATTAGTATGGATATATGGATGCTTTAGTCAGTGCACCCCGATAGCAAACATACGGCTAACAATAAACAATATTTATGCCAAATTACTCGGTGGTAGGCCTTAATATCGGCTGCCGGCAGAAGTTACCATCCACCAGACTAAGTCTTGCCGCCAAGCGATTCGTTCAATCGGTTCTGTAGTTTTTGCGTGAAAGCCGGACAGACAGACAGACAGAGATACTTTCGCATTTATAATATTAGTAGTATTTAGTTAGTAGTTATTGAGCCTATTCACTCTAGCCTTGAAGACAAACAAATTAAAGTCCGACGGAAACACCGCCGCTGGCAAATTGTACCAGTCCCTCGATGTACGCGGTATGAAAGAGGAGGCTAAACGCTTAGTCCGAATCGTAATGGGATCATATGTTTCCAGAGGTTCCTGTTCCGGATAAGGCGGGAGGAAACACCAGGGTGTCACCACTGTGAAAATCGCCCTGAGGACACTGTGGAGGTCTGCCTGGCTTGGGTAGAGCACCGCCGTATCCTCGAGGTGGCGATCGGCGGCGATCTACCACATCCGGCTATGGTACGGAGCGAGAGTGCATGGCAGGCCATCACCTTCTTCTGCGACGTAGTGATGCTGGCAAAGCAAAGGGCGGAGCGCGTGAGGTAGCGGGGATTCTATCGCTCTCATGCCTCTAGTTGCCGCAGGAGACGCCCTGATCGGGAGACAACATCAAACTCCCGACCACCGTAGGCGCGGGTTTGCGGGCGGCGAACAGTGGGCAGCTCGTCGCCCGGTTTCACGCACGCTTCAAAGAGATGTCAGCACATCGTGACGGAGTCCACGAAGACCGATGGCTCCTGGGTCAGGGGTGCGTGTTGGTTAAAAAGGAAACCGTGGTCCTAGCGCACAGGCAAGTAAAGGAACACGGGTGGGTTTTAGTCAGTAAAAGTCTGACACGCCCTTCCGTTCCGCCCAGAGCGGGAGAGGTCATTTGATGATTTTCCATTCCAAACAACAAAAAGGCGGTAGAGAATCCCACGACCGCACTGCATGCACAGTGAAGCAGTGGAAGTAGAAATCCGTAGAGTGGGGAGGGGGATCTTACTTTATTGTTTTATTTTTGTTTTGGCTTAATATTTATCACATACCGCGTTCCATTCCTCGTAGAAATGTGTTTATTATTAATTTTGTTAGTAAACTTCAATGTTTTACATGCGTACGTGTGATAAGGAATGAAATAATCTTCTATGAGTCTTTTTTTAACACGACAAGTATGGCAATTTTAAATACTTCCTTAAGCCTTAAAAATATGGAAATCACCACTGCTCTCAAATCACCACTGCTCTCAAAACGGTGAAGGAAAACATCGTGAAGAAGCCGGCATGTCCTAGAGCCAAAACTTCGAAGACATGTGACATCTACCAACCCGCACTGGGCCCGATTGGTAGAATATGGCCCACTCCCTCTCACTGAGAGGAGGCCTGTGTCCCAGGAGTGAAACAATATAGGCCGCTTTGAAATTTTGCACATAGATTCTTTACTTCTTTTGTCGTCCTCCGTGGCGCAGCGGACAACACGCCTGCCTGCGACATGGAGGCCCCGGGTTCGATCCCCGGCCAGGTCATGATGGGAAACGATCTTTTCCTGATTGGCCTGGGTCTTGGATGTTTATCTATATATGTATTTATTATAAATATAGTATCGTTGAGTTAGTATCCCATAACACAAGTCTCGAACTTACTTTGGGGCTAGCTCAATCTGTGTGATTTGTCCGTATATGTATATTTATTTATTTCTATATTTATTTATTTATTTACTTAAAAATACTGGACACGTGTTTCGCTTTTCGCATAAACAATAAATATTGTTGTATACCTACATAGTGTTGGTTTAAAATACATAATGACTTGCACTCCTGCCGACCCCGTAGGACATTACTTTACGTTATATGCACTTTCGTGTGAAATTCTTGTTTGATATTCGTTGTTAGCGTTAAATTGAGATTGTTTTGTTAACCCGATACAAATGGCTGCAAATGAGTAAGCTTCGTTCATACTGTTGCAGAACAAGGGAACTCCATTTTATTTATCCAATTAGTGGCCGCCAGCGACTTCATTCGCGTGGAGTTAGTTATGCTCCGCTCCTATTGGTCGCAGCGTGATGTTATATAGCCTAAAGCCTTCCTGGATTAATGGGCTATCCAACGCAAAAATATTTTTTCAATTTAGACCTGAGATTAGCGCGTTCAAACAAACATACAAACAAACTCTTCAGCTTTATATATTAGTATAGATAGATTATTATAGGCATCATTATATCAGCTACAGGAAGTCCACTGCTGGACGTAGGCTTCCCCCAAAGATTTCCAAAAAGACCGGATTGACGCAACCTGCATCCAGCGCTTCCCTGCGATTTTGGTCAGGTCATCCAACCACCAACCCACATTGAGCACCTAGTCGTTGGGTGTCCGATGCTAGGCTTGCGTGGTAGCCATTCAAGAGCCTTTCTGCCCCATCGGCCATCAGCTCTACGTGTTATGTGCCCCGCCCACTGCAACTTCAAAGGGCTAATCCGCTGGGCTATGTCGGCGACTTTCGTTCTTCTACGAATCTCCTCATTCCTGATTCGATCACGTGGAGTAACACCTAGCATAGCTCTCTACATAGCTCTCTGTGTAACCTTGAGCTTTCTTATGAGACACATAGTGAGGGACCACATTTCTGATCCATATGTCATCACCGGTAACACACATGGGTGACAGACTTTTGTCTTTAGGCACTGAGGTATTTATTATCTGTGAAGTCGTGGTGGCGTAGTGGTTAAAACACCAGCCTCTCAAGTATGAGTGTGCGGGTTCGATTTCAGGTCAGGCAAGTACCAATGTAACTTTTCTAAAGTTATATGTACTTTCTAAGTATACTTTACCTTTTTTAGACTTCTTTAGACTTTTAATTCTGAAATCGCCAACCCGCATTGAGCAAGCGTGGTGATTACGCTCAATCCTTCTCCGTATGAGAGGAGACCTGTGCCCAGCAGTGGGACGATAAAAAAGTTTGTTGATGATGATGATTGCAACTGTCTGTTATCAACCTGAATCCTAATTAAGTAACTTGCTATAACTCCCAATTTGGGTCATTATGAAGCATATTTTTAATCCATTGCTCTATATCTTCGAAAACTGTGTTTGCTCAACAACGTAAATCACGCAATGAATGTTGTTGAACTGTCAAAATGACATCCATTGCTACTGTTAGTGAGTTACGTTGGCTGAAATACGAGACATATACTAATGGACATGCCGTACGCGTATAATCTGCAATATCTTTTTCGTTTGAATAGAGTGAGAGAGATGGCCTATGCTTTCGGTCTAGCACTATCTCATAGATGATTGCTGATTTTGAGAGAGATAAAGATAGACCGAAACTTCGTTTCCTCTCTTTCTTTCAGAGTGCCACAATTCTTATCTCTGAGGCATGTCCATTAGTATTTATGTCGACGCTCCCACAGAACAGTACCTATTCTGTGGGTTACAACTACACTTTAACGTTACGTAAGCGCTCCAGTATGAACACAACTTAAGAGTAAACATGCTCTAATTTCAACAATTACAGGTGCACAACCTCATAACCACAGTTCTACTTCAGATAGCCAGGAATCACCACTTTAAACCAACGTTTTCATAACTATTGCAAGACCTTTTTAAATTATTAGTCTAATTTTTTATTAACATTAATCCTATTTTTCTAATAAAAACTAATTCTACAACTTAAAATGATTTTGAAAATAATAATAAGATTCCGTTTTCGAATGTAGAATACACGTTTTAATAGTTAAAAAATAGATTTTAATAAAATAATGATGAGTTATATTTATTATATAATTATATTTGTATTGTTACGGATAAATTATATATCGACTGTTAAAAGCAAAATTGAATGTGGTTATAAGGTATGTATTAACAATACGCTTATAATATTATTACTAGCAGCAGGCTAATTAGTTGACTGCACGGTTAGCGCTGTGGTCAAGCGTATTGACTGCTGCGCTGCGTGTCGCGGGTTCGATTCCCGCACGGAGCAAATATTTGTATGTAAATGTTTGTTGTGTGGGGCAACATTATATTAAAAAAAAAAGAAAAAAAGTTATTTACGTAACACACTGTCAGTAGCGATGCGTTTCATATTGACAATTCAACAACGTTCATTGCGCTATTTACTCTGTTATGTAGACTTATTTTGCGAACATGTGTAGCAATGTATGTTAATATAATTGTTTTATGTAGTACTAGCTTTCCGCCCGCGGCTTCGCCCGCGTGGAGTTCGGTTATAACGCGCTTTTTAGATTTCCCTCGGGAATATCAAATAAAAAATCCGGGATAAAAGGTAGCCTATGTTCTTTCTCAGGGTCTAAAGATTGTCTGTGCCAAATTTCATCAAAATCGGTTGAGAGGTTTAAGCGGGAAAGCGTAACAGACAGACAGACAGACAGAAAGACAGACAGACAAACAGAGTTACTTTCACATTTATAATATTAGTATGGATTTGTGTTATGTAGTATTTTTAATTGTCGTATATAGGTCGGCAAATACTTTTATATTATAACATCACGCTGCGACCAAAAGAAGCGGAGCATAACTAACTCCACGTGAACGAAGTCGCTGGGGGCCTTCTAATTTGGACGTTTGTATCTTGCAGCAATGTTCACAAACAAGAGATGGGGCCCTGAACGTCCATCTGATTCCTCATTCTCACATGGACGCGGGATGGGTGAAGACCTTCGACGAATATTATTATGGAAGTGAGTTCATTAAAAGACAAATTGCGGATTAAGTATAGAAATGTTAGATAAAGGTGACAGCGACACTGTCATTGCTCGGAAGTTTGGCATAGGCAGGTCAACTGTAGGCGAAATAAAGAAACTAAGATTAAACATTTTCTTGGTGGTAGGCCACAACATCGGCCGCCGGCATAAGTTACCACCCACCAGACAAAGTCTGGTTGATGTCTGGTGAAGCTGTACGGAGGATGGGTCTGAGCAGTTGTGTTGCGATGAACGTGCCGGGTACGATGCGCGAAATGTTGTTGTGTCGGGGGTTTGGTTGTGGAGGGCCTCCAGATCAATCTCCCTCTAGCGCAGCATCGTTGGTCGTGTTGTTGGGTTTAACATTGCATCACCGCGCTCAACTGCCGTCTTCCTTCCTATTTAATCAGTTCTTTTGAGTGAGTAGGCTTAATAAACTAGCGCGCCTTACCATTATCGATTGCATCACTGCTTACCATCAGGCGGAATTGCAGTCAAGGGCTAGTTTGTAATTTCTATAAAAAAAAAACATGTGTTTATTGACATTAAATATGGCAATCCGAAAAAGGTCTTGTTTTTGCCTCTCCGGATTAACGAGGCCCCACTGTACTACAAAATGTTAAAGTCATTTATTCAAATATGGCTGAAAATCAGCACTTTTTGAACGTAAGGTATATTACATGAGGTAGTCCCCCAAAACGCCCACCCATCGACACTTCCTAGTGCTTTCACTGGGAAGAAGAAGTGGCGGAACAAAGTCCCCAGCAGCACAGCTGCCTGTTCATTTAAAACTGGCTCTGGCTGCAAATTCGCCTACGTCATTATCAACTCATCATCACAGACAGCCTCCGTGGGGTAGCGGTAGCGGACGCGGCCGCTACGCCACGCCGCCATATCAGCAGTTGGACTGCTAAAGCGGACCCCAGACTCCAAAGCTGAAAAGACTTCGGATGCGATTAACGCTGGGATGATGATGATGATTATCAACTCATCATCATCAACATATCAGCGTTATTCCCAGTCGCATCCGAAGCTTCTTCAGCTTTGGAGTCTGGGGTCCTCTTTACCACTCTAACTGCTGATTTTTGGTAAACTTCGATGATCGATATTGATTCGAATATACAGTAACAACCGCTGATACTGTCTTATTTTGCAAATTTTCACCCTGTAGATTTTTTGCCGTTCGATTTTAGGATTGATCGTGACGTATGCCCATCATAATTTTAAATTAGGAGAGACCTGAGGGCCTCCACTAAAATAAATTCTTCAAGTCAACTACTATTTCTTCTTTGTTACAGCTAAAACAACAATAAGCACAGCCAATGTCCAGCTGATCTACCATTCCGTGGTCTCAGAACTGCTACACGACAAGAGACGAAAGTAAGCTACTTTTTCTGCTTTTGTGATCAAATTTTCCATAGATTTTCTTGCCTATTATTCTGGGTACAGCTACTTAGCCATTGATAAAATATTAAACAGATACGATATATTCTAACAAACTGACCAAAAAAAATGTGCCGAACACAGCAGCAGCACACATGCATATTTTTATTCGGCATACATTGGTACAGTGTGAGTGAGATGGGGCGCGATCTAAAGCATAGAGAAGAAAAAAGATGGCTAGTGTTTGTCGTTTGCGCTGTTAGTGTTTGTCGTTTGTTTTTACGAGTGTATCGAGAGTGACTAAAGCGAGATACAGGACTTACCTCCTTTTGTACGCTTCATTTTTAGTGCGCTAGTGACATATCTACCTTAGTTTAATATTTTATCAATGTACTTAGCTAAATTAAGTTATTCCATAGACAGTTTAGACACATTATTAGCCACATTGTTAGTAGAACCGATGGCCGATGGGGCAGTAAGGTTCTGGTTTTATGTTTTTGTAATCTATATGGTGTACATAATAAAGAGTATTCTATTCTATTCTGGAGTGGCGGCCACGTACTGAAAGACGCAGCGTAGGGAGGCCGCCAACAAGGTGGACCGATGACCTGGTGAAGGTCACAGGAAGCCGATGGATGTGGGCAGCACAAGACCGATCATCGTGGAAAGCATTGAGGGAGGCCTTTGTCCAGCAGTGGACATCTACAACGTGTAACATAAAGGGTATATACATACCAAGGGCAGGGCATGTTTACATGATATCAAAAGATATTGGAAGGGTTTCAACTCAAAATAAAATATTCAAAAAATTTATACCAAATTTTGGGTTTCGTGTGTTTCCTAAATTCAAATAATAATAAACGTGGCACCACACTACATACGCTAATAACTACTCGTTACACGTCACGTTACTCGCTAAAATCACGTTAAATGTCTTCAATAATTCTGAGCGCCTAGTATGGTAGTGCCTATCAGAGGCGGTGTTTTTTTTCTCTTAACTTCTTAACATAAAGAGGTAGGATTAAAAAACCCTTCCAATACCGTTTGATATCATATAAAGGTGCCATGCTCTTGGTATGTATATACCCTTTATGTTACACGTTGTATAGGCTGAAGAAGAAGAAGATAGACAGTTTAAACATAAATATGAAAATATGGCTTCTTGACAGCCTCCGTGGCCTAGCGGTAGCGAACGCGGCCGATGCACATTCAAATATTTATTTGTATGCATGAATATAAATATTTTCACTGGTCTAGTCGTGCCTCGGAAAGCACGTTAAGCCGTTGGTCCCGGTTACCATACGAACATCTAATGTCAGTCGTTACGGGTTGTTGGGGCCCTCAAATAGTCCAACAATTGGTCTAACTGCAATGCTTCGATATCGCCTTCGGGTTATGGAGGTCAGACGGCAGTCGCTTCACGGAAAACATCGAAGTTTAGCTAAAATCAGCAGTTAGACTGGTAAAGCGGACCCGAGAATCCAAAGCTGAAAAGCGTAGGATGGGACTGGGATTAACGCTGAGATGATGATGATGAAAATATGGTGTTTAAAAATACGTCAGTATACGTCTGGCTCTCACTAATTTGACAGATATAAACTAACTAGCTACGCCACACGGTTTCACCCGCGTTTTTTTTTTTTATATGCCCCGCTCCTATTGGTCGCAGCGTGATGTTAAATAGCCTAAAGCCTGCCCGGATTAATGCGCTATCCAATGCAAAAAGAACTTTTCAAATCGGACCAGTAGTTTCTGAGATTAGCGCGCACAAACAAACAAACTCTTCAGCTTTATATATTAGTACTAGCTGACCCGGCGAACTTTGTTCCGCCTTAAAGGATATAACCTGATCTTATTTCTTAATTTTTAAATTAGGATAATTACGGTAGCAGAAAAGTGTAGGAGAAGTCGAAACAATGAAGCTCATCATCATCATCATCATCATCAACTTTTTTTATCGCCCCCCTGCTGGGCATAGCTCTCCTCTCATAAGGAAAAGTGATTTCACCACGCATGTCCAGGTTTCCTTAAGATGTTTTCCTTCACTTTGTGATCAATCAATCGGCTTGTAACATTTCTTCATTAAATCGCAATAATACATAGAAGAAATTTCATTTTCTCTACTTTGTGGAGGTGCAAGGTACCAGGGTAGCACAAAACTGTTTGAGAAATCGAAACAACGTTTCCGAGATCATATGCTTTTTCAAGCAATCAGCGCCCTCAGCCGGGCTGATTTGTGAATCTAAACCATTCACGGCACCACTCAAACGCATACAGAAAAAATCATTTAAATCGGTCAAGCCGTTTAGGAGGAGTTCGATGACATACACACGTACAGCAGAATTATATATATAAAGATAGATTATTTATCTTCTGTCCTTTTCTTAATGATATAGAAGGAAAAGGATGAACTAAACTCAAATTTCGTGAAGTTTGTGAACAGTTATCTCACTTACATTTTACTTTCCAAAGGTTTACCTTCTCCGAGACAGCTTACTTCTGGCGCTGGTGGAAGGAACAGCGCCCCGCAACCAGGGCTACCTTCAGAACCTTGGTGCAGGAAGGTCGGATAGAGTTCGCTGGTGGCGGTTGGGTCCATAATGACGAGGCTACTCCGGATTACCTGCATATTATTGACCAGTACACTTGGGGGTTGAGGTAAGTCCATCATCATCGTCAACCTCATCACGATAGAGGCGATCTAGCTGGTACTGGCGGACTGGCTCGGGAGAAGGCTCGTCTCCTTGACATTTCTAGTGATACAGTTGTTGTTCCAGATGCGTAATGTTGCAAAAAAACCGCTTTTTTTTCAAATGTGAAAAACCCCTTTTAAAAAAAACCTGAAAAATACCATGGACCATGTTTTTTTTCAAGAGCATGAAATCTGAAACTGTTATGGCATTTACCGTTAAATAATTAATACTTAAGAGTACATAATAGAGTCTTAGGTTTATTCTTGAACCTGCGGTACTTTTCTGATAAAATAGTACCAAAATTTCATAAAAATATTAGCAACATTCATTGATATACAACAACAATTAAAAAATATATATATACATATTGAGTTGTGATTGGTGATTTATTGTTGGAAGTAGTGAATTATGAATATATAATATGTGGATTTATTATACAAATTACAAATTAATTTTATAATTGAACTAAAACGTAGGCCAGAATAAAAAACAAATTTAGAAAAAAAAACAACGACGCTAAGTTTTTTTTTTCAATAAAGTGAAAAAAAAAAGAAATCGTTTTTTTTTTTTCATTTTTTTTTTCATTTTCATTTTACATCACTACACATGCGCCTCTCTAATGCCGTGCTACATTAGTGGGCGAAGATTCGTATCACGTTGGCGCCCAAAACATCCGTTGTCGGACATACATGATGTTCTTGTCTACATTGGCGGGCGAAGATTCAGAAAGCGGCCTACGGCGAATATTCGTCATTTGGTTGTGCGGCCGAGACAATGGAGGAAGCAGTTGCTTTGCATTATATGTCAGTAAATTATTATTTATTACATTTGTACAAAACAAACAAAACAAAATAAGGAAAAAAAATGCAAAAAGAACGTCAGTCCCGCTTCAAAGTCATCACCATATTGTCGCGACAAGTCCTTTGAAGCGCGCCACTTTACCGACAGTGCCACGATGCTACATCGTCTGCGCACGAGTACATTGCGTTGCAACGATGTACCCAGCCACATAATCGCCGTAACCCGAATATTCGCCGTAGCCCGCTAATGTGGCCCCGGCATAAGACGTCGCGGGGGTATCAATCAACCCCATGACTCAAGTAGGCCCGCAGCGGCGCAGTCCGACACCAGCCGGGGGTTGCAAAAGTATTCCCGCGACCCTCGGTATATGTGTGAGATGGAACACCAGGGTAGTTTCCTAACTAATGTTAGGAAGACTCAGTCGCCTGTTCGAGGGACAGCCATGAGTATTGTACGGACGACAGCAGGTCAAGCTACACCTAATTTTCAGATATTTCTAATCAACCTTGAGCCTTGATGCTTTAGAGATAAAGTCGAAAATCTAATAAGGAAATCTGACAGATTGTAGTCAGTACATCCCGAAAAAAGGAGTTTTTTTTATGTTATCAACTATTGCTTGATCCCGATCTCGCCAGATGGCTGAGAAAAATATTGAGGGAAAAAAATACACTTATTTTTTCACATTTTAAATTTCTTTTAAAAAAAAACAAATAAAAATCTTCTTTTGAAAAATCGATTCTGAATAAAGCCTTAACTAGCTGACCCCTGCGAAAAATTCGCACTATACTAGTAATTTGAAAATAGTATTCCATGGTACCAGGGACAAATATCTGTCGATTGGTGGGTCGGACGTTCAGATTGGTTCGATAGAAAGAGAGAAAAAGGGACAAAACGGTTTCAGACCCTTGGAGAAATAATATATGGCGATTTTTAGGAAACTAAACGACACACTCGGCCCCTGTGGTAAGCCGAAGGCTGCGTGGCAGATAGACACATACGGACACACCAGAGAACAAGTCTCACTACTCGCACAAATGGGATACGATGGCCTATTTATAGGTAAGTCCTGCTGAACATAATTCATTCTTCTTCTTCAGCCTATAGATGTCCACTGCTGGACAAAGGCCTCCCCCAAGGCTTTCCGCGATGACCGGTCTTATGCTGCCCACATCCATCGGCTTCCCGCGACCTTCACCAGCTCATCGGTCCACCTTGTTGGAGGCCTCCCTAGGCTGCGTCTTTCAGTACGTGGCCGCCACTCCAGAACCTTACTGCCTCATCGGCCCTGCCCACTGCCACTTAAGTTATAATTCATTTAATACTCCATAATTTATTGCATTACGTTTATTGAAATATCGAATCAATTATAGTACCGATCGGGCACTGCAAACAATGCTATATTTTTTTTATAAATTCTTATGTCAAAAGCATTGGGAATATTTTAAACTGATTATGGCCAGCGATTCGTCGTGTTCCGGCATGATGTCTAGTGAAGCCATACGGAGGACGGGTCTGAGCAGTTGTGTTGCGATGTGGGCCGGGTACGATGCGTCAAATGTTGTTCTGTCGGGAGTTTGGTCGTGGAGGGTCTCCACATATATCTCCCTCTGGCGCAGCATCGTTGGTCGTGTTGTTGGGTTTAACATTGCACCACCTCGCTCAACTGCCGTCTTCCTTCCTATTCACTAAGTTTTTTTTTAAGTGATTGGGCCTAATAAACTAGCGCGCTTTACCATCAAAGATTGCATCACTGCTCGCCATCAGGCGGGATTGCAGTCAAGCGCTAGTTTATAATTATTAAAAAAAAAAGATGAGATATTGAAAATCTTCACACTTAGAAAGATAATATAAAAAAAATAACTGATATTCCACTGCCGCATTGGAAGATGTCTTCAAGCTCCTGGACTGGGAAGGACTTGGCATCAACATCAACGGCGAGTACATCACTAATCTCCGTTTTGCAGATGAAATCGTGGTCATGGCTGAGACCCTGGAAGACTTAGGCAAAATGCTCAATGACCTCAGCAGAGGTTCCCAACAAGTGGGTCTAAAGATGAACATGGATAAGACGAAGATCATGTCGAACTCTCATGTCGCACCCACTCCAATTCTAGTTGGCTGCTCTGCACTCGAAGTTGTTGACGAGTATATATACCTGGGACAAACGGTCCAACTAGGTAGGTCCAACTTCGATAAAGAGGTGTCTCGTCGAATCCAGCTCGGCTGGGCAGCGTTCGGGAAGCTACGCTACATCTTCTCGTCGTCCAAGATACCACAGTGTCTCAAGACTAAAGTCTTTGACCAGTGTGTCTTGCCAGTGATTACTTACGGAACTGAAACGTGGCCGCTCACAATGGGCCTCATACGAAGGCTCAGAGTCACACAAAGGGCAATGGATAGAGCTATGCTCGGAGTTTCTCTGCGTGATCGAATCAGAAATGAGGAGATCCGGAGAAGAACCAAAGTCACCGACATAGCTCTGCAAGTCGCTAAACTTAAGTGGCAGTGGGCAGGGCACATTGCTCGTAGAACCGATGGCCGATGGGGCAGTAAGAGTGGCGGCCACGTACTGGAAGACGCAGCATAGGGAGGCCCCCAACAAGGTGAACCGATGACCTGGTGAAGGTCGCGGGAAGCCGATGGATGCGAGCAACACAAGACCGGTCATCGTGGAAAGCCTTGGGGGAGGCCTTTGTCCAGCAGTGGACATCTATAGGCTGAAGAAGAAGAAGATATTCCAAGAGCTCTCAGAAACTTCAAATCATTTTTTTGTTTTATAATATTTAATTATATTATCAATATCAACTCATAACGTCCGCAAAGTCTTACTAGCAAATGTAATTTGATCGTGTATACGAGATAAAAGTCCGTACTAATTAGGCATTAAAATCTGTGTCAGAATGAAGTAGATATCAAATTTCAGTAGCTAAAACTGCTCAATTGGAAAATAAGCAATGTACATGTCTAAAAAAATAATATATTAACAGGTTCAATTTCTTCTGGCCTTTGGCATCATATCAGCTGTCAAAAATATGAACATGCTTGTGCCCCAAATGTGTAGGAAAAAAAATAAGGCGCGAACGGCTTTTGACCTTGGCCTTGCGACAACTGTCAAAAGTTTTTATATCGAGTGGGCTGTTTGATTTGAATTCTTTTGCCGGTCCGGTGAAAGAAAAGGACTGAAGGTAACTGCAATAATGTCTTCTTGTTCTCAAATTAGTTAGGGCCTGCCGCAAATTGATGTATTTTTAGGTTTTTTGACGGGAAAGCTAAGATAACTGTCACGCGCATTTTTCATTGGACTTTTAAAATTATTTATGATGTCGTTTACTAAATAAAAGCGCGTGATTTATGTAGTAAAAAGTGCAATCATTAAATAACTAATAAAGAACATTGAAATATCGCAGCATAGTGGCCACATCATGACCTTACCTCAAACCTCCCTCGTAAGACCGTTCACGCGGCCGTCTTTTTCGACATGAATAATAAAATTCATTACGTGATGGTTTGTGCTTTAGCTAATATAAATGCACAAACCGTGCGAAGCCAAAAAGGAAAGAAAAGAAAAAAATATTGTCTTATTGTTATCAAATTAGTTAGGGTCAACCGTAAATTGATATATTTTTAGTAATGTTTTAATCAGGTCTAAACTATCCATAGTCTCCTAATTTGACAGACCCAAACTAATATCACAGTCTAAAAATCATACAGTCGTCCGACGAAGACGTCTAGACAGAGCAATCGTGCGGGGTGTGAGGGACGAGACGCGGGTAAGCGGTACCCGAGCTGCAAACAAAACGATGTTCGTAGCTCGGTATCTCTCATTAAGGGCTAACGAGTGTTTGTTCTTTTTTTAATTTTTTGTTTTATAATTTGATATGACTGTAAATTTTGAGTATAATTGGGGTGCTTGTTACGAAAAAGCCATCCTTTTTGACATACAAAATGGCGGACGTCATTTTTTTTTATAATTTGATATAAGTGTCAATTTTGAGTATAATTAGGGTGCTTGTTACGAAAAAGCCACCCTTTGTGAAATCCAAGATGGCGGACTCCAATTTAAATGTATACTAATATGATATGGGTGTTAATTCCGAAGTGGGTTGGGGTGCTGGTTACGAAAATGCCATCTAAATAACTTAAATCTGTCTCGAGTTGTTCCCTTAGTAAAAATAGCAAATGAATTAAATATAATACAGCTATCGATGTTGATCTGCAATAAATAAATAATTTCATAATTATTGTTTATTTGTGACAACCCTGGCCGATGCGGTACTGTCTAGACGATGTAGGCATTTTACTCGAGATCAAAGGCGTCGACCTACTGTATGATTTTTATACTGTGCTAATATCGAGTTAGTAAATTTGGTGGCAATCCATGAATAAGAAGGACAAGTCACAATAATTTTTGATCTTTACTTGACGCTTTCTATAGAATATTTTGGGGGCGTTGTAAAAAAAACGAATTAGTTTATTAGAGGACTTATAAAAATTAGGAGTTTAATGAGGTATCCAATAAATAATTTTGTGGCTAAACTTATAATTTCCCTTTTCTTTTATGTCCAAAACTTATCATATTTGTCTAATAGTCTTCTGAAATTCGCAGTAAAAATGGGTTATTTTTCGGGATTTTGAAATATCATATTGTTACGGGCTGGGGGTACTAAAATTAAGTTAAGGGTTACGAAGTTTATTGGCAACGAAGGTACAGTCGATTGTAAGCACTGACAAGTAGAATGTCGCTGACGTTGCACCGAAGTCTTCCCTTGGCCTGTAGCCAAAGTAACATCGCTTCATAGCGAAGCCAAATCGAATACCAAACCAACCAATGACGGGAACGATTGACCACGCGACGCGATAAATCACGTGGTCAATCGTTCCCGCCATTGGTTGGTTTATTATTCGATTTCACACAACATCGCTTCTTAACTGTCGCTGTTTTCGTATCGCTAGTCGAGTGTAGACTGACTCTGCGCCGGCGTCACGGCGCTATATAAAGGCCAGCTGATCGAACATTCCAGATTCCTCTAGACGTAATAATAATACCCCATAACTTCGAGGTCACCGGCCAAGTAAGTTCCTACGGTAATTCCCGGAAACGCGTTTCTAGAAATTACGATGTCGACACTTTGTTGACAAAACTGTTGAGACCATTCGATAGGCCATCCTAAGTCTAGCAATGCGTTTTTGTATTGTACCTAGAAAATGTCTAGATCTGGGGAAATAGGGCTTAAAAGTGACACACTGCATGTCACGCGATATTGAACCTTATGCCATCGACATAAGGTTCATTCGTAACAATATTTCTTTTAAAAATTAAGTTTTGTAAGAAATCAAATGATAGGGGCACGTATAATCAAGGTGTAAAATTGTAGTTAAAAATAATTGCTCCAAAAGCGTTATCCACTAAGAAAACAGCGGAATACGTTTGGATAAAGAAAGTGCTACTGGAGTCGCTTCTTAACGCAGCCGGGAATAATTTGACAATTTTACAGGGATGAAAAACGACAGCTTGTATAGATTTAAAACTTACAAATTTATATTTGACAAGCGACCGCCAGCGACTTCGTTCGCGTGGAGTTAGTTATGCTCCGCTCCTATTGATCGCAGCCTAACGTTATATAGCCTAAAGGCTTCCTGGATTATTGGGCTATCCAATGCAAAAATAATTTTTCAAATCGGACCAGTAGTTCCCGAGATTAGCGCGAATAAACAAACAAACAAACATACAAACAAACTCTTCAGCTTTATATATTAGTATAGATTAGCTTCAATTATGAAACCTGTAAAAATATTACAAACACGCTGTTTTAGCTAAGGGCTACGCCGTAGCGCGTAGCACCCAGGTCCTGGGGGTAAAAAGGCTACGACCGTAGCAGTGTGCTACGTATGACAACCGGGACTAAACGGCTAAGACTTCGCCGATCCTTTACTCGCCAAAACTAGGATTACCATGAGATTTTGAAGAATTTCTCTTATCTATACTATAATATATAAAGCTGAAGAGTTTATTTGTTTGAACGCACTAATCTCAGGAACTACTGGTCCGATTTGTAAAATTCTTTTTGCATTGGATAGTCCATTAATCCAGGAAGGCTTTAGCCTATATAACGTCACGCTGCGACCAATAGGAGCGGAGCATAATTAATCCACGCGACCGAAGTCGCTGGCGGCCGCTAGTTGGATAAATAAAATGGAGTTCCCTTGTTCTGCAACAGTATGAACGAAGCTTACTCATTTGCAGCCATTTGTATCGGGTTAACAAAACAATCTCAATTTAATGCTAACAAAGAATATCAAACAAGGATCCAGGAAGGCTTTAGGCTATACAGGGTGTATCTGACATCGTAACGCAAACTTCGCGAAAAGGCGAGACCGCATGCCACTAATAAAATTATGATAGTCATTTATGTCGTTAATAAACGGTTACAGAATACACACTGTTTAAAAAAAAGTGTCGGCTTGGCTTTTGAACGTTGCAAGCGTGCCGCCGTGCGGATTTGTAGGTATGACGTTGATCCCTGATGTGAACTCTATTAAATCAGCTGATAAGATTGTTTTTCGGGTTTTGTTTTCATTGCGCTTTTTTATGTAATTAGCGACTTATTTAATTTTTACTTTAAAATTAAGATTAATAAGAGATTAATAAGTTGGGTTATAAAAGTATAGCAATTGTGAACGGTGTGAAGTGAAAAAAAACTGCATATATTTTTTTTAAATCATGAAAAAGCCGACGAAAAATTCCACCACTGGGGGGCTCAGAATCATGTACTGGATCCATGGTACTCGTTTGTGCGTCGATGTCAGATACACCCTTTATAACATTACGCTGCGACCAATAGGAGCGGAGCATTACTAAACCACGCAACCGAAGTCGGTCGCGGCCGCTAGTTTTAAAATAAAATTGCACAAAGTAGCTGGCAAACATTGTATTTTATTATAGTTCAGTTTGCTTGTAGAACCGATGGCCGATAGGGCAGTAAGGTTCTGGAGTGCCGCCCAGAAGGTGGACCGATGACCTGCGGAAGGTCGCGGGAAGCCGATGGATGCGGGCAGCACAAGACCAGTCATTGTGGAAATGGGCGAGGCCTTTGTCCAGCAGTGGACCTCTATAGGCTGAAGAAGAAGACAGTTTATTTACTTATCTACTTAACCTTAACCCATCCACAGAACAACCGCGGGAAGCGTAGCTTAACCTGATCGATCGACCTATAGGGCTGTTATTATTTAGCAACGGACCACGAGACTGACGTGCCATTGAAATTTCCGTGCAAGTTTTGAAAATAAATAACTATTACTAATACGAATGAAGTCCTATGCCGAGAAAGTGCGGCCGGTGCCGGCCCAGCACCATTCTACTCGTAGAATCTTCGTTTACAAGGATCTTGCCACGTGTAGCCACGTATTTCTGAGGGAAGACATGCTTCGTGGTACACTTCAGCCTGCTTATAAGGGGCCACACAAGGTACTGAAGAGGGCTGCCAAATATTTTGAAATTCTCGTTAAGGGTAAAAATCTGACAGTAAGCACAGCCCGCTTGAAACCAGCCTATATATTGTCAGATGACCTAAAACCACCACAGTGCGTTACACAACCTCCTCAAACAAATAATTCTCAGTCATTTTATTATTTTTTATTTTATTATATTTTATTCTGTAAATGACTATTTAAATGATAAGAATATCTGGTCGCTCTGATTAACTCAGGACAATGTTTGTGTTCCTTCTCCAGAATTAGCTTACTGAAATATTATATGAGTTCATATAATTTGCTTTTTACAATGCACAAACACGGATCGGACAGGGTTTTCTTTACATATTGTATATATATATATTTTAAATATTTTTCTCTCGTACTACTGTACCTACATAGTATTGTATAAACTATTGTGTTTTTTTCTTAACGAACAGACAGCTGTTCCAGCTGTCCCAGGGTGGCGTCGGGTTTATTGTCCACAAGTCCCTCGTGAACAACGTTGTTAAAGTCGGGAGCTTTTCGACTCGGGTGGCGTACCTTGTACTCAGAATAACAAAACGATATTCGTTAAAAGTTATACAGGTCTACGCCCCGACGTCTAAACACTCTGACGATGAGGTGGAGGTTATGTATGAGGACGTCAGTAGAGCCATACATTCCTCTAAAACCCACTACACCGTTGTCATGGGGGACTTTAACGCAAAACTGGGCATGCGAGAGGCGGACGAGACGAAAGTGGGGCAATTTGGAGTTGGAAATCGGAATCCCAGAGGTCAGATGCTAATGGATTTCATGGAAAGGGAAGGACTCTTTGCGATGAATTCTTTTTTCAGGAAACCATTGCACCGCAAGTGGACCTGGCTCAGCCCCGATGGTCAGACCAAAAATGAGATAGACTTCATAATGTCAACGAGAAGGCAAGTGTTCAACGATGTCTCCGTGATCCATGCGGTTAAAACCGGGAGTGATCACCGTATTGTTAGAGGCATCTTGAACCTCAACATTAGGCTCGAACGCTCTCGACTTATGAAGTCTACGCTCCGTCCAGCGTCAACACAACTCCAAAACCCCGAGAGCTTTCAGATCGAACTACAAAACCGCTTCGAATGCCTCGGTGAATGCGTAGATGTGGACGACTACAACAACGGGTTTGTGGAAACTCTCCAAACGGAAGGGTCTAATTTCTACAAAACCCTCCGTTCAAAAGGACAGAAGAATACCTCCGGTCCCACCCGCCGGCTAATGGAAGAAAGACGGGAGGTGATCTTAAAATCCCCTGATGACGCTTCGCGTATCAGATGCCTTAACAGACAAATCTCGAAGTCTCTGACTCGCGATATACGCCAATTTAATACAAATTGTATTAAAGAGGCTATCGAGCGGAACAAAGGCTCCAAAGTGTTCGCACGGAATTGTCTGTTGGACAGAGTCTACTTGCGAAGCTGAAGACTGGGGATGATAGGATCGTCACTTCCAAGCCCGACCTTTTGGGTGATATTGAGAAATTCTACGGAGAGTTATACACATCAACACACGCACCTGTTGTAAGCCTGGCTAATGATCCTAGAGCCAGACTAACCCGACACTACACCGACGATATCCCGGACGTCAGCCTGTACGAGATTGGTATGGCCCTGAAACAGCTCAAGAACGATAAGGCGGCTGGAGATGATGGAATTACGGCTGAGCTTCTGAAAGCGGGTGGCAAACCGGTTCTTAAAGCGCTTCAGAAGCTGTTTAATTCCATCATTCTTAAAGGCGAAACGCCTAAGGCGTGGCACAGGAGCGTGGTGATTTTGTTTTTCAAAAAAGGTGACAATACCCTCCTGAAAAACTACAGACCGATATCCCTCCTGAGCTATGTCTACAAGCTGTTTTCTAGGGTCATCACGAATCGTCTCGCTCGCAGGTTCGACGACTTCCAGCCTCCCGAACAAGCAGGCTTCCGAAAAGGCTTTAGCACCATAGACCACATTCATACGCTGCGGCAAGTTATACAGAAGTCCGAGGAGTATAACAAACCACTATGCTTGGCGTTTGTGGACTATGAGAAGGCCTTCGATTCGATTGAGACTTGGGCGGTGCTACAGTCTCTCCAGCGGTGCCAAATTGACCATCGATACATTGAGGTGATAAAGTGTTTGTACAAAAACGCCACCATGTCAGTCCGTCTCCAGGATCAGGACTCGAAACCGATCCAACTGCAGCGTGGAGTGAGACAAGGAGATGTCATATCTCCTAAATTGTTCACTGCTGCGTTGGAAGATGTCTTCAAGCTCCTGGACTGGAAAGGACTTGGCATCAACATCAATGGCGAGTACATCACTAATCTCCGTTTCACAGATGATATCATGGTCATGGCTGAGACCCTGGAAGACTTGGGCAAAATGCTCAATGACCTCAGCAGAGCTTCCCAACAAGTGGGTCTAAAAATGAACATGGATAAGACGAAGATCATGTCGAACTCTCATGTCGCACCCACTCCAATTGTAGTTGATTGCTCTGCACTCGAAGTTGTTGACGAGTATGTATACCTGGGACAAACAGTCCAACTACCTGGGACAAACAGTCCAACTAGGTAGGTCCAACTTCGAGAAAGAGGTGTCTCGGCGAATCCAGCTCGGTTGGGCAGCGTTCGGGAAGCTACGCTACATCTCCTCGTCGTCCAAGATACCACAGTGTCTCAAGACTAAAGTCTTTGACCAGTGTGTGTTGCCAGTGATGACTTACGGAACTGAAACGTGGTCGCTCACAATGGGCCTCATACGAAGGCTCAGAGTCACACAAAGGGCAATGGAAAGAGCTATGCTAGGAGTTTCTCTGCGTGATCGAATCAGAAATGAGGAGATCCGCAGAAGAACCAAAGTCACCGACATAGCTCTGCGAGTCGCTAAACTTAAGTGGCAGTGGGCAGGGCACATTGCTCGTAGAACCGATGGCCGATGGGGCAGTAAGGTTCTGGAGTGGCGACACGAACTGGAAGACGCAGCGTAGGGAGGCCCCCAACAAGGTGGACCGATGACCTGGTGAAGGTCGCAGGAAGCCGATGGATGCGGGCAGCACAAGACCGGTCAGCGTGGAAAGCCTTGGGGGAGGCCTTTGTCCAGCAGTGGACATCTATAGGCTGAAGAAGAAGACAGCTGTTCTGCTGGGGAGTTTCTTCCGCCACTTCTTCCCAGCCAGAGCACTTAAGAAGTGTCGATGGGTGGGCGTTTTGGGGGACTGTCTTATGTAATATTGACGTTCAAAAAGTGCTGATTCTCGGCCTAGTTTGAAAAAGTGACTTTTGATTTTGATTTAACTGTTCTTCACGTCGGGGTCACCAGTGTGGAGGCAAGAGGAACAGGAAGTAAAGTTAACTCATCCTCCATAGAAAAGGGAGGATCCTCCGATCAGACGGGTGTTATGTCTGGCGGGCACTTGCCCAATGCTTGAAATTGGGAAGTGTCCCATGTATGTATGCTAGTTGCACGGTAAACTTCAGATTTTACCGTGCAACTAGCATACTAGTTGCGAGATGAAGAATTCGTGTGACGTCAATATGTGGCGTTTGTAAGTACCGCTACAGAACTATCTAAAGTTTTAATTATTGACCTCAAATATTAAATAATATCAAGTCAGGGCCGGAACAAGCGAGGTAGACCAAAGAAGATGACACGCGTGCCAACAATCTCACACCACGGGATGCTAGAGATCGTGCGAAATGGAGGAGTAAGTGTAGGAAAGGGGACCCTGGGCTCCAATCCGAAAGCCGCGGATGCGACCGGGATTATGCGCTGAGATCATGATGATGGTGATTAAATAATTTCAAGTCATAATTTATAATATCGGCTGCCGGCAGAAGTTACCACCCACCAGACAAACACTTGCCGCCAAGTGATTCGTCGTGTTTCGGCATGATGTCTGATGAAGCCGTACGGAGGACGGGTCTGAGCAGTTGTGTTGCGAACGATATGTGTTACGATGCGCCAAATGTTGTTGTGTCGGGAGTTTGGTCGTGGAGGGTCTCCAGATCAATCTCCCTCTGGCGCAGCATCGTTAGTCGTGTTGTTGGGTTTAACATTGCATCACCTCGCTCAACTATCGTCTTCCTTCTTATTCACTCAGTTTTTTTTTTTTTTTTTTTGGTGAACGGGCTCTTAACATACTACCGCGCTTTACAATCAACAATTGTATCACTGCTTACTATCAGGAGGAATTGCGGTCACGCACTAACTATAATTATAAATAAAAAAAAATGCTTTTTACTTATTTTAAAAATGTAAATAATATGTATAAAATGAAATAAAAGACACAATAATGCTTATACAATATATTTATTTGCCTAAAACACAATATACAAACATTGTCAAATATAATTTTAAAAAATATGTTTTGCCAATCCATACTATTATTATAAATGCGAAAGTAACTCTGTCTGTCTGTCTTTTTGTCTGTTACGCTTTCCCGCTTAAACCTCTCAGCTGATTTAGATGAAATTTGGCACAGACAATTTTTAGACCCTGAGAAAGGACATAGGCCACCTTATATTGAAAAAATTGATATTTCCGAGGGAAATCTAAAAAGCGCGATGTAACCGAATTCCACTTAAACAAAACGAACCTCCTCGTATCCCATGGTTTGCTAGTAATATCATTGGCCGTAGTACTATAGTAACTGCTCATCGGGTTCGTTCCGGACACATGCCACTGAGAGCTTTTGCGTATCTAATGCAAAAAGTTCGTTCACCTAATTGCGAGGTTTGGAACAAGAGAGAAGATGTGCAGCATCTTTTGATGGAGTGTGTCAGGAACGAGTCTGAGAGAAATAGAATAATTAGAGAATTAGATATAAATAGGTTAGACTTAGGCACATTCAATAATTTTCTTTCCCAGCCTTTGTCCCGTGAGGCTAGAATGATTTATTCTTTAGTTAATATTTAAGTTCTTTTTTTGTTTAGAAATAAGTTTTTGTTATGTAACTCAAGATTAGTTTATGATGGGACTGACGTGAACTGTGTTCAAAAGTCCCTTAAAATAAAGATTAAAAAAAAAAAACGAATTCCACACGGGCGAAACCGCGGGCGGAAAGCTAGTATAATTTAAGCATGCAAATCTTTTTGGATGTAACTGACATTAATATTTTTCGTCAATGAAATCCTTAATGTACATTGGTGGGTATTTAGGTGTGAATAATCAATTAATTAATCAAGGTAGGTGTGTTTAATGTTGACTTATTATGTCATTATTACTTATTCAACTTTTAACTGAACAAGGGCACGACTTTGGTCGACATCAAACCATATTTGAAAAACTATTGAAACATCTGGTTCAGAAGTTTTAATCTGCAAAACGCGACTTATTTGCAAAAATATAAACTCATGGATAAATAACCTTAACTCCTAAATAATTAAGATCAGTTTCCGCTATAATATTTTAACAGTTTTTTTTTTTATTATTATTATATTATAAACTAGCGCTTGACCGCAATCCTGCCTGATGGTAAGCAGTGACGCAGTCGTTGATGGTAAAGCGCACTAGTTTATTAAGAGCCTATTCACTCTAGCCTTGAAGACACTCAAATTGTAGTCCGACGGAAACACCGCCGCTGGCAAACTATTCCAGTCCCTCAATGTACGCGGTATAAAGGAGGAGGCGAAACGCTTCGTCCGGATCGTAGTGGTGTTAACAACGTAAGGGTGGAAACCAGCCGTACGACGGGTCGTCCGCTGGTGGAACGGAGATGGGGGAATTAAATCATGCAATTCCATCGCACACTCCCCGAAATGCATCCTATAGAACACCGAAAGGCTGGCTACTCTACGCCTGTGCTCTAGGCTTTGGAGACCAACTCGAGTTAGATCAGGGTCACCAATCAGCCTCCTTGCACGTCTCTCCACTGAATCCAAAGTGGCCAGGTGACACTTGGCAGCACCAGCCCAAATGTAGCTGCAGTACTCCACACACGAACGGACCTGTGCTTTGTATAACATAAGAAGCTGCCCAGGTGTGAAGTATTGCCGGACCTTTGCGATAACGCCAAGCTTCCTGGCAGCCACCTTGGCCTTGGACTCAATGAACCGCCCAAAGTTAAGGTTCGAGGAAATCTCAACTCCCAAAAGCTGAAGGCGGTCGGAACACTCCAAGGACACATTCCGAAAAGTAGGGGCCAAGGTGAACGGGCTCCTTTTGGCGGTGAAAAGACACGCCTGTGTTTTGGCGGCATTGAATGCTACAAGATTGGCATTGCCCCATTCGGAGACCGCCTGCAGTGCAACACTCGTTCGCTCAACCATGGCCTCCCTTTCGGACCGGATTGATTCCCTACTAGCCCGAGCATCCGGCAGGTATCTCTCTACAACTGTGCTGTCATCTGCATACCCATAGATACCGGGCATCAGCAGATCGTTAATATGCAGCAGGAACAGAGTTGCAGAGAGAACAGACCCCTGAGGAACACCGGCATTAGTTGTCATGGGCTCAGAAGAGCATCCGTCGACAACAACTCGGAGGGACCGTTCAGTCAGGAAGTCTTTTACCCAGCCAATCAGGCTAGGGGAAATGCCGTACGCTGGAAGCTTACTCAAAAGGCCAGCGTGCCATACCCGGTCGAAGGCCTTCGAGACATCAAGGGAGACAGCAATCGCTTCCCCATTCTTCTCGAGGGCCTCGCCCCACAAGTGAGTGGCATACACTAGTAGGTCCCCAGTTGACCGATTGCGGCGAAACCCGTACTGTCGGTCACTGAGGAGATCGTTACCTTCCAGGTATGCCAAGAGGCGCGAGTTCAATACACGCTCCATAATTTTGCATAGTACGGAGGTGATCGAAATCGGCCGATAGTTGGCAGGATCGGCACGACTACCCTTCTTGGGCACGGGCTGCACGTTAGCAAGCTTCCAGGACTTGGGCACTATACCAGTCCTAAATGAGAGGCGATACAAGCGCGTCAATACAGGAGACAACTCGGGCGCACATGCTTTAGGAACAATCGCTGGTATACCATCCGGACCACTAGCCTTATTCACGTCCAGACGACACAGTACTCTCAGAACCTCCTTGTTTCTAATGCGTACCTCAGGCATTGAAGCTCCGCAATGAGGTAAATTAGGTGGAGTAGCACTGCCAGTATCAAGACGCGAATTATGGGCAAAGAGAGAAGCAAAGAGACCTGCTTTCTCTCTCGCCGTATGAGCCAGTGTTCCATCAGGCCTAACCAGCGGAGGCAGTGAGGGCCGACAGAAGTTCGCCTCAACCGATTTGGCAAGGGACCAAAAAGATCTGCTACCGGATGGCTGCGCAGATAACTTGTTGCCAATATGGGTAATGCGGTCGAAGCGAGCCTTCTTGAGCGCCTTCTTGTAGGACTTGGCAGCACGGTTAAAGGCTCTCTTCTTTGAGCTTAGATCCGGAGCTCCGCGGTCACGAGCGTCAACCCAGGCGAGAAATGCCGTGTGCTTACGCTGTTCAGCTTGGACACAATCGGCATTGAACCATGGGCGAGCCGAGCCACCGACGGGCACGTCATTGAATGGGATAAAATACTCCATAGCTTGACGCACCACATCAGTTATAGCGTCCGCACAGCTCGACGGATTGTCAGAAGAGAAGCAGACCTGCTGCCAAAGATAAGACGCAAAGAAGTGGCGCATCTCATCCCAATCCGCTGACCTGTATCGCCACGTTCGCCGTTCACCACGAGAGTCGTGATCTGGTGGGGAGAAGGACGATACAGACTTCACCAGACAGTGGTCTGAAGTTCCCAACGGTGAGGAAACTGTTACAACACATCTGTCCGGATCAGTGGTCAGCAGAAGGTCCAAACAGTTGGCGGTATGGCCAACTACATCAGGCACTCTAGTCGCTTGCTTTACCAGCTGGGAAAGGCCCATAGAAAGCGCGAAGTTTCGCGCTTCCTTCCCAGCGTGGTCGGTCTTCTGGTATGGGAAGAGCCAGTCCTGGTGGCAGGCGTTGAAGTCCCCCAGAGCGACGAACTGAGCGTCAGGGTGCCGATGCAGCGCATTGTCAGCAGCCTCACTGAGGTGGTCAAATAATCTAGTTGTCTCCTGATCACCACTGTGCGATCGGTAGACACAGGTGTAAACAATTTTGTCCACACCAGTGTCAACTAACAGCCATAGGGACGAGAAGTGAGGGTCTTCGAGGTGATGGAGGCGCCGGCAACAGATGTCATTGCGGACATACACACAGACCCCGGCACGCTGCAGGAAATGATGCTCCAAAGAGTATCCCGGGTAGCCGAGGTATGCCGCATCAGACGGACATCTGATCTGGGTCTCCGTCAGGAAAAGTAGATGTGGCTTTTCAGTCTCAAGGTGGTAATGTACTGCAATGAGATTGGAGTGCAGACCTCTAATATTTGCGAGGTGCACTTTAAATGAGAGGACGTGCGCCCGCTGTGCACACCTACTTTTCTTTATTGGACTTTTCATTATTTCAAAAATTGAGTGAATAGGAAGGAAGACGGCAGTTGAGTGAGGTGATGCAACGTTAAACCTCACAATGCGACCAACGATGCTGGGCCAGAGGGAGATCGTTCTGGAGACTGCCGGGACGCCCGAACCCCCCCAGGGATCGCCATCGGGTCCTCTCGTCCGGACGCCAACCGGCACGATGGGGCCACCCTGGGATTTTTCGCAGTTGGCGGGGCAGCCTTTCGTATGTGGCTGACACACTACTTGGGCCCCCAACTACCTGCGGTCGGCCAGCGGAGAACCGTGCTTCGGATCCCGCTACCCTCCACGAACAAACTCCCGACACAACATCATCTGGCGCATCGCACCCGGCACACACTGCAACACAACTGCTCAGACCCGTCCTCCGAACGGCTTCACCAGACATCATGCCGGAACACGACGAATCGCTTGGCGGCATGTCTTTGTCGGGTGGGTGGTAACTTACGCCGGCGGTCGATGTTGTGACCTACCACCGAGAAAAGTTCTTTCATTCTAAAATCAACTTAATTTTTATAAAGTTTTCTTCATCATCAACATCATCTTCATCATCAACCTTTTATCGTCCCACTGCTGGACACAGATCTCCTCTCATACAGAGAAGGATTGAACGTAATCACCAGGCTTGCTCCATGCGGGTTGGCGATTTCAGACTTATAAAGTCCAAGTTTCCTCAAGATGTTTTCCTTCACCTTCAGTCATTGGTGTCCAAGATATACATACTTAGAAAGTACATATAACTTTAGAAAAGTTAAATTGGTACTTGCCTGACCTGGAATCGAACCCGCACACTCATACTTGAGAGGCTGGTGTTTTAAACACTAGGCCACCACGACTTCAAGTTTTGCTAATATGAAGGTTTAAAGTCACACAAAGGGCGATGGAAATAGCTATGCTCAGAGTTTGTCTGAGCGATCGCATCAGATCATGAGATCCGCAGAAGAACCACCGTCACCGACGTAGGTCTTTGAGTCGCTAAAATTAAGTGGCAGTGGGCGGGGCACATTGCTCGTAAAACCGATGTCCGATGGGGCAGTAAGGTTCTGGAGGCAACGTAGGGTGGCCCCCAACAAGGTGGACCGATGACTATAGGAGTCCGAACGCGCCTCCAGTGGCGCGGCGCTGACGGACTCCTAGTAGATCTCGGATGATCGGCTCGTGGTGCGTTGACCATATTTTTTGTTGGGACAACCAAGTGAGATAACAAGCTCATAACTTTGTGGTTTTTCATTATAACATAATATACTGGATACATAATATACATAAAAATACTGGACACGTGTTTCGGCTTTACAAAAATAACGTTGTATAGGTAACTTAACCTTTATCTGTACAGGTCGCGTTGATCACAAAGAAAGAGAAGCCATGATTGAGGAAGACAGGATGGAGTTTATGTGGAGGGGGTCTGATGTTCTAGGTAAGAACTATTGATCTCTACTGGCCATACTACTGAAAGAAACAAAATAAATACATAATCGGTTTGGATGAAAATTGGCCCACATACCTACCGCCATTACAAACAACTTTAAAACTTGTGCATCTTCAAAACTTTTGCTTAAGTTTTATATTTGACCTGCATAAATAGGATCACATATCTGAATTTTGTACAAAGCTTAAGTGGCTTCCCATACGTCTTTGCGGGAATTCTCATATCCTCTTTCAGCTCTACAACATTTTGTTTAATCCTAAAACCCCCTCTTATCTTACAGAACGTTTCAAGTTCCTTCATGACACACGTAATAGATATCTGAGGTCATCGGAAACGCTGATATTAGAGATGCATTCTACTAGTTTCTAAATAAATCCTTTCCTGTACAAGCAGTTCGGCTATGGAATGACTTGCCCGTGTCCGTAAGGCGTGCTCAAACACTGTCCACTTTTAAAACTATGATAAAGAAGCACTTCCACTCTATTTAAACATCTATATCTATACTAATATATAAAGCTGAAGAGTTTGTTTGTTTGTGCGCGCTAATCTCGGGAACTACTGTTCCGATTTGAAAAAATATTTTTGCGTTGGATAGCCCATTAATCCAGGAAGGCTTTAGGCTATATAACATCACGCTGCGACCAATAGGAGCGGAGCATAACCAAACCACGCGAACGAAGTCGCTGGCGGTCGCGAGTATTATTATATTTTGATTGTTCTTGTATGGTATTTATTAATTAGATGTATACATTTATTTAAACTAGTATGATACACTTAACGTATATATTTATTGTATAATCTATGTATATTATTTCTCTCTCCTTCCCCTTCCATCCAAAGGTTGTCTGTAAAAAACCGCTCTTAGCGATAAGACCGCCCATTGTATCACTCTTTGTAAAATATTTTTATTTATGTTCTGTAATCTATATGGTGTACATAATAAAGAGTATTCTATTGACAGCCTCCGTGGCGTAGCGGTAGCGGACGCGGCCCCTGCGCAAGGTGGCGCGGGTTCGATCCCTGCACAGTGCAAGTATTTGTATGCATGAAAGCACGTTAAGCCGTTGGTCCCGGTTGCCCTACGAACATCTAGTGGCAGTCGTTACGGGTTGTTGGAGCCCTCAAAAGTCCTACAAATGGTCTAACTGCAATGCTTCGATGTCGCCTTCGGGTTGTGGAGGTCAGACGGCAGTCGCTCCATAGAAAATGTCGAAGTTTAGCCATATCAGCAGTTGGACTGGTAAAGCGGACCCCAGACTCCAAAGCTGAAAAGGCTTCGGATGCGACTGGGATTAACACTGGTATGATGATGAATAAAGAGTATTCTATTCTTTTCTGTTCTCTTACAAAACGAAATCTAATTTTAGTTCCCGACTGAACTTTTGAGTCAGTATTTCGATTTCGAACTTTTTTGACGTTAGTTCAAAGCTCATAAGTAATACAAAATTGACAACTTAGTACCCAACTAATAGAATCCAGTCTACAAAGAGCACTTAACATGTGGTGTTTGCCGGTAATTGGATGTGCAGTTAGATTTAAGACACAAAAATTTGTATTTATTTATAACTAGCGACCCGCCCCGGCTTCGCACGTGGACAAATGATATAGGCCTTCCTCAAGAAACGGTGGCCCTTCAATAAAAATAATATAATGTCTACTGTGCCGCCCATCAGCCAATATCTGACTCTGCAAGATACTTCGACCTTATTATCCATGGATAGCCAGTTCCACCACCTTTAAGCAGAATGAAAGCCTACCGGGGTAGCAAGTTTGTTCGAAATAATGGTCTCCCGCTGCGGCCCACTCACTCCGCGGTTTAGGCATAGAAACACTCAAGTGGCAGGCGGCCGGCAGGGGCGCGAGCGGCACGCGGATTTTTTCTGGTGTTTAGTTTTAAATAAATCGTGATATCTCCTGAATGAAACAACCAATTCCAATAATTCAAAAAAAGATCTACTGCTACTAAAATTAACTTTAATATGACGTAATTTATTTGGATAAAGATTAATAATAAGGAACAAATAGTGGGCTCTGATTTCAATTGGCATTTTAATTAACTTTTCAATAAGTAATCATAATGAAGAAACTATGGTGTCGTAGACTTTTTTGTAGTCGTTTTCAAGGTCTAGTATTGTAATACTGTAGTACATTATTTTGATCTATCTCATAGGGCGTTTATAATGAAAGCTCAAAAAAATTGGTTTATTTTGTGACATGTGTTAGGAACCTCAAAAATTATCAGTGTTTCTCTTATATATTATGCATGTTATATACATAAAAACCTTCCTCTTCAATCATTCTATCTATTAAAACAACCCCTATCAAAATCCGTTGCGTATTTTTATAGATTGAATTGTACTAAGCGACATAGAGAAAGTAAAAGTGACTTTGTTTTATAATATGTAGTGATGTGAAATATCAGCAGCAACCGTTGGTGAACCTTAATACAATACAAATACAAATATTTATTGGGACAAAAAATACATTTTTCAATTTTTATGTACATTAATAATGCATTACAATAGGTACAATAGGTTTATCCCTGTCCCCTAAGCTAGGCTAGGCCTGCATCTTAGGGGGCAGTGTCCTGGTATAGGGTATGCTATATAATGCAATTTTGGCATATGTGCCAGTGGACTAGCTAGTTCTTGAATTTTGACCTTGTGTCAAACTTTAAAAATAGGAGATGTAAATAAAGAAAGTTAAATGAGAGATCCTTGAGAGAGACTCTGTTGGATTTAAGCCTCTCTCAGACTGACCCACAGCTTCCTTCGCCCCTGACCTCCTGATGATTTCCCATCCCAACAAAAAAAAGGGGGGCCCCGAGTCTGCTGGTTTTATAAATATGTCATTCCAACACGAATCCATTGTCATTTCATTGTCATTGTGCTTGCTAAAAGTTCGTAATCTGCTAAATTCATAATGATTGATCAATTAACTCAGTCGTCTCGTAATGGAATGGTGATAGAATGACATTGCCATTATTATAAGACAGTGGCCCTGGCGCAAGTGAAGAAACACGGGTGGGTTTTAGTCAGTAAAAGTCTGACACGCCCATCCGGTCCACCAAGAGCGGGAGAAGTCATTTGATGACTTCCCGTCCCAACAAAAAAAAAAAAACTGGCTAAGTACGTGTCGGACTCACGCACAAAGGGTTCCGTACCCTTGATTTATGATATTAAAGGATTTAAGTTATTTGGATGAAAGATTACGCGGTAATAAACGGTTTACGATTTACGAGGTATTAAAAAAAACTACTTACTAGATCTCGTTCAAAACAATTTAAGAGGGGTGGGGGGGCAACTTTTTTCCACTTTAGAAGCGTCTGTCACGCAAACTATTCGGTTTAGAAAAAAAATATTTTAGAAACATCGATATCATTTTTGAAGACCTATCCATAGATACCCCACATGTATGTGTTTGATAAAAAAAAATTGAGTTTCAGTTTTAAGAATGGGGAGACCCCAATTTTTACAGTTTCGGAAAAAAATGGCTGTGACACACGGACGGACAGACGGACAGACGAACTGACAGACATGACGAATCTATAAGGGTTCCGTTTTTTGCCATTTGGCTACGGAACCCTAAAAAGGTCCCCGAGTCTGCTGTTTTTATAAATTTGTCATTCCAACACTAATCCATTGTCATTGTGCTTGCTTAAAAGTTTGTAATCTGCTAAATTCATATCGATTGATCAATTATCTCAGTCGTCTCGTAATGGAATGATGATAGAATGACATTGCCATATTATTGCCATTATTATAAAACAAGTTAATAGAAATGTTTTTCTAAAAAGTACTACTTCATTTGAACATTTATTAATATGGAGTGGAGTTACAGTGATTGACCACTGGAAAGTTAAAAGTCCGGTTAAGTAGTTACGGCCTCTAATGGCCACCTACGAGATGCCATATAAAAAAAAAAAAAAAACAAGACGCCATTTTCTTAGTAGATTACGAAACTTGGCAAAATTTGATCAACCATTATGGCACTATTGCAATAGCAAACTGGAGCCCCACGACTTGTCTGCTGCACCAGCTACCGGCAGACAAGGCCAGTCCACTGGCACTTCACTTTACTTACTCAGCAAGCTATGTCAGTAACTCTGGCACTTAAAACTAATCTCAAATTCCAGGTAAAATGTCGGATATTATGACCCATACGCTTTTCAATCTATACAATGCTCCTGAAGGCTTCTGCTTTGATTTCCTTTGCAACGACGAGCCCATCATTGATGATCCGGATAACAAAGTCTACAATGCTGATAAAAGGGTGAGATTTGATTAATATCCATATTAATAATTTCGTCAAGGGGTACGGTAGATTCGATCGAAACCTGTAAAATAAAACACAAAAACATAAATAAACACATAAAAAAATTATCAATTATCTCAGTAGTCTCGTAATGGAATGGTGATAGAATGACATCGCCGTATTGCCATTATTATAAAATCCGTTAGTAGAAATGTTTTTTTAATCAATTCAATTTGACATTTATTAATATGGAGTGTAATGTCAGTGATTGACCACTGAAAAATTATAATGATGCCATTCTGTTAGTAGATTACGAAACTTGTCAAAATTTATCATTGTGAGATCACTGTACGACCATTCTGACACAAGGGACCCTGGCGTAATGCAGTTGTCGCCGAGATGAGACAGCCATTTTTTATTTTTTTTTTTTTTTTGACGTTGCCCGTCACTAGTGATTTCTCCTGTATCGTGGATGCGTTTACAAACATATATTGTAAACTCGCATACACAAACAGCCAGACCCGGAACAACTTTGTAAGTCATACAAATATTTGTTCCGTGTGGGAATCGAATCCGCCACGCTCAGCGCAGCTGTCAATAGCTTAACCACTGCGCTAATCGTCCACCGGTTAGGTTTCTAACGTTTTTATTACGTGAATTGGCTTTCCAATTTTGAATGAAATTTATCCACAGGTAAACGACTTCATCTCCCAAATAGAAAGGCAAGCGAAATACTACGACCACGACAATATTATGGTGACCATGGGAGGGGACTTCACCTACCAGAGCGCGGCCAACTGGTTCATGAACATGGACAAACTTATAAAGTGAGTTATCATCATCATTATTAACATAATTTAATAAGTTTAAATCTTGCCGCCTAGCGATTCGTCGTGTTCCGGCATGATGTCTGGTGAAACCGTACGGAGGACGGGTCTGAGCAGTTGTGTTGCGATGCATGCCGAGTCGCCGCGTCAAATGTTGTTGTGTCGGGAATTTGGTCGTGGAGGGTCTCCACATCAATCTCCCTCTGGCGCAGCATCGTTGGTCGTGTTGTTGGGTTTAACATTGCACTACTTCGCTAAACTGCCATCTTCCTTCCTATTCACTAAGATTTTTTAAGTGACCTAGCGCGCTTTGCCATCAACGATTGCATCACTGCTTACCATCAGGCGGAATTGCAGTCAAGCGCTAGTTTATAATTATAAAAATAAAATATGTACAAGTATATAAAAGAGGAATGTAAATAACTAGAGGGCATCAGAAAATTCATCCACATCGCCTTCAACAGGAAACGTGCCCAAAAGGCTGGCAGCATTGCCACGTTGTATGGCAATGCTGATTATTTGGCCAAAAAATAGCCCAGCCCTCTGGTCACGTGAAGAGTCGATTAAACGTTTGTCGATATCTCGAAATAACAGGTGTGCACTCGGACCCCATGTCCCTAGCGTTTCAACCCAAAACGGCTCGAACATATAGGTTCCAATGAGATTGGAGTATTTCCGCCGTTTTAGGTTTTCCGCACTTGCAGCAGCCGCTGCAGCACAGCTCACCGTATTTGGAAGATGGGATGGCGCAAGGGTCCCACACCAAAGGCCTACCTACCTTCCAAGGCATTACAGTCGTTCCGTCTGGTCTGTGGTGGGTGGTTCCCATCGTCGCGTGTCAAGCCATGATGTGATCACTGGAAATTCAGACAGGATTTTATGAAATTCTGAACCTAACGTCCCATTTGGCATAGATGAATTCCCTTATATGACGTTTGGCCTCAGAAACGCTGGACAAACTTTCCAACGTTTTATTGATGAAATTGTCCGTGATCTCGATTTTTGCTTCCCATATGTCGATGACATACTCGATGACGCTACGGAGCATTGTAACCACTTACAGCAGCTACCCCTATCTACCGGCATCGCTGCGCCGCCTCACTAATTTAGGAGTGTACCTCCCAGATGGATGCTTGTTGCTCTCTGACATAAAAACTACTTAACGGATTTGAGCAAAATTTGGCACCAGGAAAAGTACTTAGGATACTATTTATTCTGATATTGCCACGGTATCAAAACTTACGCGGGTGAAACCGCAGAACGCAGCTAGCTTTTTTTGAATAAGTAGAAAAAGGAACACAATTTTAAAAATCTTTTATATTAAGTTATTACGTTCTAATAATTATATTTTCAGTTATTTATTCTATTGATATTATAAATGTAAATTAATTAACGCACTTCCTGAAAAGTTTGTTCATGGTCGTTTACTGAATCGGTTTAAATCATTTTAAATATGTATTATCCCAAAAATAATACGGAACTTACTGTCATATTAATCCTGTTGTTTGTACGGTCTTTTAAAATCGATTTTTTTCATAGAAATTTAATCATACAAATTTAATCATTCAATACAAAATATAGAAAAAAAAACTACTTATAGAAAAACCTCTTCGTTCTCCAAGAATTGGTATAAGTAATTTAATAAATAACAATGCATACATAAACATGTTAAATTAAAAATTCAATGTATGTATGTAGGGGGAGGCGGGGTACATTGATACAAGGGGCACATAGATACAGTCAATATTCGTCGAAAACAAAACGCGTTAGAAGAGCCGTACGCCACTGATAAGGAGGTATATAGTAAAGCCTACACGCACACTAACGCAGAGCAACGTTCACTCGACGACTAGCGACTAGCACGTAAAAAACTGTTTCTGATGTTCGCAACAAAATTTTCGTACTTTTCTTTCGGATGTAATTCTTCTAATGTATTTAGTGTTGCCTGTGTTATATTAAGACATTTGGTAAGTACATATCTGTCATTACATTAAATAGACTTAAATTATTTATTGTTTTAATTTTTATAAAATGTTAACTTCGATTGTAGTAGGCAGGGGCAGATAGATACAAGTGGTCTTGGGGCACATTGATACCCCAATATTTTGTTGAATATACATGTATGTGAGACTTAGGTAATATATTTTATTTTCTTTATAAAAAAATGGTTTGAACATTTAAACGCAAGATGAATAGAAGTTCCATCAATGAAATTTCCGTGGCTTCTGCGATATCTGATGTGTTGGAAGAAAAATTATCAATAGCAAAAGCAGCGAATAAATATAATTTAAAAAAATCAATAAATAAAGGTCAGAAAAATCAATAAAACTTGTTTAATTTATAGGAATATTTCTATGAACCAAAGTACCAGTGTATGTACCAATGTACCCCTCATGTGGGGTACATTGATACAAATTTCATTTTTTAGTAAATAGGCTCTAACACGTTTTGTGATTAAATCTATCGGTTAATTTGTATGTAACAAGTTAACTGAATATATATTGAATATATTATGGTTATTAAATTGGATGTAACTATCATTAGATCGCCTTTTATTGGGTCTAAGTAAAAACTGTATCAAGGTGCCCCACTTCCCCCTATGTACTATGATTATAACATAATATTCTAATTGAGGTGTTTGAATGTGTGCGTTAATTTAATGTTATGTTGTACATTCAAGTATAGCTATTATTTATTTAATTACATTTAATATTACTTAGTTGTATACTCTCTCAAAAATAAACCTCTCCACCTCCTGCGTACTTTTTACTACCATATAACGTGCAATGATGAAATTGCTTTCTGTAATCAACCAGGCGCTTAAAATGAAGTAAGAAAGTTGAATGAAATTAGTTTTATTTGCGATAAATATGACGCAAAAAGACCATTAGAAACAAAAGAAATGGTTGGGGTAAACCATGGAGCAAGGCTAACATACCTCACATCCACTCCAAACGGCTGGCGCTTAGCATTATGCTGCGGCCATAGACAAGACGAGAAGCGTAGCGTGCCTTAGTAGGGCCCCGTATAAAAAAAAATATGGGGCCCTTAGGAAGGGTAAAAATTTCTCACAAAAGAATTTGAAAAATTGCATAAAATAAATATAAATCATTCATCATAATTATCTGTCTCTCACTTTTTCCAAAATTTGAAAAAGAGAAATTGCCTTTTTTTTACTTTTGTCATTAGTGAAATAAAAAAAAAATGTGTAGTTTTATTCATTTTACCTTCCGCGAGTTGGAGGCCCCGTATAATTGATACGGCAGATACGGCGGTAGCTACGCCCCTGGACAAGACGGACCCCTAGGGACATAATGACGTAATAGCTCCAATTCCCTTGTTCCCAAAGTAACCTTAGTTTATGTTCAGTCCAACTTTTACTTTTATTTACACTAAGAAAAGAACAAAAGATAATAATATTAGTTAGCCTGTCAAATTAATCCGCTCCTGACGTAAATCGACGCAGCCGCCATGTTTTTTATCGCGTTTAAACGTCTGTGGAGTATCTTAATTTGACAGGATCACAGGACTAAATTAATGCATATAACATATGTTATTTTCTATCCTTTTCTTAATGAAAC
Organism: Sesamia nonagrioides; assembly: GCA_017933935.1. NCBI lineage: Eukaryota > Metazoa > Arthropoda > Insecta > Lepidoptera > Noctuidae > Sesamia > Sesamia nonagrioides. The sequence goes on along the minus strand of JADWQK010001295.1, from coordinate 458,881 downwards.
AGGAAGAAAAAGATGCATTGATCGTAAAATTATCGTATTATTTAATTAACTTAGAATCGGGACCAATGACAACGACACTTATATTTTTTTTTTCAGCCACGTGAACACTCACCCGGCGAATTTGTCAGATATCAACATATTTTATTCAACGCCATCTTGTTATTTGAAGGCCATTTACTTGTACGGGAGACGGGATAAAGCTGTTTACACTGAAAAGGTATATTATTAATATTAATATATAAAATTAACTGTCCTTCGTCTTCATCATAAGACCCTTAAGGGCCTGCGCAGACAACGGAGTTTTCTCCGCGGCAGAGAAAAAAGTACGCTCCGCGAATAAAAAGTCCACCGCGGATTTACCGCGAGCTCAACGCACACGGTGTGCGGTCATTTGTTGCCCAGAAATGTAGAGAAGTGAGAGTACACAACGCGAACTAAAGTCCGCCATGTGCGTTGCTTCGCCGAGTCACACGAGTTCTATTTTATTCGGGGACTCCCCCGTACTTTTGTCCGGACCGCTCTCTGCTTTTCCTCGGTTATTCGAGGGACTTTTTGTACGCGGTACTTTTAATCCCTCGTTTGCGTTACTCGATACAGTTGTAAGCAAACTATTTTAGCGGACAAAAAAGTCCGCGGACAAAAATCCCTCATCTGCGCAAGCTATAGTGAAAATCACAATACATGTAAGTAGATGTACCTAAAGCTCTTATCAATACAAATTAAACAAAAACAAACACAAGGTATAGCTGCTGTGAATCGTTGAAGAGTTCCCTCGACTGTCTAGGGTCTTCATCATCAGATCTACTGCAAACCTTTAATAAATTGTAGTTCATGAAAATGCTTAGAAATGTACTTTTGATACACGATTTTTGAAAGTTCCCCTTCATTTCTCTGGTCTTCTATCATCAGATCCTAACCAACCCCCTAATCGGTGAACACGTTTTTGTCAAATGATTGCGACTAGTTGGGATCGTTTGGACCAAAAGGACCAATGGGCGAACCTAAACGATCCCAACTAGTCGCAATCATTTGTCAAAAACGTGTTCGCCGATTAGGGGGCTGGTGGCTATGGAACCACCTGGAAAGTATACCCTTTCTAACAAAAAATAATTTTGCAAATCGGTCCAGGCGTCTCAGAGTAACCGGTGAAATACATAAAAAAAGATTACGACGAATTGAGAACCTCCTCCTTTTTTTGAAGTCGGTTAAAAAGAGCTATCTTTTTTATCAAATTTTATTAAATTTTAGCTAACCGGCAATCGGCGTTGTTTTGCCATATAAATTACATCAAACATACATATGTTATACATGTAAATCTCTAGTTAACGACCTGTTCTCAGATGTGTGGAACATTGAAAAATATTTTTTTATTAAGAATGTTGTTGAAATTAAACCCATTACTGCTGATTTAGGTACCCAAATACTTCGCTTCAAACCTCTAGTCTTATTAATATTTGGTTGTCTGAAAAAGACCGCTCTTAGCGATAAGATCACCCATTGCAAAATCTTATGGGTCAGAGCCCATTCGTCCCCTATATTGGTGCTCATTGGTCTCCTGGTAGGGGACCAATTAATGTTTTAATAAAAAATATTATTTTTAAGGTACCAAATTCGTCTCCTCTAATATATTTACAATATAAGTTAAAGATTCGGCACCTAGTCAGGTGCCTATTGGTCCCCTGAGATAAAATTAACTATATTTTTACATAAGATACGGTTAACATAGTACACTTGTGAACAGTTTATTAACGGAATTAATTTAATAAATCATAACTAAACTTTGAAAAACATTTTTACAAAAAAAAATAAAAAATGTAAAAATAATTAATTTCGGAAGTCGGTGGCAAAAACGAATATATGACCATGAAGGTCATGGTGTTTTGGCGCGTAGGGGCGTGTTGTGTAATTAAAACGCGAATAGGTATAACGTTGTATATTGCACGTAAGTCTAGAGTACAATGTATGCTATAAGTTACCTAATTACAAGAGTAGAGACGCGACTATGTTACAATGTAAAATGTCTGACAGTAATGCGTGATCTTATGATATATGTGATAATGTGAGAAAAGGGATGTCTTACGAGCTATGCACAAGCTTAAATACTAGACAATAATATAGCTATCTCTAAACCAGAGTGGGGCTGACTGATCGGGCGTTCTTGATGCTGATTTGTTGATCGTGGAAGAACGTGCCGTCTGATTGGCCGGTGGACCGGGGCCGCGCCTTCGGTCCACGTGCAAGGCGGTTCGGTGGTCAGCGCGCTTTCTCCGGCGGTGCACAATAGGTTGACAGAATCGCGTCGTCCGCGGAACTTTCTCCAACGAACAATGGGTTAACCAACAGATGTCCGACAATGTGCGACACCCTCGCTGAGACGGTCAGGACCCACGCTCTTTGTCTTACATACACCTTTGTTTTCCAAGATCCTTGTTCTGGTATGATTTATTGTGCACCCTTTCGCGGAAGGTCGTCAATCGTTGGGACGTCAATAGTTGGGCAATCCTTTGTGTTATTGTTGTATTGTAGCGACTGCGACCATCGCTACAGTACTCTCCCCCTCACGCGAAATATACGTGGCGTGCAGGCGTCTTAACGATCCTGCCTGACCTAGTGCGTTGTTCTCTCGTATGCTGGGCTGGGAGTAGGCTGGATTGCTCGTCTGCGGTCGCTGCAGGTGCTGGAGTCTTGGCTGTGGCTTGCTCGTCTGTGGTAACTGCAGGTGCTTGACTGGTCTCGCTGTTTGTTTGCCTATCTTCTGTGTTGATAGTGTACGCAGGTTTGAGGCGATCGATCGATATGTTGCTTGATCGTCCGGGTAGTTGTATTGTGAAATACTTTTCCTTGCGTTCGATGATCGGGTATGGACCTTGGTATGGATGCTGCAGAGGTTTGCGGACGGTGTCGTCGCGTACAAACACGTGGCTACATGTTTGTAGATCGTTGTGCACGAACATACATCGCTTGTTTGCATGCGATTTGTATGTGGGTGTGAGCTTCGTGATGATGTCATGCAGGTGATTGACATAGTCGTGATCCATCGTTGGTGTGGCTGGAGTTGGTGATATAAAGTCACCTGGTAGGCGTATAGCTTGACCGTAGGTGAGTTGCGCTGCGCTTGTGTCAGAGTCGGAGCGGATAGCGGCTCTTAGACCCATTAAAACAGTAGGCAACTCGTAGATCCATTTGTTGCTGTTTTCTAGTCTAGCCATGAGTGCGGCTTTCAACGATCTGTGCCAACGCTCGACGATTCCATTACTCTGCGGGTGGTAGGCAGTAGTACGGGTTTTGTCTGCGCCGAGTAGTTGAGCTAGGTCTTTGAATAGTCGACTTTCAAACTGTCGTCCTTGATCGGTTGTAATTCTTATTGGACAACCGAAACGGGATATCCAGACTTCGTATAGCTTTCTTGCGACGGTTTCAGCGGTTGTCTCTTGAAGTGGTACAGCTTCAGGCCATCGCGTGCACCGGTCGATCATGGTGAGTAAGTATTTGTGTCCACATGCTGATGTAGGTAGCGGACCAACGATATCGATGTGAATGTGTTGAAATCGTTCGCTCGGTGGGAATGTTGCGATGTCGCTGTGATTGTGTCGCTGTATTTTGGAGAGCTGACACGAATTGCATGCTTTGGTCCACTCCCCGATGTCAGTGTTCATTGAGGGCCAAAAGAATCGTTCTTGCATCAGCTTCCGTGTAGCTCGTACTCCGGGATGACTTGGACTGTGCACGGCGTTGAAAGCTGTGCGACGAAAATCAGCTGTTAGATATGGACGAACATGTGACGTTGATGTTTCGCAGAATATTGGCTTGTTGATACCAGGTAAGATGATTTTCTTGAGTTGTATGTTGGTCTGTTGAGATAATGCAGGTAAACAACTGTCGTTTTCTTGAGCTTGAGATAACTCGTCGTAGTTGATAGGTGATGGCGTGTCGATTGTCTCGACGCGCGATAATGCGTCTGCGACAATATTTTGTGCCCCGCTCACGTGTCGGATATCAGTAGTAAACTCGCTAATGAAGAGCAATTGGCGGATTCGGCGTGGTGTGTCGTTATCAGACGGGGGCTTGCGAATTGCGTAAATCAGCGGTTTGTGGTCAGTATAAATGATGAGTTCTCTGCCTTCAAAGATTTTTCGAAAGTGTTTTACCGCCATGAAAATCGAAAGTAACTCCCTATCATTTGTGCTATATCTCGTTTGTGTTTCGGAGAATTTTTTTGAAAAATATCCGAGTGGCACCCATTGTTTATTGTTACGCAATTGTTGGAGGGACGCGCCGGCGCAGGTAGCCGACGCATCGCAGAACAAAGCGATCTTGTCGTCGGGCGCACTGGATGGGTAAGACAATAACGCAGCATCTATTATGCTCTGTTTGCACAACTCGAAGGCTTTTGTTGACTGGTTGTCCCACGTTACTTCCGTTTTGTCTCGTTTTTTTGAGTTATGAAGAAAGGAGTTTAACGGTGCTTGTATCTCGGCCGCATTCCTAACGCTGTCTCTATAGAAATTTATCATCCCCATAAATCTTCGCAAGTCTTGAATGGTTTTCGGTTTGGGGTATTCTATTACTGCATTGACCTTGTCTGGAAGTGGCTTAATTCCCGCGCTCGATACTTCGTAACCTAGGAACTTGACTGTTTCGCCGCCGAAGACACACTTAGATGGGTTGATAGTGACACCATACGTGTCTAATCGGCGTAAAACTTCCTGCAGATCCGCGATATGGCTTGCTTCACTTTCAGATGCAACGATGACATCGTCGATGAATGGGAACGCGTAGTCTATCCCGTTCAGTACTTCGTGTATGAATCGTTGGAATGTCTGTCCAGCATTCTTGAGACCTGGGCACATTCGTGGAAATTCGAATAAACCGAATGGTGTTGTGATCGCTGTCTTCTCGATATCGGGTTCGAAGATCGGCAATTGTGAATAGGCTCGGTTTAAATCGAGAGTGGAGAAGATTTTCTTGCCGTGAAGCAGGTATGTAAAATCCTTGAGGCGTGGGACTGGGTAGCGATCGGGTTTAGTGACGTCATTGAGTCTCCTGTAGTCTCCGCAGATTCGTAAGTCGCCGTTTTTCTTGGGTACGACATGTAGTGGACTGGCCCAAGGGCTTTTGCTTGGTCGGCAGATTCCTTGTTGCATCATGAGCTCGAATTCTTTCTTCACGGGCAGGTAGCGATGTGGAGGAAGCGGTCTGCACTTGCTGTACACTGGTGGACCAGTAGTTTCGATGTGGTGTTCTACCCTGTGTTTGGGAGTATCCTTCGTGCATGACGGTCGCAGGATGTCAGGAAACTTACTGAGGAGCTGGTGATACGGCTGTTCCATGTCGATACTTCGAACTGTGGGTTCGGCGGACTGAATGACAGATGCTCTGACGGTCATATTAGTAACTTTGTCGACGAGGCGTCGGCCGGCTATGTCGACAAGAAGTTGATGACGTTTCAGGAAGTCTGCACCGATGATTGGTTTGCTGACTGCAGCGACGATGAATTTCCAGGTGTACGGCCGTCGTAGGTTGAGATCCAGTTGTAAGGTTTTCTCTCCGTACGTTGGGATAATCGTGTTGTTTGCCGCGTACAAACAGAAATCGGTTTGTTTTGCTTTCCCGCCTTTGGTTCTCGGTATCACGGAAACGTTTGCGCCGGTATCAATAAGAAATGACAGACGCGAATTCTTATCGGTTATGAATAGGCGGTGAGAAGTGTTGTTCGCGTCAGTTGCCGCCTCAACCGACGCAGGCGTTAGTTTTCCGACTGGGCACTGTTGCTGTCGAAATTGCACGGACGCGTACATTTTCGCGCTTCTTTACCGAACTTGCGATGATAATAACAATTAAGTGATTGTTCTGAATACTTGCGATTGCTATTATCCCGGCTTGCTGAGCGCGATCTTGAACGCCGTCTGTCGTATGGTCTGTGTGATATTGGTCTGTGTTCCTGCCTGTTCTTGAGTTCAGCTAGTTCCAGAGATAACTGCCTTATTTGTTCGTGTAGGGCAGTCATACCGCTCGTGTGTGTGATCTGCGCGACCTGGTTAGGTAGCGCGATAGTGTCCATGACAGTGTCTGCCATTTGCGACAACTTTTCTAAGTCAATTATGTCGCTCACGGTGAGAACAGCGCGTACTGAGGGTGGAAGTAACTTGGTCCACATGATGCGCAGTGTGCTGTCGGGTATCTTCTGTCCGGCTAGTTCGCGCATTTTACGTAACAGCTGTGAGGGTTTCTGATCTCCGAGTTCCATCTCATCCATCAGCTTTTGCAGCTTCCGGCTCTCGGACTCCTCGTAGACGCTGATGAGTCTGGCCTTCAGGGTTTCGTACTTGTTTTCAGTGGGCGGTTTGGCGATAATGTCACTTACTTGTTGTAGTGCGTCCAGGCCTAGTCGTGCGATAGCTGCTTGATAGCGCGCGTCGTCACCTGACTTCTGTGGCGCCATTACTGCTTCGAAGTGCGTGAACCATAGCCTGGGATACGCTGGCCAAAAGTCCGACAGCCGTGCTTGTAGTGTGAGCGTGTCGACTCGCCCTTCTACCTGTGGTGTGTTGCTGGTCGCCATCCTGAAGAAACGCTGCTGTTGTAACGCTACAATACCGCGAATATAGCCTCTTGAAATCCTAGTGGGGAAACCCGCTTGTGGGAAGCCACTAGAATGTGCTAATCACGAGTATCGTCACGTCAGTCTTGAAGTCACGTCGGTCTTGTATTACGACGGTTAGACTCGCGCCGGTTAGTCTCACGTCGGTTTTAATCGGTTTATCACGTCGGGGTCACCACTTTGGCGCGTAGGGGCGTGTTGTGTAATTAAAACGCGAATAGGTATAACGTTGTATATTGCACGTAAGTCTAGAGTACAATGTATGCTATAAGTTACCTAATTACAAGAGTAGAGACGCGACTATGTTACAATGTAAAATGTCTGACAGTAATGCGTGATCTTATGATATATGTGATAATGTGAGAAAAGGGATGTCTTACGAGCTATGCACAAGCTTAAATACTAGACAATAATATAGCTATCTCTAAACCAGAGTGGGGCTGACTGATCGGGCGTTCTTGATGCTGATTTGTTGATCGTGGAAGAACGTGCCGTCTGATTGGCCGGTGGACCGGGGCCGCGCCTTCGGTCCACGTGCAAGGCGGTTCGGTGGTCAGCGCGCTTTCTCCGGCGGTGCACAATAGGTTGACAGAATCGCGTCGTCCGCGGAACTTTCTCCAACGAACAATGGGTTAACCAACAGATGTCCGACAATGTGCGACACCCTCGCTGAGACGGTCAGGACCCACGCTCTTTGTCTTACATACACCTTTGTTTTCCAAGATCCTTGTTCTGGTATGATTTATTGTGCACCCTTTCGCGGAAGGTCGTCAATCGTTGGGACGTCAATAGTTGGGCAATCCTTTGTGTTATTGTTGTATTGTAGCGACTGCGACCATCGCTACAGTGTCTTTGGTCTTTGTATATTCCGAAATTAATTATTTTTCACTTTCTAGTGTTTCTTTTATTTTTATTTGCAAAAAGTAAGTACTGTTCAGCTGCATCCGGTCAGACTGGACACTGTCGCCAACATAGTTTGGAATAGGGTAACAAGCAAACGACGCATTTTATTTACTTGAATTTTTACCCGTAACTTTTGTTTAAATACCAAACGACTGAACCTATTTTTATAAAATTTCTCTGGGACTGGATTGAATGTATGTGCATTGCTAGAAGTGACACGATTACGCAACTTAAATTCAGTGTCTTGATTTTTTCTTTATTGTCGTATCAGCATGGCGAGCAGCAGTGGCTAGTAGTTGTCCTGCGTTAAACTTCTATGCTATAAATTGTTGAGGACTTCCCTCGACCGTCTATAGTTTTTAGTATCAAATCAAAAACTTCTCATCATTATAAATGAATTGAGTCTAAATACAAGGTAGCTACTGTAAATCGTTGTGGAGTTCCCATAACTGACCTTTGTCTTCATCATCAGCCCCATAATGACAGTCACAACCCATCTAGGTGTAAAGTTCTTATCAATACAAATTAATCAAGGACAAACACAAGTAGCTGCTGTGAATAGTTGAGGAGTTCCCTCGCCTGTCTCCCGGCTCCATCAACAGATCTACTCCAGACCCAGAACCTATTAAATTGTAATGTTTTAAAATACCTAATGAAAATATTTACAAATGCACTAGCCGTCCCTACAATTTCGAAAGTTCTCCTTGATTTCTCTGGTTTTTCACCATCAAACCCTGATGTCCTTATCATGGGACCACTTTTTTTTTTTTATACGAGTGAAAATGCGTTACGCACCGTACCCGCCGCTAGCTAGGCGACAGGCGTGTGTGGGACTCGCCGGCCGGAGCCGGGAATACCCACTAAAAACACTCGGTTCCCTCGAGCCCTGCGTTGAGAGTGACCCGGGCTCGGCCCGAAGATCTGACTCTGGGCCACTCTCAGGGCTTACCGGCCTAATTTAGGCCGGTTTCCGCGCCTAGGGAGGATTATCCGGGAACGGATAATCCCCAGGCGTGGTAACCAGTGCAATGCGCGTGCGGGAGCTACCCACACACGCTGGTCACACTCGGGGGCTAAAGGAGACGGGGGTTCGTCCCCCGCCTTCTTCGCCCCGCCCGTCTACGCCGGAGGGGAGCAGCAAGAGCATTCTCTTCCCGCTCCCTCTCCGCTGCCTCCTTCTGCAAGAGGACGGTCTCGCAGAAGGAGGCGGCAGCCTCCCATGCACTCTCTCTTTCAACCATGGCTCGCACCATGGTTGCCAGGGAGAGGCTTCCGCCTCCGAGCGCCGCAACGAGGTCGCGGCGCTCGTTTCGCCAGGCCGGGCACGCCACCAAGGTGTGCTCGGCCGTGTCGTCGAGAGAGTCGCAGTGGTGATATCATGGGACCACTTTGGGAATGTTTTATTTTTTCAATTTTGTTAGATTCTAGGACATTGTGATTTCGCATATGTATTTGTTGTTAGTAAAAATATCGGTTTTACATATTTGATAAAGACTCGTTTTATTTTTTATATGTCTTTTATACAAAGTTATTATGACATTCCATTATTTTCTAGATCACTTTGACTGTACAAAGTACTAACAATTAATTGTTGTTATTTTTATATTGTATTGATATTTGGTTATTTGTTTGTACACTGAATGTAAATTAATCTAAAATTCAGTTATTACTGGGATTTTATTTAAATAGTTACACAGTTTTATTTTACTGCATAAAGATATTATAGTTATCATATATTTTGCTAAATATTTACAAATATACAAGAAACCAAAAGTTGATTAATTATTTTGAAGACTGACTTAATGCCTAGAGCCTAGAGGCATTTTGTTAAACTTAATATGGTAATTCTACCGAATTACTATATTTTTTATAATATCCTTTTCTGCGCGACTGTACCAGGGCTACTAAGCTGTAGTATACACATATGCATGTACTTAAATTAGAATATTGAATAAAAATAAATATTCTTCAGGGGACGAATGGGCGCCTCAAAAGTTCCAGGGGACGAGTGGGCACAGGGTGCGAATCTTAGGGGACGAATGGGCTCTGACCCAATCTTATTATATCAATCATATTTATGTTCTGTAATTTATATGATGTATACAATATGTAAAGAAAACCCTGTATTAATTGTGGGATATATATTTTAAGGACTGTATGAAAAGGCCGCTGGTAGGGATTATTATGTATTGTCAACTTCCGTGAAAAACAAAAACTTATAAAAAACATAGATAATAAAAAACACACCAGTAGTAAAAGACGAAGAAGGTGCGTCAAGCACATGCTCCCCCTTTTAAACTAAAGGAACAACTTTCTTTACGGGCCGACGGAGCACGCCTGCCTGAGTGGCTATATCAACCACCCGTATCACGCCATCTTTGCCTGGGTAGGTGGCAACTATGCGTCCCTTGGGCCAGGACCCTCGCGGCAACGTTCCGTCGGCGATTACCACTAGGTCTCCGAGGGTGATTGCAGGAGGCTGTCCAGTTGTCCTCCTGGGTGACAGGGTTGGCAGGTATTCCAAAACCCATCTTGTCCAAAATCGGTCGGCCATGCGTACTGCCCGCTTCCATCCCGATCTGCTGCAGTCATCTCTGTCATTTAGTACTGCTGGGATAGGCCGTCCGGAGGAGCTTCCTAAGATGAAGTGTGATGGAGTGAGTGCTTCCGGATATTCTGGATCACATGATATATGCGTTAAAGGGCGTGAATTCACCAAAGCTTCGACTTCGCAGAGAAGTGTGGAGAATACTTCCTCTGTCGGCGTACGTACATTAGCCCCCAAGGTTACTTTTAAGGCTGTCTTGATTGACCTGATTAATCTTTCCCAGGAACCTCCCATGAAAGGAGCCGATGGGGGAATAAACTTCCATTTTATCATCTCATTAGCAGCAAAGTCAGGTACAGCTTGAGCGTAAAGCGTTTTTAATTCTCTGTTAGCGCCAACGAAAGACGTGCCATTGTTGGAGTGGATTTCAGTTGGAGTACCACGACGAGCTATAAATCTTCTAAGAGCCATTATCGCAGCATCGGATGATAGTGAGCGTACGATTTCAAGGTGGATAGCTCGAACGGTTAAGCAGGTATACAATGCCACCCACCGTTTTTCAGATCTTCGTCCGACGGTCACGGTTGTGGGACCGAAGTAATCTAAGCCCACGAACGAAAAGGGTCTGCAGTGATGGGCTAGCCTGGCAGCTGGGAGATTTCCCATGGGCGGTTGGTAGGTGATACTTCGACGAATTTTACATAATTGACAGTTAAAGGCTACTGTTCTTACAGTGTTTCTGAGGCTCAAAATCCAAAATCTCTGGCGAAGCTCGTTCACAACCAATTCGGTGTTTGCGTGGGCCGACCGTTGATGGTAGTTGAGGACGAGGAGTCGGACAGTAGGATGTTTACCATCGAGCAGGGCTGGCTTTTTCACCTCTTCGTTAACGTCGACGGCTTCAACAATTCTAGTTGACAGACGCAGAACTTTCTCATTATCAAGCGTAGCCGGTAATTTAGCCAATCTACTATGACTTGATACGGGTAGTTGATTTCGAATGGAGTTGATCTCCTCAGAAAAAGAATCTAACTGACTTTGACGTAGAACGTGCGTTGTCGCTAACTGTAAATCATCGAAGATTAGCATCGTGGGCAGAAGGCCGTGATTATGTTTAACGTTTGGAGTTGGTGTTGATTCTAAATGAAACGTGAAAATGAGATTGGGAACTTTATGGCTGAAATTAACATGGATACCTTTCTTTCGTAGTGAATGTAGTCGCAGCAATGATAGATATTTATGAGCGCATGCTGTGGCTCTGATTAAGCGAGACCACGAACTGAAATGTCGTGAATCCGCTGAGAGTGCTTGATCGAATGATTGGTTGATGATGATATGAGTTGCAACCTCATGAATTGATCTCATGGTCTGAGTTTCGAGTACGGTTGTGTTATGAGAAGTACCAGGTGCGATAATAGGCCATTCAGATTCTGGAGCTAGTAAAAAATCAGGCCCCTTAAACCAACGAGATTCTGGTGTGATTGGACCACGACCTAGACGGGTCGCATCATCAGCAGGGTTAAGACCGGTTGGGATCCACCGCCACTCTTTCACTTCTGTGAGTTCTATTATCTCACCCACTCGATGAGCAACGAAAGGCTTATATGTGCGTGCGTCATTCCTAAGCCAACCCAAAACGTTCATTGAATCGGACCAAAATATACGTCTAGAAATATTTAATCTAACTGCATCTACAATGGACGTACCTAGTCTAGCAGCTATTAGTGCAGCTTGTAGCTCTAACCTAGGGATACTAGATGGTTTTAGAGGAGTTACGCGTGACTTGCTACAAATCAATGCGAGCTGAATGTCTCCGTTTGAAAAGAGGAAGCGCCAGTACGCTACAGCTGCGTACGCTTGCGCACTGGCGTCTGCAAAGACATGCAGTTCGGCTTGACTGGGTTCCATTCTGCACGGATTGTAGCAGCGTGGAATTTTTAATTGTGATGTTGAAATGAGATCTTGGAACCAGTTGGTCCAGGATTTGGTTTCAGATGAAGGGAGTTCGGTATCCCAATCTAAATTCATTCGCCATGCATTTTGAAATAAAATTCTACCACGGATAACAACGGGAGCGAGGATACCCAGTGGATCGAAAATACGCATAATTAAAGAAAGTACTATCCGCTTGGTAAGCAGTTGAGGCAGAAATTCTTCTCCGTTTTTGGTCGGAGTGTTAAAACTTAATAAGTCAATCGATGGATGCCAGTATAGTCCCAATGCTCTGACACAAGGTGTGGAAGGTGGAAAATTCGCGAGATTAACATGAGCCGCCACTGTTTCCGATATAAGGTCTCTTGGTAAAAGTTTCAGTGCTAGTGGGTCATTCGATACCCATCCGCGCATTTCAAGACCCGCACGAGCATGGACATGTACTATATCGGCAGCTAACTGAGCTGCTACATTACTGGAGGTCACAGATCCAATAAAATCATCCATATAGGTGTCATGAATGATAGCGTGTACTGCTTGTGGAAATTGATCCTTGACTTCCAGTGCATTTTTATTTTTCAAATAAGAAGCTGTGCATGGGCTGCATATAGCTCCAAAAATCATTGAAGACATCCTAAAGGTCTGAATTAACTCGTTAGGACTGTCTCGCCATAAGAATCTTTGCGCATCACGGTCCTGTTCCCTAATTTTAAATCTAGGAAACATTTCCTTGATGTCAGCTGTCATTGCTACCTTGCCCTCTCTAAAACGAAGTAAAATATCATAAAGAGATTGTAATAAATCCGGCCCTGTTAATAAAAGAGAATTTAGACTAACCCCTTTTATCTTTGCAGCGGCGTCGTGAACGAGGCGCAATTTTGCCGGCTTATTAGGATTTACCACACCAAAATGAGGCAAATACCAACAAATTGAATCAATAGGATGTGCAGTGTGACATTTTTCTGCGTAATCCTTATTTATCATGTCGTGGATATTTGCTTTGTAGCGCTCAGCATACACTGGGTCGCTAATCATTTTCTTTTCTAGGCTAAGAAATCGCGATAATGCGAGCGGGTAACTATTAGGTACAATAGGGTTTTCTGATTTCCATAGCAAACCTACTTCGAACCTACCACACGGAAGACGACTGGCGGTACGCTCCAGGATATGGATAGCGCGCTCGTCATCTGCAGTACGTGGCTCCTTTTTAGAAATACCAATAGAGTCAAGCTTGTATTGGTCCTTTAACAAAGTTTCAATTGATTGGCTTTGTAAAAATTCAACGGGTTCATCAAAGTGCATATGATTGACGAACACAACTGGTTTTGTCCTACTGGAACAAAATCCGAATAGAACCCATCCTAAGTGAGTTTTAATGGCCGCAGGTTGAGCGTCGGAACCTTTACGTACGGCTAGGGGTAAGGTCAGATGCCAGTTGTCAATCCCTATTACAATTTTAGGCTGGACGTTGTCGTAACAAAGAATGGATTTTAAATCAGAAAGATAAGGATAGGCATTGACATCTTGAGGACAAACTGACTGTTTAGCTAGCTGAAGAGATTTTATAGATCGTGCCTGACAGACTCGGTGCGTCTTGTGGGTGTGCTGACCCTGGATGTCGAAGTCTACATATTCAACTCGTACATTCTTTGACAATCCACTAACACATTTTAACTGGGACTCCACTGTTGGACCCTTTGCACCTATCTGTCTTGCCAGTTCAGAGTCAATAAACGTGGCGGTAGCGCCATCATCTAGGAGAGCGTAAGTATCAGCGCTACCAGCCGGGCCTGAAACTGTAACCGGGAGAATCTTAAGCACGGGTCGAGATGATTCTAGATTTTTAGACTGCGTAGTTGAGTTGCTAGCATGGGCAATAAAATCTGTTACCTCATTTGTATTATTACTGGCTTCCTCAGGTTGCTCAGATATTGATGAGGTCGCCTCGTGTTGGTCGTCCTCATTTTCTACAATATAGGCGATATGCAACAACTTATGATGCGCGGAGTTGCATTTTTTAATATTACAAATATCTTTGTCAATTCTACAATTTTTATAACTATGAGATCCTTTGACAAGACATTTATGGCATAGTTTTTTATCTTTAACAAACTGCCATCGGTCAGTAACTGTCAATGATTTGAAAGAATCACAAAGACATAAGTCATGATTTTTACTGCAAAAATAACAAAATTTTGTTGCAGATGAAATTGAATTATTTTTATGAATTTTAGAGGTAGAAGGAAGCGACATTATAGTATGGTCGGTGATACCATCATATTGTGCTGCGTGAACTTTGTCGGTTTTCCTGACAAGGCTCAATGGCTCATTAATTAGACCAAATCGGAGCTGAAGGTCTACTTCACGTGTGAGAAATCGAGCTAGTAGCTGCAGCTTACTGTCCCCGCTCGTTGTGGGGAAATGAATGTATGCGTAGTCTTGCCATCGTGTTCGTAACAGAAGTGGAAGCTTACTTAAAACCGTTTGGTAGATATCAGGTGAATCTAGATATGGTTTTTCATTTAAAAGTCGCAATACTTCCACCGAGTTACGGACGCGATAGGCAAACTTGTGCAAATCTTCCCCTTCAGAGTTGTTAATTTTTGGAAGGGCACGAAGGGCTGCAACCTCTTGTAGTATTATATGTTCAGGTTTCCCGAATCTAATTGCTAAGGCTTCCATCACCTCGGAAGGGTCCCGCGCTGAGACTAACAGTACAGAGACCGCTTCCCGAGCTGCTCCTTTTAGCGCTAAATTGATGCGCGTTAGGTTATCTGACGCCGAATACATTACCTTTGTGTCTTCGTACGTTCTATTTAGTATTAACCAATCCATGGCTTTTCCATCAAAAGATGGTAGACGTCCGTCCCCAAATTTGGGTCTGGATGTATTATTATTTGACAGTGATGCTATCGCTTGAGCTAATTGAGCTATTTCTGTGGAAGGTAGTATTATATTATTACAGGAACATGTAGGGTGTTTTAGGTTACTAGGGACTGACGGGTTAGAAGTATTATTGGCTATAGGGATACAGCTGTTATTAAGTACCTCTACTGGAGATACCGAGGCAACCGTAGAACGCTGTTTGAAATGGACACTTGGTCTATTGACAGACGGATCTGTTAAAATATTAACGTTCTGTGGCTCCTTTGTTATATCTGTATCTGGTATAGCTACGTTTACGCAATCATTTACCCATTTTTGTATATCCCCGTGGGAAACACGACTTGACCGACGACTTCTATCACTACACATGTTACCTCTTTCTTCCAAAGCAGCAATTTCTGCCTGCTTACGTAGCTTTAAAGCAGCGCGCTCATGTTCGAGAGTTGTACGTTCACGATCACGCTCGCGCTCCGCTGTAGCTCGCTCTAGCATTACAATTTTTGAGCGTAGTCCGCTTCAATGAAAAGAGTACGGCTCCTTACCGTACCAGATCCTGAAACAGAGCTGCTTCCGCAGCTGGGTAAACCAGCTGGTTTTTGAACCGTAGATGCGGTTTCGTTTTTGTTTCCAAAATTTTTGGAAATGTTTTGAGTCGCACTCGCGGCTTTCATTTTAGCGGCACTTGACCGCGTCCCTACCATGGCTTAAAACGGGAGAAGGACCACTATATTAATTGTGGGATATATATTTTAAGGACTGTATGAAAAGGCCGCTGGTAGGGATTATTATGTATTGTCAACTTCCGTGAAAAACAAAAACTTATAAAAAACATAGATAATAAAAAACACACCAGTAGTAAAAGACGAAGAAGGTGCGTCAAGCACACCCTGTCCGACCCATAAGGATAATAAAGGTTAGGTAAACACTTGACCAAATATAATATAAAATTTTACATAATCATCATAGTAACAATACTAATGAATTTTGAAATAATCCTTTTTTCCCGGGAGTAATTCCCATTTCCCTGAAATTTGATAATTTTTAAAAAAGTGACAACACCGGTATTATTATAAGCGAATAGCGACGCGACTACGTCACAGGTGCCGCGTGCCCTGCCCCCCGCCGCCCGCGGAAGGGGTTGCTAACCGCACATGTATTAAGTTACCTCTTTTTGTGAAATAATATTTATTTTTTTAGGAGTTTTTTTTTAAGTTTAGCCTGTCTTTGTGGGCATTAGTAGAATCAGTTATCGATACCTAACAATACCTTCACGGATCGGACAGAGTTTTCTTTACATATTGTATAATAAAGAGTATTCTATTCTATCTTTTTAACGCTTTCAGGCAGACCTACTTCCTTACGGCAGTGATGCAATGACGTATTGGACTGGATACTACTCCTCCAGACCAAGTCTGAAATATTACGCTAGAAGAGCTCATGTGTTTTTGCAAGTAAGTGTAGGTACATAATCAGCATATAATGTCCCACTCCTGGGCACAGACCTACTTTCAGTGAGTGGGAGTGGGCCGTAGTCTACCAGCCCAGTGCGGGTTGCTAGATATCATATGATTTGGAGGAAATTTAGCATACAGATTATTTATAACCAGGATTAGCTTAAAGGGTAGGTTTTATCTGTATCATCATCATCATCAACAACCTTTTTTTATTGTCCCACTGCTAGGCACAGGTCTCCTCTCATACAGAGAAGGATTGAGCATAATCACCACGCTTGCTCAATGCGGGTTGGCGATTTCAGACTTAAAAGTCCAGGTTTCGTCAAGATGTTTTCCTACACCTTCAGTCATTGGTATCCAAGATATAACTACTTAGAAAGTACATATAACTTTAGAAAAGTTACATGGGTACTTGCCTGACCTGGAATCGAACCCGCGCACTCATGCTTAAGAGGCTGGTGTTTTAACCACTAGGCCACCACGACTAATCTGTTTGTATATTCCCACGGAATCGAGACTAATGTAGAAACCACGCCGTAATGTTTCTAGGAAATAAATAAATGCATATTTCTAGGTCGTGAAGCAGTTGACAGTGATAGCTCGCCTCGGAGACTCCTATGAACTACATCTTTTAAGACATGCTGTGAGCCTGGTACTGCATCATGATGCCATTACAGGTATGTTCATACACACATACAAGGTGATACCGTGGTCCCTTGCGCACAGGCCGGTAAAGGAACACGGGCCTTTTTTTTTATTGTTGGGATGGGAAATCATCAAATGACATCTCCCGCTCTGGGCGCAGCGGAAGGGCGTGTCAGACTTTTACTGACTAAAACCCACCCGTGCTTCTTCACTTGCCTGTGCGACGGCCAGAGCCACGGTCTCTTGTTTAACCAACCCGCAACCCTGACAAGGAATACGGACCTGTGCTTTTGTCAGTAAAAGTCTGACATGCCCTTCCACTCAGCCCAAAGCGGGAGAGGTCGTTTGATGATTTTGATTGCCGTTATTAATATCGGGCAGAAAATCAGGATTGTTGTATGCCTTCTTAAATATTTAATCTATTCTATTTTTAGTGTTTGTTTTAAAGCAGCAACAGAAATAGGTGGTAGGCCATAACATCGGCTGCGGAGAGAAGTTATCACCTACCAGACAAAGTCTTGCCGCCAAGCGATTCGTGGTGTTATGTCTGGTGAAACCGTACGGAGAACGGGTCTGAGCAGTTGTGTTGCGATGTGTGCCGGGTACGATACGCCAAATGTTATTGTGTCGGGAGTTTGGTCGCGGAGGGTCTCCAGATCTCAGGTCTCCCTCTGGCGTAACATTGTTAGTCGTGTTGTTAGGTTTAACATTGCATCACCTCGCTCAACTGCCGTCTTCCTTCCTATTCACTAAGTTTTTTGAGTGAATACTGAATAGGCTCTTACTAAACTAGCGCGCTTTACCATTGTGACTGTACCTACTAGCCCCGCACGATGATATTGCGATGGAACCTTGTCACAATAACAGCTTTGTGACGTCATCTGTCACACAAAAGGACAGCTAGCAAAATAATGTTAAACGCAAAATTAATAAACTGGGGTTAAGGGTTTATTTGTATTTTATAATTTTATTATACATACACTCTTTATACCTACTCACCCATATTCTGACAAATAAACTTTCATTATTAATAATTTCAAGGAAATAATTCTTGTAAACGAAAGAAAAATATACTTATTCGTATATCTTTCTTATATGTATACTAATTTTTTCTAACTACATTTCTGTTAATTTGCGAGCGGGGATTGAACCAGAGTCCACTGTGTGGCAGTCATGTTTTAATTACTACCTACATCTATCAGCTTATAAATAAAACCAGGATAGTACCTATGTAAAAAAATGTTTATATTTTTTTCAATATTTTTATTCAATTCCACTCATATAGTCTTCCGAATCAGAACTGCTTTCTATGTCTGTCGTTTCCGATTCACTGTCGTCTGCCGTATTTATGACTCTCGTCAGTTATTCGATCTTTATTCCAATATTCCTCTTCAAGCCGTTTAACATGATTGACTTCCTTTCGCCAGTCATCTGGAGTTATTGACGCCAACGCCTCCAACGTCAGAGCTTCAATGCGACTTTCCAACTGCTCCACATTCTTTTCTGACACCCTCATCTTTACCAGGTTCCAGATGTACTCAATGGGGTTGAGGTGGCAGTTGTAGGGTGGTAATCTAACGACCTCATGGCCATTGCCAGCTAATAAATTGTCAATTTTATAATTTTTCGGCGGTCTGTGCCGTTTAATTAATAAATACAGTTCAGGTTTTGTAGTATCGTTGGGAAAGTCGATGTTGTGAGCTTGTAGCCACTCAACCATCAACTGTCTTTTATTGTTCATACTTGGTGGCCTATTCTCTTTCCTACTGTGATAAGGGGCGTTGTCCATCACAATTATGGAGTTGCGTCGTATGTTGGGTACTAATTTTTCTGTAAGCCACTTGGTGAAATTCTCAGCATTCATTTGATCATTGTGATCCCCCGTTTTGGTGTCTGCTTTAAACATTAAAAGGGCATTGTCAACAAATCCGCTTTAACTTCCTGCGTGAACTATTATATCCATCGGCGGCCGGGGCTGTCGTTCCGTCTCACTCCGACATCGGTTGCTGTTTGGCAACATTTTTTTACCGAGTAGTGTGCGTGTATCGACGTTTCGTCGAGATAAATAACGGGTCTTTTGTTATTACCAAGCGAGGCATTTTCTTTCATACGTCGTATATATTTAGCCCTCCACGCTTGAATTTGGGGTCTTTCAATTAGAGCCAGTCTTTTTTGGTAGCATCGTTTAAATTGGTAGCCTAAACCACATTTAATTATTTTTCTTAATGTAGTTTCACTGCCAGTATAATTAAGGTCTACTTTTGAAGCCGCCAATATTTTGCGCATTGTGGGTATTTTTCTCCTCACTGTAAACATTGAATGTATAATATTTCTTAAAGCTGTTAAGGAAAACCCGTCGAAATATTCCTTCTTTTGTCTTTTTCCTTTAATAGCAGTTCTCAATTTGCTGCCACTGGCTGTTTCTGACTCATGCTCTCGTCGCAATTTCGTCACAGTATTTTTTGCAACGCCTGTGGCACATGCCACACGCTCCGTGACTTTAGTAGAATTTTGCAAAATATTTTTAATAACTATTAACAGTTGCTTCGGTATTAAAATGTCCTCAGTAGTGTCCGAAGCACTTTTTAAAGCACCGTTTATACTTTCAAAAACTAACTTACAGTCCTCTTTCTCTTTAACTAAATAATTGTCCACTTTAATTATAATTTCACGAGCACGACTGTTAATTAATTTCTTACTCATTTTAACGAGTAACAGCTAACAAAACTCAAGAACAACAATAAAACAGGATAACAAAAACAAAAACCTAACAAAAATATTCGATGTGTGTAAGTGGGTAAGCGCGGACTGAACTTGCGAACGGTACCGGCGGGGCGAGTTCGACTACGTCACCAAGATGGCCGCCAATCGCAATATCATCGTGCGGGGCTTATAAATTATCCTAGGCTGATAAAATTTTCGTTTTTCCCTAATTGTGATAATATTACAGTTAAATACGCCTCGGCTCCCGCGTATCACTGTAGGAACTCGTCACCTGACTTGGTTATCCTCTCACCGATATAAAAAATGAATTCCCATGAACTAATCCTCCTGTTCCCGTTTATAATAAGTTAAAGGAACAGGAGGGGGACAAAGGAAGTTAATAATGGGAATTCACAGTTAGGACAACTGTGAATTCCCATTATTACACAAGTATACAATTTATAATAATAGATATTATATGAGGCTAGAAGACGAGAGGATAAACAAAACTATATAATGTAATATATTAAGAACTAGTATATAAATGCTGCACGCGGGCTGTCTCTGTCGTCTGCAATAGATCATATTATGTGACGGGGTGAGGGATCGTTACACTTGCACTTTATAAGTAATTTTAGATCACTTTACTTTAACTAACTACATATTATGTACCCACTTTAGTGAAGCTGGGAACCGTTATATAAACTTATGCTTCGTTGCACGTATTCTGTTAGACCTAACGCATAGAACCTCTGAGGACACTATTACGATTCTAACAGAACACGCTCCCTGAACACTAAATAAATGTCTTGCTCCACCCTAGGACAGAGTACTGCGAAGTCCACTGTTGTCGAGGAAGACAAGTTCTGAGTTTATGACTCGTAAATATATTATGTAATTGACACCCTTGGCAAACCGTCCCAATTCTAAGGTATTACACAAGCTAGTACAAGCGTACCGTAGACTCAGTCTCTAGCAAAACTCATTGCGATCATACATGCTACACACCAAAGTAGAATCTCGTCATCTTCACATCTCCTTAATCTGTCCCATTCGAAAGACGCATTGCATCTTGTAGTATTCGTGTTTCGATAAATAGTGATGATTCAGAAATATGTCCTATCAAGAGCGGATGGGCTGGATTTTATCGAAATACGTTCCCTAGTGTCTTTTTGACACCTACTGATTCAGTTAGTGGTACTTGGTGAAGGCTACCCCTCTTCCTGGAAATGTGTGTGCATCAGATCCTCACGCAAGTGTTCTGTGGCGAGACCTTTTTGGAAGCAGACATTATCAATAACGTTTGGCTGGTAATCTGATTATAGATAGGCCTTAGAGGCTAGTTTGATTGGAATGAGCTGCGAGTATTACGGTTCTGCCTTCCATATGTGATAGTCAGTAGTCGTCATTAGCCGTCAGGAGTCTAGAGCATCAGAGCTCACGGTCACGTTAGGCAGAAGGCGGTCTCCGTACGGTCCCTGCAGCCAACCGAAACTGACCAATGTCCGGCAAGGTAAGGATTCGGAAGGGGACACACAGTACAAGATAAATCGGCTCTAATGATCGAATACAATCATATAAATGATTTGTCCGGAACCAGTCTGGAATAAATTATCATTAGTAGCTTCTCTGCTGTATCGCCTGCACTGAGTTCATACTATAAATGGATTTATAATAATAAATAGGGACACGTATCTGTCTGCTTAATTACAGGAAATATAGTACATACCTTTATCAGCCTAGGATAATTATTATAATGAATGACTCACCCAATCACTCCAACATTTACACACACTTAATACTCTATATTATATTATACTAATCTAATCTGGGCTTTAACCCAACTATGTCAGACGACTCACTATTGCGCGAACTACTAGGACATAGGCTACTTCCTAAATCTCTTAAATTAACTAGCCTGGACTATAGCACCCTCGTCCTATTGCAGTCCAAGATCGCCCCTCAACCGTCGTCTTTGGCGCCTAGAAACCAACTGTCCTTCCCGGTTTCAAATTCATAAAATCCCACACGACCAGATGCCCATGCTGCAGTCATTCTATATTTTTTTCTGTAACCGTCGTCAATTGTTCCAAGTGTTCGAGAGGTCGACCTTTTTAGGAATTTGTAAAGAATATGTCGGCTTGAATTGCTCTAAGTTATTGCTTTCGATCGATAGTCGGCCATAAAATATGAATAAATGGCTTTCCAAGACGTTTTGTGTTGTTTTTGCTAACTTAAAGTAATAGGATATTTTGCTCTTAATTATGGTCGGCAGACAGGCCATAAGATTTGGAATTAATGCATTGGTAAGGGTTGACATCGTGTGACATTTTGTTCGAGAGGTCGACCTTTTTAGGAATTTGTAAAGAATATGTCGGCTTGAATTGCTCTAAGTTATTGCTTTCGACCGATATTCGGCCATAAAATATGAATAAATGGCTTTCCAAGACGTTTTGTGTTGTTTTTGCTAACTTAAAGTAATAGGATATTTTGCTCTTAATTATGGTCGGCAGACAGGCCATAAGATTAGGAATTAATGCATTGGGAAGAGGTTGACGAAGTCGTGGTGGCCTAGTGGTTAAAACACCAGCCTCTCAAGTATGCGGGCGCGGGTTCGATTCCAGGTCAGGCAAGTACCTATGTAACTTTTCTTAAGTTATATGTACTTTCTAAGTATACCTTGTACAGTGTACACCAATGACTGAAGGTGAAGGAAAACATCTTCAGGAAACCTGGACTTTAAGTCTGAAATCGCCAACCCGCATTGAGCAAGCGTGGTGATTACGCTCAATCCTTCTCTTTATGAGAGGAGACCTGTGCCCAGCAGTGGGACGATAAAAGGTTGATGATGATGAAGAGGTTGACATCGTGTGACATTTTATTTTTAAACTATTAATATACGCATGTGGCCAACAGTCACACCATCAACGATTGCATCATTGCTTCACTGCTGCACTGCATCAGGCGAGATTGCAGTCAAGCACTAGTTTATAATCATAAAAAAATTATCACGACACTGTTTATGCAGGGGCTGAGTGATCGAGTACTGCGCTGCGTATCCCGGGTTCGATTCCCGCACGGAACAAATATTTGTATGGCCTACAGGTATTTGTTCCGGGTCTGGCTGTTTGTGTATGTGAGTTTATATGTTTGTGAACGCACCCACGATACAGGGGTGAAAACCCAGAAAACCCTGTCCGATCCGTGAAGTTATTGTTAGGTATCGATAACTGATTCTACTGATACCTACAAAGCCGGGCTAAACTTTAAAAAAATCCCCCTAAAAGTTAAATATTATTTTCCCCAAAGTTACCTCAACTTAATACATGTGCGGTAGGCAATACATGCACGGGCGAAAGGGGGGCAGCGCACGCGGAACGCGGTCGCATCAGTCATAATGTGGGGCAATTTTTTTTTAATAGTAATAAATCAGGGTTCGTAACACAGTCTTTTCTTCCGGTTTCGCGGTGGAAAACCTCTTTGAGTTCCCCCATCGTAGTGGTCACAGAGTGTAGCGGCTCTTACCCCCCTCAAATCCACCGCGGTTATTCACCTCTATCAATGGCCGGGGATGCGGAAATGAGATAAAACCTGATGCCAGACAGACGACCAGTGTCTTATTGTTACTAACAGGATCCGCTTCCGACCCTACCCTCTAGGTCTGGAACCCTCATTCATCATTATCATTTCAACCGAAAGACGTCCACAGCTGGACATAGGCCTCACCCAAGGATCTCCACGACGACCGGTCCTGCGCCTCCCGCATCCAGCGGTCTCCCGCGACCTTCACTAGGTCGTCGGTCCACCTTGTCGGGTGCCTACCCATGCTGTGTCTTCTGGTGTGTGGTCGCCACTCGTGTACTCGTCTGCCCCATCGGGAATCGGTCCTGCGGGCAATATGCCCGGCCCACTGCCACTTAAGTGTTGCAATTCTGTGGGCTATGTCGGTTAATCTCGTTCTTCTGCGGATCTCCTCATCTCTCATTTGATCACGCAGTGAAACTCCAAGCATAGCCCTCTCCATTGCCTTTTGAGTGACCTTGAGCTTTCTTAAAAGGCCCATTGTGAGCGACTACGTCTCATTGCCATAAGTCATCACTGGCAACACACACTGGTCGAAGACTTTTGTCTTGAGACACTGCGGTATTTTGAAAATATAATTCACACTAATTATTTGAATACATATCTTATCTGAATTCACTTCATTTTAACAGGAACGAGTCAACAACACGTGACATTCGATTTCATCAGAATCCTTAGCGAAGCCATCGATGTGTGTACCAAGAAAGTCTCAAGTTTGCTCAGGTATGTCCAATCAAAGCATTTATTTCAAATAAACCAATTTCAGGTATTCTTGAAACATCAAAGGGTCGGTCGATATGCGCAGAGATTTTGGGTAGGCTATGCATACATACACTACCGAAATCTCTGTGCTTATACGTATATGGTAAAACTTAAAAAAACGTAAACTTACCAGTTTCAATTCGCATAGTCGCGTACTTTTCCGCATGTCAACATTGAATTGATGTGTGTGCGTGGCCACAATGAAGATCCAAATATGTGATTGATGGTAAGAACAAGTCAAATAAATGATATCCAAAAAATTATTTGATTGTGTGCGTAAACTTTGCGTGTGTGACCGCGCCATTGCATTGAGATATTATGCAGAAATAAGCAGTGCCTATATTATGAACCTCCCGATTACAAAAATAGCATAATTGTTGTTCGTTAAAATACCTATTTATTTTATCAGCCTAAGTCGTTTGGTTATTAGTTTATTGAATTAGTTTATTTATTTTACAGTTTAGATACAGATTTCTTTCTAAAATATGGAATAGTATTCCTATGAGATATGTTCTGGTGATGCATGTTTAGATAAATTTAAAACTTTTAAGCCTTTTTCAACGCTAAGTTTTGAGGAAAAATATGAAATAGTCGTTGAACGGCGTTGTGTTCGCCACAAAAGAAAGGTTGTTTTAATAAAAAAGTATTATGATAATTATAACTGGTTAGCAGGCTGTGTACACACAAGTAAATTATTTTTTTCCCGTAATATAGAATGCCGAAATAGACCTACTATTATTTAATAACGCGGTATTGATAATGTACAAGAATATGCAACCAAGAGCACCCTGAAAGCGTTATTGTATTGTAATCAAGACATTTTTTTTCTAGTCATTTGACTCCTACATGGGGTGGAAGCCGCAGAACGAAGAACAACCAACAGTTTGTGATTTGTCATCAGTTAAACATGAGCCAATGTAGAGTAAGTTATTTTTATTTATTCTTCTTCTTGAACCTATAGAGTTCCACTGCTGGGCAAAGGCCTCCCTCAATGCTTTCCACGATGACCGATCTTGTGCTGCCCGCATCCATCGGCTTCCCGCGACCTTCACGAGGTCATCGGTCCACCTTGTTGGGGGCCTTTCTACACTGCGTCTTTCGCTACGTGGCTGCCACTCCAGAACCTTACTGCCCCGTCGGCCATCGGTTCTACGAGCAATGTGCCCCGCACTCTGCCACTTAATTTTAGCGACTCGAAGAACTACGTCGGTGACTTTGGTTCTTCTGCTGATCTCCTCATTTCTGATTCGATCGCGCAGAGAAACACCGACCATAGCTCTTTCCTCCGCCCTTTGTGTGATTCTGAACCTTAATTTATTAGCTAAAACTAATTGACCCGTTAGACGTGTTCCTGTCCAAAGAAAAGTCTAAAACAGAGAAACAAAAAAAAAACAATCTAACCAAATAGTAGAAAAAGTATGGTTCCCACATAACTGTAGGAAAGGTTCACATCGGTGTCGGGTCGACGACAAAGTACGGACGACTAGTGTTGCAAAAAAACCGTTCTTTTTTTCTAATGTGAAAAAAAACCTTGAAAAACAACCGAATAAACTGTTTTTTTTTTTCTGGACCAATTTGTTTTTCAAAAGCATGAATTCTGATACTGTTATGGCATTTACCGTTAAATAATTAATACTTAATAGTACGTAATAGAGTATTAGGTTTATTCTTTAACCTGCGGTACTTTTCTGATAAAATTGTACCAAAATTTCATAAAAATATTGGCAACATTCATTGATATACAACAACTGAAAAAAAATGAGTTGTGATTTATTGTTGGAAGTACTTAGTGAATTATGAATAAATAATATGTTGATTTATTATACAAATTACAAATTTAATTTATAATTGAACTAAAACATAGGCTAGAAAAAAAACAAATTTAGAAAAAAAAACAACGACGCTAAGTTTTTTTCATGTTTTTTTTTTCAAGAAAGTGAAAAAAAACAAATTGTTTTGTTTTTTCACTTTACATCACTACGGACGACAGCAGGTCAAGTAACCTGAAACTGCCCAATATTTTCAATCAACCTTGAAGTCTAATTCTTTAGCGATAAAGTTAAAATTCGAATAAAAAATCTGACAAATTGCTTGATGTGCTGTCATCTGTACCTGGGATTCGTCCTCGACAGCCAGTGGAACTTTGAGAAGCACTTTCTACGTTTGGCTCAAAAAAAGTCTGAAGGTGATCTAGGTGTTGTTTGGATCTGTTTTTTTTTTTTGGAGTGTGGCACTGGTTATGACTTTGTGCCAATTTCAAGTAAAATATAGAAATTCTTTGAAAATTTTATTTCACAATAATGGAGGACATCGCCAATGACAGTTGAAAAAGACGGCCGCGTGAACCGTCTACGAGGAAGGTTTGAGGCAAAGTCATGATGTGACCATTATGCTGCTATATTTCAGTCTTCTTTATGAATTATTCACTGAATGCACTTTTTACTACATAAATCACGCGCTTTTATTTAGTAAATGACACTATAAATAATTTAAAGGACCAATGAAAAATAAGCGTGACACTCATCTTAGCTTTCCCGCCAAAACTCTCACTTGTGGATCTGTTTATTTAGCGACAAGGTATTTTTTTAAAGATCAGGGAAAGAACCTCCTTCAAATTATTGGTTAACTAGAAGCTTCTCTAAAGGAGATGTTTCATTTTGGGACACCACTATGTACAGTATATAGAAAAAAAGAAAAAAATAATAGATTTGCATAAAAATACTACTAAATTAATTTGAATAAATATACAAATACATAATAATTAATTATTTGAAACGTTTTTTAGTGAGATAACCCTTTTTAAAGGTAGCCATGACACCTTTTATGACGTTTGATTGGCGACTTTGACAGTTCTATTTTCCCGTTGTGTTCGTGTCAAGTGTTGATTTAGGTTGGTTGTGTTTATTGAATGGGCCGTATGTTCGGAATTCATGTTTTGTTTTTTTTCGCAGTCATATGGTAGATAATATAGATACGATAGCCTTAGATACATGAGACACGTCAATCAAATGTCACTGTCAAAATCTCAAATGCGCTTATTGCTGACTACCATATTTATTAGTAGTTGTGTTGCACTCCTTGGCCGAGTTAAATTGAATCTGTATAAAAACTAAGCCAAAATATAGGAAATTAACATTAAAAACAGTCAACTATAGCGTAACTATACCTAGCATTAAGTGTACAATGTGCTGGCCCAGGCTCCATACATTTCTGAAACATCTCCTTTAAACCTGTTAAGAATCAGTTTTTGTTGAAGGAGTCTAGCTAAACCCGCCCTAACCCTATGGGCTTGCCGCGTCGTCGCTTGCTATTAAGTGGGACCTATTGGGTCATAAATTTGGGCCATTGGTCGTCTGACATGCGATAAATGTGTCTAATCAGCCTAATTCCATATTAACCATAACCTAACCATAAAAACATAACTCCAGATAAGTAAAGTGGGAGTGGGCTGGCTTTGTATGTCAAAAAATCGATAGCCTGTGGAGCAGATGGGTCCTAGAATGGAGACTGTGCACTCGGCAAGTGTAGTGTGAAACCCCAACGATATAGACCGACGATCTTAAGAAAGTCGTCGGGGTAGAGGGTTCCCAACCCTTTGCGTCGTGTTACTGGAAAAGGGCTGTTTTTATTTTAAAGCAAAACATATTGATGTACGTATAGTTAAATATGATAATGCTAGCTTTTTTTCTGTTGGAAAATTTTGAAATAACTTCTCCCGCTCTGGGCGGAGCAGAAGGGTGTGTCAGACTTTTACTGACTAAAACCCACCGGTGTTTCTTCGTTTGCCTATGCCACAATATGCTTATGTAAGGTGGCATTGCTTTAGCGGTCTATTTAGTAGTGAACTATATGTGTAGTTAGCTGATTTTGATTTGAATATGGAGCGGAGTGCTGTCCAGACTAGATAATCAAAATCGAAATCAAAGCATTTATTTCAAATATACCGCGCATACACACAGTATAGTACAAGCACTTTTGAATTGTCAGAAGGTTGGTCAGTTTAGACTCAGATCCTGGTCACATTCCATGCAAAAAATTTGCCTTTATGATGAAAAGAATTGTTTCCCCCAATTGTGAGGAATGTGGAGTTATCGAGGACCTACAACATCTATTGATGGAATGTGTCCAATATAAGTCCAGTAGAAATAATTTAGTGAGATCATAGAATTTGAACAGAACTGATGTCGGTATGTTCCATACAATTCTATCTCAACCAAATGGTGACGATGCAAAAGTGTTGTTCAAATTCATGGCCCACGTGTTGTGAAAATGTAATTGTTTAGGTTACGATGGGACTGACATACGCTATGCGTAAAAGTCCCTTTAAAGAAAAAAAAAAAAAAGGTTGGTCAGTCAGTAAGGTGAAGCTAGTCGCCCATTCTAAAAAGTAGGTACCTATGGAGAAGAACGGGCAAGAAACTCCATGGACACTCTTTTCATTTATTAATAATTTTTTAACGTTTCGAATTACTCCTTTATCGTGGGTGCGTTTCCAAACATTTAAACTCACATACACATACAGCCAGTCCCGGAACAACTACTTGTAGGTTATACAAAGAGTTTTTTTCTACGACCATTTGGTAATTTGCTTAATACATAACCATAAGTCATATCTCAATAGTACTCATTCCGGCCAAGTCTTGTTACAATGACCATTTCCACACAGGTAACCCGTACTACAATGAAACTTTTTTTTATGGCTATGGCATCAGAAAATCGACATGTGATTATGCCAAAAAGCGCGCGTACTTGCGTCACGACTAAACATCACATGTTATTAGGCTGTATGGTTAAATTGCCTTTGCCTTTCATTTGTGGGATTATAACAACAAATAAACATTACGCGCGCCACGCTATTTTCGCGCCATTGTTCGGTTTTTTGTATTTATTTATTTCAAGGTCGTAGAAAAAGTTTTGTATGCCACTGTCGCAAACAGCTATTGTAATACTCGTGCTGATCTATTATGCCCACTCGTATTGCAATAGCTATCATTGCTTGACAGTGGCATAAATAACTATTTCCGTACGGGAATCGAAACACTACGCCAACCGTACCATCAAATTGCATCAATGGGATGGTTTAACTACTTTTGTAAAGTCGTTGGTCTCCAAGCAAATCCAACAGGATTAGGAAGTCGAAGGACAGAGTGTTCTGGTGTAGCGTTAGAGAGGCCTGAAGCCAGCTAAGGAATCTGATAGGCGGAGTTGATTTTTATAACGCTTTTTTTTTCAGTTCACTGAAAATCAGGAATCCATGATCTTGCTAGTCTACAACCCACTCAGCGTGAAGACGTACCACCACGTTAGGCTTCCAGCTATCGCTATGCATTACTCCATCAGGGATTATAATGGTAAACTGACTTTTGTTTCTCTTCTACATCGCTCACCCGGTAATATATTGGCACATCTACATAAAATGTGAAACTTTGTTTATCACATACAGGAGATCAGTTGATATAAAATAAGCGCCTGTTAAAATAATGGGAGCAATATGCACGCCTGCGTTTAGTCCCGTTTTCGCAACATTTTTTGTTACTGCTCTGCTCCTATTGGTCATAGCGGGATGTTATATAGCCTATGTCCTTTCGCAGGTTCTAGACTATCTGTGTACCAGATTTCATTGTAAGCTACACAGATCTTCTAGAACTGCTGAACCGATTGTAATCGATTCAGCAGTTTTAGCGTGAAAGCCGTACAGACAGACAGAGAAAATTTCGTATTTATAATACATATTATAAATATAGATTTATTAGCGTTTATACTAGTACCCCGAACCTGATGAACACTGCGTTTGCTGACTAGTATAGACATGAATCTTCTAATCTGGCTGGTCACCGTGGAAGAGTACGACCAAAACCTTCTAAAGATACAAACTCTAGTGGTGTTTTCTCTATACAAACGTATTCCGCTGTTTTCTTCGCGTCCTCCGTGGCGCAGCGGTCAACACGCCTGCCTACGACATGGAGGTCCCGGGTTCGATCACCGGCCAGGTCATGATGGAAAAACTAACTTTTCCTGATTGCCCTGGGTCTTGGATGTTTATCTATATATGTATCTATTATAAAATATAGTATCGTTGAGTTAGTATCCCATAACACAAGTCTCGAACTTACTTTGAGGCTAGCTCAATCTGTGTGATTTGTCCGTATATACTTATTATACTTATAATGCTTTTAGAGCATTTTTTTTTCTACAATTTTACACCGGAATTATAAGTGCCCCTATCATTTGTTTTTTTTTTTCCGAAACTTAATTAATAAAAGAAATATGATACTTCAAAATCGCGGAAAATAACCCATTTTTACCGTGATGTTCAGATAACTATTAGACAAACGTGATAAGTTTTTGACAAAAAAGAAAATAATAGAAGCATAGGTATATTTTTCCTCTAAATTTTGTATAAAAATTATTGAGATCTGTCGTGTTTTGAAAAAGAAACCAGCTAGAAATTTGGTACACAGTCTATAGCCTGAGAAAGGACATAGGCTAATAACTTAGGCATACTTTTTGGCTAATTTACTTGCTTACCTGTTATGTTCAGTTTCTATGTATTATTTTTTGTATATGTATGTATTTGTGTATCTACTTTAGTATATTGTAATAATGATGTTTGCACCAATGACAGTCCCATTTGTGGTTCCGGAATATCTGTCCATCCTTTGGTTGCCTGGAAGAGATCGCTTTAGCGATAAGGCCGCCCCTTGTGTGTTTTTTGTGATGAATATTTTTTGTTCTATGTTTGATTGGTGTACAATAAAGAATATATAAATAATAATAATAGGCTATAAAATATCCCGCTATGACCAATAGGAGGAGAGCAGTAACAAAAAATTTTGCGAAAATGGGAGCTAACGCGGACGTACGTATTGCTCCCATTGTTTTAATAGGCGCTAATTTTATTTCAACTGAGCTCTTTTGGTTCGAAGCTTACGCGGTTGAAACCGCAGGGTACAAATAGTCATTTTCAAGAACGTTACTTTATAACAAGGACGCCTGCTCTGTGATCCAACGCACGAAAGCTCGTAAACTATAATGAACCTACTGACGACAGTACATCAAGCTACTACAATCTGTCAGATTTCCTTATTCCATTTTCAACTTTATCTCTAAAGCGTTAAGGCTCAAGGTTGTTGGGAATATCTCACAGTCTGGGGTAGCTTGACCTGCTGTGTCGTCCGTACACTATTGTATCAGAAAAAATGATGCCTGGAAGTTTCATGATACATCTTTTTCTTTCTTTTAGATGACGAGGTGGAATATCAGCTCTTGCCTCTACCAGCAGCTATCATCAATCTCCCAGGTAGATCCTCTACAGCAATTCAGGAATTGTGCTTTGAAGCTGAGAACATACCGCCTCTTGGATTCACAGCTTACTACATCGCTCCAGTCAGAGATCAATTGGTGAGTTTTTTATAACTTGAGTCTTGAAAATATAGTAAAATACTAGAGTTACCAGCGTCAAGCACTAGTTGTCTACATCAAACTCGCAGCCAACAAAGTCCGTCAAGAGCCGTCAAAACCGCGGTCCTGCGGGCGGTGAGCAGTGGACAGCTCGCCGACCGGTAAAGACCAGGCCCGGGTCGACAAGCGTTGTGCTTCACGCGCGCCTCAAAGAGATGTCAATACATTGTGACGGGGTCTACGAAGACCGATGTCTCCAGGGTCAGGGTTGCGGGTTGGTTAAAATAGAAACCGTGGCCCTGGCGCATAGGCAAGTGAAGAAATACTGGTGGGTTTTAGTCAGTAAAAGTCTGAGAGGCCCTTCCGCTCCGCCCAGAGCAAGGGGTTATTTGATGATTTCCCATCCCATACAAAAAAAGGAATCGATATGTTGTTCATATAACCATTTTCTCTTCTTATTCTACACAGACTCATCATCTGCTAAGCATTTTTTCTACTATATTGGGAATGGCTTCCAGTTCAACTGTGTAATGCAGCTGAATACCGTCTGCAAACGTTTAATTGGGCTGTATCCTAAAAAATAATTTAATGTCCATCAAATAGACTTATAAAATATATTGAACACGTATTTTTAATTTTTTCTTTCATTCAAATACTTAGGAAGATATATTGATTTAAAATGTCGCATGACGTCACGCCGTGATACAAAATATACCGCGGCGTGACGTAATTAGCTCCCACTCCAACTTTAATACGCTATATCTCAGTAGTTTTTAGTAACTTCGACAAAATAAAAAATATGGGTCTTAATTTTCTTTATTATTTTTAAAACGGACTAATTGTTTTTTTTTTTTCATGCCTTGGATACATCCCTATTACCCGGGTTACCTACCGCATTACCCTTGAAGAAGGGTTTGCAACCCGGTAATTCTTATAACTTGCTTAACTTTATGTTGCAGGAGGAGAATGAATTTGCCAAAAAGTTTTCCAAAACATCGCCAGGAAAAGAAGCTGACCAAGAAATTATTCCCTTGATTTCTAATGAGGTAAAACGCTATGAAGTAATACCACACTTTAACTTCCTATACAATATTATTTATTCTTTATACGAGACCTGAATATACACTAGGGCCTCGTTAATCCGGAGAAGCAAAAACAAGACCCTTTTCGGATCATGGAGGTGTCCGGATTATATTATGCCATATTTTTAATATTAATAAAACACATGTTTAACCTTAGTTTCTTTATGTCGCCTACAGTTGACCTGCCTATGCCAAACTTCCGAGCAATTACAGGGTAGCTGACGTAGCTTTCACCTTCATCTAACATTTCTTTATAATGTCACTGTCATATGTTTACGTGGCGGCACCATGATATGAGCAAGCGCGCTACATTGATACTACGTATTACACCAGAAGCGATAGACAGCCTCCGTGGCGTAGCGGTAGCGGATGCGGCCGCTGCGCAAGGTGGCGCGGGTTCGATCCTCGCACAGTGCAAGTATTTGTATGCATGAATATGAATATTTGCATTGGTCTGGTCGTGCCTCGGAAAGTACATTAAGCCGTTGGTCCCGGTTGCCATACGAACATCTAGTGGCAGTCGTTACGGGTCGTTGGAGCACTCAAAAGTCTAACAATTGGTCTAACTGCAATGCTTCGATGTCGCCTTCGGGTTGTGGAGGTCAGACGGCAGTCGCTTCACGGAAAAAGTCGAAGCTTAGCCATATCAGCAGTTGGACTGGTAAAGCGGACCGGACCCCAGACTCCAAAGCTAAAAAAAGCCTTCGGATGCAACTGGGATAAACGCTGGGATGATGATTACACCAAAAGCGATTAATAAAACACTGACGGACGGCGCATTGGTTCATGCATGACAGCCGCACCTACCCTCGCCAGCCTCCCCCGCGAATCCCATTGCCCGGCTGGATTACAGCGATCACCGAACAAGCGGGAAACCGGATTACCGAGGTCCTAATGTAGTTTGCTCAGAATAAGCAACTGAATCGATTCCAATCATTTTTACACCATGTTATATTTAAGCTCAAATACATTTAGAAATTGTTGCAGTGTGGTTACCGAGCTCACAACACAGTTCACGGTAGATCATAGTACTCTAGCGGCGTTTTCTCCATACAAACGTATTCCGCTGTTTTCTTCGTGGATAACGCTTCTAGAGCAATATTTTTTCTACAATATCACAGCTTTATTATACGCGCCCCTGTTATTTCATTTTTTCGAAAACTTAATTACTAAAAGAAATATGTTGTTTCAAAATCCCGAAAAATAACCCATTTTTACCGCGATGTTCAGACGGCTATTACACAAATGTGATAAGTTTTTGACAAAAAATAAAGTAATAAAGGCATAGGTATACTCAACCTCTAAATATTGATATAAAAATAAGTGAGATCTGTCGTATCTGTCGTGTTTTGAAAAAAAAAAACAGCGGACTACGAAACTTCTTTTGGTCAACGGTTTTGTAGGTAAAATCAGCCTGAGCTGCAACTGTTCTTTTCGCACTTTACCGACAGAGGTTGGAAGCAGCGCGACGGCAATAGTTTCTTCAAACACCTATTTTCCAAATTACTCGGCACTAGAGTCCCCTCTTAATTACAAGTCATTAAAAACACAAAAGGTAAAAAACAAAAGCTGGAGTTTTGGCGGAAAAGTTTACATTGGAATTTTAAAATTGTTTATAGTGTTGTTTACTAAATAAAAGTACGTGATTTATATAGTAAAAAGTGTGCTGCAGTAAATAATTCATAAAGAACAGTGAAATATCGCAGCATAGTGGCCACACGACTTTGCCTCAAATCTCCCATGTAAAACGGTTCACGTGGCCGTCTTTTTCGACATTAATAATTAATTACGTGACATTGGCTAAATGCACAAACCGTGCGAAGTCAAAAAAGAAAGAGAGAAAAGAAAACAAAAGCTACCACACGGTGTCCGGTCGGTCACGCTCACGCGAATTTAATGCTTTTCGCCTATCCAACAAAAGTGCTTAACTTCGCTTTTCACTTCAATTGAGAAACTATCGAATGGAAAACTCCTCCTCTTTTGAAGATTTTCAAGTGTTTCTAATACGTGTTGTTTTCCACCAGTACCTCAAAGTTTCTGTGAACAAAGCTACCGGCCTCCTTGAAAGCATCCAGCACGTCGACGGGGTCAGGATCGACGTGTCACAGAACTTCTTCTTCTATGCTCAGAGTCAACAGACTCTGCAGTCAGGGGCCTACAGCTTCAGGCCAGATCGACAGAGGCCTACTCCTGTAAGTGGTTCTTACTTTCTTTCTTTGATGCAGATTTTTAAGGTTGCATATTTAAAGGGTAAGGATCCTATACTAAAAGTCCAGTGTCTGTCCTTCTATTTTTTTTCTTTTTGAGGCGCGCATGAAACACGACGCTTCGTCGACATGGCCTGGTCCTTACCGGGTGGCGAGCTGCCCACTGCTCACCGCCCGCAGGCCCGCGTCTACGGTGGCTAGGAGTTCGGTGTCGTCTCCCGACCAGGGCATCTCCAGCGGCGGCTCGTGGCGTGAGGGCGCTGGGATTCCCGCTGCCTCACGCCGCCTCCGCCTCCTCCTTTGAAGGAGGAAGGAGGTGACGGCCTGCCATGCACTCTCGTTCCGGACCATGGCCTGGACCAAAGTCGGACACGAGAGTTCGCCGCCGATCGCCGCTACGAGGACACGGCGGTGCTATACCCAAGCCGAGCAGATCTCCACCGTGTCCTCAGGGCGATCCACACAATGCAACAACCCCACCCCGGCCCACAGCATCCCCTGTCGTGAGGGCTCGCAGTTTCTGTCCTTCTGCCTGTCTGTTTATCATCACGCTGCATCTGCACTTACATGCACTTTTTTGTATTGATTGTTGTTTGGAATCGTTTTTAAGTTTTTTTTTATTATTATTATAAACTAGTGTTTTACCGCAATCCCGTGTGATGGTAAGCAGTTATATAATCGTTGATGGTAAAGCGCGCCAGCTTATTAAGAGCCTATTCACTCAAACAAACTGAGTGAATACGAAGGAAGACGGCAGTTGAGCGAGGTGATGCAAAGT
Source organism: Sesamia nonagrioides (assembly GCA_017933935.1). NCBI lineage: Eukaryota > Metazoa > Arthropoda > Insecta > Lepidoptera > Noctuidae > Sesamia > Sesamia nonagrioides. The sequence continues at coordinate 423,397 of JADWQK010001295.1, read as the reverse complement.
CAAACCCAACAACACTACCAACGATGCTGCGTCAGACGGAGATTGATCTGGAGACCCTCCACGACCAAACTCCCGACAAAACAATATTTGGTGCATCGTACCCGGCACAAATCGCAACATAACTCCTCGGACCCATCCTCCGTACGGCTTCACCAGACAATAGACATCACGCCGGAACATGACGAATCGCCTGGCGGCAACACTTTGTCTGGTTGGTGGTAACTTCTGCCGGCAGCCGATGTTATGGCCTGATCATAATAGATCACCTCTCTGGCACAGCAGCCAACTTTTCATTCAAGTAAGGATTTTAGATCAACTGCATTACAGTCTATTTTACGATGACGCCGTTTGGGCGCTTCGAGCACGAAGCCTCCCGAAATTTCTGCAATACGCTTCTGTAAACATCTCACCTTGAAACCTTACGTGACGTGACCGTGGATTGAGCGGTTATTCAACTAATGCTAAAGGATTGACTTATTGACAACTCGCTCTAAACTCACTTCACCCAATGTTTCACGGTGCAACCAACTGCAAACAAGTTCCATTGCATCCTTATACACGAGGGTACTCTACTAGTACACTTCTATTCCAGGTGACGGACAAAGTAGTCTACAACACGATTAGAGGCTCACTAGTCAAAGAGATACGCCAGAGGTTCAATGACTGGATCACCCAAATCATCAGGCTGTACCGCGGTGAGGAGTTTGTGGAGCTGGAGTGGATCATAGGACCCGTTCCCATTGGGTAAGAACTCAAATCAAAAGTTAAGGTAAGGATCAGCATTTCAAAATTATAAAAGACTGCACCCCAAAACGACCGTCCTTCATCACTTCCTTGTGCTTTCGCTGGGAAGAGGCGCAACAAACTCTCCAGCAGCACAGCTATCTATTCTTCTTCAGCCTATAGAGCTCCACTGATGGAGAAAGGCCTTCCACGATGACCAGTCTTGTGCTACCCACATCCGTCGGCTTCCCGCGACCTTCACCAGGTCATCGGTCCACCTTGTTGTGGGCCTCCCTACACTGCGACCAAGAGTACCAGAACCTTACTGCCCCATCGGCCATCGGTTCTACGAGCAATGTGCCCCGCCCACTGCCACTTCATTTTAGCGACTCGAAGAGCTATGTCGGTGACTTTGGTTATTCTACGGATCTCCTTGATTTTTATTTATGTTCTGTAATCTATATGGTGTACATAATAAAGAGTATTCTATTCTATTCTATTCTATTCTATTCTCCTCATTTCTGATTCGACCGCGCAGAGATACTTCGAGCATAGCCCTTTCCATCGCCCTTTGTGTGGCTTTGAGCCATCGTATGAGGCCCATTGTGAGTGACTACTCTCTGTTCAATTAGAAAGTGTTAATTTTAGTTATACTAGGTATGTTAAGTAATTAATTAAAGATCCAGTAGGATTATCACTCCAGCCAGTTCATTGCTGGCTTTCACCCATCAAGTGACCCCAGGGAAACAGTGGCACAGTGGTCACGTGCTCCCGTACACAGCGAGGCCTGGAGGAGGCCCCTTTACACTCTCCTCGGGGATATGCCTTACAGGCGCAACGGTACTTCCGGAATTGGTCTTTAAAGAGGAACCGGGAACTGGTGCGGATAGTGATCACCAAGGTTGTCATAGTGAGGTAAAAATCTCATACTCTCTGACATCCTATACTCCCCAGAGGTCGGTTGCCATTTAAAGGTTTCCCAAAACTAACAAAAAAAGACTTTTCTTGAGTTGCAATTACATCATACCTGTCTCACCGAAGAATTCAGCCAGCCTCAGCTTCTTGTTAAGGGCTGTAAAGTCGTTTCGTATATACATTTCTACTAAACTAGCATATTATCTTCTCGTCATCATCATTATCATTTCAACCGTCCACTGCTGGACATAGGCCTCCCCCAAGAATCTCCACGACGACCGGTCCTGCGCCTCCCGCATCCAGCGGTTTCCCGCTACCTTCACTAGGTTGTCGGTCCACCTTATCGGGGGCATGCCCACGCTGCGTCCGAGTACCCGTCGGCCCCATCGGCCACGGTCCTAGGGGCAATGTCCCCGGCCCACTGCCACTTTAGTGTTGCAATTCTTCGGGCTATGTCGGCTACTCTCGTTCTTCTGCGGATCTCCTCATTCCTGATTCGGTCACGCAGTTATCTATAGGTATCTTCTATCCTTTTCTTAACGAAGACAGTGAAAGAGGCACTGAACTTAAAATTGATTTAGTTTATGAACAAAAGAATCGCCATCACCGTTAATTGTATTTAACTAAAAAGTAGAACTACTCAGAACTTCTATGGAACTGATTGCTTTACCTTCATAATCAGGACGGATCTTGGCAAGGAGGTGGTGAGCCTGTTCTCCACAAACATCAGCAGCAACGGAGAGTTCTTCACCGACTCCAACTCCAGACAGATGATGAGGAGGACCTGTTGGAACGAATCAGCGAGTAAGTTGTTCCTTTATCATTGTCTTTGAAGAGAACACTTTTTTCGGCGTTGAGCTTTGTTGGATGGGGGAAAAGTATTGAATTCGCGTGAGCGTGACCGACCCGATACCGTGATCGCTACAGTGAGATATACGTATGTATACCGTGTATGTATTGTGTATGCAATAGTATAGGTACTGGTGGGATTTCCCATCGGCAAGAATTACAAAATTTCTTACAAACCTTCATCCCTTCTTATTACATGATTTAATTCCCCCATCTCCGTTCCACCATCGAACGACCCGTCGTACGGCGAGTTTCCACCCTTATGTTGTTAACACCAGTACGATCCGGACGAAGCATTTCGCCCCCTCCTTTATACCGCGTACATAGAGGGACTGGAACAATTTGCCAGCGGCAGTGTTTCCGTCGGACTATAATTAGAGTGTCGTCAAGGCTAGAGTGAATAGGCTCTTAATAAACTAATGCGCTTTACCATCAACGATTGAGTCACTTCTTACCATCGGACGGGATTGCGGTCAAGCGCTAGTTTATAATTAATAACAAAAAAAAAACTTGAAAAGATTGGGCTTAAATATTTTGATGGCACTCGTTATTGCTGGATGACTAATATTGCAAAACAAAAAAAGTACTTATTTCATTATATTTTTAAATAAGAATATTATAATTAGAAATATTAGGTATACAATCAATTATTTATGAATCTTACAGTTATTCCTGTAATATCAGTCAAACAACTTACATTTACCATCAATGATTGTGGAGGGGCCAAGTGGCTTCGCGGGGTTTAATATACCTTCCTTCGATCTGGACTGTAATTTGTAAAAAGAAAAATGGCGTCACTGTCGCGCTGTAAGCTCTTAACCTAGGAATGGGTTATGGAATATCATGCACCTTACCTCTCTTCACGGGCTGTTCCTTCGTCTCGTAGGAGTTCGATCAGTCCACTCTGTCTTCGACGGTTCTTCACCCTCGCAGTTCGGCACAAGCTCAACAAAAACACACGTGTTATCAAGTTCCCCGCTAACAGCTTCGGTTTCTTTTCTTGAAGCCACAAAGACACGTCTCCAATTGAGCGGCTGGGTACAACTTATAATCGAATGATTATATCGTTCAGCGATAAATTCACACAGCAAAACTATGTGATTGCGGGCGTTGAAAACAGCGGGCGAGCGACATTTACGAGCCTCCACGGGAGGACTCGCGTTAGCGGATTTGCGGATAGGATCACACCGAAGAGCGGTGCGAAACGCGGATAGCGGTCGAGTACCAAACGGCTACTTTTATGCGGCGACAGCGGAAAGCGGATAGTAGGCGAGCGCGGCGCGGCGCGCGGCGCGCGGCGCGGTTAGGGCGAGCTCCAAAAGGATACATTTATGCAGCGACAGTTCCATTTATAAACGCCAACAGATAGCGCCAACATCCTCCCCCCTTTTGAAGGGTCACCTTCAAAAACCCAATCATGAAATACAGCGAGCACTGCGAAAATATAATATTGAAACTGCGACTTATAAAAGAAATAACTGCGATTTTTATATAAATAACTGCGATAATACTAAACTAACTAACTGCTAACACTTAAACTACTTGCGTTTATCAAATTAACAATCCTACTGTGTAGGTAGTGGGCACAAACGCACGATCGGACGTACGTATATACCTTTAGCGGTTCTTACAGAAGCTACACGCGTTACACCATCGTCGGAAGGAAGCGTCCTTTCCACAATCGCTAACGGCCACGATAAAGGGGGTGCATTATCAGTTATGATGATTACAACCATGCCAGCCTTGATTGGCACAGTCGGAGTATTTTATTTCTCTCGAGTTTGCCAACCGTGTAAATACTCCATTCTCCACCTTCTCCAAAAGGACTGAACTAACTTATCAAGTAGAGAATGTCTCTGAAGCAGATTGAGATTACCTGATTCTACTTCAGGTGCGGGTAATGAAATCAGAGGTACGGTATGCAAAAAATGGCTCGGAGTCAATGCGGTAAGCTCTGCGGAATCGGCACTCAGAACTATGAGAGGCCTAGAATTTAACAAATACTCGCTCTGAGTGAGTACTGTAACTAGCTCTTTGTAAGAATGCCGCTGTGAATAACTTAGATCAGAATGGGTGAGTCGTCCACCAACTCTAATTAAGTCGTTATATAATTAAGAATTAGCGACTACAACATTGTTGCCTCTGTCCGAGTGCATTACTTAGACAGGGCCACTGCGGAACAAAAATCGTTTAAATGCGCTTAAAATATGGCGGTTTTTTTTTTAATATTTATGCTGGATGAGTTTCAGCAGTTTGTGTTCTGCAAAACTCACATCAGCTGCGATTATATCAACATGTGATAACAATTTAATGAATATATAAATGCAAACAGTCGTACGGAGTAGGTATTTTACTCCATGACGAAAGGCGACAAAGAGGATAATGAACACAAGAGGTGTCCGCGGGAATTAAAACAGCGTGAATGAGCTTTCTTTGCTCAGGTACTTCGTCCAGCGGAAGCGGCTCCGTACATTCAGTGGTAGGCCACTGTGACGAATGTAAAGTTAGCCAGGGGAGCCCCTGAGACCACAGAGGGTGGTTTAACAATTTAGCAGGAGAGACACCACGTGACAGGCAGTCTGCCGGGTTGTCAATCCCTGCTACGTGATAGAAGTTATCTGCGGAAATATTATTAGTGATTTTAAAATAGAAAATATCTTGGTCTATAGACCAGTGAAGACCCAAGATTTTATGGTCGGCGGTTTTGTCAAATTCAACCTCAGTCGGCTTTTTATATAAGTAGGATACGTCTACGGTCTCATGCGGGAGAACAGAGACAGGCGAGATATAACCCTTAGAAAGGTAATCATTTACGACCTCGTCGTAAGCGGCGCGCAGCCCCGGTGAAGCTTCAAGCTTCCTTTCCAAGCATAAAAATCGCTTACGAGCGACATTGAAAGAGTCACCTAGTGTGAACACATCTTTATCAAACGGTAGACCCACGGTGGAGCGACCAGTAACTGGGTCCCGTTGCGTAGTTGAACTATAAAAATATTCACATTCAACATCAGCGGGATGTTGAATGGGCGGGCCGGGAACTTCTTCAAGTTCCCAGAAGCGGGAAATAATTAATTACCTACACGTCAGCGCAAACAAGCGTAATGGTGTAAGTCACATTCAACATCAGCGGGATGTTGAATGGGCGGGCCGGGAACTTCTTCAAGATTCCCAGAAGCGGGAAATAATTAATTATCTACACGTCAACGCAAACAAGCGTAATGGTGTAAGTCACATTCAACATCAGCGGGATGTTGAACGGGCGGGCCGGGAACTTCTTCAAGTTCCCAGAAGCGGGAAATAATTAATTACCTACACGTCAGCGCAAACAAGCGTAATGGTGTAAGTCACATTCAACATCGGCGGGATGTTGAATGGGCGGGCCGGGAACTTCTTCAAGTTCCCAGAAGCGGGAAATAATTAATTACCTACACGTCAGCGCAAACAAGCGTAATGGTGTAAGTCACATTCAACATCAGCGGGATGTTGAATGGGCGGACCGGGAACTTCTTCAAGTTCCCAGAAGCGGGAAATAATTAATTACCTACACGTCAGCGCAAACAAGCGTAATGGTGTAAGTCACATTCAACATCAGCGGGATGTTGAATGGGCGGGCCGGGAACTTCTTCAAGTTCCCAGAAGCGGGAAATAATTAATTACCTACACGTCAGCGCAAACAGGCGTAATGGTGTAAGTCACATTCAACATCAGCGGGATGTTGAATGGGCGGGCCGGGAACTTCTTCAAGTTCCCAGAAGCGGGAAATAATTAATTACCTACACGTCAGCGCAAACAAGCGTAATGGTGTAAGTCACATTCAACATCAGCGGGATGTTGAATGGGCGGGCCGGGAACTTCTTCAAGTTCCCAGAAGCGGGAAATAATTAATTACCTACACGTCAGCGCAAAAAGCGTAATGGTGTAAGTCACATTCAACATCAGCGGGATGTTGAATGGGCGGGCCGGGAACTTCTTCAAGTTCCCAGAAGCGGGAAATAATTAATTACCTACACGTCAGCGCAAACAAGCGTAATGGTGTAAGTCACATTCAACATCAACGGGAATCGGCGGGATGTTAAGAATGGGCGGGCCGGGAACTTCTTCAAGTTCCCAGAAGCGGGAAATAATTAATTACCTACACGTCAGCGCAAACAAGCGTAATGGTGTAAGTCACATTCAACATCAGCGGGATGTTGAATGGGCGGGCCGGGAACTTCTTCAAGTTCCCAGAAGCGGGAAATAATTAATTACCTACACGTCAGCGCAAACAAGCGTAATGGTGTAAGTCACATTCAACATCAGCGGGATGTTGAATGGGCGGGCCGGGAACTTCTTCAAGTTCCCAGAAGCGAGAAATAAAAATATTCACATTCAACATCAGCGGGATGTTGAATGGGCGGGAAATAGAATTATTATTATTCATAGTCGAATGGACTATGACACAGCATGATGTAATACAGGCTGGGCGTTTACTAAGTGTAGGCACAGTTCCCATTAGTACATAGCCTAACACCGTATTGACAGCGGCGGGCACTGACGGGCCTCTAGGAATCCCGCCAGGCATAAGTAAATGCGGGAACAGCGATGCTCCAATTAAAATGTCAATTTTACTTGGAATAGCGTAACTATCATCAGCGAACTGAAGTTTATTCGAATAAGGCAAGGCCTTAATATCGACAAAACAGAAGGTAATTTATCCGTAATTTGATCGACTACTAACGAGTCGATATCAAATCGGATATTTTTATTAAAGCGTGAAAATATGGTTAAACTTACTGTTCCGAACGACGTTTTCTCTGCGCGTCCGAAACCACGTACAGTCGTGGACTGTGTATTGTTTTGACGTAAACATAATCGTTCACAACATTCATTTGTGACGAAATTGCTTTGAGACGCCGAGTCTAACAGATGCTATGACTTGCGCGGTGGCGAGTAGGACAGTAGTGTACGCATTACATTGCGACGCCCCGCTGCAAGCGGTGTCGGGGAATACATAACGCGAAACGTCTATGGACATTGAGCACAGTGCTACATCAGACCGCGCGGCAGGTTGCTCTGTCTCTGTCGTGCGCGTGAGATCGAAAGAGACCGCTGCGTTTGCCCGCGTCGGCGCCACTGTGTCGGGCGGTTCGCCCGTAGACAGCTGAGTGCAATTATTTGCTCCGGTGCGCGGGTTCGATTCCCGGGTAAAATGTAACAAAGAATGATGACGTTGCTTACACGTCCTACATCCAGTTGCGGATTGACAACTCGACATCTTGTGTTTAATGCTTAAGCAATTGACGCAACCGTTAATTTTCCTAACAATCTGTAGTTCATACGTTCATACGGAGACAGTTTATGAAAATCGGGACATTTAAATAAATGTTGATGTGCGACATTAGTACTGTACGAAGATTAGATTCAATAAATCTGGAATTTTTAAATGTTGTAATGCGCGGACGGCGCTGACAACTTATCATTAAATATGTCAAAATTATTTGAAGTAGCGGAAGTTAGCGGTTTAAATTCCAAGATCTGCTTTAAATATGTGGACGCTAGCATGCGTTTATCCTCATACCTACTCACTAGCGATTTAAAAATGAGTTCATAATTTTCTGCGGTGGGCACAGTACCGGTGCAGACCGCTAGCGCTTTACCAGTTAGCTTTCTTCATTATGAAATGAGAATTTTAAATATAGTAATAGTTGATTAATTTGTGAGCAATATGAAAATAAATACTAGCGTGTAGGTATCTACGAATCTTAGCGAAAATTATCGAAATAGAAACTTTTCGATTTTTACTGGGAGTATGAATACTTATTACTTACAGCGAATATTAAGATAAATATTAGTATAACAGCGGGTAAATATATACAACGTGTAACATAAAGGGTATATACATAACAAAGGCATGGCATCTTTACATGATATCAAACGATATTGGGAGGGTTTTTTAATCCTATCTCTTTATGTTAGGAAGTTATGAGGAAAAACACCGCCTGTGATAGGCTACTATCATACTAGTCGCACAGAGATATTGAAGACATTTATCGGATTTTAGCAAGTAACGTGACGGGTAACGAGTAGTTATTAACGTATGTAGTGTGCTGCCACGTTTATTATGATTTGATTTTAAGAAACACACGAAACCGAAAATTTGGTACCAATTTTTTGAGTATTTTATTTTGAGTTGAAACCCTTCCGATATCGTTTGATATCATCTAAAGATGCCATGCCCTTGGTATGTATATACCCTTTTTGTTACACGTTGAATATAGTACCTATTTAGTGTAAAGCGGTATCGAATGAATTAATTACCTACACCTCAGCGCATACAAGCGTAATGGTGTAGGTGCGAAAATAGGCTAACAAACCTACAAACGGCGGGTTTTACCACTAATCTAATAGGTGCCCTAAAAAAAGGGGGAGGCGGAAACTGGATAATCCGAGGTTCGAAGGACCACAATGGAGGGGCCAAGTGGCTTCGCGGGGTTTAATATACCTTCCTTCGATCTGGACTGTAATTTGTAAAAAGAAAAATGGCGTCACTGTCGCGCTGTAAGCTCTTAACCTAGGAATGGGTTATGGAATATCATGCACCTTACCTCTCTTCACGGGCTGTTCCGTCGTCTCGTAGGAGTTCGATCAGTCCACTCTGTCTTCGACGGTTCTTCACCCTCGCAGTTCGGCACAAGCTCAACAAAAACACACGTGGTTATCAAGTTCCCCGCTAACAGCTTCGGTTTCTTTTCTTGAAGCCACAAAAACACGTCTCCAATTGAGCGGTTGGGTACAACTTTTAATCGAATGATTATATCGTTCAGCGATAAATTCACACAGCAAAACTATGTGATTGCGGGCGTTGAAAACAGCGGGCGAGCGACATTTACGAGCCTCCACGGGAGGACTCGCGTTAGCGGATTTGCGGATAGGATCACACCGAAGAGCGGTGCGAAACGCGGATAGCGGTCGAGTACCAAACGGCTACTTTTATGCGGCGACAGCGGAAAGCGGATAGTAGGCGAGCGCGGCGCGGCGCGCGGCGCGCGGCGCGGTTGGGGCGAGCTCCAAAAGGATACATTTATGCGGCGACAGTTCCATTTATAAACGCCAATAGATGGCGCCAACAGATTTCATCACTGCTTACCATCAGGCGGCATCAGACAGCCAGAGTTTCGAATTTATAATATTAGAATGAAAGAATACATTTATATCTTAGGCATATTCATCTTTACTTTCCCAGGCCAACAGCAGAAGAAACCAGTAGCGTCCTGCTACTACCCTGTCACCTCTCGCATCTGCATCCACTCTCTCAACTCGAGCGTGGAGATGTGCGTCCTGGTCGACAGGACTCAAGGAGGCACCTCATTCAACGATGGAGAAGTGGAACTTATGGTCAGACAGTTTTTAGTTATTTTTAGGGATTAGGTACCTTACCCGTTACTGCTCCCGCCACCGCAGCTCTTGTTATCACTGCTCCTGCCTCCTCTTGCCATTTTTGCCACCACTTGCCACCACTGCTCCTGCCACCTCTTTCTGTCTCCCGCCACCACTGCTCCTACCACCTCTTTCTGTCTCCCGTTACCACTGCATTTGCTATCACTGCTCCTGCTTCCTCTTGCCATTTCGTGCCACCACCGCTCCTGCCACCTCTTTTTGTCTCCTACCACCACTGCTCTTGGCACCACTGCTCCTGCCACCTCTTTATGTCTGCCGCCACCACTGCTCTTGCCACCACTGCTCCTGCCACCTCTTTCTGTCTCCTTTCACCACTGCTCCTGCCACATCTTTCTGTCTCCCACCACCACTACTCTTGCCACCACTGCTCCTGCCACCTCTTTCTGTCTCCCGCCACCACTTCTCTTGCCACCACTGCTTCTGCCACCTCTTTCTGTCTCCCACCACCACTACTCTTGCCACCACTGCTCCTGCCACCTCTTTCTGTCTCCTGCCACCACTTCTCTTGCCACCACTGCTCCTGCCACCTCTTTCTGTCTCCCACCACCACTACTCTAGCCACCACTGCTCCTGCCACCTCTTTCTGTCTCCCACCACCACTACTCTTGCCACCACTGCTCCTGCCACCTCTTTCTGTCTTCCGCCACCACTGCTCTTGCCACCACTGCTCCTGCCACCTCTTTCTGTCTCCCGCCACCACTTCTCTTGACACCACTGCTCCTGCCACCTCTTTCTGTCTCCCGCCACCACTTCTCTTGCCACCACTGCTCCTGCCACCTCTTTCTGTCTCCCACAACCACTACTCTTGCCACCACTGCTCCTGCCGCCTCTTTCTGTCTCCCGCCACCACTGCTCTTGCTAACACTGCTCCTGCCATCACTGCCCTTGCCACAAACAGTCCTGGACCACTGCTCCTGCTAACACACCTACTACCACAACAGCCCCTGCCACATTATTGTTTCTGCTAGTAGTACTTCTGAAGTCACTGCTCCTACCACAACTTCTCAGAAACTCTTAATCATTACAAAATTCCACTGAAGTTGATTATTTTCAGGTTCACAGACGTCTCCTGACTGATGATGGCTTTGGTCTAGAAGAAACGCTAAATGAAGAAGCTTATGGAGTCGGCCTCGTTGTCAAAGGAAAGCATAGAATTCTATTCGGGAATTATAGACAGGAAGGTGAGCTAGTTTAATTCCAACCTTTTTAGGGTTCCGTAGCCTAATGGTAAAAAACGGAACCCTTATAGATTCGTCATGTCTGTCTGTCCGTCCGTATGTCACAACCATTTTTTTCGGAAACTGTAAGAGTTATACTGTTGAAACTTCTTAGGAAGATGTATTCTGTGAACCGCATTAAGATTTTGATGTAAAAATAAAAGATAATAATAAATATTTGGGGCTCCCCATACTTAGAACTGAAACTCATTGTTTTCATCAAACACATACGTGTGGGGTATCTATGGATACGTCTTCAGAAATGTTATCGAGGTTTCTAAAATATTTTTTTCTAAACCGAATAGTTTGCGTGACAGACGCTTCCAATGTGGAAAAATAGGTGGTCCCCCCTCCCCCCTCTAACTTCTAAAATAAGAAAATGAAAAAAAAAAAAACAGAAGAAGTACATTACTATAAAAACTACCAACGAAAATTGTTTTGAATGAGATCTAGTAAGTAGTTTTTTTTTTAATACCTCGTAAATCGTAAACCGCTTATTACCGCGTAATCTTTCATACAAATAACTTAAATCCTTTAATTTCATAAATCAAGTGGTACGGAACCCTTTGTGCGTGAGTCCGACACGTACTTGGCCGGTTTTTTTTTTTGTAATCAAGGTATCCCTTCAAAAGGCACTCGCCCTCTGAGGATAGAGGTCGGGGAGAGTGGGATTTTTACCTCACTAAAACCACCCCGGTGATCACTATCCGCTCATATGGGTAGCCCCGGTTCTTCTTAAAAGACCAATTCCGGAACCGCCCCTGTAAAGGCACATCTCTGTGATGTGCTTACCCAAAAAAGGTAAGTGGATCATTGAGGTCTCGGGCGCATAGAGTGGGGACTCTGTGTGCCTATCACTTGACCGCAGGGAAGACGGTGGCATCGTGGTCTCGTGCACAGCGAGGCCTAGGGGAGGCCCTTTTGCAATCTCCCCAGAAATGTGCCTTTACAGACGTTGCGTAGGGGCGGAATCCAGTTAAATTGAAATTCAAGCCAATATGTAAGGTTGAGCACATTAATTATGATTATCTGAAGTCTGGTGTTTCGCCCTTTTACAATCTCCCCAGAAATGTGCCTTTACAGACGTTGCGTAGGGGCGGAATCCAGTTAAATAGAAATTCAAGCCAATATGTAAGGTTGAGCACATTAATTATGATTATTTGAAGTCTGGTGTTTCATTTTCAGTGGACGACCAAACATTCTCGGAGAGGATGTCTTTATTTACAAAGAGATGGCAGTACGAACCTTGGCTCTTCCTGACTTCGGGCGAGAAGCTGAACAGGAGAAAGTGGCAAAGTGTCAGGAATAAGAGAGTGAGTACAAACTTATGGGACTTGGTTTTTACCAGAGATATCATCATCATCATCATCAACAACCTTTTTTATCGTCCACTGCTGGGCACAGGTCTCCTCTCATATAGAGAAGGATTGAGCGTAATCACTACGCTTGCTCAATGCGGGTTGGCGATTTCAGTCTTAAAGTCCAGGTTTCCTCAAAATGTTTTCCGTATGTAATATTGACGTTCTAAAAGTGCTGATTCTCAGCCTAATTTTAACCCTTTCGATCCAGCCATCCCTTGCTGTCCTCTCTTGCGACGCCCTAAGCCGAGGTTCGTACCCCACAGGGGGTGCCCTTAGTGCGTAGTCGCCTTAATTTTAGTTTAATTTTTAAGTGCCCCTGGCCGGAAGCTTTAATTTTATTTAAGGCATCCACAGGAAAGTCCGGTTAAGTAGTCACGGCCTCTAATGAACCTAATAAAATATCTAAAATATGACTCCGTGAGCGAGAATTTTATGCCGTGTGAATAATTTATAAAGAACAGTGAAATATTGTAGCATAGTGCATAGCACATCATGGCTTTGTACCAAATCTTCCATCCTACGGCTCGCGCGGCCGTCTTTGTCGACATGAATAATTCATTACGTGACATTGGCTAAATGCACAAACCGTGCGAAGCCATATGAGAAAGAAAGAAGAACTTTTGAAGATTTTTATTTTACTTGAAATTGGCACAAAGTCAAAACTAGTGCCACACTACAAAAAAAAAAGCTGTCTATGGAATATCTTAATTGGACAGGATTAAACTAATATGTTATCTTGTGCCCTTTTCTTAATCTACACTAATATTATAGAGCTGAAGAGTTTGTATGTTTGTTTGACCGCGCTAATCTCAGGAACTACTAGTCCGATTTGAAAAATTCTTTTTGCGTTGGATAGCCCATTAATCCAGGAAGGTCTTATAACATCACGGCTATTATAACATCACGCTGCGACCAATAGGAGCGGTGCATAACTAACTCCACGCGAACGAAGTCGCTGGCGGCGCGTGCGTTCGCGCAGCGGAATGTTGTTGAATTTAAAGATTTTAAATATGCAGATATTTAGTGTATGACGTCGTGTAATTGTGTATGGTAAAAAAAAAATTGTGCATGCAGCCATTGTGGAGAAATTCACCAAAAACTGATTCCGCTGGGCGAACGTTGTCCTGGCGGAACTTTTTTTAATCTATTGACTTTAGAAAAAAGAGATGTGTCCAAAAATTAGTGTGTATTTGTGTGTAACTAAGAAATTCAAGTTTCCGCTGCGCGAACGTTTGGCCATTAGCTAGTATTCATAATATAAAGCGCTTACATAGAGAGCTGTAGATTTTTACATACGTTGTTTTGAATGTGTGCATATTTGTGTACAAAACAGATTTAGAAAAAATCGTAGGGCTAAAAAGATAAAAATATAAACGTAAAACACGCTTTTTAGGTCATAGTTCTTAAAGTATGCACTTTGGGGTCTACATTTTCACGTTTATACAAACCTTGTAAGTGTCTGCAACATATTGCCAAATATCAATGATGTTCCTTTAGTAATTAAAGAGATATAGGACAATTGACCATGACAAAATCACTGTTTACAAAGCAGTCAAATATCACGACATTCTAAGGGAATTGCATGGTAAAATGTATGTCAATAATTAGTGTATTCATTCAACTATTTACATGCAAAATTTCATGTCATTAAATTCAGTAATTAAAGAAAAACAATTAAAATACTGACGAAGCATCGAAAACCTACATAACCCGACCAAGTTCGGATAGCTATAAAAAAGCGGCCGTGCAATATATTTAGCCATCCATACTAATATTATAAATGCGAAAGTTACTCTGTCTGTCTGTTACGCTTTCCCGCTTAAACCGCTCAACCGATTTTGATGAAATTTGGCACAGACAATCTTTAGACCCTGAGAAAGGACATAGGCTACCTTTTATTGAAAAAAAAAAATTATATTCCCGAGGCAAATCTAAAAAGCGCGATATAATCGAATTCCACGTGGGCGAAGCCGCGGGCGGATAGCTAGTTATTAATATAATTCAACCAGGCGCACAAAAGTGTCTTTCACAGACACAGAGGGGAGACTTTCAATACTATTCTTTTAGACAGCTCCGACACAAGTAGGTACTAAAGTAACTTACTGGAACTGGGTTCAATTTTTCATGGAACTATCTGTGTACCAAATTTCATTACAACCGGTTTAGCAGTTTTGTAATCTCTTGTAGTAATCGGTTTAGTAGTTTTTTTCTCGGTGGTAGGCCATAACATCGGCTGCCGGCAGAAGTTACCAACCATCAGACAAATACTTGCTGCCAAACGATTCGTCGTGTTCATGCGGCATGATGTCTGGTGAAGCCGTACGGAGGACGGGTCTGAGCAGTTGTATTGCGAAGTGTGCCGGGAACGATGCGCCAAATGTTGTTGTGTCGGGAGTTTGGTCGTGGAGGGTCTCCATATCGATCTCCCTCTGGCGCAGCATCGTTGGTCGTGATGTTGAGTTTAACATTGCATCACTGCCGTCTTCCTTCGTATTGACTCGGTTTTTTTGAGCGAATATCAACGATTACATCACTGCTTACCATCAGACGGCAGTGCAGTCAAGTACTATTTAATAATTAAATAAAAAATAAATGTGTGTGTGTGTGTGTGTGTTTTTTTTTTTTTTGTATCATAACCTCACAACAAACCTCGCAAAGAATCTTCTGTTAAACTGCTGTCAATAATGTCAATATAGACATATAGTGAAAGGTTTACATTGGTGTCAGATATCGATTTTTATAGGCCCAAAACGTTGGCATTATTTTGGAAAAAAAAATTGTGCTGTTGTAGGCATGCCACGGATTTTGTCCTTTGGATGAAAAGTGTCATATTTTATTTTTGTCATATTTTATTTTTAGTGCAAAAAATATCCGATTCAGTTAATAACATTGAGTAACAAACGTATATTGCGCACCTTTGAGGAACTTAAAATATTTATGGAAAATCGCTTCCGTGCATTAGAATGTATAGAGCCAAGAAAAGTCGCGGCTCACCAGGTCAGTATAACTCAAAAGCTTTTATCAAGGTAGACATATTCGCCATAAGTAAAAATAACTTTAAAAAACAAATTTTTGAGTGTCTCAAAGAGTCGATGTAAACAAAATCCATACTAATATTATAAATGCGAAAGTAACTCTGTCTGTCTGTCTGTTACGCTTTCCCGCCTAAACCCCTCAACCGATTTTGATGAAGTTTGGCCCAGACAATCTTTGGACCCTGAGAAAAAACGTAGGCTACCTGTTATCCCGGAAAAATTTGATATTCCCGAGGGAAATCTAAAAAGCGCGATATAACCGAACACCACGCGGGCGAAGACGCGGGCGGAAAGCACACAATCTTTAGACCCTGAGAAAGGACATAGGCTACCTTTTATCCCGGAAAAATTTTATATTCCCGAGGGAAATCTAAAAGGCGCGATGTAGCTGAAATTTACGCGGGCGAAGCCGCGGGCGGAAAGCTAGTTCGTAAATAAAACCTAGATTTAGTCTTAGATTAAGTTTGAATTCTCGTATTTTTTGTATTGATTGTATTCTTGTATTATCTTTCCAACTTTGTATTTTAATCTTTAAGTAATCTGTGGAAACGTAGAGGATTGTGCATTAGTTTAAAGCCATTACAGGGCTTTTTATTTTATTTTATTTTATTGGGGAAAACAAACAATTGTACATTAAATTATAAATTAAGGTATCTTAATTTATAATTTAATGTACAATTAAGGTATCGTAATTTATAATTTAATGTACAATTGTTTGTTTTCCCCAATAAAATAAAATAAAAAGCCCCATTTTCTTTACAGTTCTCACTTCTAAAACTGCACGGTCTACCTCGCCACGTCCATGTGTTGACCTTGGAGCCCTGGAAGGCTGGTACAGCTCTGCTACGACTTGAGAATACCCTGGAGAATCCTATACGAGGTATAAATAGATATGTATAATCGAAATAACTATTTGGTAAACATCCTTGAGATAACACTTCAATTGAACAAAGTGCCAATGTGCTGCCTTAAATGAAGGTACGGACGACGGCAGGTCAAGCTACCCGAAACTGTCAAATAATCCCAATCAACCTTAAGCCTTAGTGCTTTATAGATAAAGTTGTAAATTTGACAGCCTCCGTGGCGTAGCGGTAGCGGACGCGGCCGCTGCGCAAGGTGGCGCGGGTTCGATCCCCGCACAGTGCAAATATTTGTGCATGAATATGAATATTTGCACTAGTCTGGTCGTGCCTCGGAAAGCACGTTAAGCCGTTGGTCCCTGTTGCCATACGAACATCTATTGGCAGTCGTTACGGGTTGTTGGAGCCGTCAAAAGTCCAACAATTGGTCTAACTGCAATGCTTCGATGTCGCCTTTGGGTTGTGGAGGTCAGACGGCAGTCGCTTCACGGAAAATGTCGAAGTTTAGCCATATCAGCAGATGGACTGGTAAAGCGGACCCCAGACTCCAAAGCTGAAAAGGCTTCGGATGCGACTGGCATTAACGCTGGGATGATGATGATGATGAGATAAAGTTGTAAATCTAATACAAAAAACATTAACAGACAATCAATAACAGACAAATCAAGCTACTATAAACTGTAGATTGTACCTAGTGGCTTGATATGCTGTTGTCTGTATCTGACTGTTTGCCAAATCCATACTAATATTATAAATGTGAAAGTATCTCTGTCTGTCTGTCTGTCCGGCTTTCACGCCAAAACTACTGAACCGATTGTAATAAAATTTGGTACACAGATTGTCTAAGAGCCTAAGAAAGGACATACCTTATATAACATCCCGCTATGACCAATAGGAGCAGAGCAGTAACAAAAAATGTTGCGAAAACGGGAGTGAACGCGGACGTACATATATTGCTCCTATTATTTTAACAGGCGCTTATTTTATATCAACTGAGCTCCTGTAGACTGAAGTCCACGCGGACGAAGTTGCGGGCAGCAGCTAGTAATAAATAAATATAGTATGTCTGGTGAAGCCGTACGGAGGACTTCATACTGTATGTAGCCTACACTGTAAGAGGTTATTAATGATATCGTCAACTATTTACTATTAAAATAATAGTAAATAGTTGACGATATCATTAAAAAACCTCTTACAGTGTAGGCTACATACAACTCAACGTCAACTATTTACTATTAAAATAATAGTAAATAGTTGACGATATCATTAAAAAACCTCTTACAGTGTAGGCTACATACAACTCAACGTCAACGTCAACTATTTACTATTAAAATAATAGTAAATAGTTGACGATATCATTAAAAAACCTCTTACAGTGTAGGCTACATACAACTCAACGTCAACGTCAACTATTTACTATTAAAATAATAGTAAATAGTTGACGATATCATTAAAAAACCTCTTACAGTGTAGGCTACATACAGTATGAAGTCCTCCGTACGGCTTCACCAGACATCAGCATGACGTATCACACACTTCAATATTTATTTTCTGCCTCAGCCTCCTATATGCTTTAATTCGACTGATATTTTAACAGAGCGCTACAGAACAGACAAATCGAATGGCCCAGATGACTACAACGCTAAACCCACTCATATAACAGTGGAATTACGGAAGATATTCCTACAATTGAACATCAAGATGATCAGGGAGACCACGCTTGCTGCTAACCAGTGGCTGGACGACGCCAGGCAGATGGACTGGAGCACCAGGTAAGAAAAAAAGTGCTAACTGTAGAATCTAGCTAATATTGCCCACCAAAAGTGATTTTGGTATTAAAAGGTATTTAGGAGGCAAATAGAACTGATCAATTGCCCGTGTATCGAGGGTTCAGTAGAGAACACATTTTTTAATTTTTTTAATAAATTATAAAATAGCGCTTGACCGCAATCCCGCCTGATGGTAAGCAGTGACGTAATCGTTGATGGTAATGCGCACTAGTTTATTAAGAGCCTATTCACTCTAGCCTTGATGACACTCAAATTGTAGTCCGACGTAAACACCGCCGCTGGCAAATTGATCCAGCGCTTCGTCCGGACCGTAGTGGTGTTAACAACGTAAGGGAGGGGGCAGGCCGTCACCTCCTTCTGCGAAGCAATGATGCTGGCAAAGGAGGAGGCGGAGCGCGTGAGGCAGCGGGAATCCTAGCGACCTCACGCCACTTGCCGCCGCAGGAGACGCCCGGGAGGGAGACGACACCAAACTCCTAGCCACCGTAAGCGCGGGCCTGCGGGCGGTGAGCAGTGGGCAGCTCGCCGCCCGGTAAGTACCAGCCCCCTAATCGGCGAACACATTTTTATCAAATGATTGCGACTAGTTGGGATCGTTTGGACCGAACGGACCAATGGGCGGTCCAAACGATCCCAACTGATCGAGTTGATGCCTGTCGGCGTCTGTTTCACGCGCGCCTTAAAGAGATGTCAGCACATCGCGACGGGGTCCACGAAGACCGGTGCCTCCTGGGTCAGGGTTGTGGGTTGGCTAAACAAGAAACCGTGCCCCTGGCCGTCGCACAGGCAAGTGAAGAAACACGGGTGGGTTTTAGTCAGTAAAAGTCTGACACGCCCTTCCGCTCCGCCCAGAGCGGGAGAAGTCATTTGATAATTTCCCATCCCAATAAAAAAGGGAGGGGGTATTCTCAAATAAACACCAGACATTTTCATTGACTTTTTGTACAAATCCACCACCACCATCTAGCTATCTCACTTCGAAACGCAATGATTGCAAAGACGCCATAATCGCAGTTCAAAAGAACTGTAAATTTTTTTGCAGATTACCGCATATTATGTCAGTTGTTGATTTGTCATTGTGGGCGAGATTACCGTTTTATGCCATTTCGTTCAGTGGAGTGTCAGTGATTGACCATATTGATGTTATTTTGTTAGTAGATTACGAATTTTGTTGAAACCGTCAGTGAACGACTATTCTGACACTATCGTAATAGCAGACTAGGGTTCCGGGACAAACATATTCTGTCTTATTCATAAAAATCTCGTTAATCACTCATTAGCGACTGTTTAGCTAACCATTTAGTTAGCTCTTAAACAATGCTTAACTTTTCTTTATTCTTAAAAGGTAGTCAGCAGATCATTAGTTGCGATACGAAGTAGAGGTGAAACTATGCGTTCGGCACAGATTATAATCAAAATAGTAGACTAAAAAATGGATTTTAGAAAAAGCTAATCATCTGCTAACTACCTTTTATGAATAAAGAAAAGTTAAGCATTGATTAAGAGCTAACTAAATGGTTAGCTAAACAGTCGCTAATGAGTGATTAACGAGATTTTTATGAATAAGACAATATAAATAAAATAACTTCGAAGCATAATGATCATATGAAATCAATCAGCTGATTCAAATAAAATCCGCCATATTGTTGCCTCTTAGCATCCTCTTAACAGCGGTCCGGTGATGTTTAATTTTGACAGATACTAATCAATTGCTTAGCATCCTCTTAGCGCTAAACAGCTTTTATGAATAAGAATTTTGCTAATCAGTTGCTTAGCAATTGATTAAAGTTTTATGAATAAGACTGATTATGTATGTACTTATAGGTAGGACCAGCGTGTGTGGGTAGCTCCCGCACGCGCATTGCACTGGTCACCACGTCTGGGGATTATCCATTCCCGGGTAATCCTCCCTAGGCGCGGAAACCGGCCTACATTAGGCCGGTAAACCCTGAGAGTGGCCCGGAGTCAGATCTTCGGGCCGAGCCCGGGAACTCTCAACGCAGGGCTCGAGGGAACCGAGTGTTTTTAGTGGGTATTCCCGGCTCCGGCCGGGCGAGTCCCACACACGCCTGTCGCCTAGCTAGCGGCGGGTACGGTGCGTAACGCATTTACACTCGTATAAAAAAAAAAAAAAAAAGGTATGTAACTACAAATTCACGGTTTTCGGATTTCTTTCCCTTACTTATAAAGACGACAGCACGTAAAGTTTGCCTTTCTTTATCTTCAACTTTATGGCTATTGCATTAAGGCTCAAGGTTGATTGGGAATATCTGACAGTTTCGGGTAGTTGACCTGCTGTCGACCGTACATGACATTGCTTCTCTGCAGATGTCTTGAATCTGTAGTAACAGGACGCTATTCCCCTTATTACCAAACAAAATCTAACTTTAGTTCCAGACTTAACCTTTGAGTCAGTATTTAACAATATATTTCGAACTTTATTGAGGTTAAGACAAAGTTCTTAATACAAAAGTGACAACTTAGTATCGAAATAATCTGTCATTTTTAAATAGAGAACTGCATTTCTACAATATGTTAAGGACACCCTGTCCGACCCGTAAGGATAATAAAGGTTAGGTAATCACATGACCAAATAACATATGAAATTTTACATAATCATCATAGTAACAATACTAGTGAATTTTGAAATAATCTTTTTTTCCCGCGAATTAATTCCAACTTCCCCAAAATTTGGTAATTTTTAAAAAGTGACAACATTATTTTTGACGGTATAATTCTAAGCGAATAGCGATGCGATCGCGTGCCGCGTGCCCTGCCCCTCGTCGCCCGCGCCTGTATGGCCTACCGCACATGTTTTAAGTTACTTTTTACGAAATAATATTAATTTTTTTAGGGGGATTTTTTTTTAAGTTTAACCCGTCTTTGTAGGCATTAGTAGAATCAGTTATCGATACCTAACAATACCTTCACGGATCGGACAGGGTTTTCTTTACATATTGTATAAAGGTTAGGTTCATAATTCAATAACCTTTTAGGTGGTTTAAACCTTCTTTTTTTTTTAAGTGGGGAAATCCTCATGTAGGGTATACATGAGGATTTCCCTACTCCCGCCTGGGAATAACGGAAGGTTATGTCGGACTCCTACCGACTAAAACTTCACTATTCCTTCGAGTACCAGCCTACCATCCCTAGCGGGCGCCATCACCAAGTGCACCCGATACCACGACCGCACAGACCACCACTAAGACGTACATATTGCATGTCCCCTCCTTGAGCCTTAGCGCTCAAGCGACGACACGGCCCCAATTTCGTCATCCAATTGGTCTTTCCTATGGTGGCAGGAGATCGTTCAGCGCCCTTCGACGCCCGGTTGCTCTTCTGGTGCGAGTGAAGTGAGAAGCATGTTCTCTCTCCCTCTCCGCAGCCTCCTTTGCATGTATCACCTCCTCGCAAAAGTAGTTTAAACCTGATCTAAATAAAATCCATGTTTTTTAATAAGGGGGTATAGGTTTCGATTCCCTTCAATAGGGTAGTTGACAAAAAAACTAATTAGTCCGTCAGTTAGATTTCCAAAAAATAGACACGTATTTTTTGTTTTATCAAATCAATAAAAATTGACAAATATAAAAGGCCTCAAAGATCAGGAGTGGTGGCTGGTGACATCACTGCTCGCTAAAAAGTGTAGCGTGCAGTGACGTCACACGATTTTTTAACGCACTGTGTCGTCTTCATTTTTTGTTTATATGAAAAAAGAAAAAAATCCGTGTCTAGTATTTTTTGGAAATCTAACCGACGGACTAATTACTTTTTTTTAGTCAAGTACCCTATTGCGAAAGTCAAAATATGAAACAAAAACTGACGATAAACTTTTAAAAAAGATCAAACAATCAGGGCTGTATCCGAAAGGGATTCCAGCTCTGATTATTTTTACTTTTATTTTTTCAATACGGAGGTATTAGGAACAGGGAGTAAAGTTCACTCATCCTTCATAGAAAAGGGAGGATCCTCCGACCAGATGGGTGTTATGTCTGGCGGGCACTTGCCCAACGGTTGATGTCGCGATGTTTTATGTGTGCTAATTGCGAAGTAAACTCTGCATGCGAGATGCAGAATTTGAATGAAGCCATTTTTTTTTTTATAATTATAAACTACTTAGTGCTTGACTACAATCCCGCCTGATGGTAAGCAGTGACGCAATCGTTGATGGTAAAGCGCGCTAGATTATTAAGAGCCTATTTACCTTGAAGACACTCAAATTGTAGTCCTATGGAAACACTCTCGGTGGTAGGCAACAACATCAGCCGCCGGCATAAGTTACCACCCACCAGACAAAGTCGTGCCGCCAAGCGATTCGTCGTGTTCCGGCATGATGTCTGGTGAAGCCGTACGGAGGACGGGTCTGAGCAGTTGTGTTGCGATGTGTACCGGGTACGATGTGCCTAATGTTGTTGTGTCTGGAGTTTGGTCGTGGAGGGTCTCCAGATCATCCTCTGGCGCAGCATCGTTGGTCGTGTTGTTGGGTTAAACATTGCATCACCTCGCTCAACTGCCGTCTTCCTTCCTATTCACTCAGTTTTTTTGAGTGAATAGGCTTAATAAGCTAGTGCGTTTTACCATCAACGATTGCATCACTGCTTACCATCAGGCGGGATTGCAGTCAAGCACTAGTTTATAACTAATAAAAAAAATAAAAAAAACACCGCTATTGGCAAATTGTTTCAGTCAATCGATGAACGCAGTATAAAAGACGAGGCGAAACGCATCGTTCGGATCGTTGTGGTGTCAACAACGTAAGGGTGGAAACTCGTCGTCCGATGGTGGAACAGAGATAGGGGAATTAAATCATGCAATTCCCTCGCACACTCTCCAAAATGCATCCTATAGAACACCGACAGGGGTCTCTGATCTCCGATCAATGAGGGCTTCCGAAAGTTACTAAAAATTTATACTAATACATAAAGCTGAAGAGTTTGTTTGTTTGTTTGAACGCACTAATCTCAGGAACTAATGATCCGATTTGAAAAATTATTTTTGCGTTTGATAGCTCATTCATCCAGGAAGGCTTTAAGCTATCACAATGCGACCAATAGCAGCGGGGCATATAAAAAAACGCGGGTGAAACCGTGTGACGCAGCTAGTACGATATAAATTTCTTAATCGCGATCATAATAACAAAGAAATTATCGCAGTCGAAGTGGAGGCAATAGCAAGTAATAAATTAATAAATAACATTAGATACACTAATTGTTCACAGATACGTATACAGTGGAGCTGATGACGGTATAATGCCAGAAGACGTTGAGGAAACTGATGACAAGCTTCCGAAAGCGCCTTCTGATAATAAAGATTCAGGTCTGTATGGATATTATAGAAACTCCGTACATAACAAATAATAATAGAAAAACAACTGAGATAGCATTCTAAGTATCAACAAGGATCGTAAGGGTACAGACGACAGCACATTAAGCTACTACAATCTGTCAGATTTCTTTATTAGATTTTCAACTTTATCTATAAAGCATTAAGGCTCAAGTCTGATTGGGAGTATCTGACAGTTTCGGGTAGGTTGACCTGCCGGTAGGCTGAACATCTAATTTTCGATATGAATTTTAATAATTTCAAAATATAAAGAAATAGTAACTAATAACCAACTAAATAACGAAAATCGGCAAAAAAAAAACAAGTAGGTAAAATACCATTTACAAGTATCGACAAAAGAACGAGAATCAAACATAGCCACGTAGGTACCTTGACGGAAGCCATTATAACCCGGCAAAATTAAAAAAATACTGCTGCCACCTTAATAGCAAACATTCCAGATTTGGTAGACTTATAGTAAAATATACTTAGTGTTGTATTATTTTAATGAACTTAATTATTCAATAACCTTACAGGGCATGAATCAGATGAGGACCCAGAATACATCCGCAAAAAAAACACCCGCCCCCGTTTCTCAGATAAATCCCGATCTAAAATCAAAACGCCTGCATACGCAGACTATGAAAGGAAGAAACGATCCGTCAACATGACTGAAAACGTTATGGAGAACATCATTAATGACACTGTGGTTGATGACGTCAAATTCAATGAAACCACGGAACCACCGCCACTCGCGACTCTTGGGTTTACAACCCGTCTGGGAATAAATGTAACTGCAAAATATCCTGAGCAGTTCAGATTTTTAGTCACACAGAAGACTCCCAGATTGAGTTTCTTGAGTAGAATGAAGCCTAGTAAGCTGACACCGGATTGGGGAGGTGATACCGAGGAAGCTGTGTCTTCTGAGGAAGATTTCTCCTCTAATTTAAAGAGGACACATAGAAAACGGGGTGCGAAAAGTCTAAGAAGGATTAAGTCGGATGGTGAGTTTTGTTTTTATTTTCTTCTGGTATATGTACCAAAAAAGGGACTTGTAGCTGTAGCGCTACCTACAAACGCCAAAAATAAACAACGCGTCATACTGACTTCACACGAATTCTACATCTCGCAAGCAGAGTTTACCGTGCAACTAGCATATACAGGGTGTATCTGGCATCGTAACGCAAACTTCGCGAAAAGGCTACACCGCATGCCACCAATAAAATTATGATAGTCATTTATGTCGTTAATGAGCGGTTACAGAAATCAAAATGGTTGCAAAAAAAGTGTTGGCTTGAACGTTGCAAGCGTGCCGCCGTGCGTGTTTGTAGGCTCTAGCTCTAGTAAATCAGCTGATAGAATAGTTTTTCGAGTTTTGTTCACATTGCACTTTTTTGTGTAATTAGCGAATTAATTAATTTCTACTTTAAAATAAAAAAACGAACGAAGTGTGAAAAGTGAAAAAAACGGCATACTTAAAAAAAAAAACAGGAAAAAGCCGACTAAAAATTCCCCCACTGGGGGGCTCAGAATCATGTACTGAATCCATGGTACTCGTTTGAGCGTCGATGTCAGATACACCCTTTATACAACTTCCCAATTTCAACCATTGGCGAAGTGCCCGCCATACATAACATCCGTCTGGTGGGAGGATCCTCTCTTTTATGGAGGATGAGTGAACTTTACTCCCTGTTTCTCATGCCTCCACACTGGTGACCCCGAGCAGGAACATTAGCGCAGCCTTCGTGCAACAACTTCATCGTGACGCCAGCCAGCACCCACGGCTTCAACGGGTATCCTGACCATAGACCTTCACATAGTTAAATAATAACAGCCCCATAGGTTGATCTATCAAGTTAGCTACGCTTGCCGCGGCTGGTCTTCGGATGGGTGACCCATCTTTACATACCAGACAAAGTCTTGAAGCCAAACAATTCATCGTGTTCCGGCATAATGTCTGGTGAAGCCGTACGGAGGACGGGTCTGAGCAGTTGTGCTGCGATGTGTGCCGGGTACGATGCGCCAAATGTTTTTGTGTCGGGAGTTTTGTCGTGGAGAGTCTCCAGATCAATCTCCCTCTGGCGCAGCATCGTTGGTCGTGTTGGTCAGTCTTACCCAGGGGTATTGTGTTACCCAGTAACTGGATTGTGCAGGTCAGATAGCCAGTTGCTCCATGTCATCATCATCACCAGCAACCTTTTTATCGCCCCACTGCTGGGCACAGGTCTCCTCTCACATAGAGAAGGATTGAGCGTAATCACCACGCTTGCTCAATGCGGGTTGACGATTTCAGGCATAAAGGGTTTCCTCAAGATGATTTCCTTCACCTTTTTAATCAGTCATTGATGTCCAAGATATACTTAGAAAGTACATATAACTTAGAAAAGTTACATTGGTACTTGCCTGACCTGGAATTGAACCCGCACACTCATACTTGAGAGGCTGGTGTTTTAACCACTAGCTTAACGTAGCGTTTTCTCTTCTGGATGAGGAATCATCAAATGACCTCTCCCGCTCTGGGCGGAGCGGAAGGGTGTGTCAGACTTTTACTGACTAAAACCCACCCGTGTTTCTTCACTTGCGTGTGCGCCAGGCTTTCTTTTTTAAACAATCCTTAACCCTGACTCAAGAGGCATCGGTCTTCGTGGACCCCGTCACGATGTACTGACATCTCTTTGAAGCGTGCGTGAAACACAACGCGCCGTCGACTCGGGCCTGGTCCTTACCGGGCGGCGAGCTACCCACTGCTCAACGCCCTCAAGCCCGCGCCGGGAATTCGGTGTTGTCTCCCAACCAGGGCGTAACCTGAGGCGCGCGGCGGCTAGTGGCGTGAGGGCGCTTTGATTCCCGCTGCTTCACGCGCTCCGTCTCCTCCTTTGCCAGCATCACTGCTTCGTAGAAGGAGGTGACGGCCTGTCATGCACTCTTGCTCCGGACCAGGGTCGGACGAGAGAGATCGCCGCCGATCGGCGCTACAAAACGTAAGCGTCCCATAGTCACCAAAGTCACTGACATAGCTCTTCGAGACGCTAAATATTAAGTGGCAGTGGGCAGGGCACAGTGCTCGTAGAACCGATGGCCGATGGGGCATTAAGTTTCTGGAGTGGCGGCTACGTACCCGAAGACGCAGCGTAGGAAGGCCCCCAACAAGGTGGACCGACGATCTGGTGAAGGTCTCGGGAAGCCGATGGATACGGGCAGCGCAAGGCCGGTCATGGTGGAAAGCCTTGGTGGAGGCCTTTTTCCAGCGGTGGACCTCTATAGGATGAAGAAAAAGAAGAAGCGCCCATTACCATTAGTCCGACCTGTGAGGTAATTGTGTAACACACTCATCATCATCATCTCAGCGTTAATCCCAGTCGCATCTGAAGCTTTTCAGCTTTGGAGTCTGGAGTCCGCTTTACCAGTCCATCTGCTGATTTTGACTAAACTTCAATATTTTCCGTGAAACGACTGCCATCTGACCTCCACAAGCGGAAGGCGATATCGAAGCATTACAGTTAGACCAATTGTTGGACTTATGAGGGCTCCAACAACCCATAACGACTGCTACTAGATGTTCGTATGGCCACCGGGACCAACGGCTTAGCGTGCTTTTCAAGGCACGACCAGACCTGTGCAAATATTCATATTCATGCATACAAATATTTGCACTGCGCGAGGATTGAACCCGCGCCTCCATGCGCAGCGGCCGCGTTCTCTACCGCTACGCCACGGAGGCTGTCAACTATCAATTGTGTAACACACTATCAGTAGCAATGACTTTCATTCATCATCACTGCTCCCAAGACAGTGAAGGAAAACATCTCATCATCATCAAAATACGAAAACATGGCATTTAACAACCCGTACTGGGCCCCCATGGTGAATGCTCACACTCCGTCACTAAGAGGAGACCTGAAACCAGTAGTCGGAACAGGCCTCCTCTGTAAATATTATTCCATCTTTTTAACCGACTTAAAAAAACAGGAGGTAATATTTCCAGAACTGCTCAATTTTCGTATATGTTAGTCTTCAGCGTCTGAACAAATTTCAAAAGTGTATGTATATATGTTTTTATGTTTGTGCGCGCATATTTCCGGAACTACAAGTCCGATTTGAGTAATTCTTCCTGTACTAGGCATTGTTTAACTTAGGGAATACTGCAAGTTTCATCAAAATCGGTTCAGTAGTTTTTAAGATAGGGATTTTTTTCGTATTAATTAATGAGAACTTATTCTAATATGGGTTATGGCTGCCAATGTTGTTATGTGGTGAAAAAGTAATTTTGGAATTTCGGCTAAGACACTGAAAAGCATGACATAAAAACTAAAAAAAAAAGGAACCGACTTCAAAAAAGCATTTAAAAGGCAAAAATAATTTTACTTTTGTCATGGCTCTAGAAGTCGGTGGCGAGCTAAAGAACAGAAAACTCGAGAGCATTTTTGTATTATTTTTTTAAATCAATCATTTCTCTAATTCTGCAGAATCACCAGTATCTGATGATGCAGACGACGGTATAACAAAGTCAATATACGAAATGTACTACAAACATCGCCCCAGAAACCGATATCGCTCCCAACCTAAGAGTTCAGAAGAAAAGAAAGCCAAGAAGAAGAAGAACAAATCCAGAAGAATGCGAGAGAAGACTGACTACGATGACGAACTTGAACAAACTACGCATAGATATTTTAGGAGTAAAAATAAAAAGGGGAGAAGGAGGGGTATTACTGCTGATATGCCTTTCTTTCTAACTGGTGGGAGAAAGCATAAAGGAGATAGAGATTACTTGGCAACGGATGGTGGTAGAAGAGAAAGAGAGAAGATTGTAGGGGATGAAGTAATGTTAAAAGGTATTAATTATATTATACTAGCTTTCCGCCCGCGGCTTCGCCCGCGTGGAGTTCGGTTATATCGCGCTTTTTAGATTTCCCTCGGGAACATCATTATTTTCCGGGATAAAAGGTAGCCTATGTTCTTTCTCAGGGTCTAAAGATTGTCTGTGCCAAATTTCATCAAAATCGGTTGAGAGGTTTAAGCGGGAAAGCGTAACAGACAGACAGACAGACAGACAGACAGACAGACAGACAGACCGACAGACAGACAGACAGACAGACAGAGTTACTTTCGCATTTATAATATTAGTATGGATTTATTTTAACACAAAACGGTCTCCAAAGCCTAGAGCACAGGCGTAGAGTAGCGGTTTCGGTGTTCTATAGGATTCATTTTGGGGAGTGTGCGAGGGAATTGGATGATTTAGTTCCCCCATCTCCGTTCCACCATCGGACGACCCGTCGCACGGCGAGTTTCCACCCTTACGTCGTTAACACCACTACGATTCGGACGAAGCGTTTCGCCTCCTCTTTCATACCGCGTGCATAGAGGGACTGCCAGCGGCGGTGTTTCCGTCGGACTACAAATTGAGTGTCTTCAAGGCTAGAGTGAATAGGCTCTTAATAAACTAATGCGCTTTACCATCATCGATTGCGTCACTGCTTACCATCAGGCGGGATTGCAGTCAAGCGCTAGTTTATAATCCATACTAATGCGAAAGTAACTCTGTCTGTCTGTCTGTTACGCTTTCCCGCTTAAACCTCTCAACCGATTTTGATGAAATTTGGCACAGAGAATCTTTAGACCCTGAGAAAGAACATAGGCTACCTTTTATCCCGGAAAAATATGGTGTTCCCGAGGGAAATCTAAAAAGCGCGATATAACCGAACTCCACGCGGGCGGAGCCGCGGGCAGAAAGCTAGTCTAAGTATAAAAACACTTTTGAGAGGACTTCCAGTAATTTCTAAAACGTTCAGTCTGATCCAGGTATCCTTAGATCAAAAATATAATCAGTTTTAATAATGTTATCGTTATCCACGACATACAATATGTAAAGAAAGCCCTGTCCGATCCGTGAAGGTATTATTAGGTATCGATAACTGATTCTACCAATGGATACAAAGCCGGGCTAAACTTGAAAAAAAAAACCCCTAAAAAATAATTATAATTCGCAAAAAGAGGTAACTTAATACATGTGCGGTAGGCAACCCTTCCGCGGGCGACGAGGGGCAGGGCAGGTGGCACGTGGTCGCATCGCTTATAATAATACCGTCAAAATGGTGTTGTCACTTTTTAAAAATTACCACACTTCGGGGAAGTTGGAATTAATTCGCGGAAAAAAAAGATTATTTCAAAATTCATTAGTATTGTTACTATGATGATTACGTAAAATTTTATATATTTGGCCATGTGTTTACCTAACTTTTATTATCCTTATGGGTCGGACAGGGTTTTCTTTACATCTTGTAATTTTTTTATTTTTCAGAAATTCCAATTAAATCCGCAGTTCCTCATACGAGGAAACGGAAAGACAACAGCGGTATGGAAGTTCTAGATTATACTGAAGAAGAAGATATTGACATTGTGGAGAAAGAGAGAAGAGATGGAAGGCCAGAGAATAATAGGAGAAAGAGGTGAGATTAGCCTGCATCATCTAACACCTAACAGCTGTCACTGGAAACCAGCGCTGGTCTCCGTTTTGCGTGGACGTGACCCATGTTCCCTCCACCAATTCTTCACCATTCGTTCGGCCGCGACTTAAAAGTTGTAGTCGTAGGTTCGAACCCATCAGGCGCTTTCATCATCATCATCATCAACCTTTTATCGTCCCACTGCTGGGCACAGGTCTCCTCTCATACAGAGAAGGATTGAGCGTAATCACCACGCTTGCTCAATGCGGGTTGGCGATTTCAGACTTAAAAGTCCAGGTTTCCTCAAGATGTTTTTCCTTCACCTTTAGTCATTGGTGTCCAAGACATACTTAGAAAGTACATATAACTTTAGAAAAGTTACATTGGTACTTGCCTGACCTGGAATCGAACCCGCGCACTTATACTTGAGAGGCTGGTGCTTTAACCACTAGGCCACCACGACTTTTAGCTTTTTTCAGGCGCTTTACTTTGTGTAAATTATTTCATCACCACTGCTCTTAAGACGGTGAAGGAAAACATCAAGAGGAAACTTGCATGTCCTAGAGGCAAAAAACTTTGAAGACATAATGACATGTTCAGAATGGTGCTGAGCATTGTTCGTGTTTTCATTTATTGTCGTTTTCGACAATAAATGAAAACACGAACAATGCTGGTTCATAGGAATAATCCTAAAATCCAATAATCCGAATTAAAAATAAAAAATGAAAATTTCAAACAAACTCATCATCATCATCGTCCCAGCGTTAATCCCAGTCGCATCCGAAGCATTTTCAGCTTTGGAGTCTGGGGTCTCCTTTTTACCAGTCTAACTGCTGATATGGTTAAACTTCGAAATTTTCCGTGAAGCGACTGCCGTCTCGACCTCCACAACCCGAAGGCGACGTCGAAGCATTGCAGTTAGACCAATTGTTGGACTTTTGAGGGCTCCAACAACCCGTAACGACTGCCACTAGATGTTCGTATGGCAACCGGGACCAACGGCTTAACGTGCTTTCCGAGGCACGACCAGACCAGTGCAAATATTCATATTCATGCATACAAATACTTGCACTGTGCGGGGATCGAACCCGCGCCACCTTGCGCAGCGGCCGCGTCCGCTACCACTACGCCACGGAGGCTGTCAACAAAATTTCAAACAAACTAAATCGTATAAAATTGCAAACGGGATAGAACATCCTGGGACTGGAACAATTTGCCAGCGGCGGTGTTTCCGTCGGACTACAATTTGAGTATCTTCAAGGCTAGAGTGAATAGGCTCTTAATAAACTAGTGCGCTTTACCATCATCGATTGCGTCACTGCTTACCACCAGGCGGGATTGCGGTCAAGCGCTAGTTTATAATTTATAAAAAAGAAAAATCCTTTAAAAGCGCGATGGGTACCGCACATTGATAAAATATTAAACTAAGGTAGATATGTCACTAGCGCACTAAAAATGAAGCGTACAAAAGGAAGTAAGTCCTGTATCTCGCTTTAGTCACTTTCGATACACTCGTAAAAACAAACGACAAACACTAACAGCGCAAACGACAAACACTAGCCATCTTTTTCTTCTCTATGCTTTAGATTGCGCCCCATCTCACTCACACTGTACCAATGTATGCCGAATAAAAATATGCATGTATGCTGCTGCTGTGTTCGGTACATTTTTTTTGGTCAGTTTGTTAGAATATATCGTATCTGTTTAATATTTTATCAATGGTACCGCAGGATGCGGCGGTGATTAACATGTAAGCGCTTCCTTATCAAAATGTTCATCATGTAGAAAAAATGAAAAATAATTTCCTGTGTCTAAACTAATCTACTTAGGTATTTATATGATTTTTTTATGGGTAGACTGAGAATATGTTGAGGTACACGATGTTTAATTTATTATCGTATTGTCAGCACCACTCTGTATAGAAAACCCACACTGGACTCGAGTGATAGATTACGGCCCACTTCCTCTCACCGAGAGGCCTGTGTCCCAGGAGTAAACATTATAGGCTGATTATGTAATACGAAACTGTCTTTCCAGGATGCTATTAAAGGACGACGAGCCACCGAATCCTGATGCAACAACCTCCGAAACGGTAGACGACCTCGATTATATCGTCACCTTACGACCGACACAGATTAGAACTTTTGTCATTTGGTTCGAGACTAGCAAAAAAGGTTATAATTAGGGTTGTAACGGAGCTTCGCCTCCGCTTCCATTACTGCGGAAGTTCCGCAAGAAACCGTATCTTAGCTTCCGCCTCCGACTCTGCATATTTTTTGCGGAGTTATAACGGAGGCAAAACGTATTTATAAAATAAATAGCGCTCTAGCTGCGACGCTCGACAACCGTCTGAGAGTTGAGACGAACGTGGCCAGATAATCGGATGTGCGGATAATCGATGTTCAGATAATCGAGATTCTACATATTGCCAATTCATTGCTCCATATGTTGGAAAAATGTGTCTGCTGAACAACGTAAAATAACGCAATGAATGTTGTTGAACTGTCAAAATCACAGCCATTCCTATTATTAGTGCGTTACGTAATTACCATTACGATACTGAATAAGCTATTGATAGTTTATTAGGCAACTACCCAACTGGACTAATGTATTGTGAAATTTAGTTCCCATTATCATGCAGCCTAACGCACTTAGTATTAAACATCAAAATATTTGTTTTATTATTTAAATAAAATGTTGCTAAAAAAGACTACTCTTGTTTCATTTTAATGCAAAATTGCCAACATGCTAAGACACGTGGCAAAAAAAACGATCTCTAAAGCCTGGAGCACAGGCGTAGAGTAGCCAGCCTTTCGATCCTCTATAGGATGCATTCTGGTGAATGTGCGAGGGAATTGCATGATTTAATTCTCCGTTCCACCATCGAAGGACCCGTCGTACGTCGAGTTTCCACCCTTACGTTGTTAACACCACGATCCGGACGAAGCGTTTCGCTTCCTCTTTTATACCGCGTACATCGAGGGACTGGAACAATTTGCCAGCGACGGTGTTTCCGTCACACTATAATTTGAGTCTTTAGAGTGAATAAACTAGCGCGCTTTAACATCAACGACCGCATCACTACTTACCATCAGGCGGGATTGCGATCAAGCGCTAGTTTATAAAAATAAATGTGACATCTACCAAGCCACACTGGGGCCGCATGGTAGATTACGGCCCACTCCCTCACCGAGAAGAGGCCAGTGTCCCAGGAGTGAGAACATTATAGGGTGCTTATGCTATGCAACATGCAAAAAGCAAGCGTTCTACTCGAGAAGTAATTCGTTTATTTTTATTCAATAACTAGCGGGCGCCAACGACCTCGTCGCGTGGATTTAGTTATGCACTGCTCCTATTGATCGCAGCGTGATGTTATATAGCCTAAAGCCTTCCTGGAATAATGGGTTATCCAACACAAAAAGAATTTTTCAAATCGGACTAGTACTTCCTGAGATTAGCCCGTTCAAACAAACTCTTCAGCTTTATATATTAGTATAGATGAAATTAAATCTGAATAAACAGATTCACAACAATAATGTCGGTGAAGGAAACCATCGTGAATAATGTCTAAGAAAAACAT
Source organism: Sesamia nonagrioides (assembly GCA_017933935.1). Taxonomy (NCBI): domain Eukaryota; kingdom Metazoa; phylum Arthropoda; class Insecta; order Lepidoptera; family Noctuidae; genus Sesamia; species Sesamia nonagrioides. The sequence continues at coordinate 389,865 of JADWQK010001295.1, read as the reverse complement.
CGGAGATATGTGACATCTACCGCCACAGTCACTCTCTCTCGAAGGGAGAAAGCCAGAATCCCAGCACTAGGACTCTAATAAGCCGATTATGCTTACTTTAAGCACGCATCAGATTCTGGGCAATTAGTGAGAAACTTTTACTTTGGACTAAAGGTTACTAATGGACCAACCATCAACAACTAATTCACTAGATACACAGTCTCGAACAAAACTCTTATCAAAAATGGCGACAAGTATTAAGCAGTCGTAATCAAAATAATTATACAATAATTTAAAAAAAATCAGCCTTAACTGCAGTGTATAAGGTTCTTGTCACAAAGCAGTGCACAAAAGCCATTAATTTTTACGACCGAGTCTGGTACATCAAACATCAAACCAAATTCAACCTTACACGCATGCATTAAAGTCAGAATTATAAAGTACTATATGAAAGAAGCACCCAAATGCTGTGTTGTGCGCTTATTCAGTTCAACCATGTTTTTACGCTGATTGTGAATCTAGTGTATAAGTGATCGATGGGACCAACCCAATTGATAACACTTTGCTCTATAGGGACTGGAAAAATTTGCCAGCGACGGTGTTTCCGTCTAACTACAATTTTAATACCGCCTTATTCAGAAACGTTGCTTAAACTTCGTTTATTAATAAACCCCTGATACACTATGGGGTATCAGGAATGAGGAATGAGGAGATCCGCAGAAGAACGAGAGTAACCGACATAGCCCGAAGAATTGCAGCACTAAAGTGGCAGTAGGCTGGACACATTGCCCGTAGGACCGATGCCCGATGGGGCCGACGGGTTCCCGAGTGGCGACCACGCATCGGAAGACGTAGCGTGGTAGGCTACCGACAAGATGGATCGACGACCTGGTGAAGATCGCGGCAAACCGCTGGATGCGGGAGGCGCAGGTCCGGTCGTCGTGGATAACCTTGGGGGAGGTGTATGTCCAGCAGTGAACGTCTTTCGGCTGAAATGATGATGATGATGATGATACTACTTATGGTGTTTATTCATAGACGATGATTAAAGTTAAGTGACGTGCAAACGTCAAAAATGTGTGGTTAAACAGTCGCTAATCACTAGTTAACTTTAAGCAACGTTTATGAATTGAGGGGTAGGGGAGACCGGGGTAAGATGGGATACTTAAGAGAAAAAAGATCATTATATGAAAATCAAACTATTTATTAAACATCTTTGACAACAAAAGCAACACTTATAGATTTAATTACCGTAATTATAATCTTTAATAACGCTAAATCACATACTTTTTTGGCGAATAGGAACTTAATGGCACATGTCAAAAATCCCGTTTTGCCCCATGACCGGGGCAAGTTGGGAAACGATGTGGGGCATAATGGGTACACATTTTAATCTGGTCTGCAACGTTCACATATATGTGCCTCTTCATCGTCATTGTCTACACCTGCGCAGGAATTATGGGCCCAGCCATGGCACACGCTATAAATAACCCATCCTTCATTGGACTGTGTATATAAAGACCCACAATAAATGCAAGTACAATCATTTTCATCGTTTTCAGATGGACTAGTATCCGTGTTACTTTCTTTTTTGCGTCTTTTGTTTTCAGTATTTGATTTTGGCTTCTTTTTCTCAGGGTTTTTCTTTGCAGTCTTTTTATTGTTAGTTTTGTTTTAATCAGTCGTCGTATAACGGGATACTATCCCATTATGCCCCGACCTTTCTGCCCCAACAGACATATTTTGCAAAAGTAACCACAATTGTAACCTACAAAATTAATCTTCGAAAATTCAATCTAAATTCCTTAGTTTGACACTACTACGATAAGTATATGGTATAATATGACAATAGCAATGATACCTACCTTAGTGCACATATTTTAAAAATAGTAAGCTTTGTAAAAATCCTCGAAAAAGTAGTTTTTTCTCTCTGCGCAACCAAAACATGTAGCGACACACCCGCGCCGTTTGGACTCGTGGGCAACGATTGAACGTTGCACGAATGACACTGTTTTAGGCTCAGTTGTACCCACAAGTTACGCACACAAACACTTTTCCCGTCCTGCCCCGAGCTTCGTCTTGCCCCGGTCTCCCCTAACTGTTTACAAGGCTAGAGTGGATAGGCTCTTAATAAACTAGTTCGCTTTACTATCAACGAATGTATCAATACTTACCATCAGGCGGGATTGCGATCAAGAACAAGTTTATAATTACTTACAGAAAAATCTTCTTCTTTTTTCAAGTTGAGATTCAACCTCAACTCTTGATCAATGGCGTCTGTGGAATAGATACCACAATTTTTCCAATAACACGTGTAAAAAATTATAGAAATTCTTTGAAAATTTTATTTCAAAATAATGGCGGATATCGCCAATGACAGTTGAAAAAGACGGCCGCGTGAACCGTCTATGAGGGAGGTTTGAGGCAAAGACATGATGTGGCTACTATGTTGTAATATTTCAATGTTCTTTATGAATTGTTTACTGAATGCACACTTTGCGACACTTTAAATAATTTTAAAAGTTCAATGAAAAATGCGCGTGACACTTAGCTTTCCCGTCAAAGCTCGACAACTAGTCATGACGACTCACGACTGCTAGGTCGCCGTAGAAACTCAGGAGAACTGTGCGTGGAGTGAGTTGTTATTTCAACTAATGCTAGGATTGACAGCTCATTCTAAAGATCACTTCACCCATTTTTTCACGGTGCAGTGGTAACAGAAAACTGAACCGGCCTCCAAAGCCTAGAGGACAGGCGTAGAGTAGCCAGCTTTTCGATGGTCTATAGGATTCATTTTGGTGAGTATATAAACAATATGTAAAGAAAACCCTGTCCGATCCGTGAAGGTATTGTTAGGTATCGATAACTGATTCTACTAATGTATACAAAGACAGGCTAAACTTAAAAAAAAAATCCCTCTAAAAAAATAAATATTATTTCGAAAAAAGAGGTAACTTAATACATGTGCGGTTAGTAACCCCTTCCGCGGGCGGCGGGGGGCAGGGCACGCGGCACCTGTGACGTGTCCCGCGTCGCTATTCGCTTATAATAATACCGGTGTTGTTACTTTTTTAAAAACTACCAAATTTCGGGGAAATTTGAATTAATTGCCGGGAAAAAAGGATTATTTCAAAATTCCTTAGTATTGTTACTATGATGATTATGTAAAATTTTATATCATATTTGGTCAAGTGTTTATCTAACCTTTATTATCCTTATGGGTCGGACAGGGTTTTCTTTACATATTGCATATATTTATATAAATTACAAACTAGCGCTTGACTGCAATCCCGCCTGATGGTAAGCAGTGATGCAATCGTTGATGGTAAAGCGCGCTAGTTTATTAAGCCTACTCACTCAAAAGAACTGAGTAAATAGGAAGGAAGACGGCAGTTGAGCGCGGTGATGCAATGTTAAACCCAACAACACGACCAATGATGCTGCGCCAGAGGGATATTGATCTGGAGGCCCTCCACAACCAAACTCCCGACACAACAACATTTCGCGCATCGTACCCGGCACGTACATCGCAACACAACTGCTCAGACCTGTCCTCCGTACGGCTTCACCAGACATCATGCCGGAACACGATGAATCGCTTGGCAGCATGACTTTGTCTGGTGGGTGGTAACTTACGCCGACGGCTGATGTTGTGGCCTACCACCGAGAAAAGCGAGGAAGGACCGAGACCGAGGGAAGAGACCGAGTGTGTGAGGGAATTGCATGATTTAGTTCCCCCATCTCCGTTCCACCAGCGGACGACCCGTCGTACTTCCGCGAGTTTCCATCCTTACATCGTTAACACCACTACAATTCGGACGAAGCGTTCCGCCTCCTCTTTCATACCGCGTACATCGAGGGACTCCGCCGGACTACAATTTGAATGTCTTCAAGGCTAGGGTGAATAGGCTCTTAATAAACTAGTGTGCTTTACCATCATCGATCCCGTCACTGCTTGCTTAGGCGGGATTGCGGTCAAGCGCTAGTTTATAATTAATTAAAAAAAACACTGTTGAGAGGACTTCTAGTAATTTCTAAAACGTTCAGTCTGATCCAGGCATCCTTGGATCGAAAATATAATCTGTTTTTGATATTGATTATCGCTGGTACAGTCAGAAGCAAAAATATGTATACATTGCCAAGGCTCCAAAAATATGTAAACCTCTTTGACTTTAAGACGAAGTGCTCAACTGGAAGAGCATAAAATTGTAGCCACTGGTTCACATCATAAATATGTATACGCTCTGCTTCATTAAATTATGCCCACCACGAAAGGAACAATACTATGTATGCACGCTTCCATCAATAGCATGTATTCACGTGTTGGTTCATAAATTAATGAAGCAATGAGCGTATACATATTTATGATGTGAACCGGTGTCTACAATTTTATGCTCTTCAAGTTGAGCACTTCGTCTTAATGTCGAAGATGTTTACATATTTCTGGAGCCTTGGCAATGTGTACATATTTTTGCTTCTGACTGTACATGGGACACTTAAAAGCGTTGCGATAACAAAAAAAAAATTCTATAGGTACATATATATTTATTACATTTTTTCAAAGTACTCTCCACCAGCATCTATACAAAGTTTCATGCGTCTGAACCAGTTTTCGAAACGCTTTTTCTGGTCCGCCGCAGACACCTCGTTTCTAACCTGCTCGAACACTGACAGCGCATCATCCGGCGACGAAAATTGTATCCCTTTGAGCTGATCTTTTATTTTTGGGAATATGAAGTCACACGGTGCCAAATCAGGGCTGTAAGGAGGTAGAACCAGGAGTTTGCCCGGTGTACTGTCCAGGAAGTCCCTTGTTTTGATTGCGGTGTGGGCGAGCGCATTGTCGTGGTGAAGCATGCAGTAACCCGCGGAGCCCTGTGTTTGATCGCTTGTTGCTCACAACAATGAAAACATCTGTTAAGCATTTGGTAGTATACCATTCAGCGTTAATGCTTCTTTGGTTTCGTAAAGGAATTCACACCAAGTAGCCAGTCAAACTGAAAAAGCTTGCGATCAAAATCTTATCCCCGCTTCCAGATCGCTTCACTTTGGAAGGCGTTGATTCGTTTTGAAACACCCAAACCGTCGACTGGCGCTTCGTTTCTGGATCGTATTGATAAATCCAAGGTTCATCACCTGTAACGATGTCGTAAGCAAGCCGAGACAAGCCTGCTTCAAATTTGTCTTATCATAATATCATGGCATCATTCCACCCGTGCCTGCTTCTGAGCATCAGTGAAATTGTGCGGCACCCAGCGTGAAACTATCCTCCGCAACCGAAGATGCACGTGTAGAATCTCGTGAAGGCTTTCTCATCCAATCTGCAGTTTATGCTGAATTTCTTGATATGTAATTCGTCTATTGTCTTGGATCAAACTTTTCACTGCTAGCACGTTTTCTTCTGCAACAGCCGTCAAAGGGCGACCACTTCTTTTTTCATCCCCCAATTCTTGTGTCGCAATTATTTCTGAGTGACCTGGTATGGGATTTAAAATGACGGGAATAGGTTTCAGGATAGTGAAATAAAATACACTTTGTTTTTATTAATCCTAAATTCTTCTTGATCCTTTACATCCTGAATCATCAAATCTTCTTTGGTCGTTCATATCTTCAGTCGTGTAGTCAAGTCTGGTATTCATTCCATAAATCAGTTAGTTGACCACAGAACATTTTTGGAGAACATGGCTAGTTTAAGCTCTCAAGATTCAATTTACATCGTCGCGAAGCAAACAACTACTCTCCATTGCGAATAAAATTACAACCATTAAACAAACCTTTTTTATAGACTTTTCAACCGATTTTGATTTCTATTGCGTTAGAGACATGACAAATGTTAGCTGCAGCAAGCATTTGGCACTGTAACCACTTTTGTTTTTTAAATTCCATCCTTATGCCAATGGAATAGAAGTCGAAATCAGTTAAATTTCAAAAGGGTTTGTTTAATGTCTAATTTTTCGCTTCGTCTTTTAAGTCCTAATAAACTAGTGCGCTTTACCATCAACGATTGCATAACTGCTTACCACAAGGCTGGATTTCAATCAAGCACTATACTTAAGCCAAATTCGATAAAGGGTAGAGGTATACAAGCCATTGTTAAGCAACCACTTGTTAACACTTAAAAGGCAGATGTTTTTATAGAGAGATAATTTTCATACATGTAATATAACTACTTCATGCTAATATAAAAAGTTTATTTATATATAGAAACTTAGAAGCTTAAGGAAATATGACACACATGTAAGCTAAATCAAATCAAATCAAAATTGTTTATTTCAAATTAACCAACAGTTGGTACTTTTGAACAGTCAATGTCGTCAGTCCAAGAAAAGTGAAGCTAAATTGCACGTTCCAAAGCGTAGATCTCTATAGAGAAGAACGTGCAAGAAACTCCACGGACACTCTTTTTTAAAAGAGTGATGATTTTAATCATAATCTGGATTACATGTCTTCGTTACATATTTCTGTTGCCTCTATCATGTGAGCATAATGTATAATTATAAAAAATAACGAAAAGATAGAAAATTAATTAAGCCCACCGGCAGCTAAGAGATGACCAGTCTCCACTGACGGCCCCCGTTCACGAGCATGACGCGCGCATCAGCCCCACTTAGCTCAACCATTTTGAAGGGAACCAAATGACCCAACAACACGCGCCACCATCAGCAAGACATGTGAGTGAGCATGACAAACTCCCAACTGCCATGCTCGTAATGTCAAACAAGTTATATATATATATATATATATATATATATATATATATATATATATATATATAGATATCCCTTTGGGCACTTTGTTGATCAGACGTGCCGTATAGGTAGTAATTTGTTGATCCATTTTCACTTGTTGATCCGGGGGCCTTTTCTTGATCCGATGCCATCTGCCCATAAATATGTAGGTCCGTTCGGAGCCACATGTGTCACGATGAATAATAATAAGTAATAACAATAATTAAGGGCTGTTTTATACAAATCCACCTTTTTGGCGTCTGGGCAGTTGTTGATCCAATTCAAATGGGCCAATCAGGGCGCAGCATTTGCCAAGGGCGTGAAGCGATTGGATAAGCAGCAGTTACTTTTTTATGTATGTTCACCGATAAATCTCAGACGCCTAGACCGATTTACAAAATTCTTTTTATGTTAGAAAAGGTAAGCTTTCTAAATGGTCCCATAGTCAGGATCTGATGATGGAAGACTAAAGAAATCAAGAGGAACTTCCAAAAATCGTAGGGGCGACTAGTGCATTTCTAAGTATCTTCATTAAGTATTTTAGAGAACTACAATTTGATAAAGGTCTGGTATAGCTGATGATGGAGCGGGGAGAAAGTCAAGGAACTCCTCAATTATTCACAGCAGCTACCTTGAGTTTGTGCTTGATTAATTTGTCTTGATAAGAACTTTACGAAAAGATGGGTTATGACTGTCATGAAGGCTCTGGTGATAAAAACAAAGGCCAGTTCAGGGAACTCTTCAATGGTTAATAGTAGATACCTTGTGTTTGGACTTAATTCATTTATATTGATGAGAACTTTGCACCTATATGGGTTAAAATGATGGTTTGTAGTAAATCTGATGATGAAGACCATAGGCAGTCGAGGGAACTCCTCAACTATTCACAGCAGCCACCTTGCGTTTGTGCTTGATTAATTCGTATTGATAAGAACTTTGCACCTATGCTCGGTGCCTTTGCTTGGTGGTAGGCCATAACATCGCCGGCAGAAGTTACCACCCACCCGACAAAGTCTTGCCGCCAAGCGATTCGTCGTGTTCCGGCCTGATTTCTGGTGAAGCCGTACGGAGGACGGGTCTGAGCAGTTGTGTTGCGATGTGTGCCGGGTACGATGCGCCAAATGTTGTTGCGCCGGGAGTTTTTCGTGGAGGGTCCCCACATCAATCTCCCTCTGGCGCAGCGTTCTCGACGCTCAACTGCCGTCTTCCTTCCTATTCACTAAGATTTTTTAAGTGAATGGGCTTAATAAACTAGCGCGCTTTACCATCAACGATTGCATCACTGCTTACCATCAGGCGTAATTGCAGTCAAGCGCAAGTTTATAATTATTAAAAAAATATATATGGGCTAAAATTAATGTTTGTCGGTCGTGGTCTTCATCATCAAATCTACTACAGATTTTCATAATAATGCATATCGGTGAAAATTACTCATCAATATATATTAATTAAATCCAAATACAAGGGAACTACTGTAAACCGTTGAGGAGTTACCTGAACTGGCCTTTGTATTCATCATCAGAGCCCTAATGACAGTTACAACCCATTTAGGTGTAAAGTTCTTATTAATACAAATTAATCAAGTTCAAACACAATGTAGTTGCTGTGAATTGTCGAGGAGTTCCCTCAACTGTCTCCCGACTTCATATCTACTCCAGATCATTACTAAATTGTAGTGCTTTAAAATACTTAATGAAAATAACTAGAAATGCACTAGTTGCCCGTAAAAATTTTGAAAGTTTTCCTTGATTTCTCTAATCTTTAATCATCAGATCCTGACCTGGTGACTATGGGACCACCCTTTCAAATAAAACAAGAATTTCGCAAACGGGTCCAGGCGTCTTACAGTAATCGATGAACATACATAAAAAAAACACCTCCTCCTTTTTTTGAAGTCGGGTAAACACTTAAATTGCCAAAAGAAAATAATTTTTCTATTGACAATTTAAATTTTATAGGATTTTGACATTGATTACTAACTTTTTTATTGCTATTGCCCGAGGTCGAATCCTTTAGTCTCAACGCCTGCGCTGCTGCTGATGACAATAGTATCATACTAAGCAGTATACGGTGAAATCACGCAGGTATTTACTAACTACTTTTCTCAAACAATCTGCGGAAATCAAACACATAATTTTCTTTTTTAAGTTCAATGACGAATAATGAACAATAATATTTTTTCCCGCGCTATTATAATGTTCTTTTGTTTTTTTCAATAAACAATCTACTACTGTCTATTTGCAAGATAGTCCAAAATTTGAATAAAACCTTTTATTAGTTACCTCCTTGGTATTCCATGTTTCGAATGCAGTTTTTTTTTTCGAAAGAAATTCAAACTAGGACGTTGGAACGAAACGCAAACTCCCTATGTTGACATTCCATGTGTCTAACGCGTTCCAGTACCTACCACAAACCATTATTATTCATTCATCATATCATTATTATTCTTTGTAAGATCTGTCAATATTTACCTGTGTTAACAAATAAATGATTTAATTTGATTTGATTAGAAAACAGCGCTTTCATTCGCTAAAATATAACGCGACTAAGCGAAATTATTTTTATAACACACTTAGGTATGTAACTTTGAGTAGACTGAGAAATCATCCACCAGATCCACAGATCTTTATTACCTTTATTACTTAGTAAGTAGCAAATATGATTTTATTTCCAATAACGTGCGGTTGAGTTTATCTTTTTTAATTTACAAAAATATTATAAATGGGGACACATGTTTATTGTACACACTACGCTAGGATATCTTAATGTTCTTTATGAATTATTTACTGAATGCACTTTTAACTACATAAATCTCGCACTTTTATTTAGTAAAGAACACTTTAAATAATTTAAAACTCCAATGGAAAAATTGAAGCTCAGCTTAAATTTCCCGCCAAAACTCCTGACCCGGGTTATAACATCAGGAAAACATTGTTTTATTTTGAGTACGAGGCTTTTTAGTAAATTATATTACTTTATTTTTTTTTCTTTTTCTTTATTATGTGTTTACTATTTTTTAGTGTATTATTATTGTAATGTGCGTTCTGTTTGGAAGGAGTAAACAATTTTTCTTTCTACCTGATTAATACCTAAAAAAACCGCTACGCTAAATTCAACCCTTAAAACTGAAACTTAAAATTTAATAATAATATGTATTCGCATATAATTTCTACCAAAGAAGTCTATAGTTAATTGCATGGAGTGTAACCGAGGCCGTCCACACAATATTTTCAGCCCAAAACATGCAGCGCCGATATCGTGTTTGGACTAATTAGATTGATTTCGATTAATAGAGTTTAAAAACTTAATATAAATGGTAAGTTAGAAATAAAGTATAAAAACCCCATACGCAAAATTCAACCTCATTAAATATTAATAACAATAACTTTGACTTCATACTAAACATAATTGATCGACCAGTACGGTATCAGTACATCTTCAGATCAAAATAAGTATTATGAAGTACGAGTAGCTACATGGATCAACATAAGGCAATGATTTTTGAAATATATTTCAAGCCAAAAAGTCTTCGTGCATTTAAAAAAAATAGTCGTTATGGATCCACTAATGCATGGAATTGTTAAAAAATATATATAGATCTTACAATGTATGGAGTATTGCGAATATAAAATATCTAGATTAGCTATAATAAATTCATAACTGATCAACTGTTACGGTATAGGTATCGGATCAAAAGATGTATTACTGGAAGTACGAGTATATAAATGGTTCAACACAAGTAATTGATTTTTGAAATATATTCAGAGCTAAAAAGTCCTCGTGGGTTCAAAAAATTTTGCCGTTACGGAACCACTAATGCATGAAATTGTTGAAAAATTTTTTATCGAGTATAATGTGTGTATAATGTGTGTATAATGTGTGTGTGTGTGTGTATATATATATATATATAAACACCTCTTTGCACACTTAGTTGATCCAGCCGCGATCCCGAACACAATAGACTCCACCTTTAGCACGGAATAACTTTAATCCAGTTGCGTATTTCTCGGGCGGAGTGGCAACGTCACATTCGATTAAGCGATGTTGCCAAACATATTCGTCGATAGGACATTATACTCGATAAAAAATTTTCAACAATTTCATGTATTCGTGGATCCGTAACGGCAACATTTTTTGAACCCACGAGGACTTTATAGCTCTGAATATATTTCAAGAATCAATTACTTGTGTTGATCCATTTATATACTCGTACTTCCAGTAATACATCTTTTGATCCGATACCAATACCCTAACTGTTGATCAATTATGAATTTATTAAACCTAATCTAGATATTTTATATTCACAATGCTCCATACATTGTCAGATCTATATATATTTTTTTCAACAATTTCATGCATTAGTGGATCCATGACGACTACTTTTTTTAAATGCACGAAGACTTTTTGGCTCGGAATATATTTCAAAAATCATTTACTTATGTTGATCCATTTAGCTACTCGTACATCGTAATACTTATTTTGATCTGAATACCTACTGATACCCTACCGATCTATCAATTATGTTTAGTATGAGGTCAAATTTATTGTTATTAATATTTAAAGAGGTTGAATTTTACGTATGGGGTTTTTATACTTTACTTTAATTTCAATTTACCATTTATTTTAAGTTTTGAAACTCTATTCATCGAAACCAATCTAATGAGTCCAAACACGATATCGCCGTTGTATGTTTTGTACTGAAAATACAAAGTAGAAAGAAAATTTGTTTATTTCGCCCAAACAGTACCTACGCACATTATAATAATAATACACTAAAACAATAATAAACACATAATAAAGAAAAAAGAAAAAAAAAAGAAATGTAATTTACTAAAAAGGCTCGTACTCAAAATAAAACAATATTTTCCTGATGTCATAACCCGGGTCAGGAGTTTTGGCGGGAAAGTTAAGCTGAGTGTCAGGTTAATTTTTCATTGGAGTTTAAATTATTTAGGTATAGTGTTGTTTACTAAATAAAAGTGCGTGATTTATGTAGTAAAAAGTGCATTCAGTAAACAATTCATAAAGAACATTGAGATATCGCAGCGTAGTGTGAACAACAAAAAACATATGTATGTACCTCATTAATAATATTTTTGTAAATTAAAAAAGATAAACTCAACCGCATGTTAGTGGAAATAAAATCATATTTGCTACTTAGTAATAAAGGTAATAAAGATCTAAGTACATATATCCGCCGAAGTGCGTTTGCCATTCTGGTGGATGTTTTCTCAGTCTACTCAAAGTTACATACCTACGTGTATTATAAAAATAATTTCACTTAGTCGCGTTTTATTTTAGCAAAAGTAAGCGCAGTTTTCTAATGATTTGTGGTAGGTACTGGAACGCGTTAGACACATGGAATGTAAACTTTGCCGCCGCCATTTCGAATTAGGTAGTTTGCGTTTCGTTCCAGCGTCCTAGTTTGAATTTCTTTGGAAAAAAACTGTATTCGAAACATGGAACAGCAAGAGGTAACTAATAAAAGGTTTTATTTTGATTTTGGTCTGTCTTGCAAATAGACAGTAGTTAAGACTGTTTATTGATAAAAACGAAAGAACATCATAACACTTGTAATTTTTTTTTCTCTATCTATATTTTTTTATCTCTCTCTACTGTTTATATTTTGTATGTATGTATTTATGTATTTATTATAATGTTTTTTTGTGTTTCTCTTTCAACTTCTCTTTTATATCTTTGCACCTACCATGTTTTGTCTCTGCATCACCGTAAGGTAGACTGGTAGAAAATGCCTAAGGCAATAAGTCCGCCATTGTGCAATGTTTCTTTTTGTGCATAAAGTTTTTATAAATAAAATAAATAAATAAAATAATAGCGCCATAGCGCGGGAAAAAATATTATTGTTCATTATTCGTCATTGAACTTAAAAAATAAAATTATGTTTTTGTTTTCCGCGGATTGTTTGAGAAAAGTAATTAGTAAGTGCCTGCGTGATTTCACCGTATACTGCTTAGTATGATACTATTGTCATCGGCAGCAGCGCGGGCGTTGAGACTATAGGATTCGACCTCGGGCCTTTTTTCTAATACCGAGAATGAACTTATATTGGAAATAGCAATAACGAAGTTAGTAATCAATGTCAAAATCCTATAAAATTTAAATTGTCAATAGAAAAAATATTTTCTTTTGGCAATTTAAGTTTTTAACCGACTTCAAAAAAAGGAGAAGGTTCACAATTCGTCGCAATCTTTTTTTATGTATGTTCATCGATTACTTTATGACGCCTGGACCCGTTTGCAATATTCTTTTTTTATTTTGCAAGAGTGGTCCCATAGTCACCAGGTCAGGATCTGATCATGAAAGACTAGAGAAATCAAGGAAAACTTTCAAAATTGTTAGGGGCAACTAATGCATTTCTAATTATTTTCATTAAGTATTTTAAAGCACTGCAATTTAGTAATGATCTGGAGTAGATCTGATGATGGAGTAGATATAAAGCCGGGATACAGCTGAGGGAACTCCTCGACAATTCACAGCAGCTACCTTGTGTTTGAGCTGGATTAATTTGTATTTATAAGAACTTTGCACCTAGATGGGTTGGAACTGTCATTAGAGCTCTGATGATGAATACAAAGGCCAGTTCAGGGAACTCCTCAACGGGTTACAGTCTGTAGTTCCCTTGTGTTTGGATTTAATTAATATATATTGATGAGCAATTTTCACCCATATGGTTTATTATGAAAATCTGCAGCAGATATGATGATGAAGACCACAGACAGTCGAGGGAACTCCTCAACGATTCACGACAGCCACCTTGCGTTTGTGCTTGATTAATTTGTATTGATAAGAACTTTGAACCTTCGTTGGTTAAAATAAAGGTCTGTCGGTCGTGTCCGTAAATCTGATGATAAAGACCAACAGGAGTCGAGGAAACTCCTCAAAAACTTACAGCGTTGTAGTTTAGCACTGAAGAACCAGTACCTAATTGTCGTGCTTAAGCAACAATCAATTATAATCAAGAAACTAAATTTAAGTTGCGTAATCGCGTCACGTCTAGCATTGTTCATACATTCATTTTGACCTCGTAGGAATTTTATAGAAATCGGTTCAGTGGTTTTGTTAAAATCAAAATTACGGGTAAAAATTAAGTACATTAATCAAAATTACGTCGTTTTCTTACAGGCCTTTTCCCAACTATATTAGCACTAGCGTTCATTCTGACCGGATGCAGCTGAACAGTACTTTTCACAACACAAAAGTGTAAAATAAAAAAAAAATACAAAAAAAAAGACAACCGTCTTAAAAAACGCTACAAAGTGAACAAATTCTGGAAGTTGGTGTGTCTTCGGTATTAGTATATTCATTTTTAGAACAAAAAAAAAAACTATATTACAATATCAAAATCGTAAAGTATGAGCAATGCTAGACATGACGCGATTACGCAACTTAAATTCAGTTTCTTGATTTTAATTGATTGTTGCATAAGCGTGACGCGCGGTAGTGTTTGTCCTATATTAAACTTAAATGCTGTAAAATATTGAGGAATTCCCTCGACTGTCTATGGACTTCATCATCAGATTTACTACAGACCATCATTTTAAACCATTTATGTGGAAAGTTCTCATAAATGTAAATGAACTAAATCCAAACACAAGGTACCTACTGTTAACCGTTGAAGAGTTCCCTGAACTGGCCTTTGCTTTCATTATCAGAGCCTTCATGACAGTCATAACCCCTATTTTTGTAAACTTCTTATCAATACAAATTAATCAAGCACAAACTCAAGGTAGCTGCTGTGAATCTTTTAGGAGTTCCCTTGACTGTCTCCCGGCTCCATCATCAGCTACACCAGACCTTTATGAAATTGTAGTTCTTTGAAATACTTAATGAAGATACTTAGAAATGCACTAGTCGCCCCTATGATATTTGGAAGTTCCTCTTGATTTGTCTAGTCTTCCATCATCAGATCCTGACTTTGTGACTATGACACCACTTAGAAAGTTTACCTTTTCAAACAAATAAAGAATTTTGGAAATAGGTCCAGCCGTCTGAGATTAATCGGTGAGCATTCATAAAAAATAAAACTGCTGCTTATCCAATCGCTTCACGCCCTTGGCAAATGGTGCGCCCTGATTGGCCCATTTGAATTGGATCAACAACTGCCCAGACGCCAAAAAGGTGGATTTGTATAAAGCAGCCCTTAATTATTGTTATTACTTATTATTATTCAGCGTGACACATGTGGCTCCGAACGGACCTACATATTTATGGGCAGATGGCAACGGATCAAGAAAAGGCCCCCGGATCAACAAGTGAAAATGGATCAACAAATTACTACCTATACGGCACGTCTGATCAACAAAGTGCCCAAAGGGATATCTATATATATATACAACGTGTAACAAAAAGGGTATATACATACCAAGTGGACGGCCTCTTGATAAGATAAGAAACGATACGGGAAGGGTTCTCTAACCTTATGTTTACATGGTAGGAAGTTATGAATTATTCCAATACATATGATACCAGAAACCGCAGTTTCAAACTGAAATCAATACAACACTAGCAAAAAGCCAGCTGATCGGGGTCATTGAACAGTTCATCAATAAAAACAAACCTCTTACGTACTTGCTTACCCTGGTATTTCTTCAAACAGTGGATAAAGGGTTCCGGATGTTTATTTTTCTTAACATTTTTTTTTTTCGGAAAAATAATTTTACGTACAAATAAGTTTTTTCTACAAAAGCTAACTTTATGTTTGTGAACAACAAACCAAGTCATAAAAATAGGGCGAGTGCGTGCGCTGGAAATCGAAAAACGTCTAGCGGCTTTAGTCACCTACGTAAAACAATAAAAAAACGCAATTTATTTTATAAATGAGTAAACTTATCTAACAAATCGATAGAACCTAGTTGGTAACTCTCTCTCATCTAAAGGGCATTTCCCGGTTGTATCCGCGGCTTTCGCTTTGGAGCCCGAGATCCGCCTCCAGTCCAACCGGGTTCGGCTGAATACCAGTATTTTACATGGAGCGAGTGCCATCTAACCTCCACAATCCAGTTACTGGGTAATACGATATCCCTAGGTAAGACTGGTTGTCTCACAGATCTACGAATGACAGCCGGGACCAACGGCTTAACTAACGTGTTTTCCGAAGCACGGAGGATACACACACAAACACCCAAAGCCGGAACAACTACTTGTAGGTCATACAAATATTTGTTCCGTGCGGGAATCGAACTCGCGACACGCTGTGCAACAGTCAATCGCTTAACCACTACGTCAATCGTGCAGTCAACTACCTGCAATTCACTCAGTAGCTACTCAATCCTACTTCCTACTAATAAAATGCGAAAGTTTGTAAAAATGTTTGGATGAATGGATGGATGTATCCATACATACATTACATTACATAATACTAGCTGCTCCCTGCGGATTCACCCGCGTAAGTTTCGATCCCCTGGGAATATCGAGATAAAGTGTCCTTTATGTTAATCCTGGTTATAAACCATATCTTTGCCAAATTGTATCCAAATCAGTTCAGTAGTTTTTGAGAATCGAGTTGGTAACTACAACACACTAAATAATACCCAATCTATTAACTACAGTCCTATAAATTTCCTTACGTAACTAATTCTTTTCATGTCGGTTGCCATTTGCCATACATAGGTAGGTACTTAGTTTATGAAAAATTAATTACTTAGATAAACGTGCGAAAGAGACTACGAAAAAGGATTTCATATCTGTTCAAATGAACCCAAAATATCATTTCTAAACAACTCATGTGTGTCCTGGTACAAAAAAGGTCCCCATGAGTTCCGTAGATAAATTAAATTTTAGTTAGTCTTTGCGTATTCACTTCTGCGATATAAAAGATTTTGCCTTTTGCAAAAATATTATAGCTTAAAACTCAGCAGTAGATAGATAGAGTACAGTATAGTCTTAATTTACCTTTTCAAAATAAATAAAAAATACGCAGACGTACTAGGAGTGCAAGAGATACGAGGATTGTTATCGCTGAATTAAACAGCGGTTCCACAATCACAGAACCCTAATTGAATGTCCTAGCTCAAACATATGAAATTGAATACGATAAAATATTATCTCTCAGTCGCGTGCGCCGGCGGCGTGCATTTTGTGAGAGAGATGACAATGTTTCCATTGTTTTTGTCCGTTGTTCCACACATACATTGTTGCTGTGTGAGTGACTTTTGAACGCGCCGAAAGAAATCATGTTGAACATGATAAAATATTGTGTCTCGGTCGCGCGCGCCGTCTGCGTGAATATTTTAAGAGAGATGACAATGTTTTGTTCCATTTGTCTACTATCTTTGGCGAAATATTTTAAAACGCCGAAACAGAAATTAAGTACCTAAATAAATAAAGTTCAATTTTTCATAATTCCTATTAGTTCAGTACAGATCTAAGATTCGAACATTACGGTCGCATGCGCGTTTCGCGATTTTTGTGTTGTGAACTTGTGACGTGTGTACAATCATGGCCCTTAGCAATACTGAATATTTTGAGATGATCTTGTGTGTCGGGCAAGAGGATGGTAATGTGCGTGCTGCTCGCGAACTTTATCGTCAGCGATTTATCGATGGTAGGGCAGAAGGTGAGCGTCGACAGCTCCCTTCGGTGGCGTGTTTCCATAGAATGGTACATCGTCTGCACCAAACTGGTTCTTTTCACGCTCCTGGATTAGGGGGTCGCCCGAACACTACCGATCCAGATTTAGAGGAAGCCGTACTCGAACATTTCGAAAATAACCCACGTACTAGTACTCGGCGAGCTGCATTAGCGCTGGGTGTGTCTAACCATATGCAAGTATGGCGAGTGTTGAACAATGACGGTCAGCACCCATACCACTTCCGTCGCACCCAGGAACTGACACCTGCAGATTTTTTGCCTCGCGTGCCCTTCTGCGAGTGGTACTGCGGTCAGGTAGCAGCTTCGCCAGATTTTGGCTCAAGAGTACTGTGGACAGATGAAGCGTCATTCACAAGAGCTGGGATAAGCAACATACATAATGACCATGTTTGGTCTCACGCTAACCCGCATGCTTCTACGGAATCGTCGTTTCAACACCAATGGCGACTAAACGTGTGGGCTGGTATTGCGGGAGAAATTGTCGTAGGACCAATTTTTTGCCGCACAGCCTAAACGGTCAAAATTATTTAAATTTTTTAACCAACGAATTGGACGATGCTCTCACAGAAAGCCTATCAATTTTAGGTTACGCTAATCTCGTGATGGGCAACAATTTAATCTTCCAACACGATGGCGCTCCAGCACACTATGCACTTGATGTTAGGGAGCATCTAAATATGCGTTTTCGTCAGTGGATTGGGCGCGGTAGCAGACATGTACCTTGGCCACCGCGATCTCCAGACCTAACTCCATTAGACTTCTTTTTGTGGGGGTATATTAAAAACATAGTGTATGCAATGCCGTGTGACACAGCAGAGCAAATGAGAGGGCGAATCGAAGCCGCTTTCAGGACAGTGACACCAGACATGCTACGGAATGTCCAGGTGTCGATACACAAACGAGCGACCTTGTGTGTACAGTACCAAGGGCGTCACATCGAACCACATCTCTAAAAAATGTAAGTTAATTAAATTATTATTTTTAATTTTCATATTTATTTTGCTGATTGTTCGGACTATGTTAAGCTATTTTTGAGGCAAAATTTAAGTAGGCAGGTAGGTACAAATTACCGGGCGGGCCATTGTCAGCATCTCATGGACGCGCGCGTCGCAGCCGCGCACAACAACACTACGGAGGGTCAACAACATTCCAAGTCACTTGCTAATATTACAAAACATTTCTTCTGTAATTCTGATCGCCTAGTACCTGTCTGCCTACATATTGTTGAAACGCGTGGCTGCGACGCGCGCGTCCATGAGATGCTGACAATGGCCCGCCCGGTAATTTGTACCTACCTGCCTACTTAAATTTTGCCTCAAAAATAGCTAAACATAGTCCGAACAATCAGCAAAATAAATATGAAAATTAAAAATAATAATTTAATTAACTTACATTTTTTAGAGATGCGGTTCGATGTGACGCCCTTGGTACTGTACACACAAGGTCGCTCGTTTGTGTATCGACACCTGGACATTCCGTAGCATGTCTGGTGTCACTGTCCTGAAAGCGGCTTCGATTCGCTCTCTCATTTGCTCTGCTGTGTCACACGGCATTGCATACACTGTGTTTTTAATATACCCCCACAAAAAGAAGTCTAATGGAGTTAGGTCTGGAGATCGCGGTGGCCAAGGTACATGTCTGCTACCGCGCCCAATCCACTGACGAAAACGCATATTTAGATGCCCCCTAACATCACGTGCATAGTGTGCTGGAGCGCCATCGTGTTGGAAGATTAAATTGTTGCCCATCACGAGATTAGCGTAACTTAAAATTGATAGGCTTTCTGTGAGAGCATCGTCCAATTCGTTGGTTAAAAAATTTAAATAATTTTGACCGTTTAGGCGGTGCGGCAAAAAAATTGGTCCTACGACAATTTCTCCCGCAATACCAGCCCACACGTTTAGTCGCCATTGGTGTTGAAACGACGATTCCGTAGAAGCATGCGGGTTAGCGTGAGACCAAACATGGTCATTGTGTATGTTGCTTATCCCAGCTCTTGTGAATGACGCTTCATCTGTCCACAGTACTCTTGAGCCAAAATCTGGCGAAGCTGCTACCTGACCGCAGTACCACTCGCAGAAGGTCACGCGAGGCAAAAATCTGCAGGTGTCAGTTCCTGGGTGCGACGGAAGTGGTATGGGTGCTGACCGTCATTGTTCAACACTCGCCATACTTGCATATGGTTAGATGCACCCAGCGCTAATGCAGCTCGCCTAGTACTAGTACGTGGGTTATTTTCGAAATGTTCGAGTACGGCTTCCTCTAAATCTGGATCGGTAGTGTTCGGGCGACCCCCTAATCCAGGAGCGTGAAAAGAACCAGTTTGGTGCAGACGATGTACCATTCTATGGAAACACGCCACCGAAGGGAGCTGTCGACGCTCACCTTCTGCCCTACCATCGATAAATCGCTGACGATAAAGTTCGCGAGCAGCACGCAGATTACCATCCTCTTGTCCGACACACAAGATCATCTCAAAATATTCAGTATTGCTAAGGGCCATGATTGTACACACGTCACAAGTTCACAACACAAAAATCGCGAAACGCGCATGCGACCGTAAAGTTCGAATCTTAGATCTGTACTGAACTAATAGGAATTATGAAAAATTGAACTTTATTTATTTAGGTACTTAATTTCTGTTTCGGCGTTTTAAAATATTTCGCCAAAGATAGTAGACAAATGGAACAAAACATTGTCATCTCTCTTAAAATATTCACGCAGATGGCGCGTGCGACCGAGACACAATATTTTATCATGTTCAACATGATTGCTTTCGGCGCGTTCTAAAGTCACTCACACAACAATAATATATGTGTGGAATAACGGATAAAAATAACGGAAATATTGTCATCTCTCTCACTAAATGCACGCCGTCGGCGTACGCGACTGAGAGATAATATTTTATCGTACTCAATTTCATATGTTTGAGCTAGGACATTCAATTAGGGTTCTGTGATTGCGGAACCGCTGTTTAATTTAGCGATAACAATCCTCGTATCTGTTGCACTCCTAGTACATTTGCGTATTTTTTATTTATTTTGAAAAGGTAAATTAAGACTGTACTGTACTCTATCTATCTACTGCTGAGTTTTAAGCTATTATTTTTGCATAAGGCAAAATCTTTTATATCGCAGAAGTGAATACGCAAAGACTAACTAAAATTTAATTTATCTACGGAACTCATGGGGTGTTTTTTGTACTAGGACACACATGAGTTGTTTAGAAATGATATTTTGGGTTCATTTGAACAGATATGAAATCCTTTTTCATAGTCTCTTTCGCACGTTCATCTAAGTAATTAATTTTTCATAAACTAAGTACCTACCTATGTATGGCAAATGGCAACCGACATGAAAAGAATTAGTTACGTAAGGAAATTTATAGGAATGTAGTTAATAGATTGGGTATTATTTAGTGTCTTGTAGTTACCAACTCGATTCTCAAAAACTACTGAACTGATTTGGATACAATTTGGCAAAGATATGGTTTATAACCAGGATTAACATAAAGGACACTTTTTATCTCGATATTCCCAGGGGATCGAAACTTACGCGGGTGAATCCGCAGGGAGCAGCTAGTATTTAAATGCGAAAATTTGTAAGAATGTATGGATACATCCATCCATTCATCCAAACATTTTTACAAACTTTCGCATTTTATTAGTAGGAAGTAGGATTGAGTAGCTACTGAGTGAATTGCAGGTAGTTGACTGCACGATTGACGTAGTTGTTAAGCGATTGACTGTTGCACAGCGTGTCGCGGGTTCGATTCCCGCGCGGAACAAATATTTGTATGACCTACAAGTAGTTGTTCCAGCTTTGGGTGTTTGTGTGTGTATCCTCCGTGCTTCGGAAAACACGTTAGTTAAACCGTTAGTCCCGGCTGTCATTCGTAGATCTGTGAGACAACCAGTCTTACCAAGGGATATCGTATTACCCAGTAACTGGATTGTGGAGGTTAGATGGCACTCGCTCCATGTAAAATACTGGTATTCAGCCGAACCCGGTTGGACTGGAGGCGGATCCCGGGCTCCAAAGCGAAAGCCGCGGATACAACCGGGAAATGCGCTTTAGATGAGAGAGAGTTACCAACTCGGTTCTATCGATTTGTTAGATAAGTTTACTCATTTATAAAATAAATTGCGTTTTTTTATTGTTTTACGTAGGTGACTAAAACCGCTAGACGTTTTTCGATTTCCAGCGCACGCACTCGCCCTATTTTATGACTTGGTTTGTTGTTCACAAACATAAAGTTAGCTTTTGTAGAAAAAACTTATTTGTACGTAAAATTATTTTCCGAAAAAAAAAATGTTAAGAAAAATAAACATCCAGAACCCTTTATCCACTGTTTGAAGAAATACCAGGGTAAGCAAGTAAGTAAGAGGTTTGTTTTTATTGATGAACTGTTCAATGACCCCGATCAGCTGGCTTTTTGCTAGTGTTGTATTGATTTCAGTTTGAAACTGCGGTTTCTGGTATCATATGTATTGGAATAATTCATAACTTCCTACCATGTAAACATAAGGTTAGAGAACCCTTCCCGTATCGTTTCTTATCTTATCAAGAGGCCGTCCACTTGGTATGTATATACCCTTTTTGTTACACGTTGTATATATAGTATGATAGCGATTCTGCTACCTGTCCTTTAAAAAAATTACAAAGATAATAGTTATCTTTGGTCATAAAATAATTTTGACTAATAAGTACATTCATTAGAGTCAATAAATTCAAATTACATCTATATCTAATTTTGTTTTCGGTCTGTGACAGGCCATTGCCATAAGGAAAGGCAAACAAAACTATTTTATTTACATTTAAGGAGGCTAGATTTTCAAAATATTTCTTAATTTTTACACTGTTTGCATTTCCCCTTCTCCCAATCAAAATAACAATGGTTGTGGATGGACTGTAATTACCACTTATAACTTTTTCTATAATATTACTGTAAGATGCTTCAGGCGTACAATAATTAATTACTTGGTCATTTAAATGGTGTTGTAGTGTATGACCCATATTTTTACCCATTTCATCGCAGTACATTAATATTTTATTTCTATTGTTTTACAATTTATTTGTTATTATTAATTCTTCTTTGTTTGGTGTGGCGAGGGAAGTACTGCTGAGACTGTCAAACAACTCCACAGTATGAGTCACTGATGGTGCAGACTCATTAGATACAGCTGACCGTGAACAGCCCGATGGACCATGATTACAATCAGGTGTTAGATTGTTCGTTAAAGAGTTGAACATTCTCTCGTTCTCACTACACAGGTCCACCAGACCGTTCATTGCCAGAATATACTCTCCCATTTCCTTTTGAGAAATCTCATATTTAGATATAATATTATTCAAGGAATCCTGTAAGCGGAGAGTCTCTGACTGTAATTGTTGAATTTCAGCCTCATAATTATTTTTAATGCTATCTAATCCATCAGCCAGAGACAATAATAAAATTCAACCTCAACATCCCCTCTGAATTTTATATTGTCTCAAAATAAAATTTTAAATCAACTCTATAAACCCAAGACATAACTTTCAAACAGTAACTTCAATACACTCCCTATCTATAACAAACTCCCTGTCTATAAACTCAATAACAACCCATATCATAATTCCCTACCTATCATTACATTCTACATACTATACAATATGTAAAGAAAACCCTGTCCGATCCGTGAAGGTATTGTTAGGTATCGATAACTGATTATAATAATGCCTACAAAGCCGGTCTAAACTTAAAAAAAAAATCCCCCTAAAAAAATAAATATTATTTCGAAAAAGCGAGGTAATTTAATGCATGTGCGGTAGACAACACGTTAGGCATACATCCGCGGGTGGCGGGGCAGGGCACACGGCACGTGGTCGCATCGCTGTTCGCGCCGTCACAAATGGTGTTGTCACTTTTTAAAAATTACCAAATTTTGGGGAAGTTCGAATTAATTCGCGACAAAAAAAAAGATGATTTCAAAATTCATTAGTATTGTTACTATGATGATTATGTAAAATTTAATATTTTATTTGGCCATGTGTTTACCTGACTCTTATTATCCGATGTGACGTGGTCGCGTCGCTATTCGCTTAAAATAATACCGGAGTTGTCACTTTTTTAAAAATTACCATATTTCGGGGAAGTTGGAATTAATTCCCGGGAATAAAAGATTATTTCAAAGTTAATTAGTACTGTTACTATGATGATTATATAAAATTTTATATCATATTTGGTCAAATGATTACCTTACCTTTATTATCCTTATGGGTCGGACAGGGTTTTCTTTACATATTGTATAACTATCTTCCGATTTCGATCACCTCCATACTTTGCAAAATTATGGAGCGTGTGTTGAACTGGCGCCTCTTGGCATACCTGGAAGGTAACGATCTCCTCAGTGACCGACAGTATGGGTTTCGCCGCAATCGGTCAACTGGGGACCTACTAGTGTATGCCACCCACTTGTGGGGCGAGGCCCTCGAGAAGAATGGGGAAGCGATTGCTATCTCCCTTGATGTCTCGCAGGCCTTCGACCGGGTATGGCACGCTGGCCTTTTGAGTAAGCTTCCAGCGTACGGCATTTCCCCTAGCCTGACTGGCTGGGTAAAAGACTTCCTGACTGAACGGTCCCTCCAAGTTGTTGTCGACGAATGCTCATCTGAGCCCATGTCGACTAATGTTCCTCAGGGTCTTTTTTTATTATTTTTTTTATATATTATAAACTAGCGTTTGACCGCAATCCTGCCTGATGGTAAGCAGTGACGCAATCGTTGATGGTAAAGCGCACTAGTTTATTAAGAGCCTATTCACTCTAGCCTTGAAGACACTCAAATTGTAGTCCGACGGAAACACCGCCGCTGGCAAATTGTTCCAGTCCCTCGATGTACGCGGTATAAAGGAGGAGGCAAAACGCTTCGTCCGGATCGTAGTGGTGTTAACAACGTAAGGGTGGAAACCAGCCGTACGACGGGTCGTCCGCTGGTGGAACAGAGATGGGGGAATTAAATCATGCAATTCCCTCGCACACTCCCCAAAATGCATCCTATAGAACACCGAAAGGCTGGCTACTCTACGCCTGTGCTCTAGACTTTGGAGACCAACTCGAGTTAGATCAGGGTCACCAATCGGCCTCTTTGCACGTCTCTCCACTGAATCCAAAGTGGCCAGGTGACATTTGGCAGCACCAGCCCAAATGTGGCTGCAGTACTCCACACATGAAAGGACCTGTGCTTTGTATAACATTAGAAGCTGCCCAGGTGTGAAGTACTGCCGGACCTTTGACCGACCCATAAGGATAATAAAGGTAAGGTAATCATTTGACCAAATATGATATGAAATTTTACATAATCATCATAGTAACAGTACTAATGAATTTTGAAATAATCTTTTTTTCCCCGGAATTAATTCCAACTTCCCCGAAATTTGGTAATTTTAAAAAAAGTGACAACACCGGTATTATTTTAAGCGAATAGCGACGCGACCACGTCACAGGTGCCGCGTGCCCTGCCCCCCGCCGCCCGCGGAAGGGGTTGCATATCGCACATGTATTAAGTTACCTCTTTTTGCGAAATAATATTTATTAACAATCGCTGGTATACCATCCGGACCACTAGCCTTATTCACGTCCAGACGACACAGTACTTTCAGAACCTCCTTGTTCCTAATGCATTGAAGCTCCGCAATGAGGTAAATTAGGTGGAGTAGCACTGCCAGTATCAAGACGCGAATTATGGGCAAAGAGAGAAGCAAAGAGACCTGCTTGCTCTCTCGCCGTATGAGCCAGTGTTCCATCAGGCCTAACCAGCGGAGGCAGTGAGGGCCGACAGAAGTTCGCCTCAACCGATTTGGCAAGGGACCAAAAGATCTGCTACCGGATGGCTGCGCAGATAACTTGTTGCCAATATGGGTAATGCGGTCGAAGCGAGCCTTCTTGAGCGCCTTCTTGTAGGACTTGGCAGCACGGTTAAGGGCTCTCTTCTTTGAGCTTAGATCCGGAGCTCCGCGGTCACGAGCGTCAACCCAGGCGAGAAATGCCGTGTGCTTACGCTGTTCAGCTTGTACACAATCGGCATTGAACCATGGGCGAGCCGAGCCACCGACGGGCACGTCATTGAATGGGCGCATAAAATACTCCATAGCTTGACGCACCACATCGGCTATAGCGTCCGCACAGCTCGACGGATTGTCATAAGAGAAGCAGATCTGCTGCCAAGTATAAGACGCAAAGAAGTGGCGCATCTCATCCCAATCCGCTGACCTGTATCGCCATATTCGCTGTTCACCACGAGAGTCGTGATCTGGTGGGGAGAAGGACGATACAGACTTCACCAGACAGTGGTCTGAAGTTCCCAACGGTGAGGAAACTGTTACAACACATCTGTCCGGATCAGTGGTCAGCAGAAGGTCCAAACAGTTGGCAGTATGGCCATCCACATCAGGCACCCTAGTCGCTTGCTCTACCAGCTGGGAAAGGCCCATAGAAAGCGCGAAGTTTCGCGCTTCTCTCCCAGCGTGGTCGGTCCTCTGGTATGGGAAGAGCCAGTTCTGGTGGCAGGCGTTGAAGTCCCCCAGAGCGACGAACTGAGCGTCAGGGTGCCGATGCAGCGCATTGTCAGCAACCTCACTGAGGTGGTCAAATAATCGAGTTGTCTCCTGATCACCGCTGTGCGATCGGTAGACACAGGTGTAAACAATTTTGTCCACACCAGTGTCAACCAGCAGCCATAGGGACGAGAAGTGAGGGTCTTCGAGGTGACGGAGGCGCCGGCAACAGATGTCATTGCGGACATACACACAAACCCCGGCACGCTGCAGGAAATGATGCTCCAAAGAGTATCCCGGGTAGCCGAGGTATGCCGCATCAGTCGGACATCTGATCTGGGTCTCCGTCAAGAAAAGTAGGTGGGGCTTTTCAGTCTCAAGGTGGTGATGGACTGCATCGATATTGGAGTGCAAACCTCGGATGTTTGAGAGGTGCACTATGAACGAGAGGACGTGCGCCCGCTGTGCACACCTACTTTTTCTTTTGTGACTTTTCATGTTTAAATACTGAGTGAATAGGAAGGAAGACGGCAGTTGAGTGAAGTGATGCAATGATAAACCCAACAATGCGACCAACGATGCTGGGCCAGAGGGAGATTGATCTGGAGACTGTGGGGACGCCCGAACCCCCCCAGGGATCGCCATCGGGTCCTCTCGTCCGGTCGCCAACCGGCACGATGGGGCCACCCTGGGATTTTTAGCAGTTGGCGGGGCAGCCTTTCGTATGTGGCTGGCACACTACTTGGGCCCCCAACTACCTGCGGTCGGCAAGCGGATAACCGTGCTTCGGATCCCGCTACCCTCCACGAACAAACTCCCGACACAACACCATTTGGCGCATCGTACCCGGCACACATCGCAACACAACTGCTCAGACCCGTCCTCCTAACGGCTTCACCAGACATCATGCCGGAACACGACGAATCGCTTGGCGGCATGACTTTGTCTGGTGGATGGTAACTTACGCCGGCGGCTGATGTTGTAGCCTACCACCGAGAAATCTGTTCTCTCTGCAACTCTATTCCTGCTGCATATTAACGATCAGCTGATGCCCGTTATTTATGGGTATGCACATGACAGTACAGTTGTAGAGAGATACCTGCCGGACGCTCGGGCTAGTAGGGAATCAATCCGGTCCGAAAGAGAGGCCATGGTTGAGCGAACGAGTGTTGCACTACAGGCAGTCTACGAATGGGGCAATGCCAATCTTGTAGCATTCAATGCCGCCAAAAGACAGGTGTGTCTTTTCACCGCCAAAAGGAGCCCGTTCACTTTGGCTCCTACTTTTCGAAATATGTCCTTGGAGTGTACCGACCGCCTTCAGCTTTTGGGAGTTGAAATTTCCTCGAACCTTAACTTTGGGCGGTTCATTGAGTCCAAGACCAAGGTGACTGCCAGGAAACTTGGCATTATCGCAAAGGTCCGGTAGTACTTCACACCTGGGCAGCTTCTAATGTTGTTCGACGTAGGTGGCGAAGGCCCTGTACATTATCGACAAGATCAAATCTGCAGACAACAAAATAAAGACTGTGTGGAAAGTTATTAATATATATTATTTATTTATTTTACACCAAACAAATATCGAACAAAACAATCAACACAAAAAAAGAACATACAATGGGCGGCCTTATCGCTAGTGGAGACTCCACATGGTCCCAAAAGCTCTAACGTAGAGGTAGCCCAAGAGTTTGTGAATTATTTCACCAATATACCTCTTAGGACAACGGAAGCTCTAAATTCCTCCCCAGAAGGTTGAATTTCAATTCAAACATATAAACCATACTAGCTTTCCGCCCGCGGCTTCGCCCGCGTAGAGTTCGGTTGTATCGCGCTTTTTAGATTTCCCTCGGGAATATCAAATTTTTCCGGGATAAAAGGTAGTCTATGTTAAATCTCAGGGTCTAAAGATTGTCTGTACCAAATTTCATCAAAATCGGTTTAGAGGTTTAGGCGGGAAAGCGTAACAGACAGACAGACAGACAGACAGACAGACTGACATACAGACAGACATAGTTACTTTCGCATTTATAATATTAGTATGGATGACAGTCATAAAGGCTTTCCGGCAAATAAAGGTCAAAATAACCGAAGACCTGTGGGGAATGTCTGTTAAAGTATGCACAGCTATAATTGAGACCATAGCACCATACTTAGCTTTCATATTTAATTTGTGTGTGGATCAAGGCGTCTTTCCAGATATAATGAAATACAGTAAGGTAATACCACTTTTTAAATCCGGTGACCATAAAGGACACCAATAATTACAGACCCGTATCGGTATTGCTTGTTTTCAGTAAGGTGTTTGAAAAAGTTATGCTTAATCAAATGCTTTATTATTTTAACAGCAATACAATCTTCCACGATCAACAGTATGGTTTCACCAGAGGACGTTGTACGATTGACGCTAGTGTCACTTTATTAAAACATATATTTGCAGCGTGGGAAGAAGCCCAAGATGCGATAGGGATTTTTTGTGACCTCTCAAAGGCTTTTGATTGTGTCAATCATGAAACCTTACTTTTAAAGCTTGAACATTATGGGCTGGGTAAACTTGCACTCAGCTTGGTAAAATCTTATTTAATTGATAGACAACAGCAAGTTCAGTTAAATGGTGTCAATTCTCCTGGTTTGAAACTCAAAATGGGTATACCGCAAGGCTCAATTTTGGGTCCGTTCCTCTTTTTAGTATATATAAATGATCTACCGCATCTATTAAAAAACAACCACATATTGTATTGTTTGCTGATGATACTTCGTTAATTTTTAAAATCAATAGGCGTTGCTCAAACCTTGAGGACGTAAACAAAGCTTTACAGCAAGTCCAAAATTGGTTTACTGCTAATAATTTAGTACTAAATGCAAAATGACTAAGTGTATAAGATTTGCGTTACCAAATGTTACAAGTACTTACTCCGATATAGTATTGAACAAGGAGAAACTCGAATTCGTCGAGAACACTGTTTCCTGGGGATCACGCTTGACTCGAGGCTACAATGGGGTCCTCATTTAACATCTCTGGCAGGACGGCTTAGTTCAGCAGCATATGCTGTCAGAAAAATCGTCAACTTACTGATGTAGATACTGCGAGAATAGTCTTATTTTAGCTACTTTCATAGTATCATGTCATACGGTATTTTGCTTTGGGGACGGGCTGCAGACATAGTCAATTTTTATTCTGCAGAAAAGAGCTATAAGAGCCATATATAATCTCCGCAGAAGCGATTCTCTTAGGAAACATTTTAAAGAAATAAACATCCTTACGGTCTCTTGTCAATACATTTACGAAAACATTGTATGTTCGATAAAATATTGGCCTTTTTAATAAGTGACAGGCACAATTTTAACACTAGGAATAGAGACAACTTAGTTCAACCTCGGTTCAGACTGGCTAAAGTAAATAGTTCTTTTATGGGGTACTGTGTAAAATTTTATAATAAAATACCGCTAGCGATTCAACAACTCAATGAGTCTAAATTTGAAACATGAAGTAAACGCACGCTATGCAAACAAGCATATTATAAACGGGAAGATTATATTCTTGATAAAAATGCTTGGCTAAATGCCAGTCCTGCTCCACAGCCACAGACAATTTTGTAGGTTTGGAGGAGATACCATTCCCCCTTTTTGTTGTTTTCCAAATATTCCTTTTTTATTTTTATTTGTTTATTTCAATTGTGCACAAGATTTTGCTACCATGATTTTGCAAGTTATATAGTATTGTATAATGTAAAAGCACTTTTCAAGTTTGTGAATGTGAGGCACCATGGACTATGGTTTGTTTTTTTATATATATAACTTGTTTGACATTACGAGCATGGCAGTTGAGAGTTTGTCATGCTCACTCAAATGTCTTGCTGATGGTGGCGCGTGTTGTTGGGTCATTTGGTTCCCTTCAAAATGGTTGAGCTAAGTGGGGCTGATGCGCGCGTCATGCTCGTGAACGGGGGCCGTCAGTGGAGACTGGTCATCTCTTAGCTGCCAGTGGGCTTAATTAATTTTCTATCTTTTCGTTATTTTTTATAAATATACATTGTGCTCACATGATAGAAGCAACAGAAATATGTAACGAAGACATGTAATCCATATTATGATTTTAAAAGAGTGTCCATGGAGTTTCTTGCACGTTCTTCTCCATAGAGATCTACGCTTTGGAACGTGCAATTTAGCTTCACTTTTCTTGAACTGACCGACATTGACTATTCAAAAGTACCAAGTGATGGTTAATTTGAAATAAACGATTTTGATTTTGATTTTGTACAAAGCACAGGTCCGTTCGTGTGTAGAGTACTGCAGCCACATTTGGGCTGGTGCTGCTAAGTGTCACCTGGCCACTTTGGATTCAGTGGATAGGCGTGCGAAGAGGCTGATAGGTGACCCTGATTTAACTCGAGATGGTCTCCAAAGCCTAGAGCATAGGCGTAGAGTAGCCAGCCTTTCGGTGTTCTATAGGATGCATTTTGGGGAGTGTGCGAGGGAATTGCATGATTTAATTCCCCCATCTCCGTTCCACCATCGGACGACCCGTCGTACGGCTGGTTTCCACCCTTACGTTGTTAATACCACTACGATCCGGATGAAGCGTTTCGCCACCTCCTTTATACCGCTTACATCGAGGGACTGGAACAATTTGCCAGCGGCGGTGTTTCCGTCGGACTACAATTTGAGTGTCTTCAAGGCTAGAGTGAATAGGCTCTTAATAAACTAGTGCGCTTTACCATCAACGATTGCGTCACTGCTTACCATCAGGCGGGATTGCGGTCAAGCGCTAGTTTATAAATTATAAAAAAAAAAAAACATTCAGCAGCAGAAATATATTCTGCTTCCGTACTGGAGAGAGCAGTGACAGAGTGTTTACGAGAACACCAATGTATAGGACCACCACTACACATAACTACAAAACCAGTTGTAGATTTCCTAGTATCTGGATCACCTGCAAAGTCTGCATCACAGTATGCTGTCAACACTGAACTATTCCCATGTAGATACTGAATACCGGAAGACATAGAGCTTTTAAGATATCTAAATATGCTTTTTATATTTGCGAAATCATTTAAATTAGGACACTCTTGGTGTCTACTACAATAGGCAACATGAAATGAAACATCTGGTCTAGTTTTATTTACCAAATATAATAAAGACCCTATCAATTGCCTATAACTATGCACATCACTACTATTACTTTTCCCCTCTTGATGTGTATCAATTAAAATGTTTGGAAATGCATTTTCTTTCAAGTTACTGTATCCAAAATTCTTCATGAATTGTTCAGTATAGGATTTCTGATAAATATTCAAATAATTTTCTCCAATTTTTCTATATTATCAAATCTTCTAATTACAAATTCCTTTTTAAGTCCTCAGTTATCTTATTTAATTCTTTTCCACTATTTCCAATTAGAATCCTATCATCAACTTAGACTGCTAAATAAATTACTTTTTCTTTACTTAAAAACAAACATGGATCTAATTTTAGTTGTTGAAAACCTAGTTTCTTTAAAAATTCAGTTAACCGCTTACTCCACATTAGCGGTGCTTGTTTTAGTCCATAAAGATATTTCTTTAATTTGCATACTTTATTTTCACCAAAATTGTATCCCAACGGTACTACCCATAAAAATGTCTTCATTTAACTCCCCATACAAAAATGCTGTCTTTATATCAAACTGCATCAACTGTAAACCCTTCTGTGCAGCTATCGAAAGTAACAATCTGACACTCGTAGTATTCACCACAGGACTATAAGTTTCTTTATAATCAATATTATATTTTTTCTAGAAATCCTCTAGCCACTAGTCTTGCCTTGTACCTCCCTCCCGGTTTCACTGTAAAAATCCACTTACTAGTTATTAATCTTCTATTTCCGGCTTTAGATTTATCAACTATTTCCCAAGTTTTATTTTTCTCCAAAGAATCATTCTCTTCTTTGATCGCTTTTTCCCATAAACTTCTCTGGTCACTTTTCAACACTTCATTATAAGTTAAGAATGGCGTTTCTAAATCGTAATCTTTCAATCTTTCCGGTAGCCTTCTATCTCTCTTTGGCAAAATTCTATTACTAGTTTCTTCAACAGACTCTTCTGCATCAACATACATATCATTTCCATCCAATATATTCTTATTACTCAATAATTCTTCTCCCATGCTATCTTCAAAGACTTTATTTTCTTCACCATTATTTTGTTGTTCTTCTTCAAAAGTAGATTTCTTCAGTATCAATATTTTCATTCAAACTTCCCCTCTCAAAATGAAACATTATTTTCTTCATTTTCTTCAAATAGTTTATATATATCACTAACTTTTACACTTTTGTTACACACCTTTAAAAGTTCAGACACATCTTTGGCACTGTTATTAAATGTCACATCCCTTGAATACAAAACTTTCGATTCTACAGGATCCCAAATCTTATATCCATTATTTGTAAAACCAACTAACAAACCCTTATTACATCTGGAATCTAGTTTATTAAGTTTAGTGTTTATTTTAAAATATGCCAACGAACCGAAAATATTTAAATGTTTTAAATTTGGAATTCTATTGAACCACATTTCTGCTGGCGTTCTCTCATTGATGGTGTTAGAACATCTATTAGTTAGGCACGTAGCTGTAACACCGCTTCACCCCATAGACATTTTCCAATTTCATGTCAAATAATTGGGCACGCGTTCTTTCCATAATAGTTCGATTTAACCGCTCAGCTTTACCTTTTTTGTTACAATTACTTACCGAAAATTGTGGTTTTCCTAAACAAAATTTTGAATAATGTGTATTGATTTTGCAGAACACACAGTTACATTTTTCCGAGCATTTTGTACTTTTGTGTCCATTTTTCAAGCATTTATAGCATGTTACTGTGTTATTTCCTCCTTTTTCTTGTAAAGATCTGCAGAATTTAGCAACATGTCCCTTTCTACCGCAACTGAAGCACGTTTTAATTGTTAAAAATGTTTCACCTTCTGTTTGTATTTTTTCGTTGTATTTTTCTTTGATTTTTAACTCTAATTGTATTCTCGATGTCCAGTTTGTCATATTCCTCTCATCTGCATTTGTGTACTCCCATGCAGTTTAAAATTTGACATCTCTTTCGGCAAAGCACACATAACTGTCATTTCACTTAATTCCAAACCTATACTTTTGGTGGATGAAACAATGTTCATTAAATCGACATTATCTTCAAGTATATCATTCTTTTTAAATTTATAATTATAAAAATCTTGTAATAAGTGAAACTGTTGCGTGTCTTTATTTCCTAGAAATATTTGATCGAGAGTTCTTAAAACATCTTTTTTTGTTTCACTGTCGATTATTCTTCTTATGTATTTCGCATTGACTGAATTGATAATGATATATTTGGCTTTTGCATATTTGCAGTTAAAATCATTATCTTTTCCTTTCTCATCCAAATTTTCCAATACACAATTTAGGCCTTTTCAATAAGTTTCTTTTACCAAATTATATAGTCTGTATTTGTATCTAATTTTGATAACTCGTCCGCCATTTATGATTAAAATTTTAACACATGATTTTTAAAATGTAAATCTTCAGGGCTTCTAAAAACATTTTCAATTGCTAGCTTACTGCTGCACCCATTCTGGGCCCATAACCTGTTGTTATGATAAAATTGAATTTGGATGCAGTACCTTCTGGGATCCTTTTCGTTGTAAAAACTTCAAAAAATTAAAACACTATCATAATTCACTTCGACATACTTTACTTTTCATTTCATGCTTTCAAAACCAAAACTCTATAAAAAACATTATAATATCAAATCATATCTATAAATTTAAACATTTACTTTTGACTGCTTTTTTACTACTCACAAAACAACACAACATTTTTCTCCTGTCTACCGAATCTGTCTTTCAAACTTAAATATATTTAATTTCTTTATAAAAGTCATCAGCCAGAGACAATAATAAAATTCAACCTCAACATAACTTACCTCGTCAAAGGGCTCTATGGTCTCCAGCTCATGTTTGTACTGGGTTCGCAGGTTTACGGGACTCAGTGTTTTCGGAGAATTGGAACTCTCAGATCGTGAATAATATCGTTTCACGCGGATTTTGCTCCGGCTACGAGCCCCTGATGGTCCAGGCTGTGGGCCCGAGTTTGTCAATGTGAAAGCTCGTCCATCACCGAATCTGTGAAAATATGTTTTATTCAGCAAATTTCCGATCTTATACAACCGTCTTAATTTTAATTTAAAGATATCTTTGGTTATAAATATCTTTAAACAATGTATGTTTTGTAGTCTACTTGAAGGAATATACTGCGTGGTTGTGGTAAATAATTAAACTGTATTTAATTATAATCAGAGTTTTATTACTTAAGATTCAACGTGGACAAAAAGGAACGGGAAGAGACGACAGCTATAAAAACTACAGAGGCGCCACACGCGTCCTAAACAAAACTAATTTGGTTGCGTTCCCACTCACACTAACACTACTTCATTGTATTGAATCTTTTTTATTTTGTGCACAGCGAATCCTTTAGATCTCATTGTTATTATTCAGTGCTTGACCCCCTTCAGGCTATCGAACTGAAAAAAAAATGAATTATGCGTTCTGTACTTTATATCTTATACATTATATCAGCTGGTCTAGCTCGGGGTGACGAAAGATTCGTCTATTGGAGAGCGAAATGAATGTATATTTCCCTCTACAGCTGGAAATGGTTGCCAGTGGGAGGTGCTTTTACGTAAGACAGAATACTTTCAGATCCTCCGGTGTGAAGTGAGGTCATTATTCTAGATTTGTTGGTGTTGTTTGATATCACCGAACAATTTTCCTCTCATCATCATCAACCTTTTCCTCTCACATGACTGTTACTCAACGATTCCATGTTCAGATTTATTAAAAAAAAACTGTATTATAAGAAACATATTACCAGGGACTAAAATTAAATTTCAGATCTTAACTAAAATTACGAATACAGTATTTACAAAGTGAGTTATTCTAATATGCCGTTTGGACCAAGCTAATCTACATATATTCTGTAGTCGTTTGAATTGAGTTTGTAGTTCGAGTATTCTGACTTAACCGTAGCTTAGGCTCTTCCGTAACCGAAGATCTGGTTCCAGGAGTCATGCCAATTCACTGGTACATTAGCGTATTGCAGAAAGAATATATGGCTCAAAACCACGAAGGTGGCGAATTTCGTTTGGAAAGAAATTATAGTATCGAATCCTTATTAATTGACAAAGATTTATACTGTTAATGATTGAAATTGCTTTTATTTATTTCTACATTATTATTATTTTGTTATAATCCGTTATTTTATTTAATATTGTAAAATTAACTGCGGAAAGTCATCCCCGGGAACGCGTCCCTAAGTACTATTGCCGGAAAACCCGCACCGAAAACACGAAAGTAATTGATTTAATTTCATTTGTTAGGCTAAATTTAATACTTATTTCCTCAAAAAGGGATAAATTGATTCAATATTCACATATAAAAAAACTTTTTTACAAAAAAACAACCGACTTCCAAACAAGTGAAAAATAACTAATTTCGGAAGTCGGTGTCTTTGGTTTTGAATATTCGTTTTTTGACACCGACTTCCGAAATTAGTTATTTTTCACTTGTTTGGAAGTCGGTTGTTTTTTTGTAAAAAAGTTTTTTATTTTACACTTTTTAATTGTTAAAAGTACTATGTATTCAGTTGTATCCGGTCAGATCGGAAGCTGACGCAAATATAGTTGGGAAACGACGTAATTTTGTTTACTTTAATTTTTACCCGTAAGTATTCCCTCAACTGCCTATGGTCTTCATCATCAAATTTACTGCAGACCATTATTTTAACCCAATGGGTGCAAAGGTCTCATCAATATAAATGAATGAAGTCCAACCACAAAGTGGCTACTGTAAACCGTTGAGGAGTTCCCGGAACTGGACGTTGTCTTCATCATCAGAGCTCTTATGACAGTCACAACTCATCTAGGTGTAAAGTTCTTATCAATACAAATTGATCGAGCCCAAACACAAGGTAGCTGCTGTGAATTGTTGAGGAGTTCCTTCGACTGTCTCCCGCCGCTATCATCAGATCTACTCCAGACCTTTATGAAATTGTAGTGCTTTAAAATGCTTAATGAAAATGCTAAGAAATGCACTTGTCCCCCCTGCAATTTTTGAAAGTTCCCCTTGTTTTCTCTGGTCTTCCACGATCAAACCCTGATATCCTTATCATGGGACCACCTTAAGAACGTCTTTTTTCCAACAGAAAAAGAATTATCAAAATCGGTTCATAAACATCGAAGTTATGCGCGAACAAACATAGAAAAAAAAAGCATATATTCGGTCGAATTGAGTAACCTCCTCCTTTGATGATTGCTGTATTAAATTTGCCAAATAGTTTATCCGGACAATTTGACGTCATCTTTGTGAACGCATCGATAACTGACCAAAATATTTTATTGATGTTATTTCTATTTCAATTTTCTTAGCGTACATCAATATTACATCATTACGGGAAAATGTGTTATTGTTTGTAATATTAGAAATGTTCTTTTTCATCGGTTAATCGGTAAAGCTATCATTGTTTACTAGATAATGACCTTAAAACATAAGCTCTTAAGCTCTCTTAAGCTCTTTTAGTGGCACGTTTGGCAACCTTGTATGCATCGCGATCTTCAGGAGATCCGGTCGCCTGCCACGTTTTGAAGAGGGCTTTCTTCTCCCTTGTCTCCCTCTGGACTGTGTCGTTCCACCACCAGGTCTCCTTGTCACTTTTGCGACCGCCCTTAGACACGCCGAGCACCACCCGCCCCGCACTAGTAATAGCTGCCTGGATCCTGTCCCAGTGATCTTGGACAGATTCACCCTCGGTACCAGCGCACTTGTCGCCAATAACCGAAGCGAACTCCTGGTACTTATTTTCATCAAGCAGCCACCACCGGATCTGGCGTCGGCAGTGCTCACTAGGTGCACCAGTGTAGATCAGCTGCCTTTCCACCGAGTTTCCTGCAGGAACGCCACGGCCACCCTCCGCCTGTGGAGAGTTTTGGCCAGTTTTCTCGCGCGTCCAGTTAGCGTGCTAACGTTCCACGAAGCGAAACGGAGTTTACTGGTTAGGGCTCGCTTCTTCAGCCATGTCCGCCCCTGACACGGTAGCCCTAGCCCACAGGTCACAGGAGTCGGGCGGGGCTCCTGCGCGCCGTTTTGCGGAGGCGCCCTAACTATAACTCGTGCCTTTCTTCTGTTCCTTTCCATATTTTGACGATTTTTGGCTTTTACGAGTGCGACTGCCGTCTGACCACTCAACCCCGAAAGGGAAGCCGACGTCAGAGCCCCGTCCGTATGTCAGCAGGTGCACCGTCTGGCAGGTGGGGTTGACTTGAGTCCCAAAGATGGTGGTGGGACCCCAATGCACACCCACAATTGTTACTGTGACAAGTCATTAATAAAACTTCCTCTATATCAGATCCTGAGCTGGTAACTGTGGGACCCACCTGTACAGTATATCCTTTCAAACAAAAAAAGAAATATGGAAATCGGTCTAGGCGTCTTAGAGGAATCGGTGAACATACATAAAAAAAGATTACGACGAATTGAGACCCTGCTCCTATTTTAACCGACTTCAAACAGGAGGAGGTTACTGAATTGGACCGTATATATGCTTTTTAATGTTGTGCACGGGTAACTTCGTCATTAATGAACCGATTTTGATATTTATTTTTTTGTTGGATAGAAGACATTTCCAAGGCAGTCCCATGATAAGTCGTCCGATAAGACGTCAGGGTTTGATGGTGGAAGACCAGGGAAATCAAAGGGAACGTTCAAAAATTGTAGGGACGGCTAGTGCATTTGTAAGTTTTTCATTAGGTATTTTAAATCACTACAATTTAATAAGGGTCTGGTGTAAATATGATGATGGAGCCGGGAGACAGGCGAGGAAACTCAACGATTCACAGCAGTTACCTTGTTTGTGCTTGAATAATTTGTATTGATAAGAACCTTACACCTAGATGGGTCGTGATTGTCATTAGGGAGCTGATGATGAAGACAAATTTCAGGTCAGGGAAGTCCTCAATAACTTAGTTGTCTTGTGTTCGTACTCAATTCATTTATATTGATTAAAAGTTTTCATCCACCTGGTTTATAATGAAAGTCTGCAGTAGATCTGAAAATAAAGACCATAGACAATCAAGGGAAGTCCTCAACAATTTACAGCATTGACAACGTAGGACAACCACTAGCCACTGCTACTCGCCATGCTGATGCGACAATCAAAAAAATCAAGAGACTAAATTTAAGTCTCGTAATCGTGTCACCTCTAGCAATGCAGGTCCCAGAAATATTTTATAAAAATCGGTTCAGCAATTTGGTATTTAAACAGAAATTCCAGGTAAAAATTCAAGCCAACAAAATGCGTCATTTGCTTGTTAGCCTATTCCCAACTATGTTGGCGGTAGCATCCAGTCTGACCGGATGCAGCTGAACAATACTTTTTGCAACTGAAAATTGTAAAATAAAAACTTTTTTACAAAAAAAAAAAAACTACCGACTTCCACTACACAAACACTACAAAGTGAAAAATAACAAATTTCGTCTGTGGCAAAAACGAACATACAAAACCAAAGACACCATGGTCGTCAACATTGTGTATTCGTTTCGTGTAGTCAGTTAATAAAGCGGCCCACCAAGTTGAATATTTTTTGTAACGGTGGTACGTCAATCTCTAATAGTTTGGTTGGGCTCTGCTGTTTACTAATCAGGGTCACCAGGTACTTCGATCTTCGATTATCCTAGTTTTTATAGGTTTCCCTTTATGTGGCCATTAATCCCTGGCTCTGTACCAAACAGCTCTCTGGAGTTTATGGGAAGTAGGTACTAGTTCTATTTTGATGATCATGAGTGAGGAGTGAGTGTCGGAAACACGGAAATTTACTATCGCTTAACTTCAGAACTAAATGACCTACAGACTTGAAATTTTGGATTTTAAGTATTTCACATACTTACATATATAGCTTACTGGATGACGAAAATTTCTGGGTTCTGGTA
This sequence comes from Sesamia nonagrioides, assembly GCA_017933935.1. NCBI lineage: Eukaryota > Metazoa > Arthropoda > Insecta > Lepidoptera > Noctuidae > Sesamia > Sesamia nonagrioides. The sequence goes on along the minus strand of JADWQK010001295.1, from coordinate 351,018 downwards.
TTATCCAGAGGTTCTTAAATAGGGGCCTGAAAATGCAACGAAATGGTTCTGGTAAAGGATGGTACGGCAGTGTTTGCTTCGCGCTCGACTTGGCGGGGGCACTGCCGTGCCTCCTGATATGACTGAGAAACGCCAGGAGGGCGGGACCGAAGATCCGGATATCTTCTCATCACATGAGCATCCATCGTGGGCGGTATTTCATGAAAACGTTGCAAAATAACTATAGTGTGATAACTTTATAGTTCGATTCTTATTATTTTAACTACTTATTTTTTTGTACAGACACTTAGATCAATTTAATAATGATAATCTCAGATTAAAACAGATATGAGTCACTGGGTTTGAGTATGACAAACACACTCGATCGAAGCTTAAGCAAAGGCTAATGCCCGCTCCAACGGTCGCTCGCTTTGTCAAACGCAACTCCCGTCGGTTTTACCATTCGCTCCCCGCTCTTAATAAAAGTCATAATTTATCCGAATACCGACCGATAAATCGACTTAAAAAAAAATAGTAGAGTAATTTACGGATACGGATACGTGGCATACGTGATACTGATACGATAAAACAGATCACAATATTTAAAATTAACCAGTTACGCGCCGTTAAATATAGTATAGTAAAGCCAATCCCTTGTTGTTTTGGTGGTAAGCGTCCGACTGAGAGCCCTATTTGCCTAAGGTGTTCTAAATAGGGCTCAATGGGCTGGTCTGGCTCAAAGTAAAAGGAGGCAAACGCGACCTCCCAGGCACTGGTCTGGATCCCCACCACTGAGATGTTATTAGTTTTGGTGGTAGGCGTCTTTAGAAGTGAAGGTTTTTAACAATAATTAACTTCGTTCGTGTGTGGAGTACTGCAGCCATATTTGGGCTGATGCTGCAAAATGCCAGTTGGCTACTTTCGATTCAGTGGAGAGGTGTGAGAAGAGGCTAACTGGCGACCCAGATTTAGCTCAAAACGGTCTCCAAAGCCTGGAGCACAGGCAAAGGGTAGCCAGCCAGTCGGTGTTTCTATAAGATGCATTTTGGAGTGTGTTCCCCCATCTCCGTTCCATCAATTATTGCATCACTGCTTACCACCATCAGGCGGGTTTGCGGTCAAGCACTAGTTTGATCTTTTTTCTCTTTTTCATCACAATCTGTTCAATGGTTTGGGAATCCATAGAAGAACAACGCACACACATTGGCTTTTATTCATATGAATGGATTATAATATAATCAAGTAATATTTTGAACTTACGCGTACGATTGGTCGTCAAATCTGTTGGCGGAAGTGTTGCGCCTCCGCGTATGTAAGGAGTGGCGCGTGTCGCGGCGGGCCGCAGCAATGATGTACGGCCACATGATAGTGCAGCCGATGTGCTCCCTTGTCAAATAACCTGAAACATGTTATGGGATTTTTGATATGGCAGAATGAAGCAACTAGACAGAAAAAAATGTTGACTTAGAAAATACTTTCACTAGAAACAAACTTTATTTCAACATAAAGACAAAATTTTAATTAAAAGTTTCAAAATGAGAATTTAAATGTATGTTATTCTATTTTGCTCTTAACAACACATTTAAATGTCAGAGAAAACATGTTTTGTATGTACCTATGCAGAGTGTAACTACCACAAAAAGAGAAAAAACGGAAGGAAGACGAGGGGTTATTAATTGGTCAATACAGGCTGTTAGTGTAAACACTGGTGCTCATGATATCAGTGGTTTGGTTTCACTTTCAGAACGTAAATTCAATAAAAAGAAAACTATTTTTTGTTTCAGTAAAATGTCCCTTTTTCACGAACTTATTTTCACACTAGCCGCTAGCAGATCATATATTTCGTGAACGCCAGGGTGAACGACCGCGCCTCGCCGACTCGCGACCACGCCGACTGCGCCTCGCCGACTCGCGACCACGCCGACTGCGCGCGCGGCGCCGCGGCCCTCTTCGTCTCGTCTCCCCTCAGTTCGGCGCAGCCACGATTTGAAAAGGACGTGCCCACTGCGCGTAGTCGCAGCGCAACGCTCGCGACGCGAAGTCCGAAGTCTGCCCGCCACCGCTCATTTGTCGTGCAAAGTGCGTCTTATGTGTGTAGTGTATGTATGTGTGTTATGTAGTGTAATATTTTGGCGTGGTGCCTACGCTCCGCAGGCCGGGTGCGGTGAAGCCGAAAGGACGCTGTTCTGGACCCAGCTCGAAGGATTGCTTCGCGGGATTCCGTTATCCCAGGGAATCGTTCTGGGTGGTGATTTGAATGGTCATGTGGGTGAGAAGTGTGGCGAGTTTGAGCGTGTTCACGGTGGCTTTGGGTACGGTAGCCGCAACGCGGAAGGAGACAGCATTCTCCGAATGTGTGCGGCCGCGGACCTTGCAATCGTGAACACCTACTTCAAAAAGAAGCCGGAGCACCTTGTCACCTACCGGAGCGGGCGAAGCGCTACCCAGATCGATTTTCTACTAACTAGGAGGCACCACATCGGCAAAGTAGCCAACTGCAAAGTCATACCCGGTGAGAGTCTCACTGCACAACACCGTCTCCTTGTCATGGACCTGTACATAAAGGCCCAATGTAGACGTGTAGAGGACTGTCGGCGCCAGATCCGGTGGTGGCTGCTTGATGAAAACAGGTCCCAGGATTTTGAGTCGGTTATTGGAGACAAGTGCGTCGGAACCGATGGAGAACCTGTGCAAGACCACTGGGACAGGATCCAGGCAGCTATTACGGGGGCGGCGCGGGTGGTACTCGGCGTCTCTAAGGGCGGCCGCAAACGTGACAAGGAAACCTGGTGGTGGGACGACACAGTCCAGAGGGAGACTAAGGTGAAGAAAGCCCTCTTCAAAACGTGGCACGCGACCAGATCTCCTGAAGATCGCGACGCATACAAGGTTGCCAAACGTGCCATCAAAAGAGCTGTAGCCAGAGCCAGACGAGACCACTTGCAACCTCTCTACGAGAAGTTGGAGTCGTCTGAGGGGCAAAAGCTCATTTACAAGTTGGCACGTTCCAGGGTCAAAGCGGCACAGGATATATCCAAGTGCCGTTGTGTAAAAGACCCTAATGGCAACCTGCTATTCGAGGACCTCGCGATGAAGGAGAGATGGCGCTCGTACTTTCACGAGCTGCTGAACAAGCAGCATCAAGAGGTGCAGACACCGGAACACCCTCCGAACCTTCGATTAGTGCCTCTGATAACGCCTGAGGAAGTCCAAACGGCTCTTCGTCGTATGGGGAATCGGAAAGTTGTCGGAGCTGACGGAGTCCCCATTGAGGCCTGGAAGGCGATGGGTCCTCGCGGTGTGGGCATGTTAACTAACTTTTTCAATCGCGTGCTCCTGACCGGCAAAATCCCGAGCCAATGGAGGCTGAGTATCATTACTCCAGTCTTTAAAGGCAAGGGCTCGGTTCAGGAGTGTGGCAATTATCGCGGTATCAAGGTCATGTCCCACACCATGAAGATCTTTGAGAGGATCCGAGGACCGAATCCGGCAGGAGTGTGCTGTCTCGGAGTGTCAATATGGGTTTCGGTCAGGGTACGGAACCATGGACCCTATCTTCGGACTAAGGATCGCCATGGAGAGATACAGATCGAAGAACACGCCTCTGCATATGCTCTTTCTAGATATGCAGAAGGCCTTCAACTGTGTCCCTCGCGGGGTGATCTGGTGGGCACTGAGGTCCAAAGGGGTACCTGAAGCCTATGTTGACATAATTCGAGACATGTACCTCAATTGCGATTCCGTTGCTAGAACCGCTGTTGGCGACAGTAAACCCTTCCCCATCACCGTCGGAGTCCACCAGGGATCCTTCCTTAGTCCGTTTCTGTTCAGCATGATATTAGACGTCTTGTCGGACAGCATCAAGGACTTACATGAGCACCCTCCCGGGCTGCTCATGTATGCTGACGATTCGCGCTGGCGGACGCCGACAGGGAACGGTTGGTGCGGCGTGTGAATGCTTGGAGGGACTCGCTTGAGAACGGAGAAAACCCAACGTGGCGAAGACCGTATACTTGGCCAGCAACACGACAGACCCCATGTCTGTGCGCATAGGCGGTGACATGTTCGAGTGCACAGAGCAGTTTAAATACTTGGGGTCTGTGCTTCACGCGTCCGGCGATATTGATTCCGACGTCAAGGCACGTATTTCCGCAGCTTGGGCGAAATGGCGTGAGGTGACGGGTGTTGTTTGTGACCCCAAAATGCCGGTTAAGTTTAAGGGGCAGGTCTATAAAACCATCATTAGACCTGTTCTCCTATATGGCAGTGAGGCGTGGCCTGTGCTTGAGCGACACAAGCAGGAGCTGCGTGTCACGGAGATGAATATGCTGCGGTGGATATGTGGAGTTACGCGGAAAGACCGCATCAGGAACTCCCGCATCCGGGGCAGCCTTCGTGTCCGTGACATTGCAGACAAACTGCAGGAGGGTCGCCTACGCTGGTACGGCCACGTCTTACGCAAACCGGCATGTTACGTGGGTAACAAATGTCTTGCCATGGCGCCTCCGCCGGGCCGGAACAAGCGGGGTACACCAAAGAAGTGCTGGCTTGGCGTTGTAAGAGATGACATGCGTGCCAACAAGCTCTTACCACAGGATGCTAAAGATCGTGCGAAATGGAGGAGAATGTGCAGGAAAGTGGACCCCGGGCTCCAACGCGAAAGCCTCGGATGCAACCGGGATAAACGCTGAGATGATGATGATGGTGACGTCGCATCGTATCTATGAGTTTACGGCCGGTATCGAACAGAAACTTAGTAAAATTTTTGAAAGTTTCGTTTATTTATTTTTCAATTCAGATAAACATTTTTATAATTAAGAAAACTACCTATGGTTTTAGAGTCAATGGTTTTTACCCTTCCAGGCTATATATTATACAATGAGAATTCCAAAACACGTTATATTTAGTTTATTACAATTTAATGTCAAAAGATGTAACACCAAAAAATGTAAAGGAAAAAATGTATTTATTAGTTCACTTGAACACTTTATTTGTAAAAGCCTTTTTTCTTCGTTCATAATAAAACAATCTGACACGCCAAACGCCTTATCAAAAAGGGATTTAAAAAAGTATATTATACATGTATATGTAGTATGTCAAATTACGTCTGGTGCTGCCTAAATTGACAGTAGTAGACTAATATTTATCTTCTGTCCTTTTCTTAAAGAAAGAAATAGAAAAGTATGCATTGAACCTAAATTTAATTAGTTATCGTTACTGCGTTGTCGAGGTCAGATCGTTACATGTAAAATATTTTCGCTTAGACTGGAAGCCGACCCAAACATAGTCGGAAAAGGCTAGGTAGCTGACGGTAAGTCGCAGTCGCACAGTGTTAATATAATTTAATCTTATTCTAAAACATAGGCATGTCTATATCTGTTCTACGGCCAAAAGAAGTCCGTTCACCGCCAAAAGGAGACCCGTTCACCTTGACTTCTCCTTTACGAAATGTGTCCTTGGATTATAAATACCAACCGCCTTCAGCTTTTGTAGTTGATTTCCTCAAACCTTGGGCGGCTCATTAAGTTCAAAGCTAAGATCGACTGCGACTCAGTTTTGGATAAGAACAAACTCCAAAGCCTGATGTACAGACATAGGATAGCCAGTCTTTCGGTGTTCTATAGGATGTATTCTGGAGAGTGTACGCGGGAATTGCACGACGTGTCGGCGAGAATACGGCGAGGTGCACCCTTACGTTGTTGACACGCCTACGATCCTGACGAAGCGTTTCGGCCCGTCTTTTAGACCGCGAAGGTATAGAAGACGGGGCAATTTGCCTGTGGCGGCTTTCCTATTCGATTATAATTTATGTGTCTTAAAGGCTTTACGAGTCCTCGAGTGGAGACCGCGTCTCGGCAAACGTAGCGTGGGACGCCCTTGGGCGAGATGGAGCGACGACATCAAAAAGATGGCTGGTAGTGGCTGGCGGAGAACTGCTCAGGATCGAGCTTGTTGGCGTTCCATGATGGAGGCCTATGTCCAGCAGTGGACGAGTAAGGGCTGATGATGATGATGATGATGAAAGGCTTTACGATCAACGATTGCTTCACTACTTACCAGAACGCTGGATCGCGGTCAGAACTAAACAAAATCGGAAAGACACAACGCAACTAAAAACAATACGAATATGGCAACTAAATCACAGGTAAAGCTCAAAATATCTGATAAAAGTAAAACAAAAAGGGTACCTACCACAATCGACCACAAACTATATTATATTATATGCGTTATCGGAAATTCAAATTTAAAAAAAAATCGCTAACATGCAGAGAGACACACAATTTCTTGCATGCTCTACAAACATGCGTAATGCGTGACATGAGTGAGGGAGATATAATACATATTTTCGGAAGCGGAAAAAGCGTATGAAAATTTGCAACACCCGACACTCTCGTAGTGTTCGCATTGTAAACATACATCTTTCAGGATGCGTAAAGATTGTACTCGGTGGATCAAATAAGGTAACTTTCAGAAAATATCAACTTATTCTCCGTAATTATTTATCCAAACATTTGCAATAAATTGTTTGTGAAGAAATACACCTCATCAAGCTTTGCATCAATGAGGAGTCGAATGCCATTGATGGGGAATTCGTTCAATAAAACGTGCTCTGGGAAAGCGAATTCGCCCTCCATCAGATGTGACTTATTAAAGAAACTCTACGAATTTGATATCAGAATGATCAAACGAGCAAAGTATCTTCTGGGCTTTGACGTCTCATTCCAGTTTAGTGTAAATACGGTTTTGTGTAAATACTGATTTCTCCCAAACGGGTTCAACTAAAGGCGGGGAATCAATGTAGTCGTCGCATTCTCTGTACTTGCTTGCCATTCTATGTACTTGCTTTCTATGAAGTTTATAGTCTAAGATACGTATGTAAAATGACCTTCACCGATTGTGTAACCGGACGAAATGTGTTTTTTTACACAAATGAAAATATGTTTATGTAAGTAACTGTGATAGGTTGCCTAATGAAATCCTGTCAAGGATATTTTTAAATAATTATATAACGAAAAAGAAATGCCTAGCATTTTCTTGTCAAGGCTATAGGGTCGCTTAATTTAAACAGGTGATTAAAAATGGTATATTCACCAATCGAGTAACCAAATATATTATATATCAAAATAAAGATATTTTTTTACGATTACGATGGTATACGAATGCCAATGAAAAACTTGTCAGAAATTAGGGTTTTCAAGCGTTAAAGTTTGAAAATTGTACACGGTTGGAAGTGAGCGAGAAAGAAAGCCTCTATTCCATTCAGCGCAATAGACGAAGATGCGCAATATTTTTTGTTGTAATGATATCCAGCATGGTAGTATACAATTTGAATCAAAACTTTTAAATTTTATATAGCCTAAATTTTCCTTTGTTAGATATAAAAAGCTGCGGCGTAATCACAATCTGTAAATGCGTGAAAATGAGGTAGATTTTTGCATAATTGTAATCCGATCTTGACGCCAAATTACTACAATTAATTCAATCGATTTGTTGTTGATTTTTGTTTCTTTTCAAACAAGTTAATTTTAAATAATTTATTGCAAGGCATTTTTCTTGGTGTTACAGCAAGTGGCAAATATTTGTCAATACCCCGTATACCGGATTTTCTTTTTGTAAAAATTTCTTATAGGTTAAAAGTCTCTGTGAAATAGTACATTATGGTACTAGTGTGTAATCATCAATACACACGTATATCATACGACGTTTTTCAACACACTTGTGAATAAAATAAAAACAAAAACTCATTTTATTTGGTACTTTCATATTTCTTAACAATTTCATAGAATGGACCGTGTATGGTGAATAACCTCGGTATTGATCGTGATCGTGATAGGTATCTTCATTAAAAGCATCTGGCCGTGGTTCTCTGTGTTTTACGGTTACATTTGTTAATTCTTGTATCCTACAGGCACCTGTTACACCAAATATTCAGCAACCTGAAAAAAGGAAACAATAATTAAATTGAACACACGACACAGGCTGAAGTCGCGTAGATACTTATTTAAAATTAATTTAACTAACCTTAGTAGCCAGATATTGGTTATCTGAAGCTTCTTTTCTAAATTTTTCAATATCGTCAGATGACTATGATTTCTTGCTTCTAAATCTATCGGATAGTGTCTTTAGATAAGCTGACAAATTAGAGTATGTTTTCAAGGCCACTCCATTCTTTGTTCACATTGTACTTTTTAACATTGAGTATAAACACCACAAAGAGCTAGGTTTGTACTTAGAAGATAATTCTTTAAAGTACGCCATGAACACATTTTCTGAAAAAGACTGAGTATTCTTTCTGTTTTGCCATTTTATGAAATTTTAACACGATATTAAATATTTTTCCTTGGAGTTTTCAGGTAGTAAACTTTGCATACCGTTAAGGGCTTCACATCTTATATCGGGCGGTGTACAACATAAATCATTTTTTTCGCAACTAGTACTTGTAGACATTTTAATTAATAAATAACTATAATATTAATTGCAAGAGTGAAATCGAGTTGTGAATAATGTTTCACTATCGCGGGAAAAATAATTAGTTTTCCTATGCGCGCGCATTGCAATCGGCCACAGACTAAAGGAGTGAGGTTTTTTTTTTATTTTCCGCGCATAGGTTTTGCGCCTATACTGCCACGTACAAAATGGGGGAATTTAAACTCTTATTACAGAGAAAACAAAACTTATATATGAGTGAAAGTTTTATTTATTAAACACGTACGAGAAAAAATTATCTATCTATATAAGAAGTTGCATGAAATGAGCAATAGGAACATTAATTTATTTGTTGTATTGAACAAGTTTTCTTTTTTTTTTTAATAAATACTTAAGAACAAAGCTATTCAACCATGAAGTTCAATATAATTAATTAAGGTTGTGATTGAAAGGTTGTTACGCAATTTGGGTGCTGATACTTTTATTATTTTAAACTTCTGATGCACTTGAAGCTACGACAATCTGTCAGGAGTCATTTATTTCGATATGAATTACGAATTTAATTTATAATACGATATATACAAACTTATAAAACTAAATAAATACAAATTAATAAATAAAGCTATTACCCTATTTAAAACTATTATTAATAATGTTAGTTATTTCAAGTACTTTTGTTGCATCGGTTATTTTTATATCAAAATAAGCTGGAGCAGTAGCCCAGATTGAGAGCTTCTGATACATCGTTAACCCATCTTCTGAATTTTCAGCAATTGCGAGTTCTGGATCGTAATTCTCGACCGCAACAGTTGAAGTGGGTATACCATCAGAAACTCCCGGTAAGGAACCAACTAGTCCAGAAAACAATTTCTTTATTATTCTAAAAAACAAAGATGACCCAGCCCTATTTCTATTTTTTTTTTAAATATTCTGTTATAATAGACAATGCGGTGCTACTATTGTATCTCTGTACAAAACCAACCAAGAAGATAGAATCGGCCAGGTGATACAAATCCGTAGGAGATACAGGAGAATCCGCAATAGACGCGTCAGTTCCATTAACCACGACCCTAACAGACACGGATCTCAAGTACTCATAAATTGCGTTAACTGAAAACTTTTGTTGCGTCTGAGCCAATGCATACCTGAGACCGGCGTCATAAAGGTTTCGTGGCTCAATCACACGCCTTCTAGTGAAATTTACTTTAAAATCATTTACAGTGTCGCGCACAATTGGGTCGTAAGTACCTATAGTACGTAACAACAACAGAATTTCTAAGTTTAGCCGATATCGGAATAGTATACGAAATAGCACCTACAGTAACGTTAAATGTAGTTTTAACAATTTTTAAAATTATATACGGGCCTCGAGTTTCCACAATCTCACCCAAGTACAATATATTTCTACTACTAACATATCTCATACTAATAGTACTTTGGATATATGTCTTATAGGATTGTTCATAAGCTAGGGAATAATCCGACTTAAAATAAAATCTAATTGACTTCACTAAGGATCGTTATGATCACCCTCACGCACAACAGCATCTTTGGATAAAGATCCGACGTACACTTTCTGCCATATCATACCAATATCTCGCCAGACTCAAAATCGACCAGCAGAATTTGCGGATCAAACAACATAGCCATAATAAGCCAATTCCGCCGCCGCCGAGTCCATTGCGTCAGCCACTTGTTGATTCGTCATGTCATACTGACTATGATTTAATATGAGGAATGGGGCTTTAACACCACATCTTTCAGCAGGTACACGACAATACAAATGGGAACTTCTATTCTTCAATTCCTCGGCAAGGGATGGATTCCTCGCAGCTGCTCGGTTAACATCCGCCATCTCCGCAGATCTTCGTGAATTGTCTCTTGCATCTAGGACAGGGATACAGCAGTGCACTGTGTACCAAGCTCTTGCCGTAGCAACTCGTAAGTTACCCCCTACATCCTTAACCCACGCGTCGTATCCGTCAGGTACCTTTTCTTTATTATTATAAGCAACGCGAGCCAACATCATCTCCAGGTTACAATGTCGCATATTCGCCGCAACCGGGTGTGCACGTGAAGACGTAGACTTAGTAAAATTCAATTCGAATTCGGGAAAAATTTCGCTCAACCGGCTTTGGTGCAAAGGCGACATCACTGCTCGCGAATATACAACTGGGCGAGCTCTCGACAACTGTTCGGCTATGAGGTCCGATAAGGTCTTCATTAAGTTATTACATTCGTCTGAATTATGGTTCTCGAACTTTTTCTTCAAAATTTCCTTCACGGCATCCTCCTGATCTATACCTCCCAACGCGAGTAGTTTCCGAGACAATTCATTGGACATACGCGGTATCAATACGGTTATAGAACCGATCAAAAACCGCATACGCATAAATAAAACCACGTGAAGCATGTAGTATATCGTGAAGTGGACGTTTTACGGTTTCATTATCGTACACATGTACTATTCCATATGAAGGAGAGGGTCTGTAGACACTGATGGGTATGTAGAATCGTCTGGTCTCTCTTATTAGCACGGCAAATACATCCTGAAGTAATGGATACGACCCCAGTCTCAACTTATGTGTTCTAATCTTCCATTCAGGGATCTTCAGTTCCGCAAACCATCGCAAGTAGCAATAGCCTTCCGAACCAATTCGAAACACGGAGTTCTTAAATACATTAGTAATGCTTCATTCAAGGTAAATACATCGTGTCCAATGTCAATATGTAACTGATCAACGCCAGTTACACTAGGCTTCAACATTATAAAATCACCATCGTAATCAATATACAGTTGGAGAAGTACATCTGATACGAATGGATTCGGTTCAAATTTAGTTAATGCGAAGGTTCTTCTGTGTTCAGGGAACCACAACAAATAACAAACAATATATTTTATAAAACTCAAATATGTAGGTATTAAGGTTAAGGTAAAGGTTTAAGGTAAATTTACATTTAGAAATAATAAAATATCTAGGATTTGAGGTATATCAAACCAATTAAATTTAATAAAAGATAGCGGGAAGACGCCATTTTGTGAAGACGTATTTTATTTTTGCATTACGTTTTATAATAATTCAAGACGAGGCTATCATTGTCTAAGATACCTTTGCCTGCTCAGTGTAAAGCAATGCACTGACAAATTGATCAAACAAACAATTAAATTTAAAAAAATATTTATTACTCACTAGTGAGTTATGGATTTTCTATAATCTATAACTCACTAGTGAGTTATAGTTTTTTTTTTGTCACTGTTTATGGGTGTCATTGTGTGCCTAATTGCGTTGCGTTGAAGACCCCGGGTGGTGACGTACTTTTATTTAGTACTATTTGATTTTTATGTTTCTTGACGTCTGACGAAGAAACATGGTCTTTTATTAAATATACGGATACTTAGACATGAAATCATAAAGTTTGCTTTATGATTTCATGTCTAAGTTGTGCTCACATCATATATTTCTAACCATTTCACGTGCGCATCTACCACTACTTAAAACATCTGTGTATCCAGGGGCCCCAGAAAGTCTACGTGTATTCTGTGTATTGGCGCATCCGGTAACTTCAACGGCGCTCGGGGTGGCGAGGGCCGTAGCTGTTTGCATATGTCACACGAGTTTATCAGTTTTTCTAGCGCTAAATCAATCCCTGGGGACCAAACCCGTGACCCTAGTCTCTGATTTTGTTTTTACGATGCCTAAATGTGAGCTATGTAATTCTAATAAAACTTTTGGCCGCAATTTTTCTGGAAGAACATCTTTATGTCTCCTCATTAAACACCCGTCTTCATAAGACAATTCTGTCTTACACAAATGATAAGGTTTTAGCTGCAAGTCTACTACCTTCTTAGGCCACCCTTTTAGAACATAATCTATAACTAACTGTAATCCCGTACCTTTAGTTGCTTTGCGTAACTCATTTACGGTTATCGGCATGTCGCCTTCGACGACAAAATGAATGTATGATACGCGATCAATGGGAGCGGCGGACGCGGCGGCGGCGTGTGCGCCGATGTTGTCTCCCTCGCTCTCGGTGCGAGCCTGTTCTGACTTACATTGAAAACTCCCCCGTGACAGATAATCCGCGTTATTATCAGCGCTCCGGATATACTCGATTGTGTAATTGTATGCACTTAGAAACATTGCATATCTCTGCAATTTATTAGCAGACACTTCGGGTATCCCTTTATGTTTTCCAAAAATAGTAATCAACGGCTTATGATCCGTGCGTAATATAAATGGGTCCGACCTACTGTATAGATACTGATGGTATCGGCGTATTCCAAATATTATTGCTGTTGCTTCTTTTTCTATTTGTGAGTAGTTCTTCTCGGCCGCATACAACGTGCGGGAAGCAAATACCACCGGGCGCTCTGACCTGTCTTTATCTATTTGGGATAAAATAGCACCCAAGCCACACGGCGATGCATCGATGGTGAAAACTATTTTAGCGTCTGAATTAAAATGGGTTAATACTTGATCAGATGTTAAATATTTTTTTTATTTCTTTGTACACCCGTTGGTGTGACGTAGACCAGACCCACTTAACTCCCTTTTTAATAAGTCGTACAAAGGACTAAGGATACTGGATGCTCCAGCCACGAAATTTCTGTAATAGTTTACCAGGCCTAAAAATGTTCGCAATGTATTTATGTCGGCAGGAATAGGCGCTTCAGTTGTTGCTTTCACCTTTGCTGGATCCTTTCGTAACCCATCTTTGTTTATTATGTAACCTAAATATGTTATTTCGTTTTTGAAGAAATCGCACTTTTCTTTCTGTACAGTTAACCCAGCCGGTTTGCAGTACCATATTTAATTTGTTTAGGTTCCTAAGACCCCCAAGGGTCCGGTTTGTCACTAAAATGTCGTCAAGCAGACATAGGACCCCGTCTAGTCCCGAAAGCACCGTTTCGAGTATAATTAAATAATCCTCGATGTGTGTTGATACATGTGATCGGTTGTGAATCCTCGTCTAAGAAGAATTGATTATATGCTGTATTTAAATCAATTTTTGAGAACTGCTGACCCCCGTACAATTTTGAAAATAGTTCGTGTACTGTGATTAAAGGGTATTGTTCTATTATCAGTTGTTTGTTAATAGTAACTGAGTAGTCGGCACACAGTCTAACCGAACCGTTATGCTTAAGCTCAGGAACTATAGGTGACGCGTACTCTGAGTGCGTAACGGGTTTCAAAACTCCTAGATCCACTAAGCGTGTTATCTCCTCGCTAACCTTGTCACCCAGCGCGAACGCGATTGGTCGGGCTTTACAGAATATAGGTTTGACGTCATCCTTTAATTATAATTTAACACTATATTTATTAAATTTACCGAGCTTGTCCGAAAATAGTTCTGGAAAACGCGATTCCAATTGGTCGACCGTACCCTGCGTACCCTTTATGAAGTTGCAAGGCGTTAACTTAAGTTTAAACCTTGAAATAAAATCCCTGCCTATTAATGGAGGTCCCCCGTTGCGAATGACGTATACGTCCAATGGGTGAGTGTGTCGCGTGTACGTCACCGGTAGGTTTACATATCCTACACATTCCATAATATTGCCGGTATAGCTAAAAAATCTTTTATTGGAATCTACCAGCGGAATATTCCTAAACAAATTTTTATAAGTACCCTCGTATATAACGGTCACCGCCGATCCACTATTTGAAATTGTAAATCCTTCCCGTACAACACTGATATTTACTAACCCCTGTGTGAGTGCGGGTGTGGCTGTGAAGATTGCGAACTGTAGGGAATGACTTATCACAGTGCTGACATTTAATGTCTGGATTTTTACCGAAATGAACCCTCATGTGTGCTTCAAAATTATCATACTTTTGGGATGATTTCTCACATTTGGGACACTTCATTCTAGTCCTTTTTTTGAGATGTTTTACCAGTTCTCTTTGTTTTCTTATTCTCCTAATAATTTCAGCAGGATCCATAGAGCGGTTAACTAGAGTATCATTGTCGGGTGTGAGATTCTGACTGAGCATATCATCGGCTCTGATTTCTGCTACATTTATTTCAAGTATTTCATGATCATTGGAATGACTTTCTGCTTTCACTGGTTCTTCAATTACGTTATGCCTTTCTTTCAAAACTTGTCACTATAAATTCAATATAGTCTTGTCCAATAAGTAACTCTAATCTTTTTACTCCTTAAGTCACAGTCATTAACATATACCTAAGTTTAGTAGTTACATAAGGGTATGTTGTTATGATTTATTATTAATGGATGCAGTACCTTTGGAATCATGCGATAAATTCTTCAAAAAAATAAAATATAAACAGTTTTTCTTTATTCTCACATGTTATGTTACGATATTTCTTTGTTTAATTCTGTATTACATTTTCAATAAAATCTCTATTTAAAAAAAGTTACAAAAGATCACTTCATGATGCACACTACTTCCAGTTTCAGACTATTATAAAACAAAGAACATTTTTCATCTGTCTACAGAATCTGTCTTCCAAACTTAAATATATTTAATATAAAAATTCAACCTCAACAGGGTGGGTACCTATTTACAATATCACTATATCTGATATTATTTACATTTAAGTTTAAATTACGAACGGAACGCTCATTGTTCACCGTAAAAGTGTCAGTCACATTCACTCCGCGAATATTTTGAAACAAGATTTGCGCACTCATTTGTGGGGCGAGGCCCTCGAGAAGAATGGGAAAGCGATTGCTGTCTCCCTTGATGTCTCGAAGGCCTTCGACCGGGTATGGCACGCTGGCCTTTTGAGTAAGCTTCCAGCGTACGGCATTTCCCCTAACCTGACTGGCTGGGTAAAAGACTTCCTGACTGAACGGTCCCTCCGAGTTGTTGTAGACGGATGCTCTTCTGAGCCCATGACAACTAATGCCGGTGTTCCTCAGGGGTCTGTTCTCTCTGCAACTCTGTTCCTGCTGCATATTAACGATCTGCTGATGCCCGGTATCTATGGGTATGCAGATGACAGCACAGTTGTAGAGAGATACCTGCCAGATGCTCGGGCTAGTAGGGAATCAATCCGGTCCGAAAGGGAGGCCATGGTTGAGCGAACGAGTGTTGCACTGCAGGCGGTCTCCGAATGGGGCAATGCCAATTTTGTAGCCTTCAATGCCGCCAAAACACAGGCGTGTCTTTTCACCGCCAAAAGGAGCCCGTTCACCTTGGCCCCTACTTTTCGGAATGTGTCCTTGGAGTGTTCTGACCGCCTTCAGCTTTGGGAGTTGAGATTTCCTCGAACCTTAACTTTGGGCGGTTCATTGAGTCCAAGGCCAAGGTGGCTGCCAGGAAACTTGGCGTTATCGCAAAGGTCCGGCAGTACTTCACACCTGGGCAGCTTCTAATGTTATACAAAGCACAGGTCCGTTCGTGTGTGGAGTACTGCAGCCACATTTGGGCTGGTGCTGCCAAGTGTCACCTGGCCACTTTGGATTCAGTGGAAAGACGTGCAAAGAGGCTGATTGGTGACCCTGATCTAACTCGAGTTGGTCTCCAAAGCCTAGAGCACAGGCGTAGAGTAGCCAGCCTTTCGGTGTTCTATAGGATGCATTTCGGGGGGTGTGCGAGGGAATTGCATGATTTAATTCCCCCATCTCCGTTCCACCAGCGGACGACCCGTCGTACGGCTGGTTTCCACCCTTACGTTGTTAACACCACTACGATCCGGACGAAGCGTTTCGCCTCCTCCTTTATACCGCGTACATCGAGGGACTGGAACAATTTGCCAGCGGCGGTGTTTCCGTCGGACTACAATTTAGTGTCTTCAAGGCTAGAGTGAATAGGCTCTTAATAAACTAGTGCGCTTTACCATCAACGATTGCGTCACTGCTTACCATCAGGCAGGATTGCGGTCAAGCGCTGGTTTATAATATGTAAAAAAAAAAAAAATCGTCTCTTTCGTCGTCATGTGCAAAGCTCCTCGTATTTGTAGCGGTGATATCTCTCCGTTCTAGAACGAACTTCTAATACAGATAAATCAACAAGTGTTACCGCTGCGCCCTCGTTCAATAGTGATAGCGTCTCGACATCAACTATAGCTCCAGTTGACACTGGAATCACTTTTAAAAGCTCACGCCGGTCACGTAGTTCCTGTTTTCCGTCCTTTGGGCTACAAGCAGTAGGTACTCATAATCTGGCCTGATTGCGCGTCACCGAGTCGATTTGTGAGGTGGCGCGTGTAATAGGGGGTGGTGTACCCTCTCACAATCTAATTGTAGTGTTATTTATTTATATTTTTTGAGACAACGAGGAAGAACATTTATAGATGCCTCTCAGTTTTTGACAACCGCCAAAGATATATATGAAAAATTAAAAAGAAATGAAATAGGCGATCATAAAATATAATTCATATATATGTAGGGGAAAACCGTCAGGAAGGCGTGGCCAAAGGTTCCGGATAATTGAGTTGTCTTCTCATCCGCATGAGCATCCATCGTGGGCGGTATTTCGAGAAAACGTTGAACAATAACTATAGTGTGATGTTCAATTCTTATTATTTTAACTGTACAGACATTTAGATCACTTTAATATTAAGGGATTACAATGATAGTCTCAGATTAAAACAGATAAGAGCCGATAGGTTAGAGCGCGTGCTTTTCCGTCGGCAGCTGTCAATGATATGACAGCCGCCACCCCTTCAAATCACGCCTACTACTCTATTCGGGGTTACCCGCTCATAATAAACATCATAATTTATCCGAATGCCGACCGATTAATCGACTTCAAAAAATAGTAGAGTAATATTTACGGTCAATTGATACTGATACGATAAAAAAAGATCACAATATCCAAAATTAACCAGTCACGTCAGCCGTCAGCCGTCATAATAAATAAATACAATAAGTTACGTACATCCCTCCAGAGACCGTGTTTACAGGCTATAATAATCCGGGAAGCATACTCGTCTTCCTGAACGCGTTGTTCTTTCTACAGGAGCGTCAGATTCATTCTCTAGTGGTGATTGGGGGGAGCTGCTGCAAAAGGGCTGAGAGAAACTGTCTCCCGCGATCGGTAACGATTTCGACCGGACACCCGTAGCGTGACACCCAACAAGCAACGAACGCTTTGGCCACTGTTTCAGCAGTAATATCAGTAATAGGCACGACTTCAGGCCATCTCGTGAAGCGATCGACTAGGGTGAGGCAATACCGATACTCGCTAGCTGGAGGTAATGGACCGATCAGGACTAAATGGACGTGTTTGAAACGCGCTGAAGGTAAGTCGAGATACCAATTGGTGAAGCGACATGCCTTTTAACCTTCGAGCGCTGACACGTCAAACACCTGGGTGACTTAGAGAGTGTTTAGAAACGAATGGCCTGGGAATTAGTGTACTGACGTCGCAGTACAGTTCGGTAGGTACTACTCCCAGGTACTTGCATCTTCCTAAAGTTAACGTGAAATGCCCATAGATTGCTAGGAAGTTTGTTGATAATATAATTAAACTCTTTGATCGAAATCGGATTTGATAGATGTCCTTGGTAACGTTCATCGTAGCAACAATACTCTGTATTATGGTAGCAAACTCTATAATTTGGTAGGTGTCATCATGTCGAATGAATTTTGTATTTCGGATTTTCTGTAGCATAATGTCTGTGCATTCTGGTCGACCGAATCTGATTTTTAGAGTAGAAATAATTTTGTCTACATTGGAAGAAGAAACCAAAAGAGCGTAGACTGAGTCCCCTCGGGCTTCAAGGTCTTACCAAACAGACCCACCGGTGGGTCCCTGAACACTGAAATTTTATTATATTCGAAGACGCACTAGAGATATTTTATTTAGTCACGGGCGCGCCCCTTTATGGCTTTAGTGAGTCTGGCGATATTGTCGTCGTCAATGTTTTCACTCAGACGTGTGGTCGAAACAAATTGGCTGTAAAATAAAGGCTACTCTTCAGGCTCTTCCGAGAACACTGGTAGTTTTTTAGTGCTATTCTGTTGGGCTAAGAGCTTACTCAGATCTTTGTGCAGGTTGTGTGCCACAGTGCTTGTTGACGGAACTTGCACATCGTTGTGTCGATGAGTGTAAGGTACTATCGTGTCCGCGATGTTCTTAGGTAAACAAACAGGGTTACCTGCCGGTCTCTTGTCCGATTTCAGAGAGGTGCGAGATCCGTACCTATAGTCCTCGTCATGAAACGGTTGTATTTAGATGTCGAGTTTTTCTCCCAACAGGCGAGTTTAGACTACACGCTCTTCAGCGGCCTCCATTGTAGTTGCAGAAGACTTTGTGTTTTCACTGTAGGATATCGTGCTTGTGGTAAACTGAGCGGAAGACAGTGTCAAGGCGGGCGGCTGTCCCGAATAGACTTTGCGTCGCCTTGTCCATTTTGGTCGGGAGGAAGGGCATGCACGACCGCTGTCATCGCTGCCGTCATTGCCCTAGTCGACTTCTCGTTCTTACCATGAGCTATGTCAGTTACCTCGAAGGAACACTTTGTCAGGTCATTGTCGTCTTTTTAGGTCATAAAAGCGTCTAAGCCAGTTCTTGTCGAAAGGTCACCACCTTCTCTTTTCGTAGTTACAAGTCAAGTCCCGTCGAATCTGTTAATAGTTAAAAAGCTTGACCGTCTTCCAGCCAGTCGGTTAGTCGAAGGAGGCTGGACGCCGCGACACTCCCTTTTTAGGAAATTCGGGTGTAAGGCAAAATGTTGTCCTTCATAAACCAAGCATTAAAAGTAAGCAAAGCTAGTGACAAATCCTAAATGTGGTACATTAGTAATTTTAATCGCTGTACCTATAACTTAATATTGCGGCGCGCTGCAATAGTTAGGCAATCTTGTGGAAGAAACTGTAGCAATAAATGTAGGTACATACTGCGTTTCTACTCTAGCAATTTTCTCTAGCAATTACTCCTCGAGTGAACCAATATAACCTATCCACTTTCTGAGTTTAGGATCTAGTGGTGCCGTACCCTAATTGTGTAACTCACTTTCAATCTCAACCCAGCAGGGTAATTGTAGTGTAGTGTCAGACGATCAGTAGCAATAAGTTTCATTCATAACGCGAAAACTATTACTACTATATTATTATGTCATTAAAAATATAAATTATGGGCAAAAAAATAGTTATAATAATAAAACATACATAAGTTTCTAAATTAACCTTCATCATCATATGATTCGTCATTACTGATTTCATCATCTAAAAAGAAACAAAGTTCTAATAACTACATATTACAAAACAAAGTCGCTTTCTCTCTCCCTATGTCCCTTTGTATGATAAAGCTTTAAAACTGCGTAACGGATTTTAATGCGTTTTTTTTAATAGATAGTGTGATTAAAGAGGAAGGTTTATATCTATAATAATAATAGTAATTGGTTAGTAATTAATTTAGTTTATATCTATAATAATATTAATAGGCCTTTTGAAATTTCTGTTTCAAAATAAACTAATTCTTCACCATTATACCTTCTGAAAGGGGTGCCCACAAAATTTTCATGGTGAGTCTCATAAAGCCTTGCGTTGGATGGATAATACTTTATTTTTTGTTTGTCTATCAACGGAGATATTTCGATACCTATAGCTCCTTTTATAAATCGAGTAAACTTGTTTTCATCAGTTGTATAAAGCAACTTTTTAAACGGATAATCATTTATTAAAATAGAATTAACATAATTCCGTATTTTAGAATATGAATATTTCATTTTTTGGCAGAAACCTATGATATTCATGCATATTATGGTAATTTCCCTATTTTGCCCTTTATGTTCAGAATTGAACTCCATAACATTTTGTACTCTATATTGTGGTTGTATCAACGCATGGGTTATATAAACAAAATCAGGTGTCATTCCGGAAAGAATTGGTAAATGGCGGAACTAAATAAATAATAAACTCTGGCAACACCAACGTCAACAACAACGATCATTTTGTCTCTACATATTTATGTACATTATGAACAACAGAAACAGTTTTTTTTTATAGTTATATATTCGTTAAATGAAAAACCATGCTATACAAATATTATTTTTCTAAAGAATACCTATTATACAAGAAAATCAATAACTAGAACAATGTATGCAAAGAAAAACTGGGACATATGACAGCTGTCATGTCAAATCGAGAGAAAATATTGGAGAAATGAAAAAAATACGTTGAATATGTTGACACGATCTGCCGCTCTACGTGCACGCCCACCACCTCCGGACTCGTTGCTCAGCTCCGCCTCGCCGCCGCCGGTCTCCAGCGCCTCTGTAAGTGCTGTGACGACCCCGGCCGCGGCAGTTGCGTTGAGCTCGAGCGACGAGTACTTCTCTCCGCCGACGACGCCACCACCTGCTCGCCGACGGGGAGGACGCCGGCCGCCGGACCGCTTAGGACCTCGAGGCCCATCGGCTTCTGACAGGGTCCCAGCTCCCGGCGGAAGTGTGCAGCGCATGAGATGGACACAATCCATTAATGAAAACGTCATGCGCTCATACTATGGGGCTACAGAGGGAGGAAACAACCTGACCGCGTACCGTGTTCGAATGCTCTCTCTGTTTCAGGTGCTTGAGCCAGCTGTCAACGTGTCGGCGCAACGACTGTCGGATCAGGTGCGGGTCATCCAGCGTAACCATATGCTGGATGATACTGTGCTTGATCGCCTGCGCAATGAAATGCAGAGTAGCCGTGTCATCGCCCACCAGTCGCAGACTGCGGAGATACCACCGCAGTCAACAAACTATGCTGACGAGGGGAGTAATGACAGGGCTACAAATGTAAGTACTCAGTGCAATGAGGAGTTAATAAATGCTTTGGAGGCTGCGATTCGGGAATATCGTTACACGTCGGCAGAACTAAGACCACGCCTGCCACGTTTGCCCATGCATAACAGAAATAGGGCACTGATGGCTGCTCTGGATGCGCAGTTGTCAAATTATTTTCACACCTGCGAGGACCTCACTGATACTCATTCAATCCTGTACTGCGCAGCTGTAGCAGCTTGTCGTGTAGCTCATGTCAAATTCCCCAGTGACTCTAGAGCTACACGACCGAAACCAGTAGTACCAGCTTGGCAGCACAGGATTGAACGTCGTATTGGTGGGGCCAGAGCACTCATCGGTAAACTAATCTGCTTTAGGGAGGGTAATACTCGTCCTAGAGTGATGCGCTTTGTGAGGCGGGCATTTGCAGGTACAAATATCAGCCCACAGAATTATATGGCCCGTGTCACGGAGCGCATCGACTTCCTGAAGCAGAAAGTGTATGCATGGGCGAACCGTATCAGAAGATACAAACGACGAGTGGAACGGTACACCCAGAGTCGCACCTTCCGAAGCAATGAAAGGTGGGTTTATAGGGACTGGGAACGACCAGAACAAGGTGTGACTGACACGTGCCTACCGGATGATGATGCCATGTGTTCATTTTGGCGCAGTATCTGGTCGGTACCTGTCAGTCACACTGAAGGTGACTGGGCCCGGGATGTCGAGAGAGCCTGCGATCCAATACCTGAAATGGGGGCTATTACCATCTGCCCTCAAGATGTAGCTTGTGCAGTCCGTCCGTTACCTAACTGGAAGTCTCCAGGACCGGACGGGCTGCATAACTTTTGGATAAAATGGTTTCCAAGGTCGCACACTCGCTTGGCATCTCAATTCCAGACTGCTTTGGTGTCTGGTTCGTTACCTCAGTTCCTAACTACTGGAATAACCCACCTGCTCCATAAATCAGGTAGCACCGCGGAACCCAAAAATTATAGGCCTATCACCTGTTTACCGACGGTCTATAAAGTTCTTACATCCATTTTGAAAACTAAAATTAACAAACATATTGACAGCAACTCCATCATGTCTGCCTCTCAAAATGGATGTAAGAACGGGTCCCGCGGTACTAAGGAGCTTCTCCTTATTGATATGGCCATTAGCCAACAGGTTCGTCGTTCCCGAAAGGATCTGTCGACATGTTGGATAGATTATAGGAAGGCCTATGACTCAGTCCCACATACATGGCTCATGCGGGTGCTGGAGTTGTATAAAGTGGATGCAACTCTGCGCACCTTCCTGATGTCGTGTATGAGGACATGGAGGACAGTCCTTCGCTATCCAGGATGTCGAAATATTCAGAGGAATAGCGAACCGATAAGGATCGAGCGAGGAATATTTCAGGGCGATAGTTTGAGTCCGCTTTGGTTTTGCTTAGCATTGAATCCTCTAAGCACACTATTAGAGGATTCAGGTCTAGGCTATCGGTTGAGGAGAGGTGGTCAGGTTATATCGCACCTCCTCTACATGGATGACCTGAAACTTTTTGCTCCCAACAATTCACAACTGAGGGAGCTACTGAAAATTACTGAAACTTTCAGTAGCTCCATCAGGATGGAATTTGGTATGGACAAATGTGCGGTCATGCATGTAAAGCGAGGAGAGATTATGGAATCCGTGGGAACCCAACTCACTGGTTCCATAAACCTTAGAGCCCTCTCCGCATCCGAAACCTATAAGTATTTGGGTATGTCAGAAGCGTTGGGTATCAATGTTACTGACATGAAGCAATCGTTGAAAGAACGCTTCTTTGGCCGCCTGAAAAAAGTACTTAATAGTCTTCTATCAGGCGGAAACAAGGTGCGCGCTTTCAACAGTTGGGTCATGCCGGTATTGATGTACTCTTTCGGCATACTCAAATGGACTCAAACCGAACTTGACGCCCTGGATCAGAGGGTCCGTACGCTGCTGACTGCAAATCGATTGCATCACCCGCGGTCATCGGTTATGAGGCTGTATATCCCGCGAAAATGTGGAGGTCGTGGCTTTTTAAACGCCAAGACCCTCCACAATCGCGAGGTATGCACTCTCAGGGAATATTTTCTAGAAACCGACGTGGGGATGCATCGAGATGTGGTTGCGGCTGACAAGGGCCTCACTCCGCTCTCCTTGGCTAAAGAGAACTGGCGTAAACCAGTAGTGCTTGACACAAATGATCGCATGGAGGTATGGAAGAGCAAAGAGCTTCACGGACGCTTCTTCCGAGCCCTTCACGGGCCGGATGTAGATTTTCAAGCGTCCGTAGCCTGGTTACGTTTCGGTAACCTCTTTGGGGAAACCGAAGGTTTTGTCTTTGCAATTATGGACGAAGTTATGATGACGAACAATTACCGGAGATTCATTGTGAAAGACGGCACAGTTGACATCTGTCGGGCATGTCACCGGCCGGGAGAATCAATTAGACACATTATTTCCGGGTGTTCTCGTCTAGCTAACGGAGAGTACTTGCATAGACACAACCTTGTAGCCAGGATAATTCACCAGCAACTTGCTCTTAAATACAACCTTGTGGAATCGGAGGTGCCATACTACAGGTATATGCCCGACCCAGTTCTCGAAAATGGCCATATCACATTGTACTGGGATCGATCCATCATCACTGACAGGACTATTGTTGCCAATAAGCCTGATATAGTGCTGGTGGATCGATCAGAGCGGCGTGCAATGATTGTTGACATAACCATTCCACATGATGAGAACCTCGTGAAAGCTGAAAAAGATAAACAAATCAAGTATCTTGATTTGGCTCACGAGGTTGTCGACATGTGGAAAGTGGATTCAGCAATCATTGTACCGATAGTCGTGACAGCCAATGGCTTAATAGCCAAGAGCCTCGACCAACACCTCAGGAGGCTCTCGTTAGGCAGCTGGATCAAGGGCTTGATTCAGAAAGCGGTACTGCTGGACACAGCTCGCATCGTCAGGAAGTTCCTCTCTCTGGAGCCCTGACCGCCGGTAGCTTGGACCCTGTTCCCGATACCGGTGGGCTACTATTTTTTTATATTTTTAAATGTTTTTTTATTTATTTATAGATAAATATTTAAAAATGTAAAATAATATGTACATATTGAAAAATAAAGAGAATAGTAATAAGTGTACATGGAGACAGTCCTTCGCTATCCAGGATGTCGAAATATTCAGAGGAATTGCGAACCGATACGGATCGAGCGAGGAATATTTCAGGGTGATAGTTTGAGACCACTTTGGTTTTGCTTACCATTGAATCCTCTAAGCACACTATTAGAGGATTCAGGACTAGGCTATCGGTTGAGGCGAGGTGGTCGGGTTATATCGCACCTCCTCTACATGGATGACCTGAAACTTTTTGCTCCCAACAATTCACAACTGAAGGAGCTACTGAAAATTCCTGAAACTTTTAGTAGCTCCATCAGGATGGAATTTGGTGTAGACAAATGTGCGGTCATGCATGTAAAGCGAGGAGAGATTATGGAATCCATGGGAACCCAACTCACGAGTTCCATAAACCTTAGAGCCCTCTCCGCATCCGAAACCTGTAAGTATTTGGGTAGATCGGAAGCGTTGGGTATCAATGTTACTGATATGAAGCAATCGTTGAAGGAACGCTTCTTTGGCCGCTTGAAAAAAGTACTTAATAGTCTTCTATCAGGCGGTAACAAAGTACGCGCTTTCAACGGTTGGGTCATGCCGGTTTTGATGTACTCTTTTGGCATACTCAGATGGACTTTTAAAATAATCTGGTAAAAAACTTTTAAAATAATCTGCAATTCAAACGTGAATCATTTGTGTTGTGTGGAAAAAAATCCAGTGGCATGATTCATGTCTAACGACTTTTTATTATTTAAAAATATTTCTCGCATCAAATGATCACTAATTTCGACAACAGTAGTTGGCCCATATGAAATGAATACACCATCTGCCCGGGATTCCATGGTCCTACTCTCTCCGGACGAAGCGGAAGTAAAGTTAGAAATTAACAACCTAAAAAATGACTGTGCCAAAGGATGGGATTCTATTCCGGCTAAGCTTCTCAAACTTAGTCAAGACGCGTTAGTTCCGCCTCTCACAAAGCTTTTTGAGGCCTGTTTTGAGCAAGGAGTTTTCCCCCGAATCTTTAAGAAATCCCTAATTACACCTGTTCACAAGGGTGGAAACCAGGATGATGTTAAAAATTATAGGCCTATCTCAGTTTTATCAGCACTGTCAAAGATACTGGAAAAAATGTTAAACCGTAGACTCATGAAATATCTAGAACACTTTAAAATAATTTCGAACACACAATTTGGATTTAGGACCGGAAAAAGCACCACAGACGCAGTTAATCAACTAGTTGATTATGTGACCGAAAAAGTGGATAGAAAGCAAAAATGTTTGGGTGTCTTTCTGGACCTAGCTAAGGCTTTCGACACGGTCTGTATTCCAACCCTTGTGACCAAGTTAGAACACGCCGGAATTCGGGGGAGGGCTCTAAGTATCTTTACAGACTTTCTCAAAGACCGGAAACAAAAGGTAAAGATTGGGGAGATCATTAGCAATGAAGCTAGTGTTGAGTATGGTGTGCCTCAGGGTAGCTGCCTCTCCCCGAGTCTTTTTCTGCTTTATGTGAATGACCTATGCCAGCAGTCTCTTACAAACGGGAAAATATTCAGCTATGCGGACGACACAGTGTTGGTATTTCATGAAGAGAGTTGGGATACAGCACAACAGGTTGCGGAGACGGGCTTACGTAAAATCTCTCACTGGCTAGATGCAAATCTGTTGACTCTAAACATCTCGAAAACCTCATTTCTGCAATTTACTTTCGCCAAAACTAAACCTCCAACAATAAACCTCAAAGTCCACTCATGTGGTGACTCCAACGACAATCTTCCATGCTCATGTCTTCCAATTACACAAAAAAAGACTATGAAGTATCTGGGTGTGATCTTGGATGAGGGGCTCAGCTGGCGCCCCCATATTGAACAGACTACCTCTCGAGTTAGGAAGCTTATCTGGGCGTTTAAGAGGTTACGACAAGTAGCTGATTTCAAGCTTCTCCGTGCGGTTTACCTGGCATTGGCACAGTCAATTATAGGGTACTGCATCACGGCTTGGGGAGGTGCTTGCAAAACCTACATGATACACCTCGAGAGAGCTCAAAGATCACTCTTAAAAGTAATGACCTTCAAGCCATACAGATATCCTACAAAAGCCCTGTATGAGAGCTGCCAAGTACTCACAGTGAGGCAACTTTACCTTCTCAATCTTATAATGCAACAGCAAGAACTCACACCGGTAAGTCCCGCAACCACACATAGAAGAACCTTCCCTAATGTGTGTCGCACATTCAAATGTAAGACCGCATCCGCTCGACGGCAACACCTTTACCTAGCCGCCTATATCTACAATAAAATTAACAAAATCCAAAACATCAACCCACTAACAAAAAAAACAAACCAAGTTGAAGTTAAACACATGGCTTCAAACATTAAATTACCTAGAGACCGAAAATTTACTTAAACAAGTTTAAGCGGGAAAACCCATTAGCATCTAATGTAAGAAATACACACACACACACACATACACTCACACATACACAGACGCACCACACACTACACACCACACACACACACTACACACCACACACACACACTACACACCACACACACACACTACACACCACACACGAGCATGCAACTCATTTAATGATATCTACATATTTATGTTAATACTGTAGCATGAAAAGTTATTTGTCCAAAAAATCGGGTGAAGACACTGACTCCTGTAACACAGGTACCACCTAGCACGGGAGTCAGGGCTTCAAATTAAGTGTAACTCCTTTTTATGTCAATAAAACTTTATTATTATTATTCTTCTATTTATTACACTTACATATAATTTACATTTTTAAATATTTGTATAAAAAAAAACAAAAACATTTAAAAATATAAAAAATAGTAGCCCACCGGTATCGGGAACAGGGTCCAAGCTACCGGCGGTCAGGGCTCCAGAGAGAGGAACTTCCTGACAATGCGAGCCGTGTCCAGCAGTACCGCTTTCTGAATCAAGCCCTTGATCCAGCCGCCTAACGAGAGCCTCCTGAGGTGTTGGTCGAGGCTCTTGGCTATTATGCCATTGGCTGTCACGACTATCGGTACAATGATTGCTGAATCCACTTCCCACATGTCGACAACCTCGTGAGCCAAATCAAGGTACTTGATTTGTTTATCTTTCTCGGCTTTCACGAGGTTCTCATCATGCAGGATGGTTATGTCAACAATCATTGCACGCCGCTCTGATCGATCCACCATCACTATATCAGGCTTATTGGCAACAATAGTCCTGTCAGTGATGATGGATCGATCCCAGTACAATGTGATATGGCCATTTTCGAGAACTGGGTCGGGCATATACCTGTAGTACGGCACCTCCGATTCCACAAGGTTGTATTTCAGAGCAAGTTGTTGATGAATTATCCTGGCTACAAGGTTGTGTCTATGCAAGTACTCTCCATTAGCTAGACGAGAACACCCGGAAATAATATGTTGATTGATTCACCCGGCCGGTGACATGCCCGACAGATGTCAACTGTGCCGTCTTTCACAATGAATTTCCGGTAATTGTTCGTCATCATAACTTCGTCCATAATTGCACAGACAAAACCTTCGGTTTCCCCAAAGAGGTCACCGTAACGTAGCCAGCCTACGGACGCTTGAAAATCTACATCCGGCCCGCGTAGGGCTCGGAAAAAGCGTCCGTGAAGCTCCTTGCTCTGCCATACCTCCATGCGATCGTTAGTTTCAAGCACTACTGGTTTGCGCCAGTTCTCTTTAGCCAAGGAGAGCGGAGTGAGGCCCTTGTCAACCGCGACCACATCTCGATGCATTCCCACGTCAGTTTTCAGGAAGTATTCCCTGAGACTGCATACCTCGCGATTGTGGAGTGTCTTGGCGTTTAAAAAGCCTCGACCTCCACATTTTCGCAGGATATACAGTCTCATAACCGATGACCGTGGGTGATGCAATCGATTTGCAGTCAACAACGTACGGACCCTCTGATCCAGGGCGTCAAGTTCGGTCTGAGTCCATTTGAGTATGCCGAAAGAGTACATCAATACCGGCATGACCCAACCGTTGAAAGCGCGCACCTTATTTCCGCCTGATAGAAGACTATTAAGTACTTTTTTTCAGGCGGCCAAAGAAGCGTTCCTTCAACGATTGCTTCATGTCAGTAACATTGATACCCAACGCTTCCGACATACCCAAATACTTATAGGTTTCGGATGCAGAGAGGGATCTAAGGTTTATGGAACCAGTGAGTTGGGTTCCCACGGATTCCACAATCTCTCCTCGCTGTACATGCATGACCGCACATTTGTCCACACCGAATTCCATCCTGATGGCGCTACTGAAAGTTTGAGTAATTTTCAGTAGCTCCTTCAGTTGTGAATTGGTGTGAGCAAAAAGTTTCAGGTCATCCATGTAGAGGAGGTGCGATATAACCTGACCACCTCTCCTCAACCGATAGCCTAGACCTGAATCCTCCAATAGTGTGCTTAGAGGATTCAGTGCTAAGCAAAACCAAAGTGGGCTCAAACTATCGCCCTGAAATATACCTCGCTCAATCCTTATCGGTTCGCTATTCCTCCGAATATTTCGACATCCTGGATAGTGAAGGACTGTTCTCCATTGTGACATACATGTCATCAGGAAGGTGCGCAAAGTTGCATCTACTTTATACAACTCTAGCACCCGCATGAGCCATGTATGTGGCACAGAGTCATAGGCCTTCTTGTAATCTATCCAACATGTCGACAGATCCTTTCGGGAACGACGAACCTGTTGGCTAATGGCCATATCAATAAGGAGTAGCTCCTTAGTACCGCGGGACCCGTTCCTACATCCATTTTGAGAGGCAGACATGATGGAGTTGCTGTCAATATGCGTATTAATTTTTGCTTTCAAAATGGATGTAAGAACTTTATAGACCGTCGGTAAACATGTGATCGGCCTATAATTTTTGGGTTCCGCGGTGCTACCTGATTTATGGAGCAGGTGGGTTATTCCTGTTGTTAGGAACTGGGGTAGCGAACAAGACTCTAAAGCAGTCTGGAACTGAGATGCCAAGCAAGCGTGCGACCCGGAAAACCATTTAATCCAAAAGTTATGCAGCCCATCCGGCCCTGGAGACTTCCAATTAGGCAACGGACGGACTGCACGAGTTACATCTTGGGGGCAGATGGTAATAGCCCCCATTTCTGGTACTGGATCGCAGGCTCGCTCAACATCCCGAGTCCAACCACCTTCGGTGTGACTGACAGGCACCGACCAGATATTGCGCCAGAATGAACACGTGGCATCATCATCCGGTAGGCACGTGTCAGTGACACCTTGGTCTGATCGCTCCCAAGCTCTGTAGACCCGCCTTTCATCGCTTTGGAAATTGCGATTCTGAGAATACCGCTCCACTCTTCGCCTGTACCGACGAATACGGTTTGCCCATGCATATATTTTCTGTTTAAAAAAGTCGATGCGCTCTGTGACGCGTAACAAATAGTCTCGGGTACTAATATCAGTCCCCAAGAACGCCCGCCTCACAAAGCGCATCACTCTAGGGCGTGTATTGCCCTCCCTGAAACTAATAAGCTTGCCAATGAGTGCTCTAGTCTCTCCGATACGACGTTCAATCCTGCACTGCCAAGCTGGTACAGCTGGTTTTGGTCGTGTGGCTCTGTCACTGTCTGGGAATTTGACATGAGCCACACGACATATCGCAACAGCTCCACAGTACAAGATTGAATGTGTATCAGACAAATCTTTGCTGTCCTTTAAATAATTAGACAGCTGAGAGTCTAGAGCACACACCAGCGCCTTGTTTTTTTTATGCATGGGCAATCGAGGTAAACGTGGTCTAAGTTCAGGCGGAGTAGAGCGGTACTCACGGAAAGCATCCTCCAAAGCGCTCCTCAATTGTTCATTGCACTGGGGACTCACGGATATAGCCCTATCATCATCCTCTTCATCAACGGTTGGGTCGCGGTGAAACACTGTTAAGTTGTACCGCGACCAATGACGAAGCAGGCGTAACATGACTATTCCGTGACTCGAGACGTAGGCGATCAAGCACAACATCATCCAGCATGTGGTTACGCTGGATGACCCGCACCTGATCCGACAGTCGTTGCGCCGACACGTTGACAGCTGGCTCAAGCACCTGAAACAGAGAGAGCATTCGAACACGGTACGCAGTCAGGTTGTTTCCTCCCTCTGTAGCCCCATAGTATGAGCGCATGACGTTTTCATTGATGGATTGTGTCCATCTCATGCGCTGCACACTTCCGCCGGGAGCTGGGACCCTGTCAGAAGCCGATGGGCCTCGAGGTCCTAAGCGGTCCGGCGGCCGGCGTCCTCCCCGTCGGCGAACAGGTGGTGGCGTCGTCGGCGGAGAGAAGTACTCGTCGCTCGAGCTCGACGCAACTGCCGCGGCCGGGGTCGTCACAGCTCTTACAGTGGGGCTGGAGACCGGCGGCGGCGAGGCGGAGCTGAGCAACGAGTCCGGGGATGGTGGGCGTGCATGTTTCCTTGCGGCAGATCTTGTCAACATCGTCTTCGTCTGAATTTTACAGTTTTGTCGGAGGTGACAGCTGTCATGTCACCTCCGGTTCGGCAGTTTTTTATATACATTGTTGCACATTATTTCATATTTATTTAAAAAAAAAATGGATATAACTGATGCTGGGCTATTTTCTTTGTTGTTTTTCTATAAATGTTGATAAAAACTGATTGTAAAATGTATTTTAAATGAATATATAATTTGGAGCTTGACGAATATGATTAGTTGACGCTGGTGTTGCCAGTTTATTATTATTCTTCTATTTATTACACTTACATATAATTTACATTTTTAAATATTTGTATAAAAAAAAAACAAAAACATTTAAAAATATAAAAAATAGTAGCCCACCGGTATCGGGAACAGGGTCCAAGCTACCGGCGGTCAGGGCTCCAAAGAGAGGAACTTCCTGACGATGCGAGCCGTGTCCAGCAGTACCGCTTTCTGAATCAAGCCCTTGATCCAGCCGCCTAACGAGAGCCTCCTGAGGTGTTGGTCGAGGCTCTTGGCTATTAAGCCATTGGCTGTCACCACTAACGGTACAATGATTGCTGAATCCACCTCCCACATGTCGACAACCTCGTGAGCCAAATCAAGATACTTGATTTGTTTATCTTTCTCGGCTTTCACGAGGTTCTCATCATGCGGGATGGTTATGTCAACAATCATTGCACGCCGTTCTGATCGATCCACCATCACTATGTCAGGCTTATTGGCAACAATAGTCCTGTCAGTGATGATGGATCGATCCCAGTACAATGTGATATGGCCATTTTCGAGAACTGGGTCGGGCATATACCTGTAGTACGGCACCTCCGATTCCACAAGGTTGTATTTCAGAGCAAGTTGTTGATGAATTATCCTGGCTACAAGGTTGTGTCTATGCAAGTACTCTCCATTAGCTAGACGAGAACACCCGGAAATAATATGTCGGATTGATTCACCCGGCCGGTGACATGCCCGACAGATGTCAACTGTGCCGTCTTTCACAATGAATCTCCGGTAATTGTTCGTCATCATAACTTCGTCCATAATTGCACAGACAAAACCTTCGGTTTCCCCAAAGAGGTCACCGCAACGTAGCCAGGCTACGGACGCTTGAAAATCTACATCGGGCCCGCGTAGGGCTCGGAAAAAGCGTCCGTGAAGCTCCTTGCTCTGCCATACCTCCATGCGATCGTTAGTTTCAAGCACTACTGGTTTGCGCCAGTTCTCTTTAGCCAAGGAGAGCGGTGTGAGGCCCTTGTCAACCGCGACCACATCTCGATGCATTCCCACGTCAGTTTTCAGGAAATATTCCCTGAGACTGCATATCTCGCGATTGTGGAGTGTCTTCGCGTTTAAAAAGCCTCGACCTCCACATTTTCGCGGGATATACAGTCTCATAACCGATGACCGTGGGTGATGCAATCGATTTGCAGTCAACAACGTACGGACCCTCTGATCCAGGGCGTCAAGTTCGGTCTGAGTCCATTTGAGTATGCCGAAAGAGTACATCAATACCGGCATGACCCAACCGTTGAAAGCGCGCACCTTATTTCCGCCTGATAGAAGACTATTAAGTACTTTTTTCAGGCGGCCAAAGAAGCGTTCCTTCAACGATTGCTTCATGTCAGTAATATTGATACCCAACGCTTCCGACATACCCAAATACTTATAGGTTTCGGATGCAGAGAGGGATCTAAGGTTTATGGAACCAGTGAGTTGGGTTCCCACGGATTCCACAATCTCTCCTCGCTGTACATGCATGACCGCACATTTGTCCACACCGAATTCCATCCTGATGGCGCTACTGAAAGTTTCAGTAATTTTCAGTAGCTCCTTCAGTTGTGAATTGGTGTGAGCAAAAAGTTTCAGGTCATCCATGTAGAGGAGGTGCGATATAACCTGACCACCTCTCCTCAACCGATAGCCTAGACCTGAATCCTCCAATAGTGTGCTTAGAGGATTCAGTGCTAAGCAAAACCAAAGTGGACTCAAACTATCGCCCTGAAATATACCTCGCCCAATCCTTATCGGTTCGCTATTCATCTGAATATTTCGACATCCTGGATAGCGAAGGACTGTTCTCCATTGTGACATACATGTCATCAGGAAGGTGCGCAGAGTTGCATCTTCTTTATACAACTCTAGCACCCGCATGAGCCATGTATGTGGCACAGAGTCATAGGCCTTCTTCAATCTATCCAACATGTCGACAGATCCTTTCGGGAACTACGAACCTGTTGGCTAATGGCCATATCAATAAGGAGTAGCTCCTTAGTACCGCGGGACCCGTTCCTACATCCATTTTGAGAGGCAGACATGATGGAGTTGCTGTCAATATGCGTATTAATTTTAGCTTTCAAAATGGATGTAAGAACCTTATAGACCGTCGCGTCGGTAAACACGTGATCGGCCTATATTATTATTATTATTATTGTATAATTGCATGGCAAACGTGTGAGCACAATGTACGAATGTGCTGTAAGGCATTTTTTTTTGTTGGGTTAGTTTTTTTTATTGACTTGATAGTGCTCTGGCTGTTGAGAGTATGTCATGCTCACTCAAATGTCTCGCTGATGGTGGCGTGTGTGTTGGGTCATTAGGTTCCCTTCAATATGGTTGAGCTGAATGATGCTGATCCATTCGTTATGTTCGTGAACGGACGCCGTCGGAAGGGACTGGTTATCTCTTAGCTGCCACAGCGTATTTTAATTTCTGAATTGATTTTTGTGTGTTTTCCATAATGGACGCTCGGCGTACAATTTATTTTTGCATCGTTCTCACACGGTTGATTTCAACATGAATGCTCACAATGGGCCTCATACGAAGGCTCAGAGTCACACAAAGGGCAATGGAAAGAGCTATACTAGGAGTTTCTCTGCGTGATCGAATCAGAAATGAGGAGATCCGCAGAAGAACCAAAGTCACCGACATAGCTCTGCGAGTCGCTAAACTTAAGTGGCAGTGGGCAGGGTCACATTGCTCGTAGAACCGATGGCCGATGGGGCAGTAAGGTTCTGGAGTGGCGGCCACGTACTGGAAGACGCAGCGTAGGGAGGCCCCCAACAAGGTGGACCGATGACCTGGTGAAGGTCGCGGGAAGCCGATGGATGCGGGCAGCACAAGACCGGTCAGCGTGGAAAGCCTTGGGGGAGGCCTTTGTCCAGCAGTGGACATCTATAGGCTGAGGAAGAAGAAGAAGATGTAATCAAATATTTGTAACAATAGCTTGAAAATTTAAAAGAGTGTCCATGGAGTTTCTTGCCCGTTCTTCTCCATAGGTACCTACCTACTCTTTGGAATGGGCGACTAGCTTCATCTTATTGACTGACCGACCTTCTGACAATTAAAAAGTGCCTGTAATTGATTTATTTGAAATAAATGCTTTGATTTTGATTTTGAAGCCGTTGGCCCCGGTTGCTATACGAATATCTCATGACAGCCGTTACGGGTTATTGGAGCCCTCAAAATTCCAACAATTGTTCTAACTGCAATGCTTCAATATCGCCTTCGAGTTGTGGAGGTCAGACGGCAGTCGCTTCACAGGAAATATCGAAGTTTAGCCAAAATTAGCAGTTAGAATGGTAAAGGGGACCCTGGACTCTCTCTAACGCTGCGATGATGATCACGAGCCTCAGTAATGAGAAGAACGACTAGAGGAGGGATGAGCGTTACTTTGCGCGTACGTTGAGTATGCGTTAGTCCATCGCATAACAATCAAACTATAAATTCAAAAGGTAACGGGAATGTACTAAATTATTTTCTTCATCATGATGTGGATAAATTAATAACAACCTCACAGATCGATTTATCAGGTTAAGCTACGCTTGCCGCGGTTTGTCTTTAGATGGGTGAACATCTTTAAATACCCCTCCGTACCTCGGAAACATGTTAAGTCATAAGTCCCAGCTGTCATTTGTAGAACTTTTATAGCTATTACGATCTCCGAAAGTCTGATCATAATACAAAGACCACCCACCCACACTGACAGACCCAGACAAAGTCTTGCCGTCAAGCGATTTGTCGTGTTATGTTGTCTGGTGCGGCCGTACGGAGGACGGGTCTGACACGCTGAACGTTGTTGTGTCGGCAGTTTGGTTGTGGAGGGTTTCCAGATCAATCTCCCTCACGCATCCGCATCGTTGATCGTATTGTTGTTGTTTGTTGTTAACAAAATTTCAAAACCTATAATAAAAAACCAGAAAGTTATGAGCCTGTTATCTTACTTGGTTGTTCCAACAAAAATATGGTCAATGCACTGCTCGACGCCTGCGCCTGAAGCTTTTTGAAATTTTGTACATATGTAGATTCTTTACTCAAAATACTGGACACGTGTTTCGAGTTTCGAATAAACAAAAAATAACGTCGTATATACAACGTGTAACATAAAGGGTATATACATAATAAGAGCATGGTATCTTTACACAATATCAATAGATATTGGAAGGGTTTTTTAATCCTATTTCTTTATTTTAGGAAGTTATGAGGAAAAACACCGCCTAATAAATAGGCTATTACCATACTAGGCGCACAGAATTATTGAAGACATTTATCGGATTTTGTCAAGTAATGTGACGTGTAACGAGTAGTTATTAACGTATGCAGTGTGCTGCCACGTTTGTTATGATTTTATTTTAAGAAACACACGAAACCGAAAATTTGGTACCAATTTTTTTTGTGTATTTTATTTTGAGTTGAAACCCTTCCGATATCGTTTGATATCATCTAAAGATGCCATGCCCTTGGTATGTAAATACCCTTTATGTTACACGTTGTAGATATAGGTACCACCAAAATGTTTTCAAATAAAAAACTAATCGTGCGCAGAATTTTCAAACTATTAAGTTAGGTAATACCAAACTCATACATACAAATGGTCCTATTATTCATATCTTATAACCAAAATTCGGTTGCATTATGTTAATGACGTAATAATGCACTGACGAATTACCCTTATACCCTTGTCCAATGGTAAATTGGACCCGTGGCCCATAAATTTGTAACCAAAATGCTTTAGGTTATGAAAAATTATATTTTGGGACGAGTAAGGATCCTGTTTATTGGTGATTGATTCTACCGCAGTAATCATACGCCGCTGAGTGCAGTGTTGAAGTTGACTGACGAGGTCCTTGCTCTTGGAGCTACCGAGCTAACTAATAAAGTATACAAATGTAACCTTCTGGATTTTTAAATAAAATCCAGCATCCAGCAGCAGAATGCACGGGTGCACAGATGTGCAGTTTCCATGAATAGGGTATTTGACTAAAAAAAACTAATTAGTCCGTCAGACAGATTTCCAAAAAATCGTATTTTTTCTTTTCTCATATAAACAAAAAAAGAAGACGACACAGCGCGTTGAAAACTCGTGTGACGTCACTGGGCGCTATACTTTTTAGCGACCAGTGACGTCACGTCCAGCCACCACTACTGATCTTTGATGCCTTTTATGTTTGTCAATTTTTTGTTTATATGAAAAAAGAAAAAGTACGTGTCTAGTATTTTTTGGAAATCTGTCTGTCGGACTAATTAGTTTTTTTTTTAGCCCTATTGGGCTATAAATTTCTCCCTCAACCGGCCTATTCTCCCGATATAGCTCCGTATGATTACTTTTTGTTCCCAAACTTAATGAAATGGCTCGGTGGAAAGAGATTTGCTTCTAACGATGAAGTAATCTCAAAAACAAATGCCTATTTTGAAGACTTCGACCAATCATATTTCACGGAAGGGATGAAAAAATTAGAGAAACGCTGTATAGAGGTCAAAGGGGACTACGTTGAATAATAAAATAAATATATATATACTGACAAATCACACAGATTAAGCTAGCCCCAAAGTAAGTTCGAGACTTGTGTTATGGGATACTAACTCAACGGTACTATATTTATAATAGATAAATATATAGATAAACATCTAAGGCCCAGGCCAATCAGGAAAAGATCATTTTCCATCATGACCTTTCCGGGGATCGAACCCGGGCCTCCACGTCGCAGGTAGGCGTGTTGGCCGCTGCGCCACGGGGGACGACGAAATAACTTTTTATCTTAAAACCTGTGTTTCATCCAAAAAGTCACGGACTTATTGACCCACCCTCGTAAGTTCTATCGCCGTTGCCACTGTTTTCTTTATCAGGCTACATAGCTCGTGAGCTATGTAGCCTGATAAAGACCTATCGTGAGACCTATCGTGATAGGTGAGCATCTTTTCAAACCGAGATGCGCGTTAAGCCGTTGGTCTCGGCTGTCATTAGTAGATCTCTGATAATCGTTGCGGGTTCTTAAAACATCATCGTTAAGACGGCGGCAGCAGCGGAATACACTGCGGCCATTTGTATGCCACTATCGCAAACAGCTATTGTAAAACTCGTGATCTATTGTGCCTAAACTATCGCTCATGTTACAATAGCTATCATTGCTTGACAGTGGCATAAATAACTATTATCATACCGTGAATTTGGAGATAAAAATGTGTGCATCATTTCTAATTTTGACCACTTAATATCTACTTAAAACCCCGATTGTACCATTCACATCTCACTATCAAAATATAAAACAAACAACTAAAACAGAAACTCATCTGACTAATTGGCGTTCAAATTAATAATGATTGAGACAAAAAATGTTCGGGGAACTACATTT
The DNA here is from genome assembly GCA_017933935.1 of Sesamia nonagrioides. Taxonomy (NCBI): domain Eukaryota; kingdom Metazoa; phylum Arthropoda; class Insecta; order Lepidoptera; family Noctuidae; genus Sesamia; species Sesamia nonagrioides. The sequence goes on along the minus strand of JADWQK010001295.1, from coordinate 313,678 downwards.
GAATCCCCAATTAGACCATAAAAGCCTTATCAAGGACCCATTAACCGACAACGGACGCGTAGGGAGGTTTATGAGTTTTACTACAGAAAATCGTTGCCGACCATTTCGAACAATCCGAGTCGGATTTACAACCAATTAGCTAAGTCAATAATATATAAATGGCTTGATTGTGACGTGGGCGATATTAGGGCCAGGAAATTGTGAGTAAATGTATGTACTTCCTACAATTACTTGGTATCGCTGCTTTGTGCAGTTCTGTGCAAATATTTATTTATTGAATTGTTGGTATCTGGTGAAGCAGTTAGCAGCAGCCGATAAAGCCAACTTGTGTACCTATATGTTGGAGGTTGTGGGTTTAAAACTAAGAATTTGTGAGGCTACAGAGAAACCAGACCTCCATTATTCCATCACTTAGGCCCAGTACGGATTGTTACATAAATGTCACTTCTTGGATTTTTTGGTTCTAGGACCTACAGGTTTTTTCATAGTAGTAGGTCATAACATCAGCTGCCGGCTGAAGTTACCACCCACCAGGCAAAGTCTTACCTCCAAGCGATTCGTCGTGTTTCGGCATGATGTCTGGTGAAGCCATAGGAAGGACGGGTCAGAGCAGTTGTGTTGCGATGTGTGCCGGGTGCGATACGCCAAATCTTGTTGTGTCGGGAGTTTGGTCGTGAAAGGTCTCCAGATCAATCTCACTCTGGCGCGCTGGTCGTGTTGTTGAGTTTAACATTGCATCACCTCGCTGAACTTCCTTACTATTCGCTCAGTTTTTTTAGTGAATAGGCTTAATAAACTAGCGCGCTTAACCATCAACGATTGCACCACTGTTTACCATCAGGCGGGATTGCGGGATTGCTAGTTTATAATTGTTAAAAAAAACCTTTTTAAGAGCAGCGGTGATGAAATTATATTTGGGTTCAAATCTATGATCTATGCAGTGTGAGCTGCGGCAGTTAGTACCGGGCCAGCCATTATACATTAATTAATGATTGCGATTTAAATAATTAATTTCACCACATTTCTGTCATTTATTTGGATCCACTAGGTATATGAAAGGTAAATAAATGTGACGCTGCGAGAGTCAACATAAAAATCCACTCAAAGTTTCGTCTAAAATCTAGTTTATTGAAAGCATAATGATTGATGGTTGACAAACAGTAGCGTTTTGACTTGTTCTATTAAAAATTTAAAAAGCTTTCCGATTTTATGTTCCAATGCTTTTTAATTACTCCCAAGATAATCCTAAAATGCCGCCTTTTATGTTGAGCGACAGTGTTGAATTGATTTTGATGTTTTATGGGCATAACTGAATCTGATATATTGCCTCATTAGTCTTGTGGATGGCCACTTGTACTTTGAGGTCCTTGACTCAGTATTAGATTAATTATATTCGCCTAGCCTTTTCTCACCTACGTTGAGGTCAGCTTCCAGTCTGGCCGGATCCAGCTTAATACCAGTATTTTTCATGGAGCAACTGTCTATCCCCCTATCCTATACCCGTGTGGTACCGGGTTTACTTGCTTACCTGTTATGTTCAGTTTCTATGGATTAATTTTTGTATATGTATGTATTTGTGTATCTACTTTAGTATATTGTAATAATGATGTTTGCACCAATGACAGTCCCATTTGTGGTTCCGGAATATCTGTCCATCCTTTGGTTGCCTGGAAGAGATCGCATTAGCGATAAGGCCGCCCATTGTATGTTTTTTGTGATGAATGTTTTTTGTTCCATGTTTGATTGGTGTACAATAAAGAATATATAAATAAACCCGTGTGGAACCTACCGGGCTTAGAAACCGGTGTGATACCGGATAGAAACGACTTAGAATGGTGCTAACCCATATCTTCCCGTGGGTGTCGTAAGAGGTGACTCGGGCAGCAGCGCTTCACCTGTGGAATATTAAATTACTGCGATCCCTAACCCGCCTACCAAGCGTAGGGATTATGGCAACAAATGCAATGAAAACCTTGGGGAAGGCCTCTGTCCAGCGGTGGACCTCTATAGGCTGAAGAAGAGGACTGCCTATCTGGCCTTCACAACCCAGTTACTGGGTAATACGATACGCCTTGGTAAGACTGGTTCCCGAACTTTCGGGCTTCTGACGACCCGTAACGACTGTCAATGATCTACAAATGACAGCCGGGATCAACGGCTTAACGTGCTTTCCGAAGCACTAAGGGATCTCGGTATGTAACTATGGTCACCCATCTACAGTCTAACCGCGGTAAGAGTAGCTTAACTTGAACGATCGACCTGTTTAGCTGTTATTGTTTAGCTACGAGCTTGCTATTGGGTATAGTATCGAGGTCTTCTTTACGCTGCTCCTCGAAATCGCTTATTAGTCTCTGTACCAGCCCTCGCCATTCGCTGAAAGCTCGCCAACCCACAGCCTTTCAATATCATCTTGTTTTTATCTCTAGCACAAGCCGGTATCCTCATGATGTTTTCTTTCAGCGTTTTGAAAGCAGTGATGATGAAATAATTTACACAAAGTAAAGCGCCTAACCGCATCAAAAAGGTGGCTGATAGTGCCTGGCGGAGAACTGCCCAGGATCGAGTTTGTTGGCGTGCCATGGAAGAGGCCTTTGTTTGGCCTATGCTTTCATCATCATCATGATGAAAGTGCCTGACCAACCCTCATTGGGCCGCCAACCCGCACTGGGCCACCAACCCGAACTGGGCCACCAACCCGCACTGAGCTACCAACCCACACAGCGCCCACATGTTAGGTTACGGCCCACTCCTTCTCATCGAGAAGAGGTATGTCTCCGAACAGTGGGAACAATTAAGGCTGATTATGTAAAGCGCCTGATGGGGTTTGAATCTACGACCAACCACTTGCAAGTCACGGCAGATATCATTAGGCCACCGCGGCTCTTAGTGCCCATGTATCCTAAATTAGATATTTCTTCTTCTGCATGTCGTTGGCACGAACGTATTACAACAGTACTTTTTGGACCACTTCTCCACTCTCAAGGCGTCGTCGGCCTCATTCCAGAGAGCAGATTCTGCTTTTCTTGTCTGTTTATACAATAATGTAAAGAAAACCCCGTCTGAACCATAAAGATAATAAAGGTTAGGTAAACACATGACCAAATAAAATATGAAATTCTACATAATCATCATAGTAACAATAGTAATGAATTTTGAAATAAACTTTTTTTTACGCGATATAATTCCAACTTTCCCAAAATTGTCTCGATGGTAGGCCATAATATCGGCTGCCGGCAGAAGTTACCACCCACCAGATAGACCAGACAGTGCTTTACCATCAACGATTGCATCACTGCTTACCATCAGGCAACCGTTGTGGTCAAGCACAAGTTACACTAGCAATATTCTTAAAATAAAAATGGTAAATATTTTAAAAGTGCCAACACGCGTGCCGCCGTCCCGCGCGCATGTATTGCCTTATAAGTTACATCCTTTTGCGTTGGATAGCCCATTAATCCAGAAAGGCTTTAGGCTATATAACATCACGCTGCGACCAATAGGAGCGGAGCATAACTAACTCACGCGAACGAAGTCGCTGGCGGCCGCTAGTGGTAAAATAAAATAATTAAGAACAACCATTTTCTACATTAAAAAAAATAAACAAAACAAAGCAGCTTACTAAAATGATACAAAATTGCTGACTTCTTATTAAAAACAGTTACTTTTGTACATTAAGGAATATCACACAAGTACCTAAGTCATTACGAAAAGTACTTTTATTCTATAAATTCATACGGAATTAGAATATTCTTTCCCACCTTTGTGTCTCACTAATCATCCTCGCGACAAAACATTTTGTTTCGAGTTAAAAACACGAATACAGCATTTCTTTCTTAATTATACCATACGTGTATGTATTGCGACTGCCGACTTTGTATCGGTGCTGTTAAAGTTATGGAGCGGTTACAGTCACAAGCGACAGCGAGAGTTATGGGTTACAGTTAGTCGACTTTCGCCATGCGGCCTACAAGCCGAATCGCACATTTACACGGGTTGTTACTAATTGGAGGTGATTAGTTCATTATGTAGCAAAATATCGAACTTCATCAATTGCGATTAAATGTTTTCACGGTCTATTTTAGCTACTCTCCCCATCCATATAAACCTAAATCTGAAATTTTAGTCATCTATCAGAATTGACATTTAGTCAGTTGATTTTCGCTGTGCGGCAAGAACCGCGCTGCTACAATTACCTATTTAAAGCTCGCATAAGTCTTCTTCTCAACCTATAGAGGTCAACTGCTGGACAAAGGCCTCTCCCAAGGCTTTCATTCTATTGGGGGGCTATTGCCATAATCCCCACGCTTGGCAGGCAGGTTGGGGAACGCAGTAATTTGTTTTTTCACAGGAGAAGCGCTGCTGCCCGCTTCCCTCGCGAGTTCCCTTAGTCGCCTCTTAAGACGCCTACGGCAGGATATGGGATGGTACTATTCTATGCCTAGTACCACACGGTAAGTGAAAGGTAATATTTTGTTCTGCGATTTCTCAGGACCCTGAATTTCACACCTTTAGAAGGCGTACGAGAGGCCGAAGCCAACTTGCTAAACTGTAAAAACTAGAGACTTTTAATATAATGTGGTACCAAACCATGTTTTTCTATGCATATTTAGCTTATTATTAAAGATGTCATTGACACTTCTCGAGGTTCTGGGTAGCAGACTTTTGGAAAGCGTTCGAAGGGCTAAAGCCAACTCACTGAGTTCCCTACAAATACTGTAGATGCACTAACCTGACGACCATAACATGTAAGATCAAATTCAGCCTGAGTTCATAATAATTCTAACATCATAGTCCACTGCCTCTTTCAGGTTTCGTCATAATACTCGCCTCACATCCAAACTACACATGTGGATGTGACAGGCCTAACGAAGGTGGCTTCGTGAGGTCTTCCGTCAATCTAGCTGGAGGATGTCCCACATGATGCTTGTTGATACGCAGTCTCCACGCCAGAATTCGTCAACCACACATACTAGATTGGTCAGCCCAAAACTGCTTCATTTTGCTTCCTCTGCAAGCTGTGTCGGTAACCCTGGTTCTGTTTCAGATTAGGTTAATTTTGTCACAGTTCACTGCTGTATATACATAGGCCCCTTTCATGTCGCCCCATAACACCCTGTCCTCTTCCTCATGCGCTTGTTCTCGTTTTTTATCCAAATTGACAGTATACTTATTATCAAGTTAATCCAACAAAGTTGCATAATGGATCAGGTGCTAATTAGACTTTATAACCAATCTTCGTAAAACTAAAACGACAAGTATTATATTGACCAAAATTATGAATCATGTCTGTTTCTCATGGTAATCGAATTTTATGTGAATACCAGTTTATCGCCAAAAGTGGCTTTAGACAATCTATATTATAATTATATAAACCTTCGTGTTACAGTTTTTTTTTTTTGTAAACTCCTCTGATACTAAAACCACACTATTTATTCCTCCGACAAAAATTATTTGTGTATTAAAAAATCAGCCCATAGTAACGAAACACTTGATACCTACCAAAAACTTACTACACATTAGTCTAATACGGAACAATCTGGTACAACTTGACATCTAATACTTGTCTAATACGAAACAAATTGTGATACCTAATTCTTGTCTAATACGGAACAAACTGATAAAACATGATATCTAATACTTGTCTAGTGTGGAACAAACTGGTACAAGTTGATACTTAATTCTTGTCTAATACGGAACATACTGGTACAACTTGATACCTTATACTTGTCTAATACCGGACAAATTGGTACAACTTTATACTTTACATATACTTGTCTAATACCAGACAAATTGGTACAACTTGACACCTAATTCATGTCTAATGTGGAACATACTGGTACAACCTGATACCTTATACTTGTCTAATATGGAACAAACTGGTATAACCTTTCTTCCTTGTCTTGTTTCGTAATACTGCTTTTCGAAGCCCACTAAAGTCTCAACTTTTCCTCATTGTAAGTTTAAGATACTGAAATGTATGCGTGATGTTAATGGTCTAAATAGACCAGATGTTGATGAATGTCGGCGACAATTATTGTTTTGAAAAAACTACTCTTACATTGTGCCACTTTTCGTTAGTTGCGAGTGGGTTCCGTAAATAACTGTAAAGAGTATTTTTCCTATCTGAGACTTCGTTTTTTCTTCAAAATGTTTATAAAATTGCTATCGTGTAGCAACACATGGAAAGACGTAGTTATGAGTGGATACCGTGAATCGATAAACTTAATTTATGCAATATGTAAAGAAAACCCAGTCCGACCCAAAAGGATAATAAGGGTTAGATAGCACATGACCCTATACAATATACATTTTCAATATTTATGCTCTGCGCATAATGGGAATCTTCGTTCTTCCAATAATTGTCTTCTACGATGTCCTTCTCACCGCTTTGGTTTTCTTAAGTCTTCATTTCTTGTCCAAGCGGTTTTCCTTTGGAATGATCTTCCTCAGAATATCAGGACGTTGACCAGCCGGTAAACTTTTAAAATTAAAGCTCGGGAATACTTACGCAAGAAATTGGCAGATTCATCAAACCTATAATTTATTCTTTTTCTCTATCTATATTTTTTTATCTCTCTCTTTTGTTTATATTTTGTATTTTTTATAATATATTTTTTTGTGTTTCTCTTTTAACTTCTCTTTTATATCCTTGCACCTACCATGTTTTGTCTCTGCATCACCTTAAGGTAGACTGGTAGAAAATGCCTAAGGCATTAAGTCCGCCATTGTGCAAAATTGTTATTTGTGCATGAAGTTTTAATAAATAAATGAATATGACATTTTACATAATCATCATAGTAACAATAGTAATGAATTTTGAAATAATCTGTTTTTTCCATGATTTTTTTTTTTTGGGCATTTTTTTTTAAGTTTAGCCCTGCTTTGTAGGCACTATTAGAATCAGTTATCGATACCTAACAATACCTTCACGGATCGGGCAGGGTTTAATTTACATATTGTATAAGTGATCGATGTGTGTGATACGTAGGGTAGGTCAAATTTTGTGGAGCTACGATCTTCGTGCGATGGCTGGTAGTAGCTGAATGAGGGATGCCGAAAATCGAATTGGATGGCTTGCAGTAAGAAAGTCGATGGCTTGGTTTCCACCAGGGGACTGTTACTGGCTGATGATGATCAACATCAATTTTTTTAAATTATTTAGTTTTGGTAAATTCAAAGTATTATTAATTTACTCATCATTATCATCAATAACCTTTTTTGTCCCACTGCTGGGCACAGGTCTCCTCTCATACAGAGAAGGATCGAGCGAAATCACCACGCTTACTCAATGCGGGTTGGCGATTTCAGACTTAAAGTCCTGGTTTCCTCAAGACGTTTTTCTTCACCTTGTAATCAGTCATTGGTGTCCAAGGTTAGAAATCTAAAAAACTTAGAAAAGTATACTCATTAAAAGATTTACTTTCCTCTAAGAAATTTCATAGCTAATAATCTACCTATACTTATGAAGAAAACTAACCAAAGGCCTTAATTCTCTGCGCACGATCGCGTACCAATAACAATTTCCTACAGACTTTACACCAAAGGTACCCTAAAAACCGGTGGCTTGCATTGGTACCAGCTGTGATTACCATAATTTCATCGACCCACGTGTCTGTGGACTCTACAAAAACTGGTAATAATCACAGTACAGCGGTACAGACGCGCATCTAAAGTGTTATTACGTCTAAATGATTTTAATAATATGCTCCAATTTAGACTTTGCAATTTGACGCATATATTAATATGATTTTTGACCAGGTAATTTGATTGAGGAAGGTGAGGACATTATTAGATAGTAATAGTTGATTGGATCCGGTTGTAGTTATGTTAAATTATTGAGAGGTTTATTGGCGTATGGTAAAAGTATTTTGCATCAAAACGTTAGCAATAAGAAATACTTCCTGATCAGGTCATAAATTCTGTCACATATTTAATATGAAATTATTGAGATAAGTCTATTCATTATGTAATTCTTTATATATAAAAATGTACTTAACAAAACATAGATTTTCATGATAATAAAGTTTATTCAAAATTACCTCCGTGATTTTGAATACAGGCAGACATTTTATGGAGGGGAAATCATCAAATAACTTCTCCCGCTCTGGGCGGAACGGTAGGTCGTGTCCGACTTTTACTGACTAAACTCGACCCACGTTCCTTCGCTTGCCTGTGCGCCAGGGCCACGGTTTCTTTGGCCTTAATCAAGCCTATAGTGACTCCAAATCAGGCTGAAGCCTTTTTCTCCAAGTGTTGCCATATCTTGTAATCTGACGAACTGAAATCTGGACTGGAGGAGGGTCAGTCTTTGTGGCGGATGAAGTCGAATCCACGACTTTAGTGTGTTTTTTGCTCTATGAGCTGGGCCTTAGTTGTGCCTGTGTCCAGTGCTTATTATTGAACATGGTATGAAGAACAGGTTCCACAAAATTTGTCAGGACTGTATTTTGATACATAACTTCATTCGTTTTAACACCTCACAAAAATATACTTCAGTTAAAAAGCCCCAATAAGAAACTCCCAACTATACCATGATCGAGGATGGAAAATAACCTATAGGTATAATACGATTGCTAACTTCATCACTACTGTGTGCGTACCTTACCATTTTCTTCATTGTAGCTCTCTTCTGCGGTAAAAATTTTGTCTATTATTTCTGAACTTTTTTATTCTGTTATCTATACTAACATATAAAGTTGAAGAGTTTGTTTACATGTGTGTTTGAACGCGCTAATCTCAGGAGCTACTGGTCCGATTTGAAAAAAATATTTTTGCGTAGGATAGCTCATTAAAGGCTTTAGGCTATATAATACAAGGCAAGGCAAGGCTAAGGCATTAAGTCCGCCTCTGTACATATCATGTGCGAAAGAATAAATAAATATCACGCTGCGACCAATAGGAGCAGAGCATATAAAAAAAATATATTGAAACCTACGCGAGTGAAACCGCGAAGCGCAGCTAGTATAATAATATTATGGGTAAAAAAATGGGTAACGCATGCATGGTATTTACCTCGTCTTAGCTAAAATTGTTTGGTGACCTTAAGTGTGCATATATGGCACTGGTGAGTACACCGGCACATTGTAGACGTTGTAGACGGCTATAGTTATTGCAGTGTATGAGCGCTAAAAAGTTAAAAAACTAAAACCCAACTACGACAAAAAACGACGCTGAAAAAGTATAAAACAAGATTTTCAGAACACTGAACTGAAGAAAGTTGCTAATGTAGTTGCAAGTAAATGGACACAGTAGTAATGTCATACAATACTATTCTGAAGTATGCAATATTCACTATGTAGAGATAAATTTTCATGTTTGGAAAGGCGTAGTCACACGTTACATATACTTACCTACCGTAGCACCTTGACAACGTGTGACTACGCCTTTCCAAACATGAAAATTTATCTCTACATAGTGAATATTGCATACTTCAGAATAGTATTGTATAACATTATTACTGTGTCCATTTACTTGCAACTACATTAGCAACTTTGTTCAGTTCAGTGTTCTGAAAATCTTGTTTTATACTTTTTCAGCGTCGTTTTTTGTCGTAGTTGGGTTTTAGTTTTTTAACTTTTTTTTATTTGTACTATTTTGGTGTTAAAGTGTATTTTTGGCACATATTATTAACAAAAGTTAAACTGATGAACTAAAAACTAGGTAAGTTGACATATTACATCTACACGCACATATAACAACATAAGCCCGAAGGCATATAGCGCAGAGGCCTTTTTATGGGAGATTTAGCCAGTTATAAAACTGTTTCCGCCTTCACTGCGTGGAGTTACTCCCAGCTTATGTCGTTTTCATTAGTGCATTACATATTCTAATAATGTTCACACTGCTCTACATTGCATAAAGCGATTCACAGTTCCCGTGATCCGCGCTTTACTCTTATCGCTCAAATTTAACATCATTAAAGCATTCTTGTAATTATGTACAAGCATAAAGCACTCGTGAAGCTCTTTCACGTGATACCAAACACGGTATATTTATTTTAATTTTATATTAACATAGAACTTTTTGTCCGCTAGAGGGCGCAATACTAAATTTGGTGACACGCTTTATAGCTCATAAGTAACAGAATATCAAGGTCCTTCTAATGGTAATGCAGTGGTCTTATTCTGATAAGTAGTAAAGAAGCTATGAACGAAAAGATGTGAATTATATGCAACCAGCCCATGAACACAGGTAAAGTCACACGCAAATGCTAGCAATAAATATATATTCAAAATGTACAAGTAAAGCGCTTTCAAATGATACCAAACACGGCATATTTATCTTAACTTTATTTTTTTACTCTGTATGTTTTGTCCGCTAGAGGGCGCCACAGTAGATTTTGTGAAACCCCATATAGCCTATAACCAGCGGACAATTAAGACGCTTCTAATGATATATCATTTGTCGAATTCTGATAAGTAGTTTAGAAGTTACGAGGGAACAGATGAACATACATACATACATACATACATACATACATACATAGCCTGTCAAAATCATAACCCTCCTTTTGCTTTGCCGTAGTCGGGTAATAAATAAATTGGAGCACTTTTCTCTTCATCTGTACGATACTGCAGTATTCTCCGCAGGGCGAACGCGAGGGCTACTGTATGGAATATTAACTTTTTTTTTGATCTTATACAATGTCTTCAAATCGACTGTCATATGATGTTACAACGTAAACACAGGGTCAGGAGGAATTCTCGAATTTTTAGCTTAGTTGCCCAAAGTAAGTAAAGTAATTTGTTTATGTTACCAAACAATATGGCGGCCGAAATAATTACGTCATAAATATAGGTACTTATTTTTCTTTTAAAATACTAGAAACGTTACCCCTCACTAGGAATTACTCCTGTATCGTGTACGCGTTTACAAACATTTAAGAGGGGACTCTAGTACCGAGGAATTTGGGAAATAGGTACTTAAAGTAACTATTGCCGTCGCGTTGCTTCCAACCTCTCGCGGTAAAGTGCAAAAAGGACAATTGCAGCTAAGGGTGATTTTACTTACAAAACCGTTGACCAAAAGACGCTTCGTATTCCGCTGTTTTCTTTTTCAAAACACGACAGATCTCAATTATTTTTATATTAAAATTTAGAGAAAAAGTATACCTATGCTTCTATTTTTTTTTTTGTCATAAATTTATCACGTTTGTGAAATATTCATCTGAACATCACGGTAAAATAGGTTATTCTTCGCGATTTAGAAGTATGGTATTTCTATTATTCATTAAGTTTCGGAGAAAATCAAATGATAGGGGCACGTATAATCACGGTGTAAAGTTGTAGAAAAAATATTTGCTCCATAAGCATTATCCACGAAGAAACCAGCGGAATACGTTTGTATAGAGAAAGCACCGCTAGGGTTCCCTCTTAATGTCACATAGTTACATAAGCAGCTAGTCTCGGAACAACTACTTGTAGGTCATACAAACATTTGTTCTGTGCAGGGATCGAACTCGCGACAAGGAGTACAGCAGTCGATCGCTCTGCTACTACACCAACCGTGTCGTCACTTGCTATTTATAGGTATCATCATCATCATCAACCTTTTTATCGTCCCACTGCTGGGCACAGGTCTCCTCTCATACAGAGAAGGATTGAGCGTAATCACCACGCTTGCTCAATTGGCGATTTTAGACCTTAAAGTCCAGGTTTCCTCAATATGTTTTCTTTCACCTTTTAATCAGTCATTGGTGTCTAAGAAATACTTAGGAAGTACATATTAATTAGAAAAGCTACATTGGTACTTGCCTGACTTGAAATTACTTATTGGCAATTACAAAAGTAAACTGTATTCTTTTAAACTTATATACAGAAGCTGTTGGTGTTAAATAAATCGAACCCGTACACTCATACTTGAGAGGCTGGTGTTTTAACCACTAGACCTCTTCGACATTATATATACGTACATATTATAAATAAAAGTAGTTATTCGCAGCTGTTTATGTGACCGCGTTATTATTCTAAGCTACGCAACAGATTTCAACGCGGCTTTCACCTTAATTTAGAGAAAGATTTGTTTGCTTAATTATTTATATAACACTTAGATATAAGACAGAAATTTTGATATTCTGACATGTCGTCACATCAGTAGATTGCATCCTTAATATGGATAGTTGTATGTGGTGTCTATAGTGTGAAGTGTTAGAAGGGGAAGATATATAAAAATGAGCGCGTCAAGCTCGTGAACGGGGGCCGTCAGTGGAGACTGGTCATCTCTTAGCTGCCAGTGGGCTTAATTCATTTTCTATCTGTTAATTAATTTTAATATTTATACATTGTGCTCACATAATAGAAGCAACAGAAACATATAACGAAAAAATGTAACCCATATTATGATTTGAAAAGAGTATCCATGGAGTTTCTTGCACGTTCTTCTCCATAGAGATCTACGCTTTGGAACGTGCAATTTAGCTTCACTTTTCTTGAACTGACCGACATTGACTATTCAAAAGCACCAACGGATGGTTAATTTTGGTTAATTTGAAATAAACAATTTTGATTTTGATTTTGAAAACCATGATCAGACGTGCTGTTTCGTATGGATAAGAATGTTGAGCGACAAAAGGGTTGAACGAAAAGCTATTGCATGCAGCTGGGATGAGAAGGCTAAGAAGGATGTTTGGTGTTACATAAATGGATAGAATAAGAAATGAGTACATAAGAGGAGTTTGAGAGTGGCGTCGATAGTTGAAAAGTTATGTGGAAATCGGTTGTTAAGTACCACGAAGAAATGAGGAAATTATTGTGAGTAGAGCTTTGAGTATGAATGTTTTTTTATGTACCTTTACTAATATATAAAGCTGACGAGTTTGTTTGTTTAAACGCGATAATCTCAGGAACTACTGATCCGATTTGAAAAAATATTTTAGCATTTGATAGCCCATTAATCTAGGAAGGCTTTAGGCTATATAACATTACGCTGCGACCTATAGGAGTGGAGCATCACTAACTCCACGCGAACGAAGTTGCTGGCGGCCGCTAGTATATTATAAACTAGTGCTCGTCAGCAATCTCGCTTATCATCATAAGCAGTGATGCAATCGTCGATGGTAAAACACGCTAGTTCATTAAGAGCCTATTTACTCTAGCCTTGAAGACACTTAAAGAAGACACTTATTGAAGTCAGACGGAAACATCACTGCTGGCAAATTGTTCCAGTCTCTCGATGTACGTGGTATAAAAGACGAGGCGAAATGCTTCGTTCGACTCGTTGTGATGTCAACAACGTAAGGGTGGAAACTCGACGTACGACGGGTCGTCCGATGATGGAACGGAGGTGGGGGAATTAAATCATGCAATTCCCTTGCACACTCTCCAAAATGTATTCTATAGAACACCGGCAAGCTGGCTACTCTTCACCTGTCCTCCAGGCTTTGGGGACCTGTTTGAGCTAAATCAGGGTGGTCAATAAGCCTCTTCGTACGCATCATCTCATCGCACCATTGAATCCAATGTAGCCAGGTGGCATTTTGCAGTACCAGCCCAAATTTGGCTGCAGCCACACACGAACTGACCTCTACTTTGTATAACATTAGAAGCTGTCCTGGCATGAAGTACTCTCTCTTTAAATATAACATTTTTTACCCGACTACGGCAAAGCAAAAGGAGGGTTATGATTTTGACAGGCTATGTATGTATGTATGTATGTATGTATGTATGTATGTATGTATGTATGTATGTATGTATGTATGTTCATCTGTTCCCTCGTAACTTCTAAACTACCTATCAGAATTCGACAAATGACATATCATTAGAAGCGTCTTAATTGTCCGCTGGTTATAGGCTATATGGGGTTTCACAAAATCTACTGTGGCGCCCTCTAGCGGACAAAACATACAGAGTAAAAAAATAAAGTTAAGATAAATATGCCGTGTTTGGTATCATTTGAAAGCGCTTTACTTGTAGATTTTGAATATATATATATTGCTAGCATTTGCGTGTGACTTTACCTGTATTCATGGGCTGGTTGCATATAATTCACAACTTTTCGTACATAGCTTCTTTACTACTTATCAGAATAAGATCACTGCAGTACCATGAGAAGGGCCTTGATATTCTGTTAGTTATGAGCTATAAAGCTTGTCACCAAATTTAGTATTGCGCCCTCTAGCGGACAAAAAGTTCTATGTTAATATAAAATTAAAATAAATATACCGTGTTTGGTATCACGTGAAAGAGCTTCACGAGTGCTTTATGCTTGTACATAATTACAAGAATGCTTTAATGATGTTAAATATGAGCGATAAGAGTAAAGCGCGGATCACGGGAACTGTGAATCGCTTTATGCAATGTAGAGCAGTGTGAACATTAATAGAATATGTAATGCACTAATGAAAACGACATAAGCTGGGAGTAACTCCACGCGGTGAAGGCGGAAACAGTTTGATAACTGGCTAAAACTCCCATAAAAATGTCCTCTGCACTATATGCCTTCGGGCTTATGTTGTTATATGTGCGTGTAGATGTAATATGTCAAGTACCTAGTTTTTAGTTCATCAGTTTAACTTTTGTTAATATTATGCGCCACAAATACACTTTAACACCAAAATAGTACAAATAATAAAAAGTAAAAAACTAAAACCCAACTACGACAAAAAACGACATACAATACTATTCTGAAGTATGCAATATTCACTATGTAGAGATAAATTTTCATGTTTGGAAAGGCGTAGTCACACGTTGTCAAGGTGCTACGGTAGGTAGGTATATGTAACGTGTGACTACGCCTTTCCAAACATGAAAATTTATCTCTACATAGTGAATATTGCATACTTCAGAATAGTATTGTATGACATTACTACTGTGTCCATTTACTTGCAACTACATTAGCAACTTTTTTCAGTTCAGTATTCTGAAAATCTTGTTTTATACTTTTTCAGCGTCGTTTTTTGTCGTAGTTGGGTTTTAGTTTTTTAACTTTTTTTTTTTTATTTTGCTCTTGTATGATGTTTATTAATAAGATGTATATATTTATATAAACTAGTATGATACAAATAACGTACATAATCATTTTCGCTCTCCTTCCCCTTAGTATTCCATCCAAAGCTTGTCTGTAAAAGATCGCTCTTAGCGATAAGACCGCCCATTGTATCACCCTTTGTAAAATCTTTATGTTTATATAAATTACAAACTAGCGCTTGACTGCAATCCCGCCTGATGGTAAGCAGTGATGCAATCGTTGATGGTAAAGCGCGCCAGTTTATTAAGCCTACTCACTCAAAAGAACTGAGTGAATAGGAAGGAAGACGGCAGTTGAGCGCGGTGATGCAATGTTAAACCCAACAACACGACCAACGATGCTGCGCCAGAGGGATATTGATCTGGAGGCCCTCCACAACCAAACTCCCTACACAACAACATTTCGCGCATCGTACCCGGCACGTACATCGCAACACAACTGCTCAGACCCGTCCTCCGTACGGCTTCACCAGACATCATGCCGGAACACGATAAATCGCTTGGCGGCATGACTTTGTCTGGTGGGTGGTAACTTACGCCGGCGTACATACATAATAAAGAGTAGCGGCGGATTAGCTCTCTGAAGTGGCACTGGGCGGGGCACCTAACTCGTAGAGCCGATGGCCGATAGGGCAGAAAGGCTCTTGAATGGCGACTACGTACCGACAACCGCAGCGTCGGACGCTCACCGACTAGGTGGTCGGATGAGCTGACCAAAATCGCAGGAAAGCGCTGGATGCAGGCCGCGTCCAACCGTTCGTTGTGGAAATCCTTGGGGGAGGCTTATGTCCAGCAGTGGACTTCATGTGGCTGAGATGATGATGATGAGATGATGATAATAAAGAGTATTCTATTCTATTCTTCCTTTAAGAGGGTGTTGGAAAACTTCTTAACATTACCGTAAAATTTCCATTATTAACAGAATATCTAATAACACATAACACACTCGATCATGGATTGAGTATAAGATTCTATATGTGTGAGCGATCTCGAGCTAGTTATTAAGTCAATGACTCAACTAAGTACCCATTTACTTGTTTTAATACGGAGACATTATGACGGTTGTATGAAAACGAGCGTGTAATGCCTGTAGTTGTAAATCATACCATTTATATACTATGGTCGTTCCAGCAATCATTATACTTCCTTTTTAATGGAGGTTAGACTTTGATGGCGCCGATTTTGAGAGGCATGTGAAGGCTGATTGGTGACCCTGATTTAACTCGAGATGGTCTCCAAACCCTAAAGAATAGGCGTAGAGTAGCCAGCCTTTCAGTGTTCTATAGGATGTATTTTGGGGAGTGTGCGAGGGAATTGCATGATTTAATTCCCCCATCTCCGTTCCACCATCGGACAACCCGTCGTACGGCTAGTTTCCACCCTTACGTTGTTAACACCACTACGATCCGGACGAAGCGTTTTGCCTCCTCCTTTATACCGCGTACATCGGCACTGGAACAATTTGCCAGCGGCGGTGTTTCAATCGGACTACAATTTGAGTGTCTTCAAGGCTAGAGTGAGTAGGCTCTTAGTAAACTAGTGCGCTTTATCATCAACGATTGCGTCACTGCTTACCATCAGGCCGGATTGCGGTCAAGCGCTAGTTTATAATTTATAAAAAAATGAAAAAAGGTTCTTCTGTACAAGGCCATATTACGCTTTGAAATGGGTAACTAGCTTTAGCTGACTAATCCCTTGACCATTCAAAAGTGCCCTAATTGGTTTGAGTTTGAAAAAACTAATTGAATTCTTGAGTTAATTTACTTGAAGCAAGAGAGGATGTAGAAAGACCACTTGACTCCTCACTAACAACTATGAAGTTAGTACGTTGGTTGCGTGTAATGGCACGTCGCTTGGAGCGTCGGATGGCTACCGATAGCGAGCGTGCCCGGGGCGCGACATTAGCCCATCCCGCTCCCAGTTATTACAATCAAAGTGACAGTGTGACCATGGGTTTGAGATCCTGTAGGATATGTTGCTTTTCCACCTACTAACGCGGTTGATAAAGGTTGATTGGGAATATTTGACAGTTTCGGATAGCTTAACCGTGTCCTGTCGTCAGTACTTATGTGAGGACGATCTCAACATAAGTGCACTTTAAGATCGTAAAAGGAAAAGGAAAAAGGAAATTAAAACTAAGATGTTACCTACCAAAATTTTGGAAAAAAAAATGAATTAAAGACGCGAGTGACCGTTGAGTATCTTCATAGTATAAAGAGGGACAGAGTAGGTTATCTTCATAGAAACGCACCGCGCGCGGCTTGTATGTGTGCGCCTTAGTATCTATGCGTCGCCGCACGCACATCTAAACACAATATTAGAGTGCTATCAGTGCGCTAGTCGCGGTCGCGGCTAGCACAGGACGAGGTTCGCGCGTCACGTGTTCTTGTTAAAAAAAATGCATGGATCGTCACGAGGATTGCGAAAAACTTAAATCGTATTTAAATGCTAATCAGCAAGTTTGCAATTTAAGTGCAGAATCTTCACTAGTACAAAAATTATTCTAGAAACCAAATTTTATTAGTGGTTGGACTTTGTAGAAAATATTAAGAGGATGGAGCAGATGTTCCAAAAAGTATTTCGAAATGATCACATAAACTGCAAAGTTGGTATGTCTATTTATGAACAAATAAGAGATTTATATTTTTTAAATTTTATTTCTAAAAGTTACAAGGATACGGATATATTACACATTAAAGTTTCATGGTGACAACCGTAACCGACGAAGCGCGGACAGTCGTCAACCCTAAGACAGTAGGCAATTAAATCGCGGATTGGATCGGTGATAACCTACTTCTCCTCTTTATGCTATGGTATCTTGCCATAAGTACACATATCAGTACCTACATCCAGCTATTACAATCTGTCGAATTCCTTTATTCGATTTTCAACTTTATCGCTGAAACCTTAAGACTCTTTGAAGATTGATTGGGATTGTTTGTCAGTTTCGAGTAGCTTGACCTGCTCTCATTCGTACATCTTTTATTATATTTACACTTGAATTGCCAAACCGACATGTTTGTTATACCTGTGTATTAGCGCATGTCGTGACAATGCATTAAAGGTACCTTTAGCTCGTACGAACGTATATTATTAGTCCGAGAGCTGGCAAGAATTTTTGGGTAGGTGTTTGAGGCAAGCTGAAAACTTATCCTGTACCTCTCCTGTTATATCCCAACACGAAACTGCAGACCTGGCTGGTGAGTAGCGGGGCTAAATCAATGCCCAAATTTTTTAAATTTTTTTTTTTGTTTTATCGAGAAATATACTTGAGGCAATTTGCAATTTTTATATGTTGTAGTTTAATATTTACAGAATATAAAAAAAAATAAGCCAGACGATTCAGCCGGGGTTTTAACATTGCCAGACGCGTCCAAAAATATTTTGCAAAAAAATATAAAAAATGTATTTGAGGCAACTTGAAATTTTAATAGAGTATTATTAATAACTAAAAAGTAAGACTCTCAAAAAGACAGATCATTTCGGTGGGACTTTCTACCTGCCAGGTGATCTAATGAATTTGTATGGGTGCGAGTGCGGAGCGCTATAGACAAACTGTAGAGTGAGAGACAGCGTTTATCGGCAACTGTCTGCGTTCTTGCAAGCTGCGTTACTATTGGCTCTGGCGAGGTCACGCGACTTACATAGCCATGTGGTTTTCAGTCGAAATTTTGGAGTAACTTTTCGGTGGGACTTTCTACCTGCCAGGTGATCTTATAAAGTAATGATTACAAAAATATAAAATTACAAAATCAGATTTATTGAAATAGAAAAATTATATACTAATAATATAATACAGCTGCAGAATTATTATGAGTATACAAATATCAATGTAATTAATTCCCTGTCATGTCAGAAAGAAATTGTCATTCTTCTTCTGTAGATGCTCCTTCATCAGAGCTATCAGAATCAACTTCAGATTCATCTGTGTCTAATTCGGATACCTCTGCATTATCTGCGAAAAGTAATATATATGGCTTTATTAAATAAATCATAGAAATTAAAATGCAGCAGTTATAAAAAAAAACTATGTATACGCACCTGTAGTATCATTTCCAATATTATTTTGTTTATTGTTTTCATGAACAATAGCTTCGAATACTGATTGCGGCATACAATCTCCGTCGAAGCAGTGGAAATGTAGCGTATCCTCATGAAGTGTCCATCCGTTTCTATTCGGTGTCAAAGAGCTGGGGAATCGCAAATATGCATTTCTTCAAATACTCGTTATACACACATCAAAAGTGTCTAGGGATCAACATATATTTTTGCAATAACTTTTCTCCTGATTGATATTAATTAAAATTTTCTTTAAGGATTCATCAAATAAAGTGTTTTCGTTTGTCACAGTAACGATAAACCAAGTCACCTTTTTGCATTAATAAAGAAATTTGCCATTTTCCTAATAAAGGGATATTTGACATTTGAACCACTAACACAAAAGTTCGAAAAAAAGACTGAAATAACAGTTTTCTCCAAAATTTTATTGGGTAACTTAAACAATTAATAATCCGTGTTTCTACCGCGAACACTAACAACACAAGAACATCGGTTTGGCATACTCAAAATGAGTTCATCCAAATCACGCTGTGGAATTGCCGCCCATGTTCGTTGCAACAACAAAAAAAGGTCTTCTTGCGACTGGATACCCTCCATATTCGGCAGAGCTCTTCTCTGTAGTATATCCCATGCATGCTCAATCGGGTTCAAGTCTGGCGACTGAGCAGGCCAGGGCAGGACATTGATGTTAGCTGCGGCGAGAGTCTGTCTTACAACTCTTGCGGTGTGGTGTGCGGTCGTGCATTATCATGCATTAACTGAAATAAGGGACCGATTTGCACTTGTAGAGGAACGATGACGTCTGATACAATCGTTTCAGCATAAATTTGAGCGTTGAGGTTGCCTCTGATCCAAATCAACTCAGTTCTTCCGCCGATCCAAATACCCGCCCATACCATGATGGTTCCACCACTATAAGGATGGACTTCCTGGCAGGATTTTAATCGCTGTTGGCGTCCAGGGGTCTCCAGTGTCGTATACGTCTTGTATCCGGTCTCATACCAAAACGAGACTCATCAGAAAAGCACACGAAACGCCATTGTTCTTCTGCCCAATTTCTGTGTTCAAGAGCCCATTGATATCGAATCCTACGATTGTGCATTGCTATAGGTGGTACCCGTAGCGGTCTTCGGGAATGAAGGTTCACTTCATGCAAGCGGTTTCTGACTGTTTGGTCGCTAATTAAGTTCCCTGAAGAGTGATGAAGCCTCACGGCTAACATCATGGCGGTTATTGTTGGAGCTCTTCGAGTTAAGATTTGAATGTATCGGTCTTGTCTCCGTGTGGTGCAGCGATACCGTCCTCCATGGCGCTCAGCCACGGTACCAGTGCTTCGGTAACGTGTCCAAAGTCGACTGATAACACTCTGACTTGTATTCAGAGCTAAAGCCACAGTACGTTGCCGGGAACCAGCTTCTATCATTCCCACGGCTCTGAGCATTTCTTCCCTGCTAAAATGACGTCGCCGCTCCATAATAACGTTGGTTTTAATCAGTAGTAGGGAAACAGTAGCACTAATAATGTCTTCAATGCGTTGTATGTTTTTATAGGGAAAATATTGACAGCTGATTTTCATCTTTTACTCGAATTTGATTCACAGTTCCTGATTCAAATTATGAAATGCACAAAAAGGATCCATATAAATTTATAAAATCATAAATTTATTACAAAGCCACATCTCAATCTCAAGAAATCCGCATAAAAATGCTTGATCCCTAGACACTTTTGATGTGTGTATATTGCGTTCTTAAAAGATGTTGTTGTAATTCAGCTTTGCACGGAGGTAAAGTAGAGGGATCACAATTTTTTAAAGTTTTTTTGAAAGGTTCATCTTCAGTGTTAGCTTTGTAAGTTACACAAAATTTTTGAAACCGTGCTGCATTTATATTTGATATATTTTTATATCCATAAATTTCACAAATAAATGCTTCCAAAATTGGCAAAATTTCTTCACGTGATCCGGTAATATGCGCTACTCCAAGATCTGTCAAAGCTTTTTGATAATTTTGATTTTTTATCAATATTTTATATGGCCTTATTTTTCCTTTTTGGAAAAATGATGGATTATAATCGCATCCTGTTAATGCATGAAAACCTGGTAAACTTGCACATAAAGATGGCCCTAATTCCATGTATAATTTTGTTACATTGATGTACCTTTTAGAGTTCCCAGTGCCATACTCCATAAAAATGTTAAGGTCATCGCTTTGAAGATGATCCATATTTCCTAGCATAATTATCAGTACGTCTGTATCCGAACTTTTAAGAAGAACATTCGTCTTTGTACATGTATCGAGCTCCGCACTCGCACCCATACAAATTCATTAGATCACCTGGCAGGTAGAAAGTCCCACCGAAATGATCTGTCTTTTTGAGAGTCTTATTTTTTAGTTATAAGTAATACTCTATTAAAATTTCAAGTTGCCTCAAATACATTTTTATATTTTTTTTGCAAAATATTTTTGAACGCGTCTGGCAATTTTAAAACCCCGGCTGAATCGTCTGGCTTATTTTTTTTATATTCTGTAAATATTAAACTACAACATATAAAAATTGCAAATTGCCTCAAGTATATTTTTGGATAAAACAAAAATTTTTTTTTTTTAAATTTGGGCGTTGATTTAGCCCCGCTACTCACCAGCCAGGTCTGCAGTTTCGTGTTGGGATATAATAGGAGAGGTACAGGACAAGTTTTTAGCTTGCCTCAAACACCTACCCAAAAATTCTTGCCAGCTCTCCTACTATATTGACAACGAACGTATATTATTGACAAACAGAGGTGTCTCGGCTAATCCAGCTCGGTTGGGCAGCGTTCGGGAAGCTACGCTACATCTTCTCGTCGTCCAAGATACCACAGTGTCTCAAGACTAAAGTCTTTGACCAGTGTGTGTTGCCAGTGATGACTTACGGAACTGAAACGTGGTCGCTCACAATGGGCCTCATACGAAGGCTCAGAGTCACACAAAGGGCAATGGAAAGAGCTATACTAGGAGTTTCTCTGCGTGATCGAATCAGAAATGAGGAGATCCGCAGAAGAACCAAAGTCACCGACATAGCTCTGCGAGTCGCTAAACTTAAGTGGCAGTGGGCAGGGCACATTGCTCGTAGAACCGATGGCCGATGGGGCAGTAAGGTTCTGAAGTGGCGGCCACGTACTGGAAGACGCAGCGTAGGTAGGCCCCCAACAAGGTGGACTGATGACCTGGTGAGGGTCGCGGGAAGCCGATGGATGCGGGCAGCACAAGACCGGTCAGCGTGGAAAGCCTTGGGGGAGGCCTTTGTCCAGCAGTGGACATCTATAGGCTGAAGAAGAAGAAAGACTCTCCCCAGCTACTCTTCCCTGACATTGTGACATTATCTTGTATGGGCTACGTAAGGCTCGCACATACACATGTCCTAAGATCTACAGATTCCTGGTCAATACAAACGGAGCGTACATTATGATTATACCGGGAATCGAGCGTAAAAAAAATAATGTTGTTTCTTTGATTACTTCACAACTCAGGCGCAGAATGATATTTTTAATTTCATTCGATATGTTCGGTAATCGCGAACCTCGTTTAATTTAAAAGTTTTTTTTTTATGCGAAATGCAGGTATTTATAAAGGTGTACGTAATAAAGAGTATTCCATTATATTCTTTGACGACACGATTGGTGAAGTAGCTGAGCGATCGACTGCTGCGCTGTGTGTCGGGGTTCGATTCCCGCATGGAACAAATATTTGTAGGGCTTACAGGTAGTTGTTCCGGGTCTGGCTGTTTGTCTATGTGAGTTTAAATATTTGTAAACGTACCCACGATAAAGGAGTTACACCTGGTGTGGGGCAAGGTTAATTTAAAAAAAGTTTACACGAAAAATTGTTGTTGTAACTCCTTAAAATATTCAAAAGGTAAAGTGTTCCTTCACTTGCCTACATTCAGCATCTAGGGACTCCTTCTTCATTTACCTATCATTGTTCATCATCAGCCCTGACTCGTCCACTGCTGGACATAGGCCTCTTTCATGGCACGCCAGCAAGCTCGATCCTGAGCAATTCTCCGCCAGCCACTACCAGCCACCTTTTTGATGTCGTCGCTCCATCTCGCCCAAGGGCGTCCCACGCTACGTTTGCCGAGACGCGGTCTCCACTCAAGGACTTGTTTACCCCAACGGTTGTCGATCCTGCGGCATATGTGACCAGCCCATTGCCACTTCAGCTTGCTAATCCTCTCAGCTATGTCGGTAACTCTGGTCCTCTGTCGGATCACCTCATTTCTGATGCGGTCCTTCAGAGAGACGCCCAACATATCATTGTTCACGAAAACGTATTTCATTGGTAAACCGAAAATTGCTCTGATTCGTCGTTACAAGTTAACAATTCCGTTCTTCGAAATCACGTCAATTACTTTATTATAATTTCTTTTTGCATGCTTTTTATTAGCTGCACTTGTATGTTTGCTCGCTTGCTTGTTTGTCCGTCTCTAACTCTTCGGACTACGAGTGAGCGGCTCATTACTGTAAAATGTCCCACCATTTTCAATACGTTCGTTTTATTTTTTAAGAATATCGAACTAAAAAGTTGAAAATAAATATAGCTTAAAAAACATGCTTTCAAAGAATATGAAACTAAAAAGTTAAAAATATTTTTAAAAAAGCATGAGGCGCTTAATATATAAAAAATATGGCACACAGCGCCTCACGCTTTTTTAAAAATTATTTTTAGCTTTTTAGTTTGATATTCTTTAAAAGCATGTTTTTTTAGTTTTTCAAACTAAATTTTTGACAATAGACGAATACTTTTATTTGTATTTCAATAGGAGTACAGGTAATATTTACAAACTTATAAAACTAAATAAACTACAAATTATTATTTAAATAAAAATTATAACCTACCCTAATTAAAAAGTTTTATTTAAGGTAGGTTATAATTTTTATTTAAATAAAAATTAAATACAAATAAAAGTAATCGTCTATTATAAAAAAAAAAAACTCTTTTTTTCAACTCACATACACAAACTACCAGACTCGGAATTACTACCTGTAGGCCGAAAAAATATTGCGTGCAGGTATCGAACCCGCGACACGCAGCGCAGCAACAGAGAACAACGATGGCCTAGTGGTATCGGCTGCGAGTTACATGTTGTAGGTTATAGGTTCGAACCATGTCAGGCACTCTACTTTGTGTAAATCATTTCATTACCACCGCTCTCAAAATAGTGGAGGAAAACAACGTGAGGAGTGTGAGGACACCGGCATGTCCTAGAGGCAAAACTTCGAAGACATATGATATCTACCAACCCGCACTGAGCTCGCGTGGTAGATTACGGCCCACTCTTTCTCACCGAGAGGAGGCTTGTGTTCCAGTAGTGGAAACATTAAAGGCTGATTATGTGCCAACATAAACAACAAAAAAAAACTCATTAAAAAAAGTATCCACTTACATTATGGCCAAAAGACTAATCTCATTCAGTTACAAAGTAATCATGCGTCAGGTCTTTGGAAGTGGCTCCGCAATATGATATGAGCATATCTTCAATTATCGTGCCATACTTAAACACACCGCGAGCTTACTGGTTTTACATAGACCATGTTAGTTGCAGAGGGTATAGGCATTTTAAACGCACTCGTTTGTCGCGAAGTGCGTCGATGCCCACTCTCAGTAGTAATGGGTATCATTTTGGCAGTTCAACAGCATTCATTGCTTAATGTACGGTGTTGATCAGACACATTTTTCGTCGATATGGAGCAATGAATTAGCAATTAAGGTACGGCCTATTTTTTAAAAATCTCACGGTTAAACCTTAAGTGAAATTGCTGGAGCTGCCGTTTCACTATTAATAGCTCATTTGAGCTTGGTTTTCGTATCGGTAATATTTTACAGATTAGAAAATAATCACTGTTTCAGCGTTCAAAATAAAATTTCAAAAATTGCAGAAAAATCATTAAATGAAGCCGTAAATAACGCGATTTTTTAAAATAAAATCAAAAGTCGTTATTCATTCAAATTTGGCTGAGAATCAGCACTTTTTGAACGTTAATATTACATAAAGCAGTTCCCCAAAACGCCCACCCTTCGCCAATTCCTAGTGCTTTCGCTGGCAAGAAGATGTGACAGAACAAACCCCCAACAGCACAGCTGTCTGTTCATTAAAAAAAAACAACGTTTATCGTTTTGGTCGTAACAGGAAAGAGGATAAAATAATATAACATGATAAAAAAATGTGGCACATCTTGACACATCTTAATCTGTGCAAAACTTTTTACGTGCACTCAACCGTCAGTGATCAACTGCTCACTAGATGTGATAGTCGATCGGTGATTGCCGATCGCTAATCACCGCTACACTGACGGCCTAAGAAGCCACTTCCTGTGTTACCGTCTAATTTAAAGATCACTTCGCTTTTATAAGCCAAGTGTATGTACGGTTTCATTTGATAAAATCATATAGCATTTCGTTTTATTGAATCTTGTAATTTATTTGTAAATGTTTAAGAGATTATTGTTGGCTGTATTAGATAAGTAAGTAGGTACTTACTTATTGATTAGCATTGTAATTTAAATGAAGTTTGAAGCCGTTGTTGACATAGAATAGAATAAGCGTAACATAACATCACGCCAATGTTTTTCTAAAGGTTAGGCAGAACTGTTGTCCCCATTCACATTCACATTTTCATGGGAAATCCCAAAGGACTGATTGCCCGACTCAGAACTCAAATTCGTGAATACATGCTCAGCAGTCTTTAGCCTGACAGCCTCCGTGGCGTAGCTGTAGCGGATGCGGCCACCGCGCAAGGAGGCGTGGATTCGATGCCCAGGCAGTGCAAATATTTGTATGCATGAATAGGAATATTTGCACTGGTCTGGTCGTGCCACGAAAAGCACGTTAAGCTGTTGGACCCGGTAGCTAAACGAACATCTAATGGCAGTCGTTACGGACTGTTGGAGCCCTCAAAAGTCCAACATTGGTCTAACTGCAATGCTTCGATATCGGCTTCGGGTTGTCGAGGTATGACGGCAGTCGCTTCACGGAAGTTATCGAAGCTTGGCCAATCAGCAGTTGGACTGGTAAAGCGGACCCCAGACTCCAAAGCTGAAATAGTTTCGGATGGGACTGGGATTAACGTTGAGATGATGATGATGATGTTCAGCAGTCTGTAGCACTTGACCAGTACACCAATGAGGCAGTCAGCCCAACACAAGATTATTTAAACCTATCTTATACTTAACTTGTTCAAGCAATTATATGCAACATTATTAAAATCGACTTCTAATGGAACTCAGAAACAAACAAGAAATATAATACAAAACGACTTCTGTAGGTACTGTTTAAACAACACACGGCAGTAAATTAATATCTAATTCAGGTCTATACCCATTGTGACAGGTTTGGTTCATGGCCTATTACCAGTAGGTTGAAACCTGTTTCTGTTCAATTAACTTTTACATACCTATTGAACGGGAAGAGCTTCCTGATACAACCTATATTTTTTTCTTACTTTAACTTTAGCTCAGGAATGTGCAAAATGATGCTAAGTGTACAAAACAAGCTTATTTAATGCTAGTTTTGCATTGTAATGTTTAGAACTATACTGAATGAGACACTTTAAAAATGTATTACATCTGAGGGTGTTTAGATAATTAATTAGCCTGTATTTTGCCCATTCCTGGGACACAGGCGTCTACTAGTACAGTGACAGGAAGTGGGCCTAGTGCGGGTTAATAGATAGAAGATACAACGAAATAGTAGAAGCGACAATCGTATAGCCGCTCCCTCACGCGTTCCACCTCCTCCTTTGCCAGCATCACGGCTTCGCAGATGGAGCTAACGGCCTGCCATGCTGCGGAACATGGCCTGGACCAGGGCCGAACGCGAGAGATCGCCGCCATGAGGACACGGCGGTGCTCCGCCTAAGCCGGGCAGACTTCCACTGTATGCTCCAATGTGTCACAGTAGTGACACCTTGGCGTTTCCTCCCACCTTATCCGAAACAGGAACCTCCCGAAATCCTCCAGAAGGTGAGGACCATTATAAACTTATGTTTAATTTAGATTGTCTAAAGTCAGAAAATATACTCATCACTCACGATGGTTTCCATGGATCATCATCAGCCCGCACTAGTCCACCGCCAGACAAAGGCTTCTCCAAGGGCCCGTCATTCAGCTTTTTTATTTTTTTGTTTATTGTATAACTAGCTTTCCGCCCGCGGCTTCGCCCGCGTGGAGTTCGGTTATATCGCGCTTTTTAGATTTCCCTCGGGAATATCAAATTTTTCCGGGATAAAAGGTAGCCTATGTTCTTTCTCAGGGTCCAAAGATTGTCTGTGCCAAATTTCATCAAAATCGGTTGAGAGGTTTAAGCGGGAAAGCGTAACAGACAGACAGACAGACAGACAGACCGACAGACAGACAGACAGAGTTACTTTCGCATTTATAATATTAAGTATGGATGGATGTTTGCAATCTATGGATTTGTGTCTCAAATAAATAATAAATTATTATCATCTGCTACCAGCTATCCTGATAAGGTCGACGCTCCACCTGGCCTACCTTGCTTGCTTCTTGACACTTGCAAATATGAGTTTCCACTCAATAAGACATTGGGTAGCTCTGTTCCTGAGTGGGACCGCAAATGGTCATCGATTTTACGGCTATCATAGCCGGCCCACTGCCACTTCACTTTACATAACCTATTACAAAGTATGCTAATGTAAAATATATAGCCTAATTCTCTAAGCTAAGTATGATTCCTTCCACTAATGTTCTCCTTAATAGAGCAATTAAAACAATATTTACTCCCATTGCCTTATCATTAGGACTAAAGGACTTGTTTCAGGAATGTGCCTTAGAAGTACTTATTGTTTATGTAGCGTTTGCATTTCAATATTATTTCGCTTAAGATAACACCAATTGCTTCAACATAGATACTTATTAAAACATTGTTGCAAATTAGTAACTTC
The DNA here is from genome assembly GCA_017933935.1 of Sesamia nonagrioides. Lineage (NCBI taxonomy): Eukaryota > Metazoa > Arthropoda > Insecta > Lepidoptera > Noctuidae > Sesamia > Sesamia nonagrioides. Next base: position 285,719 of record JADWQK010001295.1, on the reverse strand, counting down.
TGAAGATTCCTAAACAATGTTGGCATGCTTTGCGTGGCGTGTATCGTAATATGCATAATACTTATTGATGAAATTCCGTTGTATATTGTTAACAGACTGATGACTTTATGTGTAACAATAAAGCCTTAAAACTTTTTTGACGAATAGTGCAATGCATACCTACGCCTATGCATGTCAGCGGACCCCGGGCTCCAACGCGAAAGCGGCGGATGCAACCGGGATAAACGCTGAGATGATGATGATGAGTGCAATGCATGCCTACCAGCTGATAGATTCTGTTAAAAACTCTCCGCGAAAATTTGGAATTGAGTTTACAATAGTATCATTACCTAGGAACAGTTAGTTGGTTATTGAATCACAATGCCGGTACCTTTATCATGTATAAATACAGTGCGTTGGGGTAAGATCGGCCTTGGGGTAAGAACGTACAAATCAAATATCCCATTTAAAAACCATGCTAAATGTAGCTAGCATTAAAAAATAAAGCCAAATAAATGAGCTATTTGGTTTTGCGTTCTTACCCCAGGGCTGATCTTACACCAACGCACTTACTTCTTCATCATAAATGATTCAAGGGCCCTAACCCACTCGGACACCGGTAGCCATGCAACCACGGTTACACTTCTAAATAGTGTATGAATGTACAACCGTTCTCGACAAAGTAGAAATATTTTGATGGCATTATAACCATTTTCGCAGCATCATGGTGTTCTTAGAGAGATATGTATTAAACCTAAGGCCTCGTAAATTTTATGTACCTAAAGATAGCATGTCCTTTATGTACTGCATGCACTATATACTTGCCTTCATTAACGTACATATTTTTCAATCATTGGAAAATTATTTTTATAAACCTAGCAGCTGTGTAGTCCACTGAAAGGAAAAGCCTTTCCATTCCCCTCCTCCTCCTTATAGCTTTCAACTTAACCCGTTCTACTACTATTGGAGCCCAATCCTTTAAGAAGAAGGTTAGCACCCCCGCCATGTTTTGATAAAAATAAAAACATTCATCTACTGATAATAATAAAAATAGAAAACTTTCCTCACTCCGCCTCATACAGTATGGCCGTCTACTAAAATTATTCCATCGAACTGGATCTTTAATTAATACACAATCAGAGCCGCGGGCAATAACTATCTCACAAGTAAGCGCGTACACTGTATTGGTGATCATTTTACATCGTCCGAACACAGTGCCCTAATAAAGTCGACTTCTGATAATCACATAGAGACGCTTCGCCTGACGCCAATAAAACGCTCAATCAATCAATAGCTGTCTGCGCATGGATCATTAATGATGCTAGTACTTCGGGTATTGGATCAGGCTAGGAAGTCGGCGGTGAAAGTGATTGTATTAGGATTATCAGCTGAAGATATTGATGTCCATTACTAGCCAACTGTCATTATTATGAGAGTAGTAATTAGCACACTATTTTAGTCTTCGAAAGTTTGAAAAGCCATATCATAAGTATAAATACTGTAGGATGATGAGTCTTAGGATTTAAAACTAGATACTAGAGGCGAAAGTTGACTTTTTTCAGTAATTGTTTCTGCAATAATTTCGACACTGCGACAAACAAATGAGTATGTCTTCCAGAATTATTCAGGAGAAATGAAAAAATAGATACTTAATATAAGTAACAATAATACCAGCCTTGTAGAACAAGACCTGGCGTCATACAAGGAAGGCACAAGTATTGAGCACCGTAAAGAAAATCATGTACCTAAAGATAATTATTATGTCGAGATACGTAATGTCTTACTGAGGGTAAAAATACCGAATCTAGAAGTGTACATGAAAGATTGTGTAGAAAAACCAAGCTATAATTTTCACTTTTGAAAACCGCTATATGACCCGCTACTTCTAAAGCCTCACCAGCATCGATAACACCACCTACTCATTGTAATTACCACTCTAGTTACAAAAAGTTTACATATACCATCCGGCACGTTTTATTATAAAAATCTAAGCCTATCTAATGAAATCGATACCAGCGCAATATCAAGCAAATGGCTACTCGGAACGTGGTAGAAATTACTATAATCACGGTTGCGACTCGATCCGGCTACCGTCTGGCTACTTCCAATTTTGAGTTGACCAGCGGCTTGATTATATGGTTTTGTCACTTTATGGTTTAGATTGGGATTCTTTTGGAGGCAAGCCTATTTGGCTTATTTTGAGGTTTAATTAAAATGGTAGGTAGATATTTGATTTGGTGTTGGCATTGGTTCGTTTTTGGTATTTATTAATATGTAAGCAGAGCATTATCATTTATCGATATTTTATTTAATTCTCCTATAACTACACCAACACCGCGTTTATTTATAATGATGTTTTGATAATAGAACCAAGTTTTGAAGATTTTTGCAGTATGAATTTATGTATCTTTATAAATACAATATTAGTAAAGTTGGCTATGATCGTCACATTTTGTAACAACCCCGGTCACCAAGGAAAGTGGAACCGACGAGAGATTTCGTGTGGTGACCCACAGGGATCGGTCCTGGGACCGCATTTGTGGGACATCGGGTACTAATGGGTGCCTGATTTTTGCAATATGAACTTTTTTGAACTTTTTTACTCACCGTTACATATTTATCTACGATGTTGATAAAGTTGGTTGTAACAATCACATTTTCTAACCAGCATTCTTCGACTAACGAAGAAAATACAAAATTTTAAACTATTCTTACCTCTATAAACTGTGTATATTGTTACACGAGGATGTAGAATTTTTGAAATAATTGAAGAAGCAATATCGAGACGCAAAAGTAATTTTAGATTTTGATCAAAAAACCATAAACTTGCTAGCGACGACGTGGTGCAGGTCTACAAGACCGTGGATACACTCTAGTGATGGGCAAGTACAATAGTTACTAGCACATCAGCTAAGTAGCTGAAAAGCTGTGACATTGTTTTACGGCTATAGTTCAGTTTTTATACCTAAATATTGTGATTTTTTATACTAAAACAATGCTTACACAAAAACTGAATATCCAATGAATATCTGCGATTAAGACAGATTTTTTAAACTAATATATGGGTAGTATTATAGTAGTATAATCTAAGGTTCGGGACTACAGTCACGCAGGGTTACACACTATCAATAGCAATGGGTCTCATTTTGACTGTTCAACAACACTTATTGCATTATTTACTTTGTTTAGCCGACACATTTTTCGAACATATGGAGCAATGGATCATCATTATGTTTGACAATGATTTAAACTCATTATAATAGTCGCAATTAGGGTGTCGATTCACTTTTGTCAATTGTTGGGTGTCTGATATTATTTTGTCAATATCTTAAATATAATGTAACTGGAATCTGGGAAGGAAAAAAACTGTTTACAAAAGAAACAAAAATGTTTTTCTTGACACTAACCGAAAATTCGTACTTAATTCTATCAGTGGAAGTGTAGATGAAAGGGAAGTACTTACATAAAAGTCGTTAATTATCAAATTATAAATAACCAACGGAAACAAGAATCTACAACCGGAGATGAATGAAACTAAAAATTCAAAAATGTTAATTACTGAATTAACTGTGAATGTCAGAGGCAATTATATTATGGTTAGTACCTTATTGCACAGTCAGAACATAATTTAAACCTGTTAATTGAACATCGGAAACTTCATTTGCATAATTTAATGGGTGTAGGAGTCTCTTTGATAATCGAACTTTTTCGGTAGATCACAGTTAGAGGCGGGTTAATTGAAAGAGCCTATAGTCGTAACATAGATTAGGGGGAGTGACCTTACCTTTAACTGAAATAACGTTAAAATTAGCAGTTATCAAAAAATAACAGTAAAAAGAAGCAGTTTTACAAGTACCTAGTTCTTTCGTAGCGTTCCAAGAGATTCAATTACGATACTATCCATTTTATTGTACTCTTGCAGACGGGAGCCGATCATTACAATAATAATTGTATCACGAGCGATTAATTTATTAACTTGGGTGCCCAACCCCATTCATACGTCTGATGGGCACTAGATTTATGGACAGACTATATTGGAAGTGACCAAATGGGGAAGGTTTTAATAAGATTTTAACTATAAGGCTGAAATAGATGTACGGTATGGACGTGAGGTATACTTGGAAGGATTTTTTTTGACCTGAAGTATTGATTTATCTCTTAATTGATCCTTAATCGAAGTTGCAACTTCGCCCTCCAACATCGAAGTTTCTAAGCCAACATTGGCTTTGATAATTCATTATATTCTTACCTCATTTGAACATTCATTTGTTTTTCTGTTTTTTTTTTGACCATTTTTTTTAATAATTATAAACTAGTGCTTGACTGCAATCCCGCCTGATGGTAAGCAGTGATGCAATCGTTGAGTGTAAAGCGCACTAGTTTATTAAGCCTATTCACTTAAAAAACTTAGGAATAGGAAGGATGACGGCAGTTGAGCGAGGTGATGCAATGTTAAACCCAAGACCAACACGACCAAACGATGCTGCGCTAGAGGGAGATTGATCTGGAGACTCTCCACGACCAAATTGCCGAGACAACAACATTTGGCGCATCGTACCCGCCACACATCGCAACACAACTGCTCAGACGCGTCCTCCGTACGGCTTCACCAGACATCATGCCGGAACACGACGAATCGCTTGGCGGCAAGACTTTGTCTGGTGGGTGGTAACTTCCGCCGACAGCCGATGTTATGGCCTACCACAGAGAAAAGTCGTTTTATTCTTTTTATGCTTTTGCTTTATGTCAACTCATAGAATATGATTATTTAAAGAAAAGGCGAGAAAAGTGGTCTTGAATTGTCAGCTAGAGATGACGAAAGTGTTCTTGAGTTACATACAATGAATATTTTAGTGTGTTAAGTACCAATAAAGTGATTTAGATGCAAGTTTTCAAGTGTGTAATTCCTCCAATTGCGTTATCAAAATTAGACAGAAAGTTCCGCCGTTTATGATAGTAACCACATATCATTTTAAGAATATAGAAGTGAATGAATGAATACTTTTATTGGAAGAATGGGATACATTAGCCATATTACTGAATTGTAATGCTAAATATTTACTAATACCACAGGATTATCCAATAGCCCTAGTATTGATAAACTTTGTTATAGGTTAGCGTTTCTTTCTCCTTCATTATTAGGTTTTGTAAATGTATTTACTTGTCCAAAGTGCATGTCTTTAGGCCTCTTAAGTTACGACAGCACCTGACTGACATATACATATATATAAACTAAACCTCCATTTACCGTACTCAGGTAGCCAGCATGAATAATATATACCATTCCAACAACTTACACCTGACTTCTTAAATCTTTTTTTACATCACAAATCACGCGCATATCACCTTGATAATGACGCATCGATGCGTGTATATACGTCGCTAATACGGTCCAAATCTTGAGGCACGATGACTGTAGCGGCATCTAAGCAAAAAAACGTCAGACTTTGGTCCCACAGTTATATTTGGTCAGTGAAAGAAATATAGACTTGTATGTGTTTTTGGTGATATTTTAAAGATTTTTTTTTTTGTTTTTTTAAAAAGAAGCCGCTTAGTTTTAAAAGTGACAGGCTAGATAAAATTATTGTGTAGTACTCCTTTTTAGGAATTTCTCATTTACGGAATATTTGTAAAAAATACATTTCTCTTGATTTGTGCCTACCTAAAACCTATATAGAGGAGATCCGCAAAAGAACCTAAGTCGCCTACAGGCGCTAAAATTAAGTGACAGCGGGCGGAGCACATTGCTCGTAGAACCAATGGCCGATGGGGCAGTAAGTTTCTGGAGTGGCGGTTACCCGGCGGTAGGGAGGCCCCCAACGAGGTAGACTGATGACCTGCTAAAGGTTGCGGGAAGCCGATATATGAGGGCAGTACGAGACCGGTCATCGTGGAAAGCCTTGGGGGAGGTCTTTGTCTAATAGTGGACCTCTAGGTATAGGTTGAAAAAGAAAAAACTAATTCAAACTTTTTAGATCACTTTGAACGCAAATGTAGGCCCCGTTCTTGCAATAAAAAATAAAGAAACGAAATTATAATAACAACAATATAACAGTAATTTAAATACGCAACAAGAAAATATTAAACAATTTATTCACCTATTCGATTATGCGAACGAAACCGGCTGGCACGGCTAGTTATTGTAAAAAGATTCCAAATTCTTTTGTAGTCTGCCGCCCAGGCAAACAGTAGCAACATTGAATACAATACAACACTTATTTATAGTCAAAACTGTCTTCGCCATAGCGTCCTGGCGAAACCTGTTGGGAGGAGTGTACACTGGACCAGTACTGCTTAAAAAGGAAAGTTTTTTTCGGAGTCGAGTATAAAATGTTGGCGAATATCAATGGTTTGTCAGTTATGGTATGAGAGTTGGATTTGAACTGGATACTGGCTTCAATTATTGGGGATTCTTATTAGACTGGGATTAACGCTGAGATGATGATGACTGGCTTCAGTTATTTACGCGGCCGCTGTGCGAAGTGGCGTGATTTGGATTCGATTTGTATGCATGGATATAAATATTTGTGCCCCAGAAACACGTTAAGCCGTTGGTCCCGGTTGTCATACGAACATCTAATGGCAGTCGTTACGAGTTGTTGGAGCCCTCAAAAGCCCAACAATTGATGTAACTGCAATGCTTAGATATCTCCTTCGGGTTGTGGAGGTCAGACGGCAGTCGCTTCACGGAAAATATCGAAGTTTAGCCAAAATCAGCAGTTAAACTGGTAAAGCGGACCCCAGATTCCAAAGCTGAAAAAGCTTCGGATGTGACTGGGATTAACGCTGAGATGATGATTGGCTTCAGTTATAGAATCACACAATAGTATCTATATTGTCCTTACATCTAGGTTTTAGTCAGTAAAATTCTGAAATGTTCTTCCGCTCGGCCCGGCCCGGTCTCCCGGTCGGCAAAAGGTATACACATTTAGTTACATATGTTTTAGTTTTGATGGCAGTCTTCATCATTCTTAACAACAAATGAAAAGCCGAGTAAACTATTAGGTATTTATATGAGTTTCTCGGCTGATTCTGGATTTACTACAAAACCTGTATAACTATAGTAAATATAAAAAACATTACCTATATGCATATAAACAAATAGATAAATGATCAAACGTTCTAAAAAAGTCAAAATTTACATTATTTTAAAAAACATCTTTAATTTATTTGACTGACAGTAGCTCATTAAACCTTGAGTATAGAAGGGTGAAATTATGCTCAAGAGTTCATTATATAGCGAAAGTGAGATTATGTATAAGGATGATTTTAGAAAATTCATTACATAGTCGAAATAGGAAATACATACATAATCAGCCTATCCTTTTCCCACTGTTGGGACGCAGGCTTCCTCTCGATGAGAGGGAGTAAGTCGTAACTTACCACGCTGGCCCATGCGGGTTGGTAGATGTCAAATGTCTTCGAAGTTTTTTGACATGCCGGTTTCCTCACGATGTGTTCCTTCACCGTTTTGAGAGCAGTGGTGATGAAATAATTTACATAAAGTAAAGCGCCTTATGGGATTCGAACCTATGACCTACAATTTGTAGGTCACGACTGATACGACTAGGCTACGGATCTGAACTAGGGAATATTTTTTTAATGAATATAAACTAGTGCTTGACCGCAATCCCACCTGATGGTAGGCAGTGATGCAATCTTTGATGGTAAAGCGCGCTAGTTTGTTAAGGGCCTATTCACTAAAAAAAAAAATCTGGGTGAATAGAAACCATAACGGCAGTTGAGCGAGGTGATGCAAAGTTAAACCCAACAACACGATCAACGATGCTGCGCTAGAAGGAGATTGAATTTTGCTCACTTTTTTTCCAATGGGATATCTTTTCGAGGTCGCGATTTGTGAAAAGTTAAAAAAATATATTCATTTATCTTCATTTCTTCAAACAAGAATAAAAAACATATATAACATTGAAAAATAACGTATCAGACATTCACATGACTTCAATATTGAGAAAACAGATCTAAAAGCATTTTATTTTCCTTAACAACAATTTCTAAATCGAATAAGCCCTTAGCCCCAGTGTATTCGGTCCCTACATTGTTTATATCATTCGCTCCTTTTGCATTTAAAAAGATCAGAGGAATAGCTGCGCCCCATGGTTTTGCGGCAAAAAACGGATCGGTATAACGGTCCTAAAGACTGCAAGGTCAGTAAGTTCCTAACAATTTTTGCATTTTTATTTGGTCCTTCGGGCCGCGGGTAATATAGTAATAAATAGTTGGTCTTTTTGGATTATTTTGGTAGCTTGTACTTGTAAGGTGTTCAGTTTGAGTTTTTTCTTTTTTGTTAATTAATTGTATGTGGGATGTTGTTGTATGTTTTGTATGCGTTGCTCTGAAAAGAAATGTTGTCATTAAAGTTAATATTTTCTTTTATTTATATAATCGATAGAGCAATTCCAACATAATAGGTAATAGGTAGGTAATAGTAGGTAGTAGGATAGCACACAGATTGAGCTAGCCCCAAAGTAAGTTCGAGACTTGTGTTATGGGACACTAACTCAACGATATTATATTTACAATAGATACATATATAGATAAACATCCAAGACCCAGGCCAATCAGGAAAAGATCGTTTTCCATTATGACCTGGCCGGGGATCGAACCCGGGGCCTCCACGTCGCAGGCAGACTTGTTGACCGCTGCGCCACGGAGACCCAAATAATAATATTATAATAATAATATACCTATGTGTTGACAGCCTCCGTGGCGTAGCGGTAGTGAACGCGACCGTTGCACAAGGAGGCGCGGGTTCGATCCCCGCACAGTGCAAATATTTGTATGCATGAGTATGAATATTTGTACTGTTCTGGTCGTGCCTCGGAACGCATGTTAAGCCGTTGGTCCCGGTTGCCATACGAACATCTAATGACAGTCGTTACGGGTTGGTTGGAGCCCTCAAAAGTCAACAGAAACATTATAATCTGTTTATTCTGTGTCTAAACAGTACTGGTATTGATTAGGGTTGTAACGGAGCTTCGCCTCCGCTTCCGTTACTGCGGAAGTTCCGCAAGAAATCGTATCTTCGCTTCCGCCTCCGCCTCCGCACAATTTTTTGCGGAGTTATAACGGAGGTTTATTTACGTATTTATAAAATAAATAACGCATAAGCAGCGACGCTCGACAACCGTCCGGCCGCGTTTGAGAGCGAAATGGTCAAGAATCAACTAGTGCGAGGCGGGAATGCGGCAAACACAATTTGTTTCTCCTTAATTTTCATTACTAGACGGTAATATTTTTTTACCAAGTATACTACTATTAATGTATTTAAAATAAAAATTTTGTTTTAATTTACCATATTTTTTTTTCTATATGTACTTTCACCTCCGCCTCCGCCTCCGTTAACCTCCGCATCCGCGGAGGTGAGACTCGTCGCCTCCGCATCCGCCTCCGCCTCCGCTAACAAGCCTCCGTTACAACCCTAGTATTGATACTGAGACCTCAAGATCCACTAAACTATTCATGAATTTTGCTTTAAGTTAACCAGACACGATTGACGTTTAAAATTCACAAAACTTTTATGATCAATAATTAAAATTAATAACTGTCTATTTTTTGGTCCTCCTTAGAAAAGAATGTATTGTTATTTATTTGTATGTAATATTTTAAGGTGGTGGTGGCCTAGTGGTTAAAACACCAGCCTCTCAAGTATCGGGTTCGATGCTAGGTCAAGCAAGTACCAATGTAACTTTTCTAAGTATACCTTGGACATCTATAACTGATTACAAGGTGAAGGAAAACATCTTGAGGAAACCTGGACTAATCGCCAACCCGCATTGAGCAAGCGTAGTGATTACGCTCAATCCTTCTCTGTATGAGAGGAGACCTGTTCCCAGCAATGGGACGATAAAAAGGTTCATGATGACTCATGTCATCTCGACCTGTGTTAACCTGTAAACCTGCTTAGTTTATAACCTAAACCAGGTATGGTGAAGATACGTTGCAAAATAATTGGGGCACATTTCTAAAAGTTAAGTCCTATCTAATTATGTCAAAGCATTTATTTCAAATACACATTTTTTTTTTAAATTATTGTAGATTGGTGCTTGCCTGCAGTCCCGCCTGATGGTAAGCAGTGATGCAATCTTTTATGTTAAGAGCAAAAAACTGAGTGATCAGAAAGGAAGGCAGCAGTCGAGCGAGGTGATGCAATGTTAAACCCAACAACACGACACAACGATTGATCTTGAGACCCATCACGACCAAACTCCCGACACAAAAACATTTGCCGGATTGTTTCCGGCACACATCGGGACACAACTACTCAGACCCGTCCTCCATACGGCTTCACCAGACATCAAGCCCTACCTATCGGGTTTGATTCGTACACAGAACAGATTTTTGTACTACCTACATGCAGTTTCGGGTACTTTACTCTCTGTTCCTCAAGCCTCTAAAATCACTAAACTAAACTCGTTTATTGGCACATCATGACCTCATTAAGTACGTATTAATTAGGATAAAGGTACAAATAGTAGAGCACCGTCATCTCCAAAAAAAAAAAAAAAAAAATTCGTCCTGGTCCTGCACTAAAACTTATTTTTTTTTTCCTTTATTCTACATTTAACATTTATTAGTAGGTACAACCTATAGTATTTTTATAAAGTAAAAGATTGCAAAGACATATGCCCTTTTCTAAAGGGTAGATTAAAAAGGCCAAGAGCTATGATAAGGTAAGCCCCTGTACTGGTAAATGTCACTACATAAGAACGTACTTAGCTATAAATTTAATTTTAACACCACTTACATTACAACTGTAAATATAATCCCAAACACCTTCCATATAAGATCAAGTCTTCATTCAATCCCTACTACGTAACGCATGCGCGGTGATCTCGTGCGCTTCGCTGCACAGCTTACGAAATTACTGGCGCCGTCAATCTAACGCTATCGCCAGTGATGTATCTATCGCATGTTCATTTGATCTCTTTTTTATAACTGGTGCCCTAGTACTGCTTCATTGGTTTTGGTAAAGTGATTTTGGATCTTGTTGAATGTCGTTTTTGATTGTGGTCCACATTTTTGGCCCTTTTTGGACAAGGGCCTTACTGAGGTCGATACAAATTTTTTTATCGGAATGACTACAATTCTGAAGTTAGGTACATGAAATTCCTACATTTAGTGAATTGACTGGTATCCAATTAGCGACATAACCTAAATAAAATGATATGATGTTCCGTTCAGTCACTTTAGCCTATAAAATATACATATGTCAGCCTAAACAAACACCTTTTGGTATGAAACTGCGTACTCAAATCGTAAAGAAAAAATCGATTCATGCATGCACTGATATAATTTGTTTTGTATAGGATTTTTTTTTCTACGGATCGAATATTTGTTTCGTAGCGAAAGTAGTTTAACATGAACAGAAAAATTTTTACCCGTTCACGGATACTGAATAGTTACGCCCTAGGTAACAATATTTTTTTGCCACGCGAATGTGAAACTGTGCTTATTTTAACAGGTTCTGTCATGAACTATACATATATGGCATGTTCATCGTGCAATGATCGACATGAAGACATACGAAGTGTTGACTTTTCATGACTACGCTTTGTATGTCATGTGTAAACTAAAGCGTGGCGCGTGTCTTTTCTGCGAGAAATGGTCGAATCTACATGGTGACAACAGCTCGACCTGATATTGTCGAGGGAAAAATTCACATCGAATGACAATAACGAACGCGAGATAACTGAAAATTGGGCATTTTTCATTACCATCATCATCCCTCTAGCGTTTAGTCCCAGTTCCATCCGCGGTTTTCGAGTTGAAGCCCGAAGTCCGCTTTCCTGCTCATTCTCCTCTTCTACTTCTGTAGCATCCTGTGGTGTGACATTGTTGGCGGGCATGTCATCTCTTACAACGTCAAGCCAGCATTTCTTTGGTCTACCTCACTTGTACATGTTTCATTACCAACTAAAGCAAAGTAATGTTGACCAGCCGAAAATTGATCATCAAATAATTATTGATGCGTGAAACTCTAACCATCTATTGTCAATCGATTATCGTAACATTAGGATCATTGACCATACCAGATCATCTCGAGTCCTAGTCCTAGACATATAATTTGTACCACACTTATACCCAAAAACAGCTAATATGGGCTTATAAAAAACTCGTTACCTTCATTAAGGGTAATAACGAGGGTATGGTCAGGTACCATAATGCTGTGGTCATTAGGGTAATGCGCAGGATCACCGACATTGTGTCGCCTCATATTATTGTTTTACTAATGATTTGAAAACTATAATTTTGTAGACGGAGCGATATGGCATTAAAATTATGGTGCTATAATAAAGTATGATATGATGGCGTCTATTTATGTAAAAGGCCTAAAGCTAAGCTAATTATATGCGAGGGTTTATCAGGGGATTAACATTCGAGGTGATTTTTGAGAAGGATCAAAGGACCCGAAATGAATAGCTCTAAGTGTTACAGAAAATATATATCTATTATGAAATTTTTCGTTGTTGGACACAGGAGCCGTGTATCAGGAAAATCAAAAGATTTCATTATGATTTCCGTATTTCCTGCTCTGAGAATGAAGAACATAACCAACTTCGACCAGTTTTTTCGTTTTTTTTTTAAAGTGTAAGTTTTTAGGTATCAAATTTTTTCAACAAAATAACCATTGGATACCACGTGCTATCAAAACCCCTTTGTGTAAGAACCTCCACGGCCGATTTAAAATCAATAATACACTCAAATAGATCACTTTCCCGAGCACAGTAAGAGATCGATCAGTGATCTATAGATCTTTTGTTAAATGGAATCGATCTCGATTTTTGATTACGCCCGCAAATGAAACGGTCACAACGACTATAGATGTGATTTTTTATCTATCTTTGGGTCACTGGGAGTCTGATTGGATTTTTTTGGAATCCAGACTTTTTGGAATCCAGAGGTCCACTAAAGGATCCTATTATGTTTTTTGGAATTTTGTCAATGTGTTTGATGCTTTGTTCCGACATAATCATGTGGCTCCCTGGGCAGCTGTAACGGTATCTTGTAAGATGACTGTCGTTTCCCATACACGAATTTCATTTAGGTAGTCGATCAGCACTATTGCTCTCCAACAAATATTTTCTGTGAAAAATCTTTTTTGATATGGCTGAAACTGTCAAGATTTTAAATGAATATTCATACCTTCAGCATCAACCTTTTATCGTCCCAATGATAGGCACAGGCCTCCTCTCATAAAGAGTAGGATTGAGCGTAATCACCACCCTTGCTCAATGCGGGTTGGCGATTTAAGACTTGTTCTAAGTTATATGTACTTTCTATGTATATCTGGGACACCAATGGCTGGTTACAAGGTGAAGGAAAACTATCTTGAGGAAACCTGGACTTTAAGTCTGAAATCGCCAATATTAGTACCTTATTTACTTGTAAATAATTTTAAGAAAAGAAGAGTATTGTTTTGAATTTAAGCTGTGTCTTCAAGGCTAGTGTGAAAAGACGCATAATAAACTACTGCGCTTTACAATCAACGATCGTATGCTTACCTACCATTGGACGGCATCGCAGTCATGCACTAGTTACCATTAAAAAAAGAAGCTTTAAGCTTTCAAGAATGGATTAAGAATGCTAAATTGCTAAATTGCAATATGCTTCAACATGAAAGTAACACTTTGTTACATTATAATTAGAGTGCTGATAATTCAGCAACTCATTAGATACCACTGATTCAGATGCTTACGCCATACTCCTTACTCACATTCCCAAATACTTTTATCATAAATCTTAAGCACAAAATATAAGCCCAAGACTTTCAAGCGATTCATTAATTTTATGAACAGATAAAGTTAACAACAATTAATAAAGTCTAACAATTAAAGTTGTCATAGAACATTTGTTTGATTATACAATGGAGTGAGTAATGGTCGACCTTGCAAGCGTGGTTTATCATGATTTGTGGTTGATGTCATGTGTTATTAGGGCTGGGCTTTGGCAGGTAATAAATTAATTATCATAGGACAAAAGTCATAAAAATATATTTTCAAGAGTAAAAAAGACCAAAGACTTAAATAAAATTAAGCATAAAAAATCCGTGCGCATTACATTAAAGTAATAAAATATTTTTAAGAATAAAATGTTTCATAATTCCGCGCGAAGACGTCTTAGTTATCAAGCAGACGCTCGATAGGAAATTTTTACAACTTTCACAAATTAATCAATCTAATTAATAAGTATAAAAATAAGCAAACTAGAAACTATTCTAGTTCTTTTTATTGCATTAAAAATCATGGTAATTAAAAATAAAACGACTTTTACTGGAATTACATAAGTACCTACCTAACAATAAAATAGAATAGAATAAAAAACTATTATTTTAGACCAGAGTCCAAGATTATGCTGAATTCAATGAAATAATATAATAAGTTCTTAATTAACTGCACTTAAATCATGAATTTTCATAATGGGAATTTATCGTACATAATATAAATAGGGATTTTAAACAAATTCCGTGACAACCCTGCAGGACGATGAATCAACCGCACGCGCATAGATCGATGATAGAAATGATAGATTAACGCAGAGTAACGTTTTAGCTATTTTAATTTGATCTTAAAATAAGAGCTACAGGATTACACAATTTGAAACAATGAGCCCAGGTTCTTCTGACTCAGTACCTAACGTGTTTTATTAAGGTTTCTATGAACGTAACGTAAAACTTCATAAGTACATTTATGTAAAAAATTCTAGAATTTTAGAATATAATGAATTTTTTGTAACTTACAGTACCACGAAAAATCAATTAAACAGCAGTATATCGCAGAAATTTAATAATTATTCCTAAGAATTAATTATTATTTTACATATATCTATTGTTTCCTGACTTGTCCGCCAAATCTGAAGGTTACTGTTTCTTTTCTCTTATAAATAATAATAGGTGTACAAATAAGTTGCCGTCGTTTTTTGAACATGTGGAGGAGTATTATCATATAGGAGAATAATTTTGTCATGTCTGGAGTAGTAATGGGCGCGTTCTTCCTCTTCCTTCTATTTTCCTCGAACAATACTTCCAATTCCCTCTTCGTACGACTTCGACCTTCCATTACGTTCTTTGTCTTCCACATCAAAGTCACAGTTTCTAAACTTTTGAAACTTCTTTCGCTTAAAGCAGCTTCACCATAAGCTTCTACAAGCAATCGATGGGCCTCAGTTGCAGTTTCGTCAAATTAAAGAAGTAAATCTAAAGTTCCCGCAAATGATGCTTATTGAGCACAAAACTTGACATTTTACATATATAGACACAGAGTCACTAATATTCTAAGTGTATGTTTTTACCAGATATCCAAAATTACGATATCACATTTTACATCTGCCAATTCAAACGTAACCTCTTAGTGAGGACATCTTTTGTTAAACGGCGGAAACTTTTCTGTAAACCTAATACAAAATCGGGTCAGTAACACCACAGTTTTTGCAACTCCAAAACTGCTGAACCGGTACATTATGTTATGATCTTTGAATAGCAAAACAACATCCCAGAAAAAGAAAATCATATTCTCGTATATTTTGTATGGAATGACTTTGAAGAACGGATTGACTGATACCAATAGCGATGTGGAGTTCTTTATATAAATTAATGTTTTCCTTATATTTGTACCTTTAATTTATAACAAACTCACGAAGAATCTGGACAAACCTGAATAACCAAAAACCTGTAGAAGACAGCGATTTCACTGACCAAGAAACTGCACATCTAACATGAAAAATGATCACTTACTTAGAAATCTACTATCACTGCAAATCATCATTGATGATAAAGATATCGACATTAGATAGAAGTAATGTATAGATTATTATCTCCCATCCATATGACAGCCTCAGGGGACAGCCAACTATTGCGTGCTACTCTATTTGTAGGTAGCGTGTGATCTATTTTTAGAAACGAGGTACTACATCTTCATTTAGTGGGAAATAAATTGCACATGGCCACTGCATTGGTGCAGGACAGTTGCATTCATACATTATGTGGCTACCTTACAATTGTAGTTACGGAGTTTGATGACTGTAACTCTTAAATTAAAGGGCGACAGCAAAATCCATCTATGTGGTAATGATGGTCAATTCATTCTCCAACAAGGGATTAGTCTCATGACTTAGAAAAATAGGTTTATATTCTAACTGGCTAATTAAAAAGAAAAGGAAAAAGTAATATAGTTTACTAGGAAACGAAAAATAAGATCAAGGAAGAAGGGTTATTGGGAAGCGTAACTATTGACATGAAAAATCGCTGATTCTCAGTCTAGTTAGATATATAAGTCTTGATTGTGATTCTTCAGTATTGATGCCTATTGGCTTTTACAGCAGCACTAGCGCTGGGGCTCTGTCATGCATAGAGTCGCAGCATAATACTGAGCGATAGCAGTTTTGAGTGGATATGACGCATATTTCCCCAGTCATTTCTTACTATTTTGTGCGTTTAGTTCTTTCTTGCGTAATATTCATCGAAAATAAAACTATTTTTTTTTTCTTTCAGCGTTGAAACATTGTCTCATATAAAATGAACATGATTATTTTTTTAAATTACGTTCAATATCACTGTAACCAGGAGTATACCTAACTGTTAGGTACTCATGAAATACACATACTTTTTCCATTGTTACCGAACTTACCTAACAGATGAGGAGCTACGCGAAATCAAAATATTTGTGATAGGGGTAAGAGTACTTGAGCAGTAACGAACCAAGTTCGAGATTACACACTGACTTTAGAACTGCAGCGGTATCTAGAAACGCCACATGCGAACAACGCGTCATACTGACGTCACACGAATTCTACATCTCGCAATCAGAGTTTACTGTGCAACTAGCATACATACAACTTCCCATAAAACAATCAAGTGCCCGCCAGACATAACACTCGTCTGATCGGAGGATACTGCCTTTTCTATGGAGGATGAGTTAACTTTATCAACCATTCCTGATGCCTCCACAGAACCATACGGGTTTTCTTAGCCAATTTCAAATTGCCACTTTATTTCTCCCTTTCTGTTTATTGCAGCAATTTTGAATGAATAATTTTATGACCCTCTACATGAGTAAAGGTATTCAAAGGTAAAGGCTTCTCTGCATCTTAACGTATCCCTTAGGGCTAAGAGCGACAGATAGGTCTGCATAGCAATGTGTGCTGTTTCACTCCATACGATTACTGGTCAGCGTTGCTCCCTCGTATGGAACTGATTAATACGTCAGTATGACACGGTACATGTTATATGGTATGAATATAAAAATAATTGTGCACCTAGTTTCATTTAGAAAATGGTCCTTTAGGGCAAATAAATCAATTCTGGGCACGCCACAATAGCGGGGGAAAGTTCTCTCTTTGAGGAGTGCCTAGAGAGGCGCCATTGTGCTCTCAGCTTCTACCTAACGCAGGTCCTCACCGGACACAGCTGTTTTGGGAGGTTCCTGTTCCGGATAAGGCGGGAGGAAACGCCAGGGTGTCACCACTGTGTGGATCGCCCTGAGGACACGGTAGAGCATACGGTGGAGGTCTGCCCGGCTTGAGTAGAGCAACACAAAGGAGGCTCCAATCACAAGATTGTAATGTTACTTGTTGTTGAAATAATAAATTATTATTATTATTATTATTATTATTACTATATTTTCGTAACGGCGATTAGCGGCGAACTTTCGCGTCCGACCCTAGTCCAGACAATAGTCTGGGACAAGCGTGCATAGCAGGCCGTCACCACCTTCTGCGAAGTAGTGATGCTGACAATGGAGGAAAATCATCTGCTTGATAACATTGCCGTTAGTTAGCTAGGTACATGTAACATGATAAAAACAATGATGATAGCTCTCTGTATCTCAAAAAATGCAGCCAAAGTGAACGAAGCCGTAGAAGTGGTGAAGTATTGGGAAAATTAAATTTGAAATATAGTCCCGTAAAAGACACGGAGAATTACGGACTCCCAGTGAGTATGGTCATTATTTTTAAGCAGTTTGATGAAACAGCAAAATTTTATATTTACACTGAAAACGTACTGTAGCTTCTTCGTAACTTTGATTTTATTCAGGCAAAGGCGTTGTGGAAATATTGTATATGGCGGGTAAATGGTAGGTGTCAACAAAGACAGTGAAAGTGATAGTCTTATTCTGCACCAAAACAAAAAAAAAACTACAAACATGGACTTATTACGATTATTATTCTAAAATATTTCTTATTATTATAATGTAGAGAGTACTTAATCGTAATGCTGGTTATAAAAGAGACATGTTTAGTAAGCCGTGGTGGTCTAGTGGTTAAAACACCAGCCTCTCAAGTATGAGTATGCGGGTTCGATTCCAGGTCAGGCAAGTACTAATGTAACTTTTCTAAGCTATAAACGTACTTTCTAAGTATACCTTTGACATCAATGACTCATTACAAGGTGAAGGAAAACATCTTGATGAAACTTTAAGTCTGAAATCGCCAACCCGCATTGAGCAAGCGTGG
Source organism: Sesamia nonagrioides (assembly GCA_017933935.1). Taxonomy (NCBI): domain Eukaryota; kingdom Metazoa; phylum Arthropoda; class Insecta; order Lepidoptera; family Noctuidae; genus Sesamia; species Sesamia nonagrioides. The sequence goes on along the minus strand of JADWQK010001295.1, from coordinate 267,272 downwards.
TGATTACGCTCAATCCTTCTCTGAGAGTCTAATGAGAGGAAACCTGTAGACCTGTGCCTAGAAGTGATGAAGGTTGAGGACGATGATGAATAACTCATCATCAGAAGCCTATAACAGTTCACTGCTGGCAATAGGCCTCTCCTATTGCACGCTATTCAACTAGATTTTCGACAACACTTATCCATCTGCTTCCAGAATCCTGCAAAGTTCGTCTCTCCACCGAGCCTGACAGCTTCCTACCTTACGCTAACGATTCACAATTTCCATTCTAGAACCTATTACCTAACGTATTCTAGGTAGATCCAACTTCGAGAAAGAGGTGTCTCGTCGAATCCAGCTCGGCTGGGCAGCGTTCGGGAAGCTACGCTACATCTTCTCGTCGTCCAAGATACCATAGTGTCTCAAGACTAAAGTCTTTGACCAGTGTGTGTTGCCAGTGATGACTTACGGAACTGAAACGTGGCCGCTCACAATGTGCCTCATAGGAAGGCTTAAAGTCACACAAAGGGCAATGGAAAGAGCTATTCTCAGAGTTTCTCTGCGTGATCGAATCAGAAATGAGGAGATCCGCAGAAGAACCAGAGTCACCAACATAGCTCTTCGAGTCGCTAAACTTAAGTGGCAATGGGCAGGGCACATTGCTCGTAGAACCGATGGCCGATGGGGCGGTAAGGTTCTGGAGTGGCGGCCACGTACCTACTGGAAGACGCAGCGTAGGGAGGCCCCTAACAAGGTGGACCGATGACCTGGTGAAGGTCGCGGGAAGCCGATGGATGCGGGCAACAAAAGACCGCTCAGTTTGGAAAGCCTTGGGGGAGGCCTTTGTCCAGCATTGGACATCTATAGGCTGAAGAAGTATTCTAGAACCCGTCTACCTCGACGGTCATCAGATCGCAATATGACTACAAAATAATACTCAATGAAACAAAAGAAGCAACATAAGTGTATCCAGTAATATGCGTATCGAAGAACCAAGAGCCACAATACTTGTACCGTGCTATTCCCTTAGGGTGTCCCTACATTTTGTCTCAGATTAATATGTCCTACCTGTGCCATAGTAACTACTGTGTGGGACTGCCCCATAAATAATGACTTCGTGGCAAAGACCTATATGTATAGCATAAGTAGATAGATAATATATTACTGTTGTATCTAAGTAGATGCTCTATTCATGATGCATGGGTTAGATTTTGTTGCAAAATTAATTTTATTTTGGTTGAAAGTAGCTTAAGGATGGTAGTCCATAACCATAAAACATCAAAGCTTATATATGTTACAGTTTTGTGATGGATGAAGGCTGGTTAGGAATCTATTGGGGTAAGAATTGATAAACGTTACCATAGCAACCTTACTATGGCAAAGATCCAAAGTATTTTGCTTATTAGCAACACAAGAGAACGCATAGGTAAGTATCATAGGATGAAATTAATTGATACCTGTAGTGCCATCTAGTGGAATCATTATGCACTATGAGTAAAGAGAAGAGTTTTAATTAATGCCCCAATGAGACCTGAGTGAAAGTACAGAAGTGTGTTCAGAAATTCAGAGATGGCGCTGTATTAGAAGCGAAACTATGTCAAGCCTTGTTTGAACGAAAAAGTTTCGTGGTTCAAAGCTAGATGGCGTTAAATGAAAGTACTGACTGGTATATTGAAATTCTTTTAGCCGGTTAATCGGTAGTTAACTGTAAATGGTTTTCTGTGCCATTGATTACCGTAATTTTATGTTTATTTAACATCAATGTTGGCTCTTTTTGCCTAGAAAGTATTCCTTTAAGAATTAAGTAAGTAGGTAACTAAATTACTTTCTACCTTAAAAAAATATTTAGTACCTACCATCACAGACTTATACTAATGGGCTAATGCCTAATGGTAATGGACATGCCGTAAGCGTATAATCTGCAGTATTTTTTTGGTTTGAAAAGAGTGAGAGAGATGGCCTATGCTTTCGTTCTAGCACTATCTCTTTCCTCATAGATGATTGATGATTTTGAGACAGATAGAGATAGACAAAACTTTGTTTTTTAAAATAGCGTGTTATTTCACTTACATAATCAGCCTATAATGTTCCCACTCCTGGGACACAGGCCTACTCTCAATGAAAAGGAGGGGGCTGTAACGTGACACGCTGGCCCAGTGCGGGTTGGTAGACGTCACATGTCTTAGAAGTTTTACCTCTAAGGGTCAATTCACACGTACCACAACCACACCACGTCGCAGCGACAAAATGTGGTCAAGCTGTGGTTACGTGTGAATAGTGTCGCAGCGGCTTTTTGCAGTTGCGTTGTGGTATCGACAAAATGTCGATGTGGTTGCGTTGGTGTTGTCGCCAGCGCGCACCAGCTAGGCGCGTTGATGACGTCATGTCGTGGCGACGGTGCCGCCGCCGGTGGTGGCGTTGCCGTCGCGATGTAGTTGCGATGTGGTCGTATTACACAGGTGGTCGATTTCAACGGCAAAATGTGGTACGTGTAAATTGTAATACTCATTTTCAATACAAAATATACGCACGACCACATCGCGTCGTTGTGGTCTGGTTGTGGCTGTGGTGTAGTTGTGTTGCCGCATTTCTCACAATGTTTTCCTTCATTGTTTTGAGAGCAGTGATGATAAAATATTTACACAAAGTAAAGCGCCTGACTTTTTATTAGGTCATGCTTTAAACCTACTGATAGTCCCAATACTAAATTTCGATCTTGGTAGAAGACGGTCGGTATTGAATCGAGCATTGAAAGTCCAACACACTGTTGGATTATCAACTATCTGCGTTAGAATAGCGAGTTGAAAATACAGTCAGCTGTCATTCTACCTGAGGCCCTATTGCAACGTTTATGGTTGATCTCAGAATCAAAAATCTTTTTACAAAAAAATAGAAAACGACTTCAAAAAAACACTTAAAATGAAAAAATAATTTTACTTTTGTCATGGCTCTAGAAGTCGGTGGCGAGCTAAACAACAGAAACCTCGGAAAACACACGGAGTTTTCATGGTTTTCAGTGTCTTAGTCGAAATTCGAAAATTACGTTTTCACCTCATAACAACAGTGGCAGACATAACCCATGTTAGAATAAGTTTAGAAAAAAATCCCTATCTCAAAACCTACTGAACCGATTTTGATGAAACTTGCAATATTCCTTAAGTTGAACAATACCTAGTACAACATAAAAAGAATTACTTATTTCGGACTAGTAGTTCCGGAAATATGCACGGACAATCATAAAAAACATACATACCTACATACACTTGTGAAATTTGGCACATACATATGATCAGACGCTGATATTGACTAACATGTACGAAAACTGGACAGTTCTGGAAATATTACATACATATGGGTCGAATTGATAACCTCATTTTTTTGTGACCCCAAAATGCCGGTGAAGCTTAAGGGACAGGTCTATAAGACCATCATTAGGCCTGTTCTTCTGTATGGCAGTGAGGCGTGGCCTGTGCTTGAGCGACACAAGCAGGAGCTGCGTGTCATGGAGATGAATATGCTGGGGTGGAGTTACGCGGAAAGACCGTATCAGGATCTCCCGCATCCGTGGCAGTCTCCGGGTCCGTGACATATCAGACAAACTGCAAGAGAGTCGCCTACGCTGGTACGGTCACGTCTTACGAAAACCGGCATGTTACGTGGGTAACAAAGGTCTTGCCTTAGCGCCACCGCCGGCCGGAACAAGCGGGGTAGATCAAAGAAATGCGGGCTTGACGTTGTAAGAGATGACATGCGTGCCAACAATCTCACACCACGGGATGCCAGAGATCGTGCGAAATGGAGGCGTATTAGTAGGAAAGCGGACCCTGGGCTCCAACGCGAAAGCCGCGGATGCAACCGGGATTATGCGCTGGGATGATGATGATGATTTGAGACTTGTTGGTCCTGTAGATGGAAAAATTGCCCTTTGAAACTATGCCATGGATACTATTTGACATCTCACTTCAAGCTCACTACACTTAAGTGTTCACGGTGAGATTCTTTCAAAATAGATCGACAGTACCTTGTAATTCAGAGGGTACAGATAACTAAACATCAAGGTATCACAATCTGTCAGATTTCTTTATTAGATTTTCAACTTTATCTCCAAAGCATTAAGGCTTAATGTTGATTGGGAATATTTGACAGTTTCGAATAGCTTAAACTGCTGTCGTCCGTACCTAGATATTACCTACTTACCTTTTTGATATGAAATCATTACTTCTAATTTAATTAGCGACACATACAATAAGTAAAGAAAACCCTGTCCGATCCCTCAAGGTATTGTTACTTTGTTTTTTTGTGTACTGATTTTACTAATGACAACAAAGCCGGGCAAAACTTATAATAAGAAATCCCCCTAAAAAACAAATATTATTTCTCAAAACGAGGTAATTTAATACATGTGTGGTAGGCAATACATGCGTGCTCATAATAATACCGACAAAATGGTGTTGTCACTTTTTAAAAAAATACCATATATTGGGGAAATTGGAACTAATTCGCGGAAATAAGATTATTTCATAATTCATTAGTATTGTTGCTATGATGATTATGTGAAATTTCATATTTTGGCTCATATGTTTACCTAACCTTTATTATCCTTATGGGTCGGACGGGATTTTCTTTACATATTGTATATAATAACTGATGGGCCCGGGCCAGCATTTATCGGCACACTAATAAAATATCATAGGTAAATTGAATAAAATGAGCTATAAACCATCCTAAAAACAGACGTGCAATCATGGTGTCAATCATTGTTTTTATGACATTGAAGAATATAATTATTTTGGAATGTTCTAAAAATCCAAGATGTTATAAGTCTACCATGTTGCCTACCGTACATGTATTAAGTTACCTCACTTTTTCGAAATAATATTTATTTTTTTAGGGGCTTTTTTTCAATTTTAGCCCTGCTTCGTGGGCATTATTAGATTCAGTTATCGATACCTAACAATACTTTCACGGATCGGACAGGGTTTTCAGGGATTTGTTATAAATTACAAATCTTAACTGTGACGTCCACTTGTCACAAGGGTAAGCATTTGGTGTAATAAAACCACTATAGTCACAAATACTATTAATGATAGTCGTGCTACACGTCCAGCTGGCTTGATGGCCTGCTTGCTAATGACCCCCACCTCGCGCCCGTATTTATACCATTGGTTTATTTAGTTACTAGCTTTCCGCCCACGGCTTCGCCCGCGTGGAGTTCGGTTATATCGCGCTTTTCAGATTTCCCTCGGGAACATCAAATTTTTCCGGGATAAAATGTAGCCTATGTTCTTTCTCAGGGTCTAAAGATTATCTGTGCCAAATTTTATCAAAATCGGTTGAGAGGTTTAAGCGGGAAAGCGTAACAGACAGACAGACAGACAGACAGACAGAGTTACTTTTGCATTTATAATATTAGTATGGATGTATTAATCGTCACATTAACCTTTAAGAATACTTAGTTATACATATATGAATGACATAACCTTATATGTACAGCAATATGTTGTGTTAGAATATTCTAAGCATGTCGTTTTACATAAATAAATAAATTATTATTCATTTTTTTCATGCAGCTAGTCAGATTGTACTTTGTAATTAACCAAAATACCTCTTATCTTAAACAAGGTTTTTTAAATCACCAAGTTATTGAAATAAGAACCTTACTGATACAGTAATGCAGTTCTATATACATATCCACATGGCATGGTTCAAAACTCCACGACATTTACTTCATTCTTCCGTAACAGATGCCCATACCATGACCGCCGATTTCCACACAACATTTCAATTGCCAAGGCAGCCATTCCCAAATCTTTTACAATGATGAAAACGCTAAATGCAATAAACTTAAATATTATTGTCGGTAGACTAGACGGTATGATCAAATTGTTATGGTGTATATGGGTATATTTCTAGCTAAGTTACAGTGAATTTCGTATAATGTTGAAACTTAATGAAGAGAAAAAATGAATTATCAATCAACAGTTATCCTCTGCCCCGTATAGATGACACTTTGGACTTGCTAAGTGGCATGAAATGGTTCTCCACTGTTGACCTCAAAAGTTGTAAGTAGAAAAAAAGTAAAGTGGCAAGTTGGAATCTATCAGCAGGATAAAGAAAATACTGCTTTCACTACTGGTCCTGGAAACGGTCTCTGGCAATTGAATGTCATGCCTTTTGGACTGTGCAATGCTCCAGCTACATTCGAGCGCTTATAGAGTAACTAGCTTTCCGCCCGCGGCTTCGCCCGCGTGGAGGTCGGTTATATCGCGCTTTTTAGATTTCCCTCGGGAACATCATATTTTTCCGGGATAAAAGATAGCCTATGTTCTTTCTCAGGGTACAAAGATTGTCTGTGCCAAATTTCATCAAAATCGGTTGAGAGGTTTAAGCGGGAAAGCGTAACATAATATTAGTATGGATTGTTCATTCATTATTAGCTTTTTGTCCTACTACTGATCACGTAGCACTTAGTTTCTCATTTATTTCTAGACTACAGAACAGTATTATAACAACTTTATTGGTAAAACAGTTCACCATTGCAGTGCCTTGCAGTTCAGTGAACTTTATTGAAATTAACAGCCCTAAAATACAATTGCGTTTAATTACAGCATCACAATGTTAAGTTCAATGCCACGAAGAGGAACGCAATGCCTCTTAGATCACTTATAGTACCGTAGGCGACCCACTTTGAGAGGTTCTTGCAACAAGCTTACAGTCACCGGCGATAGCTCAACGCGGTCGAACGCAACATGTTTTTCGAAAGTTTCCTCCTTAATCTCGCCGTTATCATCGTGCTTATAATCGCCCTGATCATCGACTATGTGACCAAGTTCTTCAGTTACTGGTACGTTCGCCATGTGCCCTACAAGTCATCTGTCCCGTTCTTCGGAGGCGACTACCACCGAGTCCTTGGAATTAGGAGCAGTACCGAAGATGTCAACATACTCTATTCAAAACATCCCACAGACAAGTATGTCGGCCGTGTGAAATGCAGGATTCCCGACCTGATAGTGAAAGATCCCGACACAGGAAAACGAGTGTTGTCAACGGATTTCGCAAATTTCCATAGCCGAGGTCTCTGCTTGGACAAATCTCAGGATGTTTGTTTACGAGACAATTTGTTTTACGCCGACGGAGAAAAGTGGACCTTATTGCGTGAAGGTTACGAGTCGTTACTGAGTAGCATGGACTGTGAATTGGTGAGTTTGAGTGACTGTTTGCCGGGAACAAATGGTGATGCTAACGTTCAAGAGATTTTGTCGAAGGTATTGGATAAAGTCTTCGAGGATTTGCTTCTCGGTAGCGATGTAGGGTCAGTTGTAAGGGGAGTTAGATCAGCTATACAAAAGCGTTCATTGATAGAGAGATTTAAGAGTTACTTGAAGGATATTTTCCCGTCTTTATACATTACATTTGGATTGGCCACTATCTTTGGAGAGCCGTCTTCAAAAACAAAGAGTGATATTGAAAAATCAAAACTACTATCTGAAATCAAGAAATTAGGAAACGTTTACCAAATTGGAATTAAAGAGAAGAATATGAAACGTCATTCGGACGTGGAATTCGCTTATTCAATATTAACTTCATTCATAACTGAAGGGTACATACCTTGTCTGAATGCGTTAACAGCGTTGATCTATGAACTAGCATTAAATCCAGAGGTGCAGGAGAAATCCAGGCATTCGGTTTCACAACACAATAGGGACGAGTATTTGGACTTGGCCATAAAAGAGGCATTGAGATTGCATCCTCCATATTCAATTATTACAAGGGAATGTACGAAGACCTATCACCCCGAAGGTGGGTTGTTGATTGATAGAAAAATAACAATCAATGTTCCTGTTATGGCTCTGCACAGAGATGAAGAACATTATTTGAAAGCAGATACTTTTAACCCTGAAAGATTTTTGAATGACGAAGGAGCGCCGAAGCATTGTTATACTTATTTGCCTTTTGGAGCGGGGCCCAGGAAATGCATAGGTAAGCCTATATATGTTTTATTTAATTAAAGCAATCTTACGCTATAACGGCACCTAAGACGCTATAGCTTCATGGAGAGTATTTATCATAGCTGCTGTGTTGTATTATTCACACGATCTTTAACCCCTTCTCAAGAATGTAGATACTAGTATTAATAAACTTATACCTAACATAGGAGTTAAATAAAATGGAATTTTAGAAAACCTCACTTCTCGAAGAAAAGAAGAAAAAATATTATTTCATCATCATCATCATCATCAACCATTTTATGGTCCTACTGCTGGGCACAGGTCTCCTCTCATACAGAGAATGATTGAGCGTAATCACCACGCTTGCTCAATGCGGGTTGTCGATTTCAGATTTAAAGTCCAGGTTTCCTCAAGATGTTTTCCCTCACCTTTCAATCAGTAATTGGTGTCCAAGATATACTTAGAAAGTACACATAACTTAGAAAAGTTACGTTGGTACTTGCCTGACCTGGAATCGAACCCGCGCACTCATACTTGAGAGGCTGGTGTTTTAACCACTAGTCCACCACGACTAAGTACTCAAAAAATATTATTTACAAATCATATAACTTTGAAACGAAGTAATGCTTGATATTAATAAGGAATTTATCTCTATCTATTTGGGTTCGGTGCATTATGTCTTTTCTTCCTTCCTTCCCCTAGTCAGGATGACAGTGAAACACTAAATTAGCTCAAAAAAAAACTTCCTATCTTGTAATCGCCCTCTTTCTAACAATATCACCATTCACAAGGGACACAATATAAACTATTCAAATCATAATATTTTCTTCATTTGACCATGATGATGCCAATTTAATGTCTTTGACTGTACACCGGAGTGTTTGGAGGCTGGCTGGGCCTTTTTTAATACATAGTCCCAGCCAGCCTCCAAACACTCCGGTGTACAGTCAAAGACATTAAATTGGCATGAAAAAAAAAAGGGAAAAGAAACTATTTCACAGAACTGTTGAAGAATGGTAGTTGTGATATGTAACAGACGACAGCACATTAAGCTACTACAGTCTGTCAGATTTCTTTCTTAGATTTTCAACTTTATATCTCAAGCTTTAAGGCTCAAGGTTGATTGGGAATATTTGATAGTTTTTCTCGCTTGACCTGTAGAGTAATTGTGTATTACGCTGTCAGTAGTAATGGGTTACATTTTGACAGGTCAACGACATCCATTGCGTTACTTACTGCTGGATGGACTTGTTTTTTTTTTTTTAAATAAATATCGTTGCCCCAAACGCACCCACGATACAGGCGTACAAACATACAATATGTAAAGAAAACCCTGTCCGACCCATAAGGGTAATAAAGGTTAGGTAAACACATGACCAAATATAGTATAAAGTTTTACGTAAACATCATAGTTACAATACTAATGAATTTTGAAATACTTAATCTTTTTTTCCCGCGAATTAATTCCAAGTTCCCGGAAATTTGGTAATTTTTAAAAAAGTGACACGGACGGTATTATTATAAGCGATGCGAAAACGTGACGCGTGCCCTGCCCCCCGTCGCCCGCGTATGGTATGCCTACCGCACATGTATTAAGTTACCTCCTTTTGTGAAATAATATTTATTTTTTTAGGGGATTTCTTTTAAAATTTAGTTCTGCTTTGTGGACATTGTGTGACACACCTTCACGGATCGGACAGGGTTTTCTTTACATATTGTATAAACTCACATACACAAACAGACATGCCCGGAACAACTACTTGTAGGTCATACATATATTTGTTCCGTGTGGGAATCAAACCCGCAACACGCAGCGCAGCAGTCGATAGCTTAACCACTGCGCTTACCGTGCAGTCACTAATTCGGCATATAAATACTTAGACTATTTAAAACCAGAATTAATCCAAAGGATACTTTTTTATCTTACTTACTTAACATATGAAACTTACGAGGGTGAAACCGCAGAGCACTGCTAGTATTACGAGGAAATACAAGGAATAGTATTCAAGGTGCCAATGTAAGTGATTGCGTACTGAATACTATTTAGCAACGCATTCACTACTCTATGACTTTGAGTGCCAAAGCAATTAGTGTAGGTATGGACGACAGCAGGTCAAGCTAACCGAAACTGTCAAACATCCCCAATTAACATTGAGCTGTAATGCTTTAGGAATAAAGTTGAAAATCTAATGAAGAAATCTGACAGATTGTAGTAAGTAGCTTGATGTAATGTCGTCTGTTTCGTATGAGTAAATGAGGATAAATATGTACGGAGCAATGGCACGTAACGTAAACCATACTTCAGAAAACTCAAGGCCATAACATCGGCTGCCGGCAGAAGTTACCACTCACCAGACAAAGTCTTGCCGCCAAGCGATTCGTCCTGTTCCGACAAGATGTCTGGTGAAGCCATACGGAGGACGGGTCTGAGCAGTTGTGTTGCGATGTGTGCCGGCTACGATGCGCCAAATATTGTTGTGTCGGGAGTTTGGTCGTGGAGGGTCTCCAGACCAATGTCCCTCAGGCGCAGCATCGTTAGTGGTGTTGTTTGGTTTGGCATTGCGTCACCTCGCTCATCTGCCGTCTTCCTTCCTATCCACTCGGATTTTGGAGTGAATATGCTCTTAATAAACTAGCGCGCTTTACCATCACCTTTTGCATCTCTGCTTACCATCATACGGGACTGCGGTCAAGCACTACTTTATAATATTTAAAAAAAGGATCGTGTCTATACATGCATATATGGGTTAACGATATTTGTCAAATATAATTTAACGATATACGAAAGTGGTTAAAACACCAGCCTCTCAAATTAATATGAGTGCGCGGGTTCTATTCCACGTCAGGCAAGTACCAACGTAACTTCTCTAAGTTATGTGTACTTTCTAAGTATATCTTGGATACCAATGACTGATTGAAAGGTGAGGGAAAACATCTTGAGGAAACCTGGACTTTAAATCTGAAATCGACAACCCGCATTGAGCAAGCGTGATGATTACGCTCAATCCTTCTCTGTATGAGAGGAGACCTGTGCCCAGCAGTGGAATGATAAAAAGGATGATGATGCTATTTTGAGTCTTAAAGCATACTTATTCGATTTCAGACATAAATTCCAGGTTTCCTCAAGATGGTATCCTTCACCTTGTAATCAGTCATCGGTATCCAAGATATACTTAAAAAGAACATATAACTTACAATAGTTACATTGGTACTTGCCTGAACTGGAATCTAGACCGCACACTCATACTTGAGAGGCAGATGTTTTAACCACTAGGCCACCACGACTCAAAATATCTAACACTTTTAAAAATACTATAATAGGCTTTCTCCGCTTACACAGCCATCGAGGTCGCAGAAGTTATTATGATAAATAGGCACAATGATAGTGCGAAGTGTGTTGGCATCATTTGGAGATTTCAATGATTTAGAATAGAAAGTATGTTTACTGTGTATGTGGCTTTAACCCTGTTTTCTGTTAAGTGGGTAGAAATTGAAGTGTAATGTCAGCACTTTTGTCGGTGTCAGGCTAAGTACATACTGCGATAAGTTTTTTAATTTTCAAAGAATTTAATTCTCAAGACATCTATTGGTACTGTTCGTAGAGAGACGATCATTTATTGCATCTGTTACATTTCCCAGCACGTCTTTAGTCTAGAGTCATGATAATTCATTTAGCCCAGCCGGGTAATTACGTAACAAACCATCAGTAGCAATGGGGTTCATTTTGACAGTTCATTGCTTTTTCATATCACTAGCCTATCACGTATTTTATTATTATACTGCACAATCACGCCGCCACAGGACCATTCTCCTCAAACAAAAAGGTAGAATATTCATCCTTTTTTGTTTTTGTTTAGTTTGTTTTCATTGGCCAGTGTCGCGAGCGCATCACGGATGACAGACGGGCTCATTTGTATTGTGAATCATCAATGTCAATTGTTAAATAATGTGTGTGTTCTTTGACTCTGACACTGGAGTTTTGACGGGAAAGCTAAGATGAGTGTCACGCGCATTTTTCATTGGACTTTTAAAATTATTTATAGTGTCGTTTACTAAATAAAACCGCGTGGTTTATGTAGTAAAAAGTGCAATCAGTAAATAATTCATAAAGAACATTGAAATATCGAAGCATAGTGGCCACATCATGACTTTACACAAAACCTCCCTCATACACGGTTCACGCGGCCGCCTTTTTCAACTGTTATTGGCAATATCCGCCATTATTGTGAAATAAAATTTTCAAAGATTTTCTTTAATTTGTTACACGTGTTATTGGCAAAATTGTGGTATCTATTTACATTTTATTATCCCAGAGGCCATTGATCAAGAGTTGAGGTTGAATTTCACCTTGAAAAAAAAAAGAAAAGTAAGAAAGAAAGTCTCTGGCCCTGAATTCAAGCTAACAAACCTTTTTTTTTCATCTGTTTCAATTTTGTTGGGGCTGGTGCAACACATCATTTTCTGCCATACCTATTTGTACCTAATTTAAATTATTACCTATTAAACTTTGTAATCACTCCCTGTATTCCTATAGACTTTAACATCTTTCACACAGTCCATTCACAATTTCTTTGGTTAAGTCTCTTTCAATACCTATTTACAATTGAAAACTACGAATATTTCATATCTAAAAATATACTTTTGTTGTTTACAGGAGAACAGCTGGCGATGAAAATAATAAGAAATGTGAGTAAGGCGTTACTGGAAAAATATATTATCGAACCATGCACCAAAACGCCATCGAAGTTAACCATGGTTGACCATAACTTTGGAAGAGTTGTTGACCGCGACATTTGGCTGCGGTTTAAAACACGAGTATAAATTAGGAGAGTGAAATAGTATTATTATAATTATGTAGCTTAATAAGTAAAAGGAAGGGATAGAGGTACCATAATGTAATAATAGATATGTTGTATTGTTATTTTGTCTCAATTGTCCATTCAATGTCTTTATTTTCCTGCCCGTAGGTAACCCAGCTTGTGGGTAGTCGGAGCAACATGTCTTTTACTTTTCCATACTTCTCTATTAGATATCACCTTGTTATTCCATTTCTAACATTATAAACGTTCACGCAGCCAATCCCATCAGCTCATCATCATCAGCCTTTACTCGTCCACTGCTGGACATAGGCCTCCTTCATGGCACGCCAACAAGCTCGATCCTGAGCAGTTCTCCGCCAGCCACTGCCAGCCACCTTTTTGATGTCGTCGCTCCATCTCGCCCAAGGGCTACGTTTGCCGAGACGCGGTCTCCACTCAAGGACTCGTTTACCCCAACGGTTGTCGGTCCTGCGGCATATGTGACCAGCCCATTGCCACTTCAGCTTGCTAATCCTCTCAGCTATGTCGGTAACTCTGGTCCTCTGTCGGATCGACTCATTTCTGATGCGGTCCTTCAGAGAGACGCCCAACATAGCCCTCTCCATAGCTCGCTGAGCGGCTTTAAACTTATGGACTAGTCTGACCGTTAGTGTCCACGTCTCGGCTCCGTAAGTCATGACGGGTAGGACGCACTGGTTGAAGAGTTTGGTCTTCAAACATTGGGTTATGGGCGACGAAAATACCCAACGAAGTTTACCAAATGCTGCCCATCCCAGTTGGATCCTTCTATTTGCCTCCTTTTCGAAGTTGTTTTTCCCTAATTGCAACGTTTGCCCGAGGTATACATACTTTATACGTATTATTGCTCTTAAATAGATCTTTATGGATATTTACGAAAAGCTCCTATCACCGTTCCATCATCGGACGACCTGTCGTACGGCGAGTTTCCATCCTTAAGCTGTTGACACCACAAGGATCCGAACGAAGCATTTCGCCTCTTCTTTTGTACCGGTACATTGAGGGACTGGAACAATTTGTCAGCGGTGGCGTTTCTGTCGGACTATAATTTAAGTGTCTTCAATGCTAGAGTGATTAGGCTTAATAAACTAGCGCACTTTATCATCAACGATTGCATCACTGCTTACCGTCAGGCGGGATTGCAGTCAAGCACTAGTTTATATTATATACACATAGGTATATATGGAATGCCTATTATTGTAACAGCACATACCTACTTAGGACCCATTAACTTAATCAAATTTTATTCCGTGGTGCTTGGCAATCTGGGCTTCTCCCAGTTGCAATAATGTCCCTTTGTGCCGATTGGCTTAGTTCTGTTCTGTCTTCTGCTTGTTATGGAGGGAAGTGGAATAAATATATTTTTTCTTACTCCTCCGCTATTCTTTTCTGATTAATTTCGTTGCTGAACCCAAGACAGTTGAATCGTTTCTCCGGGACTCGTCGAGCTTCATTGCTCGGCGTTTTTCTGGCGGTCTCCACTGTTGATTCTGGCTTTCAGGAGTTGCAGTGGGTTGGGAACAGTGTGGCGGGTTTTGTCCCATAAAAAAATAAAAAATATACACATAGGTACATAAAAAAGTGTACTTTATTTATTGGCGTTTTTCATTAGTAGGGTAGAATAAGACTTGCACAGGAGTATGGGAATTGGCATGAGAATGAGATGATGGAATATATGACAATGGGGATCATTAGGTGCACAGTTATTTATGATTATTTATCAATGCTTAATTTATGAACCGCTTTTTAACGAACCTTCAAATAATGTACCATTAAAATTAATGTTAGCAGTTCAAAACATATTTAAAATTAATATAAGGTAGGCAATATTATGATGGCGTCCAGTTTTATTTTATTTTTAGTGTTTAGGAAATTAGGTATCCTTTTTCAAACTCAAGTATTTATTTAGTTCTAATAGTATTTTATGTTATAGTGTCATATACAAAAACTATTTACGGTTTGAATACAATAAAAATACAGAAAAAAATATCTTGAGTTTTACTTGATGTATGATGTAGCAAACTAATAAGAACTAGATGAAAATAATTGTTTTTATTATAATAAGTATCCACAGCGCGGTAGTATCAGATACCGAGCTCCAACGCGAAAGCCGAAGATGAAACCGGGACTAAACGCGGAGATGATGATGGTGATAATAAGGATCCACAGAACAGTGGTGAACTAGTGGTATCGCCGCGACAAGTTGTAGGTCGTAGATTTGAATACCGTAAGTCGCTTTATTTTGTGTAAATTATTTCATCACCTCGGTGAAGCAAAACATCGTGAGGAAACCGGCCGGCATGTCCTAGAGCCAAAACTTCGAAGCCATGTGGCATCTACCTAGGCGCACGAGCTCAGCGTGGTAGCACAGTCTGAAAATCATACAGTCGTCCGACGAAGACGTCTAGGCAGAGCAATCGTGCGGGGTGTGAGGGACGAGACGCGGGTAAGCGGCACCCGAGCTGCGAATATAACGATGTTCGTAGCTCGGTATTTATCATTAAGGGCTAACGCGTGTTTGTTTTTTTATTTCTTTGTTTTATAATTTGATATGAGTGTCAATTTTGAGTAGAATCGGGGTGCTTGTTACGAAAAAGCCACCCTTTTTGAAATCCAAGATGGCGGACGGCAATTTAAATGTATATTAATATGATATGGGTGTTAATTCCGAGGTGGATTGGGGGTGCTGGTTACGACAATGCCTGTCTACATGATGTCGGCATTTTACACGAGATCAAAGGCGTCGACCTACTGTATGATTTTTATACTGTGGTGGTAGGTTACAGCCCACTCAGTCTCATCGAGAGGAGGTCTGTGTACCAACAGTGGGAACAATATAGGCTGATTATGTTTTTTTTTTAATTGTACAAATCCCGCCACACATTTTCCACCCACTGCAACTCCTGAAAGCCAGAATAAACAGTGGAGACCGCCAGAAAAACGCCGAGCAATGAAGCTCGACGAGTCCCGGAGAAACGATTCAACTGTCTTGGGTCCCGCAACGAAATTAATGAGAAAAGAATAGCGGAGGAGTAAGAAAAAAAGGCTGATTATGTTATAAGCTGAATCTTGTTTCACTTTATAAAAAGCCTTGAAATAAGTGTGGATAAGCTTGATAGATTGCTCAACAATGGGATCAGGTTCATATTCAATCTCAGGAAATATGACCATGTGTGGAGCTACAGGTCTGAACTCAAATGGATGCCCATTCGCCAGAGAAGAAATTTTTGCGCTTTGACCATGCTTTTCCCCCTTCTTAACTCACCCATTGCTCCTTTTTATTTTGAGACTCACTTCCAATATTTATGTTCTTCACACACTAAGAATCTGCGATCTTCTAACAATCTTCTCTCACTCTGTCCTTCACATACGTCTGACTTTGTTCACTCTTCATTTTATCTATTCTTCTGTGGAATGCGCTTCCTCTTGATATCAGGATGGCCGCCAGTCTGTTTGCATTTCAGCAGAAATTGCAGAGTTAGTTAGGGTAGAGTCATTTCAACACCTCTCTTCCAATTTTTTAGTTTTGTATGTATATATTATAAGTATATATTTTGGTAATACTATGTATGTGTATATGGCTTATTTAAGTATTTATTTAAATGGTGTCATGGGTATGTTTTCATTACAGTGTTTACAATTAAAGCACCTGTTACTAATCTCTTCACCACCTATGGTTGACTGGTAGAGAATGCCTATGGCATTAAGTCCGCTTCTGTACATTTTTTGTGCGAAAGAATAAATAAATAAGTTGATGTAACAAAGCGGGCTAAAAATTTAAATTATGCAAATTACTCCTCAGATCTTAGTTTAATTAGAATGTTTTTTACTACAGATAGAGGCTTCTTTACCAAACATATTAAAATGGTAATCGAATGGATGGTTATTATCAATAAGCTATCACACAACTGCGAGCCTTCATGGTGGGCCTTAGTGGCAACGGCTGCGACCCCAAAGTTGTCATACGCTCTAACGTTTCGGTTGCCTGGAAGAGATTGCATTAGCGATAATGCCTATTGTATATTTTTAGTGTTGAATGTATTTTTAATCAATGTATATGTTTAGTGTATAATACAGTATCATCATCAAACTTTTTATCGTCCCACTGCTGGGCACAGGTCTCCTCTCATACGGAGAAGGATTAAGCGTAATCACCACGCTTGCTCAATGCGGGTTGGCGATTTCAAACTTAAAGCCCAGGTTTCATCAGGATGTCTTCCTTCACCTTCAGTCATTGGTGTCCAAGATATACTTAGAAAGTACATATAACTTTAGTAAAGTTACATTGGTACTTGCCTGACCTGGAATCGAACCCGTGCACTCATACTTGAGAGGCTGGTGTTTTAACCACGAGGCCACCACGACATATATAAATATTATTATTATACAATACAGTATTTAATATAAATATTATTATTAAGAAAATTTCCCGGACAGGCGTTCAAATAAATATAGTCAGATATTGGCTCTAAAATTAAACATTCTTTTTTTTTTATTATGGCATAAAATCCTCCAGCCAGTGGCATCTAAAAACTAAGCGACAGCACGCTAAGGGCAACTGTGGAGTACGAACACAGAGGTATTTGTTTCTGATATCTATGGGTACGAACCTCGGCTTAGGGCGTCGCTGGGAGAGGACAGCAAATAACGGCTGGATCGAAATTTTACTAAACATTCGAAGTCACGCGATACTATATACAACCTGCATGCAACGGGCCCGCGCGTGGTGAATTGCGGGCTACTCCCTCTCCCCGAGATGAAGCCTGTTCCCCGGAATTGGGAACACTAATCTGGTTAAACTATAACCGTCCTATCTTCCCTAGCTAGTTATTTTATGTCCACCCTAAATAAAAGGCGTCAAAATACCTGAACACAAAATCGCATCCATAAAACATCAACCATGAACACATATTTTGATACTTCGAGCTATCAAATACACAACACGATTTAATGTTCGGTCATTTTTTTAATCGCTCACGAGCGGCTTGCGAAAATCAATACGATTGACAATGACAAAGGGGTTCCTAAAAACGGCCGGCGTCCAAAGGGCTAAAAGGGAAATATTTCCCGAAGCCCATCGGCGTTGCTTGATAATGGAGTTTGTCATAGAGAGGCTGTGACTATGAATAGAGGGTTATTGTGGATTTAGCTGAAGGTTTTTTTGGGTAACGGGCCTATTGCTGACTTGCTTTAGGATATGGTAATTGGTAGTACGGTCAATGAGTAAGAATTAAAAGATTCAAGAGAGATCTATATTCAAAAGAGATATCGTGGATCCTGGCGCACAGGCAAGTGAAAGAGTACGGGTGAGTTTTAGTTAGTAAAAGTCTGTCGACACCCTTTTGCTCCGCTCGAGCGGGAGAAGTCATTTGATGAACGTAGAAGAGAGGTAGAAGTCAATGGTTTAGTGACTGTTGTGTAAACAAACAGTAATGTCTGAAGTTCTGTAGTAAGCTACCGGAAGTAATGATTGTTAATCTTATTAATTTTACATCCAAGTTCAAATAGGTACTGTAGCGCAGCATCATTGGTTGTGTTGTTGGGTTTAACATTGCATCACCTCGCTCAACTGCCGTCTTCCTTCCTATTCAAAAAGTTTTTTAAATGAATAGGCTTAATAAACTAGCGCGCTTTACCATCAACGATTGCATCACTGCTTACCATCAGGGGGGATTGCAGTCAAGCAGTAGATTATTAAGCCCGTTCTTTAAAAAAAAGTTTGTAAGTTGCAAGTTGTTTCGCTTTCATGTAGGTACCTATAGGTACATACGTCCAAAATGACGCTAGCTCATGAACCCAAAACAAAATTGTCGTTTCAACTTACAAATTTTCATCTTGCCGTACCTATGTAAAATAAAAAAATAAATAAAAAAAAAGTGTTAAAAGTGTTGATTCAGTTGTATGTATTGTTATATATGTAGCTATACATGTAGTTATGTATATGTGTAGCGTATGTATAGTTTTTGTTAAAAGTTTACAATTGAAGGTGAACGGTACATTTTAATAATGAAGTCTGAACGAAACGAGTTGCTAGTTTATAACCGTCAAAATCAGTAAAGAAACCATAATTGTTCACACACAAGTGTTGTTTTCGATTAAAAACAAGAAATATTTCATGTTTGATAGAGAAAGGTGTCCACTATCTGTTTTAGCATTAGTCAGCGAAATTAATCGCTGACGCCAGACGCTTTCTCCAATATGGAGGTCAAAAAAAGTTGGTCTTTATCTTGGACCTCAATGGAGTCTATTGACATTTTGTTTAGAAAAAAAAAAGAGTTGTCTTTCAAGTCTCGTTTATTATTGGTAGCCATAGCTTTTTAAATTCAAACTTTATTTGAACGGTTATAAACACCTACATGATAAGGTGCAAAAAACAGTATTTTTTTTGTAATACGTACTTAATAGCGGAGTTTATAAATGCCCTAAGCCAATAAAACATGCGTCATATTGACGTCACAGAGTGAAAGAAAGAAAAAAAGAAAGTACATTTATTCAGCACGGACTTTGACTTTTTACGAAAAGACACACAATAATTCTAAAATAAATATAAAGGGTGTATCTGACATCGACGCACAAACGAGTACCATGGATCCAATACATGATTCTGAACCCCCCAGTGGTGGAATTTTTCGTCGGCTTTTTCATGATTAAAAAAAAATAAATGTAGTTTTTTTTTATTTCAGACCACTCACAATTGCTATACTTTTATAACCCAATAAGATTTTAAAGTAAAAATTAAATAATTCGCTAATTACATAAAAAAGCGCAATGAAAACAAAACCCGAAAAACGATCTTATCAGCTGATTTAATAGAGTTCACATCAGGGATCAACGTCATACCTACAAACTCGCACGGCGGCACGCTTGCAACGTTCAAAAGCCGAGCCGAAACTTTATTTTAAACACTGTGTATTCTGTAACCGTTCATTAACGACATAAATGACTATCATCATTTTATTAGTGGCATGCGGTCTAGCCTTTTCGCGAAGTTTGCGTTACAATGTCAGATACACCCTGTACACTAGGTAGCAACCCATAAAAATCAAATAGAAAGTAAAAAACAATGCATCTTGCTAGCAGAGTTTACCGTGCAACTAGCATTTATACAACTTCCCAACTTCAACTGTTGGGCAAGTGTCCACTAGGTACAACGCCCGTCTGGTCGGAGGATTGTCCCTTTTCGATGGAGGATGACTGAATTTTATACCCTGTTTCTCATACCTTTAAATTAGGTACCTAACTGACGAATCGTTTATAGAGTGTAGAATCTTGTGGTAAATTCAATTCATGGGTATAGTAAGAGCCTTCTGCCGATGTGTGGAGTTACGCGGAAGGACCGCATCAGGAATTCCCGCATCCGTGGCAGTCTTCATGTTCGGGACATAGCGGGCAAACTGCAGGAACTCGCCTACGTTGATACGGTCTTACGAAAACCGGAATGTTACGTGGGTCACAAATGTCTTGCCATGGCGCCCCCGCCGGGCCGGAACAAGCGGGGTAGACCAAAGAAGTGCTGGTTTGACGTTGTAAGAGATGACATGCGTGCCAACAATCTCACCCCACAGGATGCTAAAGATCGCGCGAAATGGAGGAAATTGAGCAAGAAAGCGGACACCGGGCTCCAACGCGAAAGCCGCGAATGCAACCGAGATAAATGCTAAGATGATAGTGATGAGTTTTTACTCATCATCATCGTAAAAAAATGCGGCAAAAGTGGCAGAAGATAAGAATCTTCTGCCACTTTTGCCGCATTTTTTAATATCCAAAGGGACATTAAAAATGGCGTTCTTAGATATCCAACACATCCAAAATAATCGTACATTAGATTACTGCTAGGGTTGCGGGTTGTTCGAACGAGAAGTACCGTGGCCGCCCAGGCAAATGAAGGGACACGGATGGGTTTTGGTGAGTACAAGTCCTACACGGCCTTTCGCTACGCCCAGAGCGGGAGAAGACATTAGATGACTTCTCATTCAACAAATGGCATATTGCTAATGGGCCTCATCATCATCATTTTAGCCGAACGTCCACTGCTGAGCATAGGCCTCCCCAAAGTTCTCTGCGATGGCTGTTCCAGCGCCTCCCACATCCATTCGTTTCCGCGACCTTTACCAGGTCGTCAGTTCATCTTCTCGGAAGCTTACACACACTGCGTCTTCCGGTCGCCACTCGAGAACCCGTCGGTCCCATCGGACATCGGTCCTACGGGCAATGTGCCCGGCCCACTGCCACTTAAGTATTACAATTCTTCGGGCTATGTCGGCAACTCTCGTTATTCTGCGGATATTCTCATTTCTGATTTAATCACACGGTGAAACCCCTTTCCATGGCCCTTTAAGTGACCTTGAGCTTTTTGATTACATTTTTCTAATCTAATCTGGACGGTCCAGCCGATCGATTCTGCCACTCACACAAAATCTTAGAGTGAAAAGTTAGATGAAGTGACCTTACACTGAACTATCAGTAGTGTCGAACCCTAGCATTTTTTTAAATCACTTAAATCACGCTCACTTCAAGGCTAAATGGTTACAAAATCGCACATCAGGCACAAGTCTAACTTCAAAACATGAGTCTTATCAAATACTAGCGGCCGCCAGCCTTCGTTCGCGTGGAGTTTGTTATGCTCCGCTCCTTTTGGTCACAGCGTGATGTTATATAGCTTAAAGCCTTCCTAGGTTAATAGGCTATCCAATGCAAAAAGATTTTTATTAATCAGACCAGTACCTACCTACTTAGTTCCTGCGATTAGCGCGTTCACACAAACAAACAAACTTAGCTTTATACAATATGTTAAGAAAACCCTGTCCGATCCGTGAAGGTATTGTTAGGTATCGATAACTGATTCTACTAATGCCTGCAAAACCTGTGTAAACTTAAAAAAAAAATACCCCCTAAAAAATAAATAACTTAAATAAAATAAATAGGTAATTTCATGGCAACACAGGCACAGGTCATGACCGCAGTTGACCTCATGCTTGTAGGTATAGGTAGCTTCTCCACGTTTATCGACTCTCGAAAGAAACAATGATACTTAGGCAGCTCGAGAAAAGAACTTTTTTTTAAGTAGGAAGGTCGTCTGACTCTCCGAATGTATCATTTCATTGGATGAGCACAATGGCTCTGGTAGAGATGTTCCATATTTCGTCGCACGAGATTAGCACGGACATGCACACAAATAAAAATCAAGTGGTGTCAAATCCGCGCTGACCACAGTTGGTCCGCCCTTACCAATCCACTGCTCGCCGAACTGATAATGGAGGTTCTCACGTACAGGACAAAGATATGGTGACGCACCGTCATACTGGAACCATATTGACCACAATCACCTGATCACAACACAGCAGTTGCTGCTACCTTCCATCAGCATATTACATTACACTACATTAGGAAACGACATGATCACACAATACACGAATAGTCTTCACTAGAGCGATGTTTACGCGTATAAGCCCCGCACGATGATATTGCGATGGAACCTTGTCACAATAACAGCTTTGTGACGTCATCTGTCACGCAAAAGGACAGCTAGCAAAAGAATGTTTAACGCAAAATTAATATTAGGGTTAAGGGTTTATTTGTATTTTATAATTTTATTATACATACACTCTTTATACCTACTCACCCATATTCTGACAAATAAACTTTCATTACTAAAAATTTCAAGGAAATAATTCTTGTAGACGTATGAAAAATATACTTATTCGTATCAGAATTGTTTTCTGTGTCTGTCGTTTCCGATTCACTGTCGTCTGCCGTATTTATGACAAATAACTCGCCAGTTATTAGATCTTTATTCCAATATTTCCTCTTCAAGCCGTTTAACATGATTGATTGAGTTATTGACGCCAACGCCTCCAACGTCAGATCTTCAATGCGACTTTCCAACTGCTCCACATTCTTTTCTGAGATCCTCATCTTTACCAGGTTCCAGATGTACTCAATGGGGTTGAGGTCGCAGTTGTAGGGTGGTAATCTAACGACCTCATGGCCATTGCCAGCTAATAAATTGTCAATTTTATAATTTTTCGGCGGTCTGTGCGTTTAATTAATAAATACAGTTCAGGTTTTGTACTGTTGTTGGGAAAGTCGATGTTGTGAGCTTGTAGTCACTCAACCATCAACTGTTTTTTATTGTTCATACTTGGTGGCCTATTCTCTTCCCTACTGCGATAAGGGGCGTTGTTCATCACAATTATGGACTTGCGTGGTAATTTGGGTACTAATTTTTCTGTAAGCCACTTGGTGAAATTCTCAGCATTCATTTGATCACGGTAATCCCCCGTTTTGGTGTCTGCTTTAAACATTAAAAGGGCATTGTCAAATGTCAACAAAACTGCTTTCACTTCCCGCGTGAACTATTATCCATCGGCGGCCAGGGCTGTCGTTCCGTCTCACTCCGACATCGGTTGCTGTTTGCCAACATTTTCTTATCGTGTAGTGTGCGTGTATCCACGTTTCGTCGAAATAAATAACGGGTCTTTTGTTATTACAAAGCGAGTCATTTTCTTTCATACGTCGTAAATATTTAGCCCTCCACGCTTGAATTTGGGGTCTTTCAATTATAGCCAGTCTTTTTGGTAGCATCATTTAAATTGGTAGCCTAAATCACATTTAATTATTTTTCTTAATGTAGTTTCACTACCAGTATAATTAAGGTCTACTTTGAAGCCGCCAAGACTTTGCGCATTGTGGGTATTTCGGTCCTCACCGTATACATTGAATGTAATATTTCTTAAAGCTGTTAAGGAAAATCCGTCGAAATATTCCTTCTTTTGTCGTTTTCCTTTAGTAGGAGTTCTCATTTTGCTGGCTGTTGCTGGCTCATGCTCTCGTCGCAGTATTTTTTGCAACGCCTGTGGTACATGCCACACGCTCCGTGACTTTCGTAGAATTTTGCCAAATATTTTTAATAACTATTAACAGTTGCTTCGGTATTAAAATGTCCTCAGTAGTGTCCGAAGCACTTTTTAAAGCACGGTTTATAATTTCAAGAACTAACTTACAGTCCTCTTTCTCTTTAACAAAATAATTGTCCACTTTAATTATAATTTCACGAGCACGACTATTAATTAATTTCTTACTCATTTTAACGAGTAACAGCTAACAAAACTAAACAACAAAACTCAAAAACAACAATAAAACAAGATAACAAAAACAAAAAGCTAACAAAAATATTCGATATACGTAAGTGGGTAAGCGCGGACTGAACATGCGAACGGTACCGACGGTGCAAGTTCGACTACGTCATCAAGATGGCCGCCAGTCGCAATATCATCGTGCGGGGCTGATAATTGCAGTTACTACCTCCATCAGCATGTTACATTACTCTACGTTAGAAAACAACATGATCACACAATACACGAACAGTGTGTACACCAGCAATGTTTACGTGCAACTAATAATTTAAAGTAAAAATTATTTTTATTTTATAAACATAGGTATCTACGCGGCTGCCGGCGGCATGCTTTGATAGAGATGTGTAAGTAATCAAAATATTGTTTTTTTTATCGATTGATACTCGTCTATTTTTGGTATCGATTTAGTATTGTAGTTTCTCATTCTTATTCTCGATTCAACATCGCATGGAATTGTTTAGAACTTTTACAAAACTCAAATTAGCGAGGTACACTGCTGTAAATGAAAATCATGCCAAAGTATTAATTTCAGTTTCTGTCTGAATATCGATGATATTGACCGATAAAATATTTGTAAAACTTTACTAAAATTGTGTTTCATAAGTCTTTCTCGTTTCTGTTTACTAATACTTGTGTTATAATAATGTTATTAGTAATTAATCGATAAACAAACAAAAGTACTTTTACCATTGGGTAATCTGTGTTTTTACAACAAATCCTTCAACCAGATACAAGTTTCGATTAATAGCGATAAAAAAACGTTATTACGCAAAAATAGTACATCCCTAGTTTCTCGTACTTTTTCATTTGAAGACACCGACAAATTCGCCGCGCGCCGGCATCACAAAGGAGACCGCCAAATATTGAACATAAATTTATACATTTAATATCCAACAATAAATCAAACGATGATACCGCCGAAAATGGTGTTGTCACATTTTAAAAATTTACCTATTTTTGGGGAAGTTCGCGGGAAAAAAAGATAATTTCAAAATTCACTAGTATTGTTACTATGATGATTATGTAAAATTTCATATTTTATTTGGCCATGTGTTTACCTAACCTTTATTATCCTTACGGGTCGGACAGGGTTTTCTTAACATATTGTATATTAGTATAGAGTATATATTTCTGAAATAGGTCGAAATACCAGTGGATTCAAGCCGGATCGAAAATCGAAGGCTCAGATGTCCCTAAAGGCTTAAATAATTCCATATCCAAGAGTTTTATAAACAACGCTACCAAATATCCACCTCCCAAGGATTATAAACTTTCACGAAACATAATCATAAATACAAATTAGGAAACAAGCGCTAAAAATCCCATAAAAATCTGCTGCCGGGATTCTCCTCAGTAATCTCATATTTTATGGGGAACGCATGCAAACATGTCCTGATTTATAGCGTGCTCCATACTATATGTCCCACTTTCTACATAATGCTATGGATGAATGAGTGATGATGCCGATATCATCTTAGAGGTTCCGTTGTTCGAGTAAAAAGGTTGGAATAAAAGTAAAAACAGGTTACAAAAACATTGTGGTTCGTTCATAAGTAAACCAAAGTCAATGTTTCGATTTAGATAAACATTCTTTTTTAATGACTTCGAGAAGTCCAGTGAATTTTTTTTTTTATATATTATTACATATAAACTAGTGCTTGACTGCAATCTCGCCTGATGGTAAGCAGTGATGTAATCATCATCATTATCATCACAGCGTTGATCCCAGTCGCATCCGAAGCCTTTTCAGCTTTGGAGTCTGGGGTCCGCTTTACCAGTCCAACTGCTGAAATGCCCGTTGCGCCGTTTGCCGTCCCGGTTGCCATATGAATATCTAATGGCAGTCCTTACGGGTTATTGGAGCCCTCAAAAAAGTCTAACAATTGGTATAACTGCAATGCTTAGGATATCGGTTGTGGAGGTCAGACAGCAGTCTCTTCATGGAAAATATCGAAGTTTAGCCAAAAATCAGCAGTTAGATTGGTAAAGCGGACCCCAGACTCCAAAGCTGAAAAAGCTACGGATCCGACTGGGATTAACGCTGAGATGATGTTGAGTATTGTTGAGTTAGTATCTCATAACAAAAGTCTCGAACTTACTTTGGGCCAACTCAGTCTGAGTGATTTGTCCGTATATATTTATTTATTTAATTTCTGACTGTTAGCAACGCAGTTTTGGTAGTGACACGAGCTATCATCTATCTATATATACAGGATGTATCTGACATCGTAACGCAAACTTCGCGAAAAGGCTAGACCGCATGCCACTAATATAATTATGATAGTCATTTATGTCGTTAATGAATGGTTACAGAATACACAGTGTTTAAAAAAGTGTCGGCTCGGCTTTTGAACGTTACAAGCGTGCCGCCTTGCGAGTTTGTAGGTATGACGTTGATCCCTGATGTGAACTCTATTAAATCAGCTGATAAGATCGTTTTCGGGTTTTGTTTTCAATGCGCTTTTTTATGTATTAGCGAATAATTTAATTTTGACTTTAAAATATTATTGGGTTATAAAAGTATAGCAATTGGGAATGGTCTGAAGTGAGAAAAAACTCCATTTATTTTTTATTTATCATGAAAAAGCCGACGAAAAATTCCACCACTGGGGTGTTCAGAATCATGTACTGGATCCATGGTACTCGTTTGTGCGTCGATGTCAGATACACCCTTTATAGAGCATACTTATACGACAACATTTTCATGGCGGGCAGAACTCTTGCTGAAAGACTCGTACTTGCTACACACGCATACCAGTGAGTAACCATGTATTGTCGTTACGCATTCACTGCTCTTGAACTCGTTTCGCTCCTCTTGTCGCCGATAGACAGGCACCAGGTACAAAGCATATAGCGTCCGTACTAATCAAATTTTCTATTTTATTGATCAACTAGCGGCCGCCCGCGACTTCGTTCACGTGGAGTAAAAATATGCAGTATATACAGCAGTACATATTTATAATTTTTTGTTATGCTCCGCTCCTATTGGTCGCAGCGTGATGTTATATAGCCTAAAGCCTTCCTGGAGTAATGGACTATCCAACGCAAAAAAGAATTTTTCAAATCAGACCAAAAGTTCCTGAAATTAGCGCGTTCAAACAAACAAACTCTTCAGCTTTAAATGTTAAGTATAGATACTAGCTGCGCCGCGCGGTTACACCCGCGTAGGTTTCGATAAGGATTTTTATATATGCTCCGCTCCTATTAGTCGCAGCGTGATGTTCTGTAGCCTAAAGCCTTCCTGGATCAATGGGTTATGCAACGCACAAAGAATTTTTCTAATAGGACCAGTAGTTCCTGAGATTAGCGCATTAAAACAAACAAACAAACTCTTCAGCTTTATATATTACTAGCGGCCGCTAGCGACTTCGTTAGCGTGGAGTTAGTTATGCTCCGCTCCTATTGGTTGGAGCGTAATGTTACACAGCCTATAGCCTTCTTGGGTTAGTGGGCTATCCAACGCAAAAAGAATTTTTCAAATCGGACCAGTAGTTCCTGAGATTCGCGCGTTCAAACATAGAAACTCTTCAGCTTAATGTATTAATATAGATATAGAAGTATAGATAAATCATATTCCATCTACTTTTTCTAGACAAGACGTACTCTTGAAAACAGACACAGACTAACAAAATTCGCAATACAAAGTTTTTATTTGCAACTTTGCGGGTCACTGATCTTACTACATCGACGTTGACAAAGGAACACGTGAACGGTCAGAACGATCAGGGTCGCCGTCCGAATAAAAACTAATTCAGAAGTATTCACAGTTAATTTGTATGTGCAATCATTGTAATTTATAAAAAGGAAATTTCAGTTTGGGTGCCTAGAAAAGTCCTTGGTTGAATTAGCTACAGTTTTATTGACTAAATTGTATTTTAAATCTCTATTGCACATTTTAGTGCTCTGTTGATTAATTTTTTGCATAATTTTTATCTCAATCTTATCTTAATACATTTGGATGATGCTGTCTACCCTACCATTCAAGGTTGTCTTTAAAATATCATAGCCCATTGTGCCACCGTATGTAAACGTCGGGGAGATCCTTAGGAGAGGCTTAAGTCCAGCAGTGGACATCTTTCGGCTGAAATGATGATCATGATGATGTACTTAAACCTTCATAACTCATCCTTACTAATATTATAAATCGGAAAGTGAGTGATATTTCCCTGGGGAATATCATATCATACTTCTAACTTTACGTCTGTAAATTTCAAAGCAATCGATTCAGTGGTTACGGCGTGAAAGCGGAACAAACAGACTCACTTTCCCATTTATAATATTAGTATGATAAGATCCCAGAAGAATTGCCGAATACAAGTGATATCAAACATAAAAATGCATTTATGCATACTATAAACGTCCATCATGAGTGTAGTCACTAAAGGGGATTGCGTAACACACTATTATCTATACTAATACATAAAGCTGAAGAGTTTGTTTGTCTGAACGCACTTATCTCAGGAACTACTGGTCCGATTTGAAAAATTCTTTTTGCGTTGGATAGCCCATTAATCCAGAAAGCCTTTAGGCTATAATAGACTATATGGCCGCCAGCAACTTCGTTCGCGTGGTATAGTTATGCTCCGCTCCTATTGGTCGCAGCATGATGTTATATAGATATTGGGATCGTCTTGATTGAGAGTGAGAAGTGTAAAGAGGACATTTAACATGTAAATACTGTATCATCCTAATTTGAATCTAAATTCAATCTATTTGGGTAACTCGATAAGACTATGAATAATATCTTAACAACAGTTCCCAGTCGTATTAAAACAGAAAGCATTTTAAACTAGGCATCAATTAACTCAGCATACCGCATCCAGTCTGTGCTATCTTGTTAAGGTCAATAGTCCATCTTGCTACAGCGGGAAATTAATCTTGGCTAACTATAATCCATCTCGTAAGAGCTATAAGATGGATTATTACTATCAGCCATTTGTGTTCTACTGCAAGACAAAAACCTCCTTTCTCTCTTTTCTATTATTGCTACTTATTTCTGTATTTGATCAAGCCATAAAAACAGTCCAGACATCTCCCATCTCCTCCCAGGCCTGCCACGCTGCCGTTTACTGCTGTTTAAGACCCAATGTGTGGTTATGTTATAGCAGTGCTTGCCTAAGTAAATGGAAAAGACCGGTATCTTCGCAAATTATTTTACTTTCCTTTTTCTTTAGTAAAACCTTGCGCCACCCTAGGAATATCTCCTGTATCGTGGGTGCCTTTACAAACATATAAACTCACAGACACAAATAGACCCGGAACAATTACTTGTAGGTCATACAAATAGTTGTTCTGTGCGGGAATCGAACCCATTACACGCTGCGTAGCAGTCAATAGCTCAACCAATACGCTAACCGTGCAGTTCAGTGTAGTTCAGTATCTTTACCCGCCTCCGAAATAAATGACTTGACATTGAGTTCGAGGAAATCCACCGGTAGTTATATTTAAGCTACTACACCAAGCATAGTAAGTAGGTCAATGGCCTCCTCCTAATGTTTTGTTTTATGTTTTTTTTTTTTTAATTTCTCATTTAACAAAAAGTTCGTATTGTTGTAAACAATAATTTGGAGTACATATTTGTAAAAATAAGGCTTATCATAAGTTAACAATACATAGGTACTCTGACTCCTAAACTAGGTGAAACCTGTGACTTAGGAGTCAGTGATTCTCCGCAAGATACAAAGCCATAATTCTAGTACAATCAGGACGGTTTAACAATAATCAAAGTGGTGGACAAAACAGTAAAACTAATTAATAGAATAAAAGCAAATAAATGAGAAAAGATTAACTAAGTGGCGAGTGTAAGGTGTGAGTGTAGGTATAGGGAAGGGTGTGTGTGTGTGTGTGAGTGTGTACATCTGTGTGCGTGTGCGTGCGTGTGTGGGTGTGTGTGTGTGCTTGCGTGTGGGTGCGTATGTATATGTGTATGTAACCTGTGCGTACCATACTATGACACGGACGTATAGTTAAAGTGAACATCACTGTGAAATACCCAGAAGAAGATCCTCAGTATTATTATAATTTAGTGTTAGAAGATAGTCTCTAATTAAAGTTTTGCATTGGTATTTAAGGCAGCAGAAAATTGTTGTACATGATAGTGCTTATAACATAATATTGACGTTTGTCAAAGGCAGTTCTATGGCGAACAGTAGTAGATTGAACAACTTGTAAACACACATTTGTAATATAATAACCTAAATGTTTGACGATATAAATATAAGTGCCCGTGAGATGAAAGGTTACTTCTTAAAATTATAAACTCGACAAACACCGTATTCCAGTGCGCTTGAATTATTGATATTTATTCCATGAAACAAATTATTTATACAAATGAGCAATCGCTGTACAGAACGCTTTTTATATACGAATGGTGTAAGTGACAAGAATTTGTATAATTTGTATAATTCCGATCCAGTGTGTCCTCTGCTGCCTTCTCCTAGTCATGACTACCCCACAGGGAGCGCCCTTACCACGAAGTCACTTAGTTTTCAGTTTTTGAAGCTCTGGTTCATTATCATCATAATTTCAGCCGAAAGATGTCCACTATTGGACATAAACCTCCCCCGAGGATCACCACGACAACCAGTCCAGCGCCTCCCACATCCAGCTGTTTCCCGCGATCTTCACCAGGTCGTCGGTCCACCTTTTCGGGGGCCTACCCATGCTACGTCTTCCGGAAGCTCTGGCTGGAGGTCTTTTAATTATTGATGTAATCATTAAGTCTTTGAATGCTTCAATAATCTCTTGCAGCATCTATGAGGTTATAACCGGCAGCCTAATCGGCGAACACATTTTTGTCAAATGATGGCGACTAGTTGGGATTGTTTGGACCGAACGGACCAATGGGCGGTCCAAACGATTCCAACTGATCCCAATCAGTCGTAATCATTTGACAAAAATGTCTTCGCCGATTAGGGGGCTGGTCTGATTGAGGTTGTACCTCATAGATTTAACGGCGAGAAACTTAAAAAAAAACTGAATCTGCTCTTTCGGTCTCGTCTTTCTGTAGTTAAATCTAGCATGGTGGAAGGCAATGGGTAAAGTCAACGATGCTACTTAACTGATTTTTTAAAAGTTTATAGATTTGTAAACTTAATAAACAGAAACTGTTATGGAGTTACACACTTTTCGCGAATTAGAAGTAGGGATGCTTTTATCATTCCGGCGATTTTCAATTTTAATTGGGTGCCAAGTTCAATGTTTTAAAAAGTGTAAAGTTTACCTAAAGAAATAAATTTTAGCTACCACTTCTTGACATGTGCTAATAAGTCATCATCATTTATCTCAGCGTTAATCCCAGTCGCAACCTGAAGCTTTTCCAGTGTTTGAGTCTGGGGTCCGCTTTACCAGTATAACTGCTAATTATGGCTAAACTACGATATTTTCCGTGAAGCGACTGCCGTCTGACCTCCACAACCAGAAGACGATATTGAAGCATTGCAGTTAGACCAATTGTGGGACTTTTGAGGGCTCCAACTACCCGTAACGACTACCATTAGATGTTAGTATGGCAACCGGGACCAACGGCTTAACGTGCTTTCCGAGGCACGATCAGACCAGTTCAATTATTGATATTCATGCATACAAATATTTGCACTGTGCGGAGATCGAACCCGCGCCTCCTTGCACAGTGGTCGTTTATCTATATCCATACTAATATTATAAATGCGAAAGTATCTCTGTTTATCTGTCTGTCCGTCCTGCTTTCACGCCAAAACTACTGAACCGATTGTTATGAAATTTGGTACACAGATAGTTCAGAGCTTGGGACAGGACATTGGCTATATAACATCCCGCTATGATCAATAGGAGCAAAGCAGTAACGAAAAACGTTGGGAAAACTGGAGCGAACGCGGACTTACATATTGCTTCCGTTATTATAACAGGCGCTTATTTTATATCAACTGAGCTCTTTCGGTTAGAAGCTTACGCGGAAGAAACCGCGGGGCACAGCTAGTTTCTTATAAATAAATTACCTTGCCTGCTTTTTCGCCCATCAATAAATCTGCAATTTCCTTATGCTCGACACCACGACCCACCTCTACGGCCGTAAAAATGGCGTCGATCATAAAAATATTTGATTAGCCCGCTCCCTACACTCGTAATCCGCTAGTCTGCAACATTTATCAGCCGCGCGCCCATCTGCTGTATTATTTAATGTAATGCAAACGTAATTTATGGAGTACGTAGCTATGATGTGATGAAGAGTGACCGAGGAATTTGTTCCAGTAAAGAAGTTGGTAAACAAAAGAACGAAGGTTTTCAGAGGACCAGGAGTTTGATGTTCACGTCGGACAGGCAAGTTCTAGTGAATGAGAAAACATGGCCTTTAAATTGATACACGACAACCTTTTGTTTTCACTCTGAGCGGAGCGAAAGCGCGTGTCAGACTTTTACTGATCAAAACCCACCCGTGTTTCTTCACTTGCCTGTATGCCAGAGCCACGATTTCTTTTTTAACCAACCCGCTACCCAGGAGGCATCGGTCTTCGTGGACCCCGTCACGATGTGCTGACATCTCTTTGAGGCGCGAGTGAAACACGACGCGCCGTCGACTCGCGCCTTGGCCTTACCGGGCGGCGAGCTGCCCACTGCTCACCGCCCGCAAGCCGGTACCTACGGTGGCCGGGAGTTCAATGTTGTCTCCACATACGATAACCTTTGCACGATATCATTGTGCGACAAAGGTTTAAAAGCTGAAACAGTTTTTAAAAATATGTTACCCCACTAACTGGCGAACGATCCGATGAAAGACTGCAGCTGTGGCGAGACAGTGCTTCCTTATCCAAACTAACTGAAGAACTCTCATCTCGATATAAGTTACTTTGGGTAACCTGGAAGTCTCAATCAAAAATGAAATAATTTTCATAAAATAAACCAGTTACCGGTATTTATGAATTGTCAAAGTATCGGTCAGTCAGTAATTTGGAAATGGTCACCTATTCCAAATAGTGGGTCTCTCTGGAGAAGAACAGGCAAAAACTCCAAGGACATTCCTTTAAAATCATAAAATTGGTACAAATTAAAGTCTGTTAACAGACTCCTGACCCAGATTGACTAAAGCGAGGAAAATCTGTTTAGGTGGTGATTTATAGAGGAATGCCTTGGAATGTAAATGTGGTGTTGTTCGACAAACGATGGGGCACTTGATAACGTGTCGCTGAAGACGCTGATGGACGCTGGTGATGTCGAAAAACACGTGGCCGAATTCCGGGCCCAGTCCATTTAAATTGCTAACAACACGCTAGTAAGAATAAATCCGAGAGTAACATTTCTATTTTTTTTCTTTTTTTTATCTATGTAAGTTTTGTGAAAATAAAGGTTTTATTTTATTTATATAATCTGAGCAAAGGTGGGGAAAGGAAATGGCATGATCAGTCATAGCAGCAGTGGCCTAGTGGTACCAGCCGCGACTTACAAGTTGTACATCGTAGGTTCGAACCCCACCAGGTGCTTTACTTTATGTAAATTATATTTTTATCACCACTGCTCTCAAGAATGGCGAAGGAGCTAAAACTTCGAAGATATATGACATCTACCAATCCGTATTTGGATTGGCGTGGTAGATTACGGCCCACTCCCTCTCACCGAGAATACGCCTGTGTCCCTGCAATGGGAACATTATTGGCTGGTATTGTAGTCAAATCAAGTTATAGTTTTTTAGTTAGGCATAGTTGGCGTGACCATTGCTGGTCCCTGCGGAATACAAGGAATGTTATGTATTCTTTTTCTTTTTTCGTAATTACGATAATATTGAAAACAATTGAAAAACCTTAAATATTGCTGACAAGGGAGTCAGCAATATTTAAGGTTTTTCATGATTGACAATGATTTTCTATTAAATATTTCCGATATACGAAGCCGACACAGCATGTCTAGATTTATTACCACTGTCGATGAATAACATTTGATTTTAAGCTCGAATGATTTGTTGGGAAAATACGGACAAGCTTTCAAAAAGTATTCTATTTGCTTCAGATAAGAAAGTGAAAACTCCGTTCGTTCTAAATTATAAACAAAAAAACCGGCCAAATGCGAGTCGGACTCGCACACCGAGGGTTCCGCCGTACAAACGTAGCGGTTTACAATTTATGACGTACTAGCTTTCCGCCAGCGGCTTCGCCCGCGTGGAGTTCGGTTATATCGCTCTGTTTAAATTCCCCTCGGGAACATCAAATTTTTCCGGGATAAAAGGTAGCCTATGTTCTTTCTCAGGGTCTAAAGATTGTCTGTGCCAAACTTCATCAAAATCGGTTGAGAGGTTTAGGCGGGAAAGCGTAACAGACAGACAGAGTTATTTTCGCATTTATAATACTAGCATTGATTTAGAATTTTTCACAGTTTAGAGGCAATTAGATTTAAGAAGTGTTTGATATGAATTTCAACTTTAATATCTTTACGCGTTCATGTGAAAAAGGGTAGGTAGTAAGTTTATAATTATTAAAAAAATATTTTATGTCATGTAAGCAAAAATAATATTTTAATATTTTATGTAACTTC
The DNA here is from genome assembly GCA_017933935.1 of Sesamia nonagrioides. Lineage (NCBI taxonomy): Eukaryota > Metazoa > Arthropoda > Insecta > Lepidoptera > Noctuidae > Sesamia > Sesamia nonagrioides. The sequence goes on along the minus strand of JADWQK010001295.1, from coordinate 232,871 downwards.
AAATTTATCATTTTCACAATTTTTCCTTTATCTGTCTGTACTATAATATAACGTTGCTTCGTGCCGAATTTCAAGATTCTGAGTTCACGGGAAGTACCTTGTACGCAAAGAGATTTAAGATATATAGAGAGGGCATGTGTCAAAATGGCATAGAAAAACTGTGATCCCATGGCTCAGTTCCGCCATCTAGTACAATATAGCAAAATTAGATCGACAATTGGAGACATCAAATAGTTAAAATGAAATAAGTTTATATAAAATATATTCAGCTATTGCCCGGTAGGTGGCCAGTGTGGTCTATGTTGCCAGATCCGATTTAATACCCTAGTATAGTTCAAATCGGGTAAATAAATATTGAAAAGTAAATAAATTAAGTGAAACTTGTCTTGTACAAACAAAAACTGTTTTAGAATTTTATTCGCTACTATTCATTTACCGTGACACCGTCTATTGGCATTTTAGATGTTTTATGCTTACGAATTATTTTAACGCTCAGTTTATTGCGATTTTTGAGTGTAATAGACCTTTTAGGCCATAAAGCGCATTTTGTTTTGCAATTTTCGTTTGCATTTCGTTTTTAGCAAAATTATTCTTTTTACACGTTTGTTTGCAAATATTTTTAAATGGCAATGCAAAAAACTGTGGTAGGGTTTGTATCATTTCGATATAAAGTTATCGATAATATTCAAAGAAGTTACTACGACGATGTTTTTTCGCATTATGATAGCTTGAAACAAAAAATTAAGAAGCAGAATAATTATGGGTAATTTCAAGTTTACAAGTTTCTTATTTATATAATTCTTTTAATATAATAGGGTTAAAGTTTAAAATTGCCGATTAGTACTGAAAATCTAAATAATTGCTTATTTTTTAATTTTTAAATAATTCATTTATAATCAATATATAGGAAGGTCGTTTATGCCTTTGTGATTGAACTCTGAGGATCTAGACTGCACAAACTGTGTGAAAGCAGAACTGCCTCCTGGGAAGAAAACTTCTTGTCACGTAGATAATTGTCCAAATCACGACAAAAATGGTAGTCTGCTGGAGCAAGACCTTTACCAGATACGTACGCCATTATCTTTAAAAACGGCAAAAAAATCACGGTTATTGTATGGGAGCCCGCCTTCAGTATTTATTTTATTTTAATTTGAATGTATAACCAAATATTCTGTGAACATTTTAAGCGACTATCTGTTTCCGTTATTAATATGGAGCAAAAAACGGCAAAAATTCACATTTGTTGTATGGGAGCCCCCTTAAATATTTTATTATTTTTATTCTTAGTACTTGTTGTTATAGCGGCAACAGAAATACTAACACAATCTCTGGAAATTACAACTGTCTCGCTATTACGGTTCATGAGATACAGCCTGGTGACAGATGGACAGACGAACAGAGAAGTCTCATGAATAGGGTTCGTTTTACCTTTTAGGTACGGAATCCTCAAAATCACAAAGTAGCTCGCAATCATTGTACTACATATACGTACCTACATATTTTATGAATATATTTCATTATAAATAAGTTATGTAATCTATGTACTTATCCACTTAACCGTAAATTTTATCCCAATTTTTACGGTTAAGTAGAAAAGTACTGAAATTAATAACTTACTATTTCATTTCTAATACAAGGTACCGATTCTTTATTTTTTTTAATTTGATCGACAAGTCTTTCCAAAGTAGATAACTTCTCTTTTAAAATGCATTGAGCATAATTTCGACGAATGAGACGGAAGCCAATTTTCTTCTCTACGGTCTATATGGACAAATCGTATCCACTTTTTCCCTACAACATTATTTTTATTCGGAAACTAAAAATAACAAAAACCTAGATAAATGAATAGTACTTGTTCATTCAATTTTGTTTATTAATATGATATGATTATGTTTAAATAGAGTTAATAATGAATAAACTTGAAATATAGTAATATTTTAAGTTTATTTAGCTATATTTTAAATGTCAATAAAATACAACAAAATGTATTCATCTTAATAAGTATTATCGATAACTAAATCGATAAACAACATTACTACATCTCTACAAGAAAATAGTAAAACTACTCAACAATAGAGGGCGCTTATTACAATAATGGAAAATTTTCTAGAACTATTTAAGATTTTTTTAAATTTGAATTGCAGACGAAATATAAATAATTCATAGAAAAACATTCCGAAGTTAGGTCCAGTCGTTTTACTATAACGAGATGTACAGTAACACAAAGCGCAACATGGCATATTTCCTTAGAAAATGTTTATTCTTGGTGGACACAAATTACGTCCTGACGCGCAGACTAGACTGAGCGACTTTTAACCAAGTCGATAAAAGTATTGGCTTACGATTTTGTTCGTGATGTCCTGTCTATTGTAAATATAATTTTAATGTCTTTGCTTGTAGGTTTTGATTCCCTAGCGTGTGACGGAAATTCGTCTAAGGTGTTGGTATAAACTGCTGTATCTTTTGATCGCTTTAACTTAGAAGTTTGATTTTTTCACTGCTTAAAGGGACAATAGACCTAGGTATTTGATATAAATTTCAATTTGATACCTTTATTAGTTCGTGAGAAATAAGGTAGTAAGTTTCATTTTATTAAAATATGTTTATTATATTATATAACTAAAAAAATGTGATTTTCGCAATTTTTCCTATATTTGCATTATATGACAATCCTTCATGCCAAATTTCAAGATTCTGAGTTTACGGGAAGTATCCTGTAGGTTTTGATTCCTTTGCGAGTGTCGAAAATTTGTTGAAAATATCGACATATAGGCTGTATCTTTTGATTGGCTTGGCTTAGAAGTTTGATATTTTCACAGCTTAAAGGGACAATAGACCTAGGTATTTGGTATAAATTTCAATTTGATAACTTTATTCGTTCGTGAGAAATAAGGTAGTAAGTTCCATTTTATTAAAATATGTTTATTATATTATATAACTGAAAAAATGTGATTTTCGCAATTTTTCCTATATTTGCATTATATGACAATCCTTCATGCCAAATTTCAAGATTCTGAGTTTACGGGAAGTATCCTGTAGGTTTTGATTCCTTTGCGAGTGTCGAAAATTTGTTGAAAATATCGACATATCGGCTGTATCTTTTGATTGGCTCGGCTTAGAAGTTTGATATTTTCACAGCTTAAAGGGACAATATACCTAGGTATTTGGTATAAATTTCAATTTGATAACTTTATTCTTTCGTGAGAAATAAGGTAGTAAGTTCCATTTTATTAAAATATGTTTATTATATTATATAACTAAAAAAATGTGATTTTCGCAATTTTTCCTATATTTGCATTATATGACAATGCTTCATGCCAATTTTCAAGATTCTGAGTTTACGGGAAGTATCCTGTAGGTTTTGATTCCTTTGCGAGTGTCGAAAATTTGTTGAAAATATCGACATAATCGGCTGTATCTTTTGATTGGCTTGGCTTAGAAGTTTGATATTTTCACAGCTTAAAGGGACAATAGACCCGAGTATTTCATGTGAATTTCAGCTTGATACGTCCACGCGTTCTTGAGATAAAGGGTGGTGACAGACAGACAGACAGACAGACAGACAGACAGACAGACGGACAACAAAGTGATCCTATAAGGGTTCCGTTTTTTCCTTTTGAGGTACGGAACCCTAAAAACAAATTTAAAGAAAAATATTTTGTATTTTTTTAAATTATAGGAATAAAATTGTATTTTCTTGATTTCTTTACTTTGGCTAATAGAAAGAAAATTACCTCATTACACAGGTAAACGATAAAACCAAATTGAATTCAACGGGATTATGGGTTTCGTATTGGCGCATGTAATAAAAATAAAATTGAAAATCAAATAACATTTTGGCCTTCGATTGCTCGTAATTCTTAAAATACGTCATAAAATTCATGATTGATCATTTTGAGCAATGCGAAGTATCTAAGGAGTTTTATTAGAGTTTTACTGCTTCTAGACTAATATGTAGGATTAAATAATTATAATAAATACATAAATATATACGGACAAATCACACAGATTGAGCTAGCCCCAAAGTAAGTGCGAAACTTGTGTTATGGGAGACATACTCAACGATACTATATTTATAATAGATACTATATATAGATGAACATCCAAGACCCAGGCCAATCAGGAAAAGATCGTTTTCCATCATGACCTGGCCGGGGATCGAACCCGGGGCCTCCACGTCGCAGGCAGTCGTGTTGACCGCTGCGCCACGGAGGACGACAACAAACTAGAAAGTAACGTTAGCCGTTAGCTTGAATCAATAGAACTAAGATGTTTTACTACCGCTAATAAATCAAATACAACACTTTACTTAGTTGCATACCTTGTATTAAGGTAAAAAAATAAACAATGATTTCTCAGTGGTAGGCAGAAGTTACCACCCACCAGACAAAGTCTTGCCGATAAGCGATTCATCGTGTTCCGGCATGATATCTGGTGAGGCCGTACGGAGGACGGGTCTGTGCAGTTGTGTTGCAGTGTGTACCGGGAATGATGCGTCAAATGTTGTTGTGTCGGAGGTTTGGTCGTGGAGGGTCTCCACATTAATCTCCCTCTGGCGCAGCATCGTTGGTCGTGTTAAAAAACTGAGTGCAAACTGATGCAATGTTACGTGTATTAGGACACGTAAGATTGCATCAGTTTGCACTTAGTTTTTTTGGGTGAATAGGCTCTTAATAGTCTTAAACACCAGCCTCTCAAGTATGAGTGTGCGGGTTTGATTCAGGCAAGTACCAATGTAACTTTTCTAACTTATACTTTCTAAGTATATCTTAGGCATCAGTGACTGATTAAAAAGGTGAAGGAAAACATCTTGAGGAAACCTGGAGTTTAAGTCGGCAATCACCAACACGCATTGAGCAAGCGTGGTTATTACGCTCAATCCTTCTCCGTATGAGAAGAGACCGGTGCCCAGCAGTGGGAGAATAAAAATGTTCCTGATTTGTAGATACTGCTACATCACTCCCCTTCGGACTCCCGAGGTCGATAGTGACTTAAGTCTTGATGACGGCGTCACGATGAAGTTTTTACGTCGGGATCACTAGGTTAGAGTCATGAAGAACAGGGTGTAAAGTTTACTCATGCTCCAGAGAAAAGGGAGAATACTACGACCAGAATCATGTTGTGTTTGACGGGCACTTGCCCAATCCTTAATGTGGGGAAGTTGTATATATTTATGCTAGTTGCACGGTTGAATTTCTGCTTGCGAGATCTAGGATCGGTACGTTGTTCGCATGTGACCGCTATATAATAATACCTATAATAGTACATACATATGCTCACATCCTCGTGGTTAGGCAGAAACTACAGAATGCCACCTACTACATGATAGCCCAATTCTCGGGGAAGGCACACAGCCTTCCGCGAAAATTGGGCTATCAGACTCTCATGCATATGCATGCTGTGACCCTAAGAAGACGAGTAAAAACAAAAAAAAAAAAAATGACGAAAACGTAACTATTGTGACGAGCATGTGATGCGATGAGTCGGGGTGGGTCGGGGAATAAGATATGTCACGAGAAAAAACGTATTTTTATTAAGTATACAACCACTTTATTACTTTACTAGCAGCCGCCAGCGACTTCGTTCGCGTGGAGTTAGTTATGTCCCGCTCCTATTGGTCGCAGCGTGATGTTATATAGCCTTAAGCCTTCTTGGATTAATGGGCTATCCAACGCAAAAATAATTTTTCAAATCGGACCAGTACCGACCAGCAAATTGGCCAGCTGTATTTACTCATCATCATCATCTCAGCGTTAATCCCAGTGGCATCCATAGCTTTTCAGCTTTGGAGTCTGGGGTCCGATTTACCAGTCTAACTGCTGATTTTGGCTAAACTTCGATATTTTCCGTGAAGCGATTGCCGTCTGACCTCCACAACCCGAAGGCGATATCTAAGCATTGCAGTTAAACCTATTGTTAGACTTTTGAGGGCTCCAACAACCCGTAACGACTGCCACTAGATGTTCGTATGGCAACCGGGACCAACGGCTTAACGTGCTTTCCGAGGCACGACCAGACCAGTGCAAATATTCATATTCATGCATACAAATATTTGCACTGTGCGGGGATCGAACCCGCGCCTCCTTGCGCAACGGCCGCGTTCGCTACCGCTACGCCACGGACGCTGTCGGCCAGCTGTATTTACTGACTTGTACTAACTGTACATAGCCGTGGTGGCCTAGCGGTTAAAATACCAGCCTCTCAAGTATGAGTGTGCGGGTTTGTTTCCAGGTCAGGCAAGTAGCAATGTAACTTTTCTAAGTTTTTAAGTACATATATCTTGGACACCAATGACTGGTTAAAATGTGAAAGAAAATATCTTGAGGAAACCTGGACTTTAAATCTGTAACCGCCAACCCGCATTGAGTAAGCGTGGTAACACACAAACAAACAAACAAACTCTTCAGCTTTATATATTAGAATAGTATTGTAAGCCAGAGTGTCATTTTATCTGCATGTGTAGACTTCATTGGAAGACAACTATGTGGGTCAAAGTTGTGAATCATTATGTGGATTATGTAGCGCCATCTCTTAGTTGATGTGTGAACTTAATAACCATGTAGAGAAGATGAGAAGGCAAGTATGGTTCTTGTTTCAAATAATTTTGTGAGAAGAAGGACGCTTTGTGTAATTAGATAGAAATAAAACCAACCTAGCTTTAAGGAAAGATCAGTTGCTAAGTAGTGTACAAACTCCCCAGCAGCACAACTTCAATACTATGCATGTACAATAGGTAACTAACATAACAATACATAAAATATTAAATTAGGTATAAATTATTTACCATATGTCAGCTAGTCATGCCATATACCAGGCAAAACTAAATAATCCTTAACAATAGAAATGTAAGACAAAATTGTTACCTAAATGAAAGCCTCCAGGTAAGTTAAAACAGAACTAAGTTTTAAGTATCTAGGTTTAACTAGACCAATATTATTTAAGGATTCTTCTTCAATCATCGTCATCATGATCAAACTTTTTATCGTCCCACTGCTGGGTACAGATTGAGCGTAATCATCACGCTTGCTCAATACGGGTTGGCGATATCACACTTAGGCCACTGCCTCGAATCTTGCGGGCAGCGGGGCAGCGGCGGCGGCGAGTGAGTGGCAGGATCTTATGCGTAAAATCAAACGGACCGGTTCTCCAAAACAGCGGCGCGGCAGCGGGGCGGGGGCGGGTAGCGAGCGGTGTACTTCTCGCGCTCGAATCTTGTGGGCAGCGGGCGGGCAGTGAGCGGTGATCGAGCGTTAGGAATAAATTTGAATCAAAAAGATGTCTCTGCGAGTCGCTAAACTTAAGTGGCAGTGGGCAGGGCACATTGCTCGTAGAACCGATGGCCGATGGGGCAGTAAGGTTCTGGAGTGGCGGCCACGTACTGGAAGACGCAGCGTAGGGAGACCCCCAACAAGGTGGACCGATGACCTGGTGAAGGTCGCGGGAAGCCGATGGATGCGGGCAGCACAAGACCGGTCATCGTGGAAAGCCTTGGGGGAGGCCTTTGTCCAGCAGTGGACATCTATAGGCTGAGGAAGAAGAAGAAGAAAAAGATGTTGCCGCCATTGTTCAGACATTTATTTCGCGAATAAAAATAAATATCTCGTCGACACAATCGTGAACACAACACTACGCAGCTATAGTGAAGCGCGATCTACCTGCTAGTTTCGAAAACGGGTCTTTGATGCCCACTCGGCTCCGGCGCCGCCGCCGCCGCCGCCGCCGCCCCGCTGCCCGCCAGATTCAAGGCAGCAGTCCAGGTTTCTTCAAAATATTTTCATTCACCTTGTAATCAGTCACTGGTGTCCAAAATATACTTACAAAGTACTTATAACTTAGAAAAGTTACATTGGTACTTGCCTGACCTGGAATCGAACCCGCAGACTCATACTTGAGATCAAAAAAAAAAAAATTAAAATCGTTTATTTCAAATTAACCATCACTTGGTACTTTTGAATAGTCACAGTCGGTCAGTTCAAGAAAAGTGAAGCTAAATTGCACGTTCCAAAGCGTAGATCTCTATGGAGAAGAACGTGCAAGAAACTCCATGGACACTCTTTTAAAATCATAATATATGGGTTACATTTCTTCGTTACATATTTATGTTGCTTCTATTATGTGAGCACAAGTAAAATTAATTAAAATATAAAAATGAATTAAGCGCACTGGCAGCTAAGAGATGACCAGCCTCCACTGACGGCCCCCGTTCACGAGCATGACGCGCGCATCAGCCCCACTTAGCTCAACCATATTGAAAAGAACCAAATGACCCAACAACACGCGCCACATCAGCAAGACATTTGAGTGAGCATAACAACTCTCAACTGCCAATCTCGCAATGTCAAACAAGTTATATATATATATATATATATAAAAAACAAACTATAGTCCATGGTGCCTCACATTCACAAACTTGAAAAGTACTTTTACATTATACAATACTATTGCAAAATAATGGTAGCAAAATATTGAGCACAACGTTGAAATAAACAAATAAAATAAAAAAGGAATATTTAGAAAACAACAAAAAGGGGGAATGGCGTCTCTTCCAAACCTACAAAATTGTCTGTGGCTGTGGAGCAGGACTGGCATTTATCCAAGCATTTTTATCAAGGATATAATCTTGCAGTTTATAATATTCTTGCTTACACAGCGTGCGTTTAATGCATGCTTTAAATTTGGACTCATTGAGCTGTTGAATCTCTAGCGGTACTTTATTATAAAATTTTACACAGTACCCCATAAACGAACTATTTACTTTAGCTAGTCTGAACTGAGGTTGATCTAAATTGTTTTTATTCCTAGTATTAAAATGTCACCTATCTTCTTAAAAAGATCAATATTTTTCCAAACATACATAATGTTTTCATAAATGTATTGACAAGGGACCGTGAGGATGTTTATTTCTTTAAACAGTTCCCTAAGAGAATCGCGTCTGCGGAGATTGTATATGGCTCTGATAGCTCTTTTCTGCAGAATAAAAATAGACTCTATGTCTGCAGCCCGTCCCCAAAGCAAAATACCGTATGACATGATACTATGAAAGTAGCTAAAATAGACTAGTCTCGCAGTATCTACATCAGTAAATTGACGGATTTTTCTGACAGCGTATGCTGCTGAACTAAGCCGTCCTGCCAGAGATGTTAAATGAGGACCCCATTGTAGCCTCAAGTCAAGCGTGATCCCCAGAAAAACCGTGTTTTCGACGAATTCGAGTTTCTCCTTGTTCAATACAATATCGGAGTAAGTACTTTTAACATTTGGTAACGCAAATCTTATACACTTTGTCTTTTTTTCATTTAGTACTAAATGATTAGCGGTAAACCAATTTTGGACTTGCTGTAAAGCATTGTTTACGTCCTCAAGGTTTGAGCAACGTCTATTGATTTTAAAAATTAACCAAGTATTATCAGCAAACAATACAATATGTGGTTGTTTTTTTAATAGATGCGGTAGATCATTTATGTATGCTAAAAAGAGGAAATGACCCAAAATTGAGCCCTGCGGTACACCCATTTTGACTTTCAAACCCGGAGAATTGACACCATTTATCTGAGAGGCTGGTATTTTAACCACTAGGCATCCATGACTGACAAATTTCTTCTTTAATAGCAACAAGACTCTTTAGAGACGCCCCTGAATCAGTAAGCGGTCTGCTGAATCAGGGGTGCCTCTAAAGAGTCAAGCGCAATATCTAGTGCGTACTGTATGTACGGACGACTGCAGGTCAAACTACCCCAGACTGTCAGATATTCGCAATCATCCTTGAGCCTTAATGTTTTAGAGATTAAGTTGAAAATCTAATAAGGAAATCTGGCAGATTGTAGCAGCTTGATATTCTGTCGTCTGTACGTCTTGGACGTCTTTACATCGGCAGCCTATGATTTCATTATTACTCAAAAAACTTACAGCGCTCTTCGCATAGAATACAATAACGCATTCAGAATGCTAACGGGGTTGGCCCCGATACGACACATCAGGGATGTTTGCTGACGCCACTTGGGTTGTTGCTACCCGGTAATCCGGAAATGGTGAGCATCCTTGGTCCGTAGGGTGCGGGGTAGTGTCAACAGCATCCTAGCTACTGGATGGTATGTGAGTTTGTATACCACTTCTGCAATGTATCGGCTGGGCCTGTCACCTTGCAGGAATGATGTCACAATATGTTTCTTTTTTAACCGACTTCAAAAAGGAGGAGGTTACTCAATTCGACCGTATATATGCTTTTTTTTTAACCGACTTCAAAAAGGAGGAGGTTTTTTTTTCTATGTTTGTTCGCGCATAACTTCGTCGTTTATGAACCGATTTTGATACTTCTTTTTCTGTAAGAAAGAAGACGTTCCCAAGGTGGTCCCATGATAAGGATATCAAGGTTTGATGGTGGAAGACCAGAGAAAACAAGGGGAACTTTCAAAAATTGCAGGGGGGACTAGTGCATTTCTTAGCATTTTCATTAAGTATTTTAAAGCACTACAATTTAATAAAGGTCTGGAGTAGATCTGATGATGGAGCCGGGAGACAGTCGAAGGAACTCCTCAAAAACACACACACACACAGCAGCTACCTTGTGTTTGGGCTCGATTAATTTGTATTGATAAGAACTTTACACCTAGATGGGTTGTGACTGTCATAAGAACTCTGACGATGAAGACAAAGGCCGGTTCCGGGAACTCCTCAACGGTTTACAGTAGCTACTTTGTGGTTGGACTTCATTCATTTATATGGATGAGACCTTTGCACCCATTGGGTTAAAATAATGGTCTGCAGTAAATTTTATGATGAAGACCATAGGCAGTTGAGGGAATACTTACGGGTAAAAATTAAAGTAAACAAAATTACGTCGTTTCCCAACTATATTTGCGTCAGCTTCCAGTGTGACCGGATGCAACTGAATACATAGTACTTTTAAAAACTAAAAAGTTTAAAATAAAAACTTTTTTACAAAAATCAACCGACTTCTAAAAACCACTACAAAGTGAAAAATAACTAATTTCGGAAGTCGGTGTCAAAAAACGAATATACAAAACCAAAGACACCGACTTCCGAAATTAGTTATTTTTCACTTTGTAGTGGTTTTTAGAAGTCGGTTGCTTTTTTGTAAAAAAGTTTTTTTGTTAATATATTACTAAGATAGTTTGTAGATACATTGTAACTAACACTATAAGTCACGGGTTGACTTTTCAATAGATAGATATTTTTCAATCGAATTATATTTTACGATCGATAAATATTTTACAATCGACAGATATTTTACAATAGATAGAAATTTTACAATGGATAAATATTTTACAATCGATACATATATTTTATTGGCAGTATAAAATTGTTGCCTTTATGGAAGAAAAGTCAAATATTCAATTTTATCATTGGGAAAGGTGCAGTTATCTGACTTTGATAAAATCAGCAATAAATAGACAAAAAGTTTTTCTTCAAGAATATGGAATAAGCCGCTAAAACGCCAGGGGATGTTATAGTTCCTTTATACCGCGTACATCGAGGGACTGGAACAGTTTGCCAGCGGCGGTGTTTCCGTCGGACTACAATTTGAGTGTCTTCAAGGCTTGAGTGAATAGGCTCTCAATAAACTAGTGCGCTTTACCATCAAGGACTGCGTCACTGCTTACCATCAGGCGGGATTGCGGTCAAGCGCTAGTTTATAATTTAACTAGCTTTCCGCCCGCGGCTTCGCCCACGTGGAGTTCGGTTATATCGCGCTTTTTAGATTTCCCTCGGGAACATCAAATTTTTCCGGGATAAAAGGTAGCCTATGTTCTTTCTCAGGGTCTAAAGATTGTCTGTGCCAAATTTCATCAAAATCGGTTGAGAGGTTTAAGCGGGAAAGCGTAACAGACAGACAGACAGACAGACAGAGTTACTTTCGCATTTATAATATTAGTATGGATTTAAAAAAAAAAATAAGTCCGATATGATTGTTTTGATAAAAATAGGAGTTTAGTCTACTAATCTTTCAAAAAATTTCTCGTAAACAATATTCACGCGCGACGAAAAACAAAACCCATAGATACGAGTAAGTTAGACAAACAGCTACTTACCTACATTCACACGATAGCACCCGCATCACACCACAACAAACATTGTACGCAAAACAAAAGGTACGAACGCACTACGTCGAATAAAATGAAAAGGTTTAAATAAAGCTTAGCACACATGGGGGGATGAAGCGCCGTATTATGTACACGCGCGAATATATCCCCCGCTCTCTACAGGTGGCACGTAGTCTGTAAAGTGCACTTTGTTTCATTGATTACGTGTAAGCACGTATTTGACGAAGAGAAATTGCTACCTGTAATAAAGAGGTAGGGTCTAATAAAGGTATTAAAAAGAGGTTTTCTAAATAGCGAAGGTACTTAGGTATAATTGGGTTTTGGTGACGGAGTTGCCAAATAAGTAGCAAACGTAAGAGTGGATTTTGTCAAGTCAGTCTTTAGATATATGAACATGAGTTAACCCTTGAAGTACCTTTTTTATTATTATAAACTAGTTGTTGACCGCAATCCTATCTGATGGTAACCAGTGATGCAATAATTGATGATAAAGCACGCTAGTTTATTAAGAGCATATTTTCTAAAAATCCAACAATACGACCAACGATGCTACGCCAGAAGAGATTGATCTGGATATTCTCCACGACCAAACTCCCGACACAACAACATTTTTTTTTTTTTTTTTTATATATGCACCCGCCATCACATGGCATTATGAGCTATCCTACAAGATGTCCCCAGATATATTTTCTAGGATTTTAGTGCAGGAGGGGGGTGGGTTTTCTAACCTTATTTATTTTGTTTACAGTTGCGGCTAGCCCATCTTATTATGTATCTTTAATTAATATCTTATAATTTATATTCTATTATCTTATAATCTATTACATCTTTTCTTACTGATATCTATACGTATTTATTGTTTATGCTCTTACATCTATATGCATACATTTATTTTTTTGTCAACTTTAATGACTATATAACTACTTACTGCTATTTACTTTTCTTAATCCATTTATATCTTTTACTAGTTACATTATACATTTATTTCTAATATACCTACTATTTCTTACACCAAGTGATTAAACAGGCTTATTATTACAACTAAGTCTTATTCTAACAACTATCATTTTTACAACTTAACTAACTTGTCTACAATACTTTTTAACTTAATATTACACACTTAACATTCTCTAATTACTTATTATGCTAAAACACACTTTGTTAATTTTTATATATTTTTAAATATACAATTTAACAAACTTATATATCTAATTCTTATTTCTCTTATTTACTATTAAGCATATATCTGTGCAATATTTGATCAGTTGATTGCAACTTGATTTGTCAGTAAGCAACTCAGACAAGTTTTGCTTGTTCAGTCTCACGCCCAGTTTTTGTTCTAGGTTGTACCTATGCACCGCATGGACCGGACAGTCTAGGAGGATGTGGAAGACGTCCTCTACAGCATCCGGCTGACAAATGCATGATGGACTCTCCCTTAACTTAAAGCGGTGTAAGTACTGGGAGAATCCACCATGCCCCGTCAAAATCTGTGTGAGCCTACCCTCAGGCTTTGCCTTAATGGCAAAGCGGTACACAACAACATTTAGCGCATCGTACCCGGCACACATCGCAACACAACTGCTCAGACCCGTCCTCCGTACGGCTTCACCGGACATCATACCAGAACACAACGAATCACTTGCCTGCACGAAGCCTTTGCCTGGTGGGTGGTAACTTCTGAGAGTAGCCGATGTTACCTACCACCGACTAAACCTTGACAAGAACGTTAAGCTATTGGTTCCGGTTGTCGTTGACTTACTTGACGTTGAGTTACTCTCGTTCTTCTGCGGATCTCCTCATTTCTGATTTGATCAGTGAAACCCCAAGCGTAGACCTCTCCATTGCCCTTTGAGTGACCTTGAGCTTTCTTATATGGCATATTGTTATCGGCCACGTCTCAGTTCCATATGTCATCACTGGCAGCACACACTGGTCGCAGACTTTTGTCTTGAGACGATTCTACGTAGCTTCCCGAAAGCAGCCTGATATTCAGTTGCATCCGGTAAGACGAGAAGCTGACTCCAATATTGCTGGGAATAAAACGCGATTAGGACAATCAATATTGTTCATTACCATTCTGAGTGAGCATTCTCATTGAAAAAAGAACTTACTTTACTTGTCGATTTTGCCAATAAAAATAAATTGGTTTAAATATGTTGGCTAAATAGTTTAATATCAGGCTCATTAACTTCGTTTTTCTAGGTTCAACCAAGTGGTTTGTCGATATTTCACGCCTATTTTTTGGACAATGAATCAGCATAACCTTACAACGTGGCAATGCTGCCCGCCTTTTCGGCACTCTCCCTATTAACAACGAATCGGGATAATTATTTGATGCCTTAGAGATTTACAAAGGGTCGTTCAACTACTGATGCCGGTGTTGAACTTCTAGGACATATCTATAATTCATGGGACGATAAATGCGATGCCTTGGGCATCTTTTGTGATTTGTCTAAGGCGTTCGATTGCGTTCTTCACGATTAATCAGTTAATCAGGAAACTCCGCCACTACGGGATCCGGAACTCTTATTACACCTTGGATCTTATTACACCTTACTTGAGTGGTAGGATTCAAAGCGTTGACGTTAATGGAACAAGATCTTCCGGATCTTTAGTAACAATGGGAGTCCCACAGGGGTCAATTCTTGGTCCCTTTTTGTTTCTTATTTACATCAATGACCTGCCGTACCTAATAAAGGATAACCGCGATATAATGTTGTTTGCAGATGACACTTCACTTTTATTTAAACTGAAACGTCAGCAGCAGGTTACTCATGATGTAAATAGCGCGATCTCCAAAGTAATCCATTGGTTTAATGTTAATAATTTACTCTTAAACGAGAAAAAACCAAATGCACTAAGTTTACTCTACCTCACGTTAGGCAGGTGGAAACTAAAGTGTTGATAAAGGGCGAAGAATTGAAATCTGAAGACAGCACAGTATTCTTGGGTATAACTCTGGATGCTAAGCTTCAATTAGGGTCCACATATAGAAAATTTTACGAAAAAACCAAGTTTTGCTGCATACGCAGTTAGAACAATTCGTAATTTGACTGATGTTGAGACGGCTCGTTTAGTATACTTTGGCTATTTCCATAGCGTAATGGCGTACGGCATTCTGTTGTGGGGAAATGCCCCCGATATTCAAACAATATTTAAATTAAGTCCAAGAGACTCTCTCAGAGAAAAATTTAAATAGATTAATGTACTGACCGTACCGTCTCAATATATTTATGAAAATCTTTTGTATGCTCATAAAAATATAAAATTGTTTAAAAAGTACAGTGTTTGTCAATATTATAAATACTATACTCTGTTTTTTAATCTCGTAGACTAAACTGACATTACGAGTGTTGGCAGTTTATTGCAATTCTTAAATAGTGCCGAAACTTAGCGTTCATATAATCAAGTATCGTTTTTTTTACAATAAGTTATCCTGAAATAATGTGTAGGTACTTATTAAAAACGTAATAATACAAAATTAATAATGTAAATTTGACATTTGCATGTGTCAATTTAGTCTACGAGATTAAAAAAACAGAGTATAGGAACAGCCACAAATTTATTGTACCTACAACAAGGCTCAAGAAAATAGGTGGCTCTTTCAGATGCCAATGTATACATTTTTATAATGGACTTCCAGAGGTGGTTCCAGATCTGAGCCTGAATAAATTCAAATCCTTCATTATACGTAAGTTGTGTCAGAAAGCATTTTATAGTGTGAAGGATTATATTGAGGACAAAAAGGCTTGGGCTTGAGCTGCGTCCCATTTCTATACACTGATTGTTTTTTTGATTTTTCCTCTTGTAGTTTTAATATGTAATTATTTATGTTTTTAATTCAAAGCCTGTATTACACACTATGTAGCCAAGCATATTGTACGTTACGGAGTAGTATCGCTGACAGAGGTGTTCGGCACACTACACAGGAGCTAAACTTTCCACAGATTCGGGAACACTATTGGAGCTGCTGAACCTTGGACAAAACTGTCTTTGCATTGTGTAGATTCAATTTCTTAGTATTGTATAATTGCATGGCAAACGTGTGAGCACAATGTACGAATGTGCTGTAAGGCATTTATTTGTTGGGTAAGTCTTCCATAGTGGACGCACTCAGCGTACAATATATTTCTGCATCGTTCTCACACGGTTGATTTCAACATGAATGATGTAATCAAATATTTGTAACAATAGCTTGAAAATTTAAAAGAGTGTCCATGGAGTTTCTTGCCCGTTCTTCTCCATAGGTACCTACTCTTTGGAATGGGCGACTAGCTTCATCTTATTGACTGACCGACCTTCTGACAATTCAAAAGTGCCTGTAACTGGTTTATTTGAAATAAATGCTTTGATTTTGATTTTGATTATTTTCACATTTTTTATGCCCATAAATAAATATTAAGTTAAGTCTGTTAACTTACATAATGTGTAAACATAACCTTTAATTTTAATAGATTTGACAAAACTATAATACAATATAGATATCAGCAATTATCAATATATTCTCTCAGTATTATCTTATACATCGTATTAATAATATCTACCCCTCCCAACCAGATATACCTTTATCTTCTAAGTTACTTCCATTAAGTTATACAATACCCTCGAGGGCTAAGTTGGGCAAACTTAGATGGTGCTCTCCGTACACAGGCGATTTATGACTGCAGCTTGATGGAGCATTTTTGAGGCACTTCTCCATGATTCGCGTTGTCATGGTAAGATGAGAATTTTTGATGACATGAGGTTAGATTATGTGATAAACTTTGGGTTTGTATTTTAAGATGGTTACACTTTTCTACAGATAAACGCCTTCACCGGGGCAGGCAGCTGGCGTACGATTTGGACTCGTTCCAGGTGGAATGGTGAAAGAATAAGGGTCTACTCCTTCTGTCCATCAGAGGGACACTTCTGCTTCTTAGCTTGTCTTAGGAAGACGGCAGGTGATGCAATGTTAAACCCAACAACACGACCAACGATGCTGCACCAGAGGGAGATTGATCTGGAGACCATCCATGACCAAACTCCCTACACAACAAGATTTGGCGCATCATACCCGGCACACATCGCAACACAACTGCTCAGACCCGTCCTTCATACGGCTTCGCCAGACATCATGAACACGACGAATCGCTTAGCGTGTAGTATATGTCATAATTCACTGTTTCACTGCTAAATTTATATTAATTACCGGAACATATTGACGTACGAATTGGGGTCATAAGCCCGCGGCGGTGTTCCGTTTGACTACAATTGAAGTATTTTCAAGGCTAGAGTGAATGCCTTGAAGATATGTACTTAAATTATAGTCAAACGGAAACACCGCCGCTGGCAAATTGTTCCAGTCTCCAAACATTAGAAACAGTTCCCGCGCCTACTGCCGGAATATGCACAAACGCCAAGTGACTGGAACATACCTACAACTGTACAAAAAACCGTTTCTTCGATATCTCAATTTATTAGAGTAAAAAACTTTACGTTTACACACCATTGACCAAAAAGCCATTGACTCGTTACATAACTATATGTAATAGTCATTTTAACGCCTCGCGCGTAACTAACCATTTTAACGTAAACGTTGAATTCAACGCCCCATTTCCAATGACCTTTGCATTTAAATGCAATGGTTCAAAATTATTGTAACGCGGCCACAGTTAACTGTGGTATAACTGTGACTGACCACAGTTAAACCACATAACAACTGCTGTTATTTGTGGGCTGTGATTTTGTTTCATATTTCATTGCTTCCGAAGTGTTATTACAATGTACATGCCTTTTTTATGACACTATTTGACATATTTTGTATTTATTAATCACTAGCTCTCCGCCCGCGGCTTCGCCCGCGTGGAGTTCGGTTATATCGCGCTTTTTAGATTTCCCTCGGGAATATCAATTTTTTCCGGGACAAAAGGTAGCCTATGTTCTTTCTCAGGGTCTAAAGATTGTCTGTGCCAAATTTCATCAAAATCGGTTGAGAGGTTTAGGCGGGAAAGCGTAACAGACAGACAGACCGACAGACAGACAGACTTACTTTCGCATTTATAATATTAGTATGGATTATATTTTGTCACAGTTTATAATTAACTTATATTATATACTTATTTTTCTAACTATTATATTTATTCGCTTTTATTTTGTAATTTTAAATATGTAAATTCCATAAATTTGTACGCCTTAAGGATGAAATATGTTCGGACGAAAAAAAACATATTGTGATATCCTGCATGCTTAATTTGAATGCATACACATGTTTGACAAATAAAGTTATCTTTATCTTACAAAAACGGGCCTTTGGCCGAATGATACCAGGCGCACAGGTCGATAAATCTGGTTGAGCTACGCTTGCTACGGTTAGTATGTGGATGGGTGATCATCTTCAGATACCAAGACCTCTGGGTGTAATGCGTGTTAAATTGCTGTCATTCACGGATCTTTGGGAGTCGCTAGGGGTACTATGAAGCTCGAAAGTCTGATACAACCAAATGGTATCTATCGTATTACCAAGTAACAGGGTTGTGGAGGTCAGATATGTAGATAGACAGTCAGTCAATCCGGTAAGACTGGAAGCCAACCCAATTGTGCAAATATAAAAGTGAAATCGCAGTTCAATCTCAAAAGATTCTCTCTAAAAGAAAATCTATGAATATTTGTATCAAAGGATCTAGTGAACATTTGCTTTTTATAGAAAAAGAAAGAAAAGACATTTATTCAGCACATACCAAAAGTACACAATCCACCTAAAATAAACATGCATCAGGTAGGTAGAAAGTGTAAGCCCCGATGCAAAAAAATGCAGTAAAGTGTACCTCGCGGCTGCACCAAAACGGTTATGAAGTCTATTCATATAAAAAGTAAATAAAAAGGGTCTAACAAAAAAAATGAAATTAAAAAAGTACGGTTTTATTGATATTTAATTGTTTAAATGACATTAATTTGTTTCATTTAGCATTTCATTTCTACTTCAGAAATTCACTAGGACCAGTGTCCGGATACTAATTTGTTTAAAATTAGTGAATTTTAAACAAATTAGAATCCTGATACCTATCCTGGTGCAAAAAATTATTTAAGAAAAGGGAAAGCAGACCAATGAATGAGGAGATTACGGAAGGGTAGTAAGGAAAAATCAAAATAAATATGTCGAAACCGGCATCGGCTACGTAAGTCTACCAAACGTAGGACAACCGGGCAGATAGTTTTATTTAATACTAGCTTTCCGCCCGCGGCTTCGCCCGCGTGGAGTTCGTTTATATCGCGCCTTTTAAATTTCCCTCGGGAACATCAATTTTTTCCGGGATAAAAGGTAGCCTATGATCTTTCTCAGGGTCTAAAGATTGTCTGTGCCAAATTTCATCAAAATCGGTTAAGAGGTTTAAGCGGGAAAGCGTAACAGACAGACAGACAGACAGACAGACAGACAGACAGACAGACAGACAGACAGACAGACAGACAGACAGACAGACAGACCGACAGACAGACAGACAGAGTTACTTTCGCATTTATAATATTAGTATGGATGTAGTCACTGACTTAAGAGGGGACTCTAGTGCCGAGGAATTTGGAAAAAAGGTATTTGAAGAAACTCTTGCCGTCGCTCTGCTTCCAACCTCTCCCGGTAAAGTTCGAAAAGGACAGTTGCAGCTCAGGCTGATTTTACCTACAAAAACGTTGACCAAAAGACGTTTCGTATTCCGCTGTTTTCTTTTTGAAAACACGACAAATATCAATTAATTTTATATCAAACTAGCTTTCCGCCCGCGGCTTCGCCCGCGTGGAGTTCGGTTATATCGCGCTTTTTAGATTTCCCTCGGGAACATCAACTTTTTCCGGGATAAAAGGTAGCCTATGTTCTTTCTCAGGGTCTAAAGATTGTCTGTGCCAAATTTCATCAACATCGGTTGAGAGGTTTAAGCGGGAAAGCGTAACAGACAGACAGACAGACAGACAGACAGACAGACAGACAGACAGAGTTACTTTCGCATTTATAATATTAGTATGGATTTTAGAGGAAAAGTATACCTATGCTTCTATTATTTTCTTTTTTGTCAAAAACTTATCACGTTTGTCTAATAGCCATCTGAACATCACGGTAAAAATGGGTTATTTTTCGCGATTTTGAAGTATCGTATTTCTTTTATTAATTAAGTTTCAGAAAAAATCAAATGTAAGTATGCACGTAAACCCACCCATGTTTCTTAGTCGCACAGGCAAGTGAAGAAAGACGGTTGGGTTTTAGTCAGTAAAAGTCTGACACGCCCTTCCAATCCGCCCAGTCATTTGATGATTTCCCATCCCAAAAAAAAGGGGCACGTATAATCACGGTATAAAATTGTAGAAAAAAAATAATTGCTCTAAAAGCATTATCCTCGTAGAAAACAGCGGAATATTGCGGCGTTTGTATAGAGAAAGCACCACTAGAGTTCCCTCTTAAAATTAAAATTATTTCAATTAAATTGAACCCAAAAATAAACCAAAACAAATGAAGTGCACCAACAGGCTATAAAGTTTATCGAAAGGATCACCGACTTTGTTTGTTAAACAGTCCGTTGAGACGCCAGAATGTGTATAAGACTTAGAGTTTTATAACAAAAGCAATTTGTATTCCAACTGGACTTACTGTAATACGACTAGAGATCGAGGTATTCCTGTAGAAGATGTTGGATTTGATAGTGTCAAGTGCACATGCACTTAAGTCGTCAAAATCACGTTGAAAGCATTTGTTGTTAAAAGTCAGTAGCGTAAATTAGATTCGGAATCATTTATATGTTTCCTGCATTTGTCTAAGCTTTTGAAGTCGTGAGAAACTCATTATCATCATCTCAGCGTTAATCCGAATCGCATCAATAGCTTTTTCAGCTTTGGAGTCTGGGGTCCGCTTTACCTGTCTAACTGCTGATTTTGGCTAAATTTCGATATTTTCCGTAAAGCGACTGCCGTCTGACCTCCACAACCCGAAGGCGACATCGAAGCATTGCAGTTAGACCAATTGTTGGACTTTTGAGGGCTCCATCAACCCGTAACAACTGCCACTAGATGTTTGTATGACAACCGGGGCCAACGGCTTAACGTGCTTTCCGAGGTACGACCAGACCAGTGCAAATATATTCATGCCTACAAAAATTTGCACTGCGCGGGGTTCAAACCCGCACCTCCTTGCGCAGCGGCCGCGTTCGCTACCGCTACGCCACCAAGGCTGTCAGTACTGCGAAGTCGTGAAAAACTTGTGTAGTAATGTCCACTGCATTTTGGATAATATCAAGTAAGGTTATAAATACGGTAATTGAGAAAGACAGAAGTACGTCTGAGTGTAGAAGTTATAGCCACGAAGCCGTGTAGTGTGTATGCAGGCAGACACATTTGAGTGAGCTTTTAGTAGTGTGCGACATGTCTATGTTATAGATACTTTACATGGACAGTGATGTAGGTTGATGGAGCTTTAAAAATCAAACCAAAAAGTCTCATGATGTCTGTACCATTCAAATCAAAATAAAATCATTTATTAATTTCCGAACATGATTGTTTAGTAGCTAGTTCTTTTGCTATAAGAGTTATCTTTACTCTATCGTCTCATGGGCATACATAATATATTATTATCATTAAGATATAGTTCCCCCTTCTCCGTTCCATCATGACCCGTCTTACGGCGAGTTTCCACCTTTACGTTGTTGATCCGGACGAAGCGTTTCGCCTCGTCTTTTTAATGCGTCCATTGAGGGCCTGGACCAATTTGCTGGCGGCGGTGTTTCCTTCGGACTACAATTTAAGGTGCGTATTACAGAACGTCATTCAAAACTCAAACTCCACTTAAGTCTCGTTTCAAGCCATTTGATTGGTTGAAACTAGTTTTAAGTAATGCTTAAGCAGAGATCAATGCTTGAGTTTCCTTCTGGAATACGGACCTAAGTGTCTTCAAGGATAGAGTGAATAGCGCGCCTTACTTTCAACGATTGCATCACTGGTTACCATCAGGCGGGATTGCGATCAAGCACTAGTTTATAT
This sequence comes from Sesamia nonagrioides, assembly GCA_017933935.1. NCBI lineage: Eukaryota > Metazoa > Arthropoda > Insecta > Lepidoptera > Noctuidae > Sesamia > Sesamia nonagrioides. The sequence continues at coordinate 210,813 of JADWQK010001295.1, read as the reverse complement.
TAAAAAAAAAAATTTTTTAGTCAGTTTGAGAAACAAAAGAAACTATTTTCTAAACCCGAATGTATGTATAGAGACGGATTGGAGATCAGTCAATCAAATAATAATTGTACGCTGAAATAAAAAGATACTGACTCGGACAAAATACTTCTATCATCATCATCATCATCCCAGCGTTAATCCCAGTCGCATCTGAAGCCTTGTCAGCTTTGGAGTCTGGGGTTCGTCTTACCAGTCCAACTGCTGATATGGCTAAACTTCGACATTTTCTATGAAGCGACTGCCGTCTGACCTCCACAACCCGAAGGCGACATCGAAGCATTGCAGTTAGACAAATTGTAGGACTTTTGAGGGCTCCAACAACTCGTAACGACTGCCACTAGATGTTCGTAGGGCAACCGGGACCAACGGCTTAACGTGCTTTCCGAGGCACGATCAGACCAGTACAAATATTCATATTCATGCATATAACTCGCGCAGATAAAGAAACGATCTGAAAATGGCGGCGGATACTTATGGTACGGTTGACAAAACATGCCATTGTTCAATCACAAACCAAATGGTAAGATAATAAAATGTCAAATTTACGTTGTAAATATTGTTATTTACAACGTAAATTTGACATTTTACTTGTTTATTGTTGTGTTTGTATTTATTGTTGTTTTTTATTTTTATTTTGTTGTTTTTGTTGAGTTTGAACAATTAAACTCAACAAAAACAAAAATATCAACAAAAACAACAAAATAACAGAGATTTTAGCGGAACGAAATTAACGATAACTCGAAGCGCATCAAAGTAGCTTGGAAAGCGAATCCTGAATTCCTGATCGATGATTTTTTTTTGCAGCGCTTACTTCACTGTGTGAGTATAGACAGCGATATAAAGTGAGTGAGAACGCATGCGAGCGGACGCCATTTACAGATCTTTTCTTTATCTGCGCGTGTTATACAAATACTTGCACTGTGCGGGGATCGAACCCGCGCCACCTTGCGCAGCGGCCGCGTCCGCTACCGCTACGCCACGGAGGCTGTCCGGACAAAATACTTCTATATGTCGGCTAAATTCGATAAAATAGATTCGAATAAAGAATAGAGGTAATCAAACCGTTGCTAGGCAACGAGTAGTTTACGCCTAAAAGACAGATGTTAACAACCTTTTCTAGATAGATGATTTTCATAAAAGTAATAATTCTACTTCCTAATAAAGTAAACAGTTTATTTACAGTTTGTTTAAAGATATTTATGATTTGTATAGAACGCTTAACCGATTTTAATGAAATATAACACACATGTAAGCTAATTTACAAATAGGTTAAATTTTTTGATACACATATTTTATACTTAGTCCATACTTCAAAGTATTACAATGCATGTGTTATGCAGTTGATTTGAATGTAACGCGCAAAATTGTATTGAAAAATCCCTCAAGTTTATTCATTGGTTGAATTCCACACAATGTGTTTAATACCTGGATTTCATTCATCTTTCTTTTTCTGTAGGGCTGTCACGTAAAATTAATGTCAACTTTTTAATGGCTTTTCGAAATACCAAGTTATTATGCTTGTTATTTTAGTAATTCTATTGAAATATGCTGCAATAGGAATTCTTAATATTTATAACTTATTTTTTTCTTAACTATTTAGTTAGCATGTAAAAGAGGATAATCATGTAAATAACAGGAGATTTGTAAAACGTGAGTTGTGATAACCCTAAATTGGTTTGTTTACCTCTATTCTTTATGGAGCTTGGCGAGACTATAGTAGATAATTTGGAAGAAAAAAATAGATTTAAGAAACAAGACGTGGTCAAATTAGAAATTCAAGAAATCAGCACTGAAACTTCTGAAATATTCTAAGAGGATCTAAAGCGTCGTATTAAACGCGAACACTTCGTTAGTGTTTCAACTAATAAGCGTAAACAGCAATAGGAACAAATATCGGGAAATTAGTTAACTAGTAATGCAGTACTGACCACTTAGCGCTATTGGTTTTAGACAACTCTCTGTAACTTGTATCGATTTCATTAGTGTTAGAGCTTTAACGTTTCTTGTTGTGCATAGTATATTTTTTTATACGAAACCTGAATATAGTTTCTTCAGAATATGCAACTAAATTGATTCCAATCATTTTTACACCATGTTATATTTTTTCCAAAATACATTTAGAAATTGTTGCAGTGTGTTAGTACGAGGCGCGTGCGCAACACCTGACGTCACAGTCAACACACCGCTCACCGGCCCGAGCGGTATGTTGACCATATTTTTGTTGGGACAACCAGGTAAGATAACAAGCTCATAATTTTGTGGTTTTTGATAATATCTTTTTGAAAATTTGTACATACATTATTTCCATAAAAATACTGGACACGTGTTTCGGGTTGTGCATATAACGTAGTATAAATTAGCAGGTTAATTCCGTAACACACTATCAATAGCAATGGGTTTCATTTTGAGAGTTCAACAGCATTCATTGCGTTATTGACGCTGTTGAGCAGACACAATTTTCGAATATATGGACCAATGGATGAGCAATATGCTCCAAATTGATTCCAATTGATAGTAATGTGTTTGCAATTATGGTGCCGATCACATTCCCATTATTTTTTTTTTTTATGGGACAAAACCCGCCACACTGTTCCCAACCCACTGCAACTCCTGAAAGCCAGAATCAACAGTGGAGACCGCCAGAAAAACGCCGCGCAATGAAGCTCGACGAGTCCCGGAGAAACGTTTCAACTGTCTTGGGTCCCGCAACGAAATTAATCAGAAAAGAATAGCGGAGGAGTAAGAAAAAAGATATTTTTTCCACTTCCCTCCATAATAAGCAGGAGACAGAATAGAACTAGGCCAATCGGCACAAAGGGACATTATTGCAACTGGGAGAAGCCCAGATTGCCAAGCACCACGGAATAACATTTGATCAAGTTAATGGGTCCTAAGTACACATTCCCATTAAGGCTATTTTGATTTAACTCTCATCTATTGTGCTAGATTATTAAGTTTTTTTTTTATAAGTCATAAACTAGCGCTTGACCGCAATCCCGCCTTATGATAAGCAGTGATGCAATCGTTGATGGTAAAAGCGTTAGTTTACTAAGAGCCTATTCACTCTAGCCTTGAAGACACTCAAATTGTAGTGTGACGGAAACACGGCCGCTGGAAAATTGTACCAGTCCCTAGATGTACGTGGTATAAAAGAGAAAGCGAAGCGCTTCGTCCGGATCGTAGTGGTGTTAACAACGTAAGGGTGGAAAGTCGCCGTACGGCGGGTCGTCCGATAGTGAAACAGAGATGGGGGAATTAAATCATGCAATTCCCCTGCACACTCACCAGAATGCATCCTATAGAAGACCGAAAGGCTGGCTATTCTACGCCTATGCTTCAGGCTATGAAGACTGTTTCGAGTTAAATCTGGGTCGCCATTCAGCCTCTTTGCACGCTTCTCCACTGATTCCAAAGTAGCCAGGTAACGTTTTGCAGCACCAGCCAAAATATGGAATAACAATAGAAAACTTATTGTCTCTCTAAGTAGAGTTAAGCTTTAGTCAATTAATTTAACTTTAGCTAGAGGTAAACGCACAGTATGAACATTTAATAGTAAGTTATTACGAGAAACATAGTCTACTGGCATTATTTTTTCTTCGTATAAAGAAAAAAGAAATGTATAAAAATAAAACTCACATTATGAAATAAACCCGAAATAATCTAAGTAGCCAAAAAGCCTCGTATTGGACATTAACAATAATATGAAAGACAACTCTATAAATATTAAAGGAAATATATTAATTTCCTTTCAATCCATCCGATTCCTTCGTACATGAATCTTCCACTATGAATTCTGAGAAATTGTACCAGAGAACATGTACATATTCGCAATTGCAGTTTTCATTAAAGTGACATACCAATGAGCAAAGTGAACGCACTCAAAGGATACGCCTGAGCGATGCTTCATGTAACTATGACACCGTCCGTATCATGGATCAGGCTCTGGATTACGGAGGTACAAGAGAGAAACTTTGAGCTTATCTTTACTGTTATTATAACTATATTTTCGTATTTTACTAAAATGGCGCTCTATGCTGTGAACTGTAGAATCAACATGATCCAAAAATCATTGAATGCATTGAGCAGATGTCCAAAACGAGTGGTGACCAAGACAGTCTAGACTTCATTCTTCAAAGAGCAAAGAGACGGTGAATGCAATGTGTGAATTCTGATATGTTTAGCCTATCGATCATCATCATCTCAGCGTTAATCCCAGTCGCATCTGAAGCTTTTTCAATTTTGGAGCCTGGGGTCCGCTTTACCAGTGTAACTGCTAATTTGGCTAAACTTCGATATTTTCCTTGAAGCGATTACCGTCTTACCTTTACAACCCGAAGGCGACATCGAAGCATTGCAGTAAGACCAATTGTTGGATTGGAATTTTGAGGGCTCCAACAACCCGTAACGACTGCCATTAGATATTCGTATGGCAACCGAGACCAACGGCTTAAATTGCTTTTCGAGGCACGACCAGATCAGTGCAAATATTCATATTCATGGATACAAATTTTTGCACTGCACTTTATGAAGGAAGAAGGATTGAATACTAATGGGTCAGCTGATGAGAGAAAATTATTTAGCTGTGACCACAAATGACCTGGATCAAGAGTAGGGTAGGTAGAAAAAGGTCAGTAAAAAGACAACAATATAAACCAGGCTGGTAGTGTCGCTAACGCCTTTGACTTGCATTACATAGCGTATAAATGGGTTCGCAAATCGAGTGTAATATGACAGTCTTCCCAGCATTTCACGTGCATTCCGATTTGCATGTGTCACTACGAATTTACTGTGTTCAAAACGAATACATATGAGGATTAAAATGTTTTAGAGTTGACAAACTAAATTCATTTTCACATTTATACTGGTGTGAAAATATTATGTCATGTATTAAATAGGATGAAAACCCTGACGCTGATGCTGTCAAAATGACCAAATTCAGGCCGAAGGTTGTGTTGAATTAACAAAATGTATATTCGAGCTATGGAGCGGGCTATGTTGGGCGTCTCTCTAAAAGAAATCAGGTGTCAGAAATGCGTCAGAAATGAGGTGATCCGGCAGAGGTCTAAAGTCACCGACATAGCTGAGAGGATTAGCAAGCTGAAGTAGCAGTGGGCTGGTAAAATATGCCGTAGCACCGACAACCGTTGGGGTAAGCGAGTCCTCGAGTGGAGACGCGTCTTGGCAAACGTAGCGTAGGACGCCCTTAGGCGAGATGGAGCGACGACATCAAAAAGGTGGTTGGTAGTGGCTGGCGGAGAACTGCTCAGGATCGAGCTTATTGGCGTGCCATGAAAGAGGCCTATTAGAGGCTGATAATGATGATATTCAGATGGTATATGTTATAATCATCTCATAAAATGATTATAAAATGATCGATTGACTATAAAGGGAAGAAAAAGGAAGAAGGATGGAAGGAGCAGCGGTGGCTTAGTAGTATCAGCCGCGATTTATAAGTTGTAGGTCCAAGGTTCGAACTCCATCAGGCGCTTTACACTGTAAATTAGTTCATCACCGCATCTCTCAAAACGGCGAAGGAAATATCGTGAGAAAACCTGCATGTCCTAAAGCCAAAAACTTGAAAAATGTGAAATTTATTATCCCGCCCTGGGTCAGAGTGGTAGATTACGGCCCACTCCCTCTCACTGAGAAGAAGCCTGTGTCGCAACTGTGAGGACATTATAAGCTGATTATGTTAATATCGACATGGTTAATAAGAGGAACATTGACCAAAAAACCGGCCAAGTGCGAGTCGGACTCGCACACCGAGGGTTCCGAGGGTTAGAAGTTTGATTTTTTCACTGCTTAAAGGGACAATAGATTTGGTATCAATCGATTTGGTAATATATTTGGTATAATTTTCAATTTGATACCTTTATTCGTTCGTGAGAAATAAGGTAGGAAGTTTCATTTTATTAAAATATTTTTATTATATTATATAACTAAAAAAATGTGATTTTCGCAACTTTTCCTATATTTGCATTATATGACAATGCTTCATGCCAAATTTCAAGATTCTGAGTTTACGGGAAGTATCCTGTAGGTTTTGATTCCTTTGCGAGTGTCGAAAATTTGTTGAAAATATCGACATAATTGGCTGTATCTTTTGATTGACTTGGCTTAGAAGTTTGATATTTTCACATCTTAAAGGGACAATAGACCTAAGTATTTCATGTGAATTTCAGCTTGATACGTCTACACGTTCTTGAGATACCTTTATCTCAAGAACGCGAAGACCCTTGTCTTGACAGACAGACAGACGGACAACAAAGTGATCCTATAAGGGATCAGTTATTTCCTTTTGAGGTACGTAACCCTAAAAATATGATTTACAGTATTAAATCCGAGGCACTATTGCAGCTACCTGTAGGATACGTCTTGTATGATGTAAGTGGGTATGGTATAATTATAATATAGGTATATAGGTTTCTGAGTAAACCCATCGGGCCATCCTTATTAGCAGACTTAAAAAAAGAGGACGATCTAAATTCCATTGGATCATTTTTAACCACTACATATTATAAAACAAAGTCACTTTTTCTTTCCCTATGTCCTTTTGTATGATTAAATCTTTAAAACTACGCAACGCATTTTGATGCGGTTTTTTTAATTTATAGAGTGATTAAAGAGGAAGATTTATATGAATTCTATAATAAATAAATTCTAAATATTCAATAAATTGTGGAGAAATACTATTATTTTTGAGATTTCTAATGTGATATCCTAAATAATCCCCTACGAGATTTATCAAAATAATGTAGGTACTAAATATTGTATATATTGAAAAGGTCTATAAAAAAGTCCGCGTTACAGTTACATACACAAACACCCAGGCCCGGAATAATTACCTGTAGGCTATGCAAATATTAATGGTTCCATGTTGGACTCGAACCCGAGACTGCTCACTCACTGCACCAATCGTGTCGTCAAATGTGTCGGCTTCTACTGTAAAATACATATCTTTAATTAAATGTTACTTCAGTTTCTATTTTAATAAAATATTTTGCTCAGTAATTAATATTATGAAACCTAACGTGTTAATTGAATTTTAATTTTAACTATACCTAGTTAATTAACTGGCGTCGAAGTCAACTAATTAGATGCTGGTTAAAAAGAATAATAAAATAATCAAACTAATTAGTAAATGCATTTTTTTTAGTCTGACTTGGTATTTACCTATAATTTAATTTTAAAGCCAATTTTCTATTCATTATTATCATATTTTACTTTTAACGCCGATATTGTAGAACGCTTGTTAATATTTTATGTACATAAATTTAGTTTTTCAATAAGTGAATTAGTACTAATTCTTAATGAGAATTAATTAAATTCTATAACCGCTAATCCACTAAGTTTCAAAAAAACTTCAATAAAAGCATTACCATTCTTAAACCTTAATTTTTGCTGTGATTTCTGTGCAATTAAAATATATAGTTACTTGCTACATTGCTGAAGTTCACAATACGTCACTAGAGTTAGTTAGGGTCAAACATTAGCAGTTACTGCCGGCAAATGGGTGAACTTGGTGGCAGACTTCGCTATATTAGTTTGAAGGTAGGTTGCGTGTTTAGGCGGAGATTTTCACTAGTAGGTGTAGTTAGTAAGTATGCAGGCTTTATTGTTGCAAAGAACAGACAGCCGGCTACTTTTAAAACAACTCTGTCCACTTTTAAAACCATGGTAAACAAGGGGTTCCGTACCATTGATTTATGAAATTAAAGGATTCCAGTTATTATTTGTATGAAAGACAGTGCGGTAATAAACTGTTTACGATTTTAAAAACGGTATTTAAAAAACTACTTACTAGATTTCTTTCAAAACAATTTTCGTTGGTAGTTTTTATAGTAATGTATGACATATGTTTTTTTTTAGATTTTTCATTTTCTTATTTTAGAAGATAGAGGGGGTGGGACCCACTTTTTCCACTTTGGAAGCGTCTGTCACGCAAACTATTCGGTTTAGAAAAAAATATTTTAGAAACCTCGATATCATTTTTGAAGACCTATCCATAGATCCCACACATATGTGTTTGATTAAAAAATTTTTTTTGAGTTTCAGTTCTAAGTTTTTTTTTTTTTTAATTTTGCATCAAAATCTTAATGCGGTTCACAGAATACATCTACCTACCTACCAAGTTTGAACAGTATAGCTCTTATAGTTTCGGAAAAAATGGTTGTGACATACGGAAAGACAGACAGACAGACATGATGAATCTATAAGGATTCCGTTTTTTGCCAATTGGCTACGGAACCCTAAAAAGCATTTCCTCTCTCTTTAAATATGTCATTATTTTTTATTTGCTTTTGTATGATGTTCATTAATTAGATAAGTATACCTATATATTTATTAGACTAGTATGATACACTTAACGTACATATTTATTATATAAACTATGTAAATAGTACACTGTAGACTACCTATATTATTTCTCTCTCCTTCCCCTTACTATTCCATCCAAAGGTTGTCTGTAAAAGATCGCTCTTAGCGATAAGACCGCCCATTGTGTCAACCTTTGTAAAGTCTTTATATTTACGTTTTTGTAACATATATGGTGTACATAATAAAGAGTATTCTATTCTACTCTACTTATAACCATCGGTATATGGTTAAAAAACCCAGACCTTTGGCTTGTATTTTATTTAAAAGTAACATGATTATTTTTCCTAAAACATAACATAATCAGCCTATAATTTTCCCACGCCTGGATCGCAGGCCTCCTCTTGCTGAGGAGGGAGAGGGCCGTGATCTACCACACGGACCCAGTGCGGTGCCAGTGATAAATGTCACATGTCTTACACATACATAATGACATGAATGACATGACATAATTTACATAAGTAAAGCCACTGTTGGGGGTTCGAACCTATGACCTACAACTTGGAAGACGTGTCTGATACCACTAGGCCACTGCAGCTCCTTTCATCCTTCCTCCTCCTTCCTTTTTTTTCTCTTAATACAGTGACAATCGGTCATGTTCTAGTCATTACATAAAATTGTCTAAAAATTACATTTAAAATCTGAATATGCGGATAATTTAAATTAGAAATCGATTTTCTAAATGCTCAATATCTCTGAATTTAGAAACAGTATTTATTAAAAGGGGTCTGAGAATCAGGGCTTGGAGTAGCTCTCATTTATCTTGAACTAGCTGCGCCCTACGGTTTCACGATTTTCGGTTTTCGATATGTTTTTTTTTTTATAAGCTGCGCTCCTTTTGGTCGCAGCGTGGTGTTATATAGCCTAAAAAGCTTTCCTGGATTAATGGGCTATCCAATACAAAAATAATTTTTCAAATGAGACCTGGGATTAGCGCGTTCAAACAAACAATCAAACAAACTCTGCAGCTTTATATATTAGTATAGATTTAAAATAGTACACTATCTACTCGTTGTAATTGGTACCATAACCCAAATAGGGGGAGGTCCGGAATAATCTCATAATATGTATTTAAACGTATTGTATTGTAATCTACGGCATGTCTACGACGTTATTTTAGCTCGAAGCCCTTACTGGGGCCTCTGCCAATTTTACTTCAATCTATTTTCTTAGGACCTTGTTAGTAGACATCGAGTAATTGGATAAAGAACGAATTATTGGATCGACTTTTAAGGCAATTAGTTGTTAGTTGCTTAAAAAATATTGAGAAGTGATAACTAAGCGTTAGTAGAGTAATATTAAAATTGTATAAGATGGGACACAGATGGTTGTACAATATGAATCAACGAGCGACACGCGTCAACAGCAAAAGTAACGAAAGCTTTTGGCAATATTCCGTTCGTGTATTTGAGCATCGTACTCAAATACACGTGTGGAACGTACTTGACGACAAATCGACAATGACGACAGCCGCCGAAGCGTCGACGGTGGGAATCAATAGGTGGGTGCAGTTCCCACTGTCCTTGGTGTAAGTCACTCGTAAGTGTTTATACTGTGTTACAATTATATGTAGTCAACATCATCATCAACCTTTTATCGTCCCACTGCTGGGCACAGGTCTCCTCTCATACAGAGAAGGATTGAGCGTAATCACCACGTTTGCTCAATGCGGGTTGGCGATTTCAGAACCCAGGTTTCCTCAAGGTGTTTTCCTTCACCTTTTTAATCAGTAACTGGAGCCCAAGATACACTAAGAAAGTACATATAACTTAGAAAATATAAAGTACTTGCCTGGATCAAACTCATACTTGAGAGGCTGGTGTTTTAACCACTAGGCCACCACGACTAAGACTATTAAGAGCCTGTTCACTGAAAAAAAAAACTGAGTGCAAACTGATGCAATATTACCTCCTAGACCAAACTCCCGACACAACAACATCTGATGCATCGTACCCGGCACACATCGCAACACAACTGCTCAGACCCGTCCTCCGTACGGTTTCACCAGACATCAACAACAGGAACACGACGAATCGCTTGGCGGCAAGACTGCAGATCCAAGCTAATAGCCGTTACTTTCTAGTTTCTCTGAATATTACATACGTACGGTATTAGCCTAGGAACAGTAAAACTCTAATAAAACTCCTTAGATACTTCGCTTAGCTCAAAATGATCAATCAAGAATTTTATGACGTATTTTAAGAATTATGAGCAATTGAATTCGATTTCAGACTTAAAGTCCAGGTTTCCTCAAGGTGCTTTCCTTCGCCTTGTAAGTCATTGGTGTCCAAGATATATTTAGAAAGTACATTTAACTTTACAAAACTTACATAGGTGCCTGACCTGGAATCGAACCCGCACAGTCATACTTGAGGAACTGGTGTTTGAACCTAGTGGTTAAAACACCAGAAACAAACACCAAACACCAGTTGGTGTCGTTTTTATTTACAGTGTAAAATAATTGAGTTTCAAAATTTGCAATTGAATGTGTGAAAATATAAAAGATGGAGAAATGATTCACTTGCAGACGGCGTGAATATGTATGAACCATGACCGCCCATTCCATGTCCACTGCGCATCTAGGTTGGATGAAAAGCAGCACGTGTAGTGATTTCCCATTAGTGTAATTGCTGTAAGGCCTTCCAGTATGAGGCTAAATGAATAATTAAATAAAATGAGGTTATAAGGAGAGATTTATACTCTTACCCAAGGAATATGTTCAGATTTGCTTACAATTTAGTAAAAACTAGCGACCCGCCCCGGCTTCGCACGTGGACAAATGATAAAGGTACCTAAGCCTTTTTCAAGAAACGGTGGCCCTTCAATAAAAATAATGTCTTCTGTGCCGCCCATCAGCCAATATCTGACTCTGCAAGATACATCTACCTTATTGCCCATGGATAGCCAGTTCCATCACCTTCAAAAAGAATGAAAGCCTACCGGGGTAGCAAATTTGTCCAAAATAATGGCCCCGCTTCGGCCCACTCACTCCGCGGTTTAGGAAGAGAAACACTCAAGTAGCAGGCGGCCGGTAGAGGCACGAGCAGCACGCGGAATTTTTCTGGTGTTTAGTTTTGAATAAATCGTGATATCTCCTGAATGAAACAAACAATTCCAATAATTCCACCCTGATGTCTGGTGAAGCCGTACGGAGGACGGGTCTGAGCGTGAGTATTGCGATGTGTGCCGGGTATGATGCGCCAAATGTTGTTGTGTCGGGAGTTTGGTCGTGGAGGGTCTCCAGATCAATCTCCCTCTGGCACAGGATCGTTGTTCGTGTTAGTGAATAGGCTCTTAATAAACTAGCGTGCTTTATCATCAACGATTGCATTACTGCTTACCATCAGACAGGACTGCGTTCAAGCACTAGTTTATAATTTTAACATAAAAAATATGTATAACAGTTGGTAAATAAGTTAATTATAATAAATTCAGCACCAATGTTAGCTGTAACAAATAATCACAATATGGCTATATTACAAAGTGAAAAGCTAAAGCAATCTGTATTAACCTCTGTGTAATGCTTTCGCTAACACAGTACCTATAAACGTAAAGAGAAACTAAATTCCCATAACGTAGATACTTAAGTAGTTCAATCCCAAGTGAAATATTTCCTTAATGATCAATTTTGAACTGCCATAGAATTTAATTACAACCGTCATTACCCGATAAACAAAAAGTCTCATCCCCAAATCCAGCTAAGCTTACAACTCCCCTTATTACAAAGTCATCTATTAGGCAGGATTTGAAATTAACCACATACGAATTTCCCTTATAAATCCAACGAGACAGGTGATCTTTTTGGCAAGATTGATTACGGTCAGCATGTTACGAACGTAATTACGTGGAGCCAGTTTAATTTTCATGCTAATTATGTTTTTAATTTGCAATATAAGTTTGTTTGAAGATAAATAAACAAATAGAATAATTATGGATTCTAATGGCACTTGTATGAGGCGAATATCATCATCATCGTCATCATCATCATCTCAGCGTATAATCCCGGTTGCAACAGCTTCTTTCGCGTTGGAGCCCGGGATCCGCTTTCTTTCTTCTTCGCCTCCATTTCGAACGATCTGCATCCCATTGTTGGCACGCATTTCATCTCTCGCAATGTCAAGCCAGCACTTCTTTGGTCTACCTAGCTTGTTCGCTTGTATGAGGCAAATATGATTTGTATTAAATAACTATGAAGCTATTACTACACTATATTGAAGTTTATAACGCGAACATTTATGGAGTCGTTTCCACTCGGCCAAAGACACCGAGTTGTAGCTTCTAGATTTTAAAAGTTTCCTTTTGAAATTTATGACTCGCGCGTTTGTTTATGAGTCTGGCGGCCGTCAACAGGTTGCGCATGGATAAAGTCCATAATTTTGTGAATGTTTAAAGTTACTGTTACAGAATAAATCACCAGGTAAATGTTATAAACAGCTACATTTTTTTTATATACATATGATTATAAACTAGCGCAATCCCGCCAGATGGTAAGCAGTGACTCAATCGTTGATGGTAAAGCTCGCTAGTTTATTAAGGGCCTATTCACACAATAAAAAAAATCTGAGTGAATAGGAAGGAAGATAGCAGTTGAGCTAGGTGAACCTAAGAACACGACTAATGATGCTGAACCAGAGGGAGATTGATCTGGAGACCATCCACAACGACACAACAACTTTTGGCGCATCGTACCCGGCACATATCGCAACAAAAGTGCTCAAACCCGTCTTCCGTTCGACTTTTTATACAGAGTCTTGATATAAAGCTCAAATTACTTTAAAATAGTTTTCTGTTTTCTTCTGAACAAAATCACTATCTTTTAAAATAAGCTAAATTAGCGTGAGTTATCTCTTCGAGGGGGTTTTATAGAATCAGGTTGTACTAACGAACTAACGGTTAGGCTATATTTGTACCCCAACGGAGTTCCGCTATCAACTTCAGTATAGAAAAGCCTACTAAAGAAAACCAATAAAATAATGCTATAACAATTTTATTCGCTCATATTTGTAACGATGCTTATTCAAAAATTTACAAAAATCCAACAATAACTCGTAACAAAAACATAAAACAATATCACAGTCTAGTCTTGGTGACTTAATGTTTTCCGTGGTGGAAGCCCCAGTCCTTGTGGTCACCATGATGTCCCTTCTTGCCACCATCATGATGGTGATGATGATGTTCTTCATGTCCGTGATGTCCCTTGTGGCCATGATCGTCATGATCGTGATGGTGCTTGTCGTGATGTCCGTGCTTGCCGTGATGGTGCTCATGGTGTCCACTTTCGTGATGACCGCCCTTCTTGTGGTGGCCTCCTTCATGCCCGTGATGTCCGTGATGATGGCCATGTTTGTGGTGCTTGCCTCCCTTGTGTTCGCCGTCGTAGAAGTGATGGTCCTTGTGGAACTCGTCCTTGTGGTACTTCTTGTGGTAACCGTCGGTGTGTTCGCCCTTGTCGTGGTGCTCGTGATGGCCGTGTTTGCCGCCCTTATGGTGATGACCATGTTCATGATGGTGTCCATGATGATCATGTTCATCCCAATGCTTCTTGTGGTGGCCGCCATCTTCGTGGTGATGCTCACCTTTGTGGTGCTTGCCATGGTCACCATGGTCGCCTTTGTGGTGATGGTGATGTCCCTTGTGGCCTTTGTGTCCCTTATGTCCGTGTTCATGATGGTGGTGGGCATGATGTTCATGACCGCCTCCTTCATGGTGGCTACTACCACCACCGCCACCACCCTTTCCTTTGTGGTGTGTGGCTGCTGCCACCAGATCCTTCTCCTCCTCGCCCAATTCCCGAGCGTAGGATACTGCTAGGCACAGAAGTGCCACTGCTATGAACAGTTTCATGATTGCAGGTTGACTGTGCTGATCTTCTATTGTTAAAGCTATTTATAGTATTAATTTAGTTAGATGATGAGGAAAGCGTTGTGTAAGCGTCTCGACAATTCAGGGTCAAGAGTCAACGGCTTCCGCGCGGCGAAATGAATTCAGCTGTCTTCAGTATTTCACTTGCATTTCCGATTTGTTAATAATTGTGTTAAAAATGTAAACTGAATTAAATTGTGACAACATAATGATATTATTTTTGTGTGTAAAACCAGGTTCAGAGTGTGTCTGTTTATAGTTTTCGCATCATCAAATTAAATAAATTAATTGTGTTTTAAGATTGTGTCAAATACTCTAAAAAGTATTCAGGTTTTGCTATCCATACTAATATTATAAATGCGAAAGTAACTCTGTCTGTCTGTCTGTCTGTTACGCTTTCCCGCTTAAACCTCTCAACCGCCTTTGATGAAATTTGGCACAGACAATCTTTAGACCCTTAGAAAGAACATAGGCTACCTTTTATCCCGGAAAAAATTGATGTTCCGGAGGGAAATCTAAAAAGCGCGATAAAACCGAACTCCACGCGGGCGAAGCCGCGGGCGGAAAGCTAGTTGTTGAATAAAAACTACAGTTTGTTTTATCTCACTGCCAAAGAAAGGAGGGTAATGACGCGCCGATTATTTTGTTCACAAACTAAACTAATTTAAAATTGTATCAATGTATCTCGTTCTTTCTATGTTATTAAGAAAAGGATAGAAAATAACATGTTAAGCTAGTCCTGTCAAATTAAGATACTTCAGAGACAGTTTAATCGCGATTAAAAACATGGCGAGTAAAAATACGTCGATTCACGTCAGGCTCGGACTAATTTGACAGGTCTAAACTACCATTTATCTTCTGTCCTTTTAAAAAAGATGTTATCATCATCATCAACCTTTTTTTCATCCCACTGCTGAGCACAGGATCTCATACAGACATGGATTGAGTGTAATCATCACGCTTACTCAATGCGGTTTGGCGATTTCAGACTTAAAGTCCAGGTTTCCTCCAGATGTTTTCCTTCACCTTTTAATCAGTCAGATAGGCAATCGCTCTAAATAAAATATTAGTATTTAATCTAGTTAGACTGGAAGGTTCTGGCCGATCTCATAATGTTTAAGACTGATTAGGATATGTTACTGCACTTGTATATGAGCCTGGAGTTACAATATCTTTTTTGAACAACTCAAGACACTGGCGCGCATCGGTCTTCGTAGATCCCGTTACGATGTGGTGAAATGTCTTTGAAAAAGGCCTGGTAAAGACTAGGGCCCTGGCAGTTCAGCTTATAACTTATCAACCTAAATGCTCATCATATTATTCTTCTATCAATTCTATCGCCAATCATGATCTTATTATACATTGTGAAGACAAAATCACAAGATTAGCTGCTTTTCAGATAAATTGACTACATGTTTTTGAACACAGAGGGCAGAATGTGAGTTGAAGCATGCCATGTTGGAGCCATTCCGTCAAATAAGTCTCACTTTACCAGAAATGTACAACTTCCCATTTGTATTAGAAGACAGTTAAGGGTTTTTCAAGTTCATTTCTCGCCCCCTTAACATCAGGACCCGAGGTGGAGGTGAGATGTTCCACGCGCACCCCTCTTAATAGTCGCTGGGGGAGTCAAACATCTCACTCCCCCCCTGACAAGAGGAGGACCACACAGGTGGGCAAACGGGGGTTGCGGAAGAGTCGTTCGTTCCCACGACCCCCAGCGTAGATGTGAGATGAAATATCAGGATGGTTTTGAGTCTTTTTATCCGCTGAATAATAAAAGCCACCGACATAGCTTTTCGACTCGCTAAAAGTAAGTGGCAGTGGGCGGAGCACATTGCTCGTGTACATGGCCGCTGGGGCAGTAAAATTCTGGAGTGACAGACACGTACCGGAAGATGCAGCGTAGGGAGGCCCCCAACAAGGTGGACAGATAACATGGTGAAGGTCGCGGGAAGCCGATGGATGTGGGCAGCACAAGACCGGTCATTGTGGAAAGCCTTGGGAAGGCCTTTGTTCAACAGTGGACCTTTATAGGCTGAAAAAGAAGAGTCTAACAGATCCCGTCGCTCACCCCAGGGCAGTGGACATTTTTACATGCTTTTTATTAGCTTCACTTATATGTTTGCTTGTTTGTTTGTTTGTCCTTCTATAACTCTTTGGACTACGAGTGAGCGGCTCATTACTGTAAAATGCCCCATCGTTTTCAATACGTTCGTTCGTTTTTTTTTTAAGAATATTGAACTAAAATGTTGAAAAGAAATATAGTTTAAAGAACTAAAAATAAATGCTTTTAAAAAATATCAAACTAAAAAGCGTGAGTCGCTTTGTGCCATAATTTTTGTATATTAAGCGCCTCACACTTTTTTTTTTAAATTATTTTTAACTTTTAGTTTGATATTTTTTTAAAGCATGTTTTTTTAGTTTTTTAAACTATTTTTATTTTCAAATTTTTAGTTCGATATTCTTTAGTAATTTAAAACTATATTTTTATACTTAGACAAAAAAGGACTTCTAAGTTTACCACAGATTACAAACTGCAAGGAGAAGCAGACGACGTCGTGCTAGTGAGTAAGTTTATTTATTTCTATAATTGCCACCTGTAAAACACTGGTTTGTAGGCTTGCATTAAAATTTCTTAGCACGGTGTTATAACATGTTCTATTATAAAAACTGCTTTGTTTTTATGTACGCATATATTTTTGACGTTTTAAATGTTTTTTTATTGTGACCGTTTATAAATAAACCATATAATGGTTAGAAATTGGAACTGAGCTGTCACTGTTATTGGTGTTTGTAATCTACTAATAATATTCCACATTATACACTTAAAAGTTTATATGGATGACTAACTAGATGTTTGTTACTCTTTTACAAAAAACTACCAAACTGTTTGGGATGGAAATATTGGTACGCATATAGTTTATAAGCAAAATTAACACATAGAATATTTTTTATCCCAATATCTGCACGAGATTGAAATTAAGATGAAAGTGACCAAATATCGAATGGTATTCTAATATGGAATTGCTAAACGTGTTTGTTTGTAGACGTGTTTACTAAATCAAATCACAACCAAATATCTCCTGATACTGCTAATACAGAATGTTTACCAGGAATAAAAGTGAAGAAAGCTGGATTCAATGCTTAACGTGTGGGCTCTGGGCATATTAAGATCGTGCTGGACCAGATTTTAATACTTGGATCTCTGACTTTTGCAAGTAAAATAAAAAAAACTTTTTTTTTATCACAATATACTATTTTTATTTATTTGATCTCCGTGTGGTACCGGGCTTAGAATAGTACCTACTCATATCTTTTCATGGGTGTCGTAAGAGGCGACTAAGCGAACTCTCACTAGGGAAGCGGGCAGCAGCGCTTCTCCTATGGAATATCAAATTGCTGCGATCCCCAACCTGTCTGTCAAGCATGGGGATTATGGCAAACCCCCCAGTGTGAGAGAAAACCTTAGGGGAGGCCTTTGTCCAGCGGTGGACCTCTATAGGCAGAAGAAGAAAAAGAAAATCTTATAGACAAAAGATTGATCATATTGATTATGCGTATATTCCATATAATTATACATTATTCCATATATACCTACCTATTACTTATTTGGTTAGGTTAGTTTATGCTTAGATTTTAATTTGATAAATAATATATTTGATTAAAGGCTGTTAATAAATATTTACATATAAATGTATGACCGATAAGTATTGTTTTATACCGCTGATACAAAATGGTATTTCATATTTTTTGGTGACTTTTCCCTATGCGACTGAAACAGCGGGGCATAGCTAGTGTTTTAAAATAACATTCGCTTCAATCTTTCTGTACTAAAATTTTATAGTATTTAGGCCAAAAAAAAAAACGTAAATTTTATAACATCTTTATTCGCACATTTTTGTAACAAAGCTTATTCAATAATTTATAAAAAACTAACAAAAACCCGTAACAAAAATATAAAATAGTATCACAGCATATTTTTGGCAACTCAGTGCTTTCCATGATGGAAACCCCAACCCTTGTGGTGTTCATGACCTCCCTTCTTGCCATGGTCATGATGACCATGATGGTGTTCTTCATGTCCGTGGTGGCCCTTGTGTCCCTTGTGGTCTTCGTCATGATGGTGCTTGTCGTGATGTCCTTTCTTGCCATGATGATGCTCATGGTGTCCATGTTCATGATGACCGCCCTTCTTGTGGTGTCCTCCCTTGTCTTCATGGTGTCCGTGATGATGTCCATGCTTGTGGTGCTTGCCTTCCTTGTGGTGGTCATCGTAGAAGTGATGATCTTTGTGGAACTCGTCCTTGTGGTACTTCTTATGGTAGCCGTCTACGTGTTCGCCCTTGTCGTGGTGCTTGTGGTGGCCATGTTTGCCACCTTTGTGGTGGTGTCCGTGCTCGTGATGATGTCCATGATGTTCGTCCTCATCCCAGTGCTTCTTGTGATGGCCGCCATGCTCGTGGTGGTGTCCTTCTTTGTGATGCTTGCCATGGTGGCCATGATCGCCTTTGTGGTGATGGTGATGTCCCTTGTGACCTTTGTGTCCTTTTTCGCCGTGTTCATGATGGTGGTCGGCGTGGTGCTCATGACCGCCGCCTTCTTCATGATGGCTGGAGCCACCACCCTTTCCTTTGTGGTGTGTGGCTGCTGCCACGAGATCCTTCTCCTCTTCGCCCAACTCCCGACTGTAAGCCGAAGCTAGGCACAAGAGTGCCACTGCTACTACTAACTTCATGTTTGTTTGTTGACTGTGTTGATTTGTTGTTGACGAAGCTATTTATAGTTTATTCTTAGTTTGGATGATGAGGAAAGAGGGTTGAGCAAGCACCGCAACACCTCAGGGACAACATTGAGACAAGCGGTGAAGCGTTACACCGATTGCTGGGACAGTACAAATTACATTTCATTGTGATTTGCTACAGTTGTGTACACTTATTGCAATTGTATCGGAAATTAGAATTCATTTCACATATGGCTGTATAAATGTTCGGCATTGACTTTCGCTGTTGTATTAGATGCATATTTAAGGTTTGTTTAGTTATAGTTTATTTGTTTATAATGAACATGAATGTGAGAGAAACCAATGAACCTTTAAGATATTGGCGCCATTCTTTTTTTGTTCCAGTTACGGTTAATTTAACCATGTCTTGAGACCGCATGATATGCCTATTAACTCTAGTACCGTATCAGGATAGCAACTGTTTCTAATGATGTTATGGATGCTGACATTGTTGGGATGTATTCTTTGAATTTATCTGTGAACGCTTTAGTAGATTAAGCGATTAATAACTTTATAGCATTGTAAACATCTTGGAGTGATTCGAAAGTTTTGCATCTAAAACGTATTCTTTATAATCTTATTTAGTCAGGTTTTAAGATGGTCAATTTGCTGGTATATGTGTGCGTGAGTGTTCGCGCGTGAATGTGGGTGTGTGTATGTGTGTGATTATTCCTATTTTATATCCTGTAATATACGCAGGTCTATGAAAACATAAAGAGATTTCCAAATGCTAACTCCATTGAATGGCACCTTTTCCCGTATTACAGTCAAAAGGGGTTCGTAATAAAAATATTTTTAGCTGGTCCAGTTCAATTTTTCCGGTGCTGCATAAAAAGAACAATCTGCATTTCTCTGTCAAAATTTAATCAAAACAGCAATACGGATTGTCCGCAGTCGGTACCCGTTCTGAGGGTTATTCTGTACACTTGAACGGTAGAAAGTGAAACGAAATTGTTTTTTTTTTCAAGCCAATGTGGTCCTTTGGCACAGGTCTGTATATTGTGGGTTTTAAGCATAAAAATGGTAATTATGAAACAGTGATGACGTTTAAAAAAAAAAATGGGTTTAGTTGGCCGGCAGCGAAGCTTTATATATTATCGCCAGCGACTTCGTTCGCGTGTAGTTAGTTATGTGAACATTTTATTTTAACCCCAAAATATACAGCATACATTTTCAATTTTTGTTATGCTCCGCTCCTATTGGTCGCAGAGTGATATTATATAGCCTAAAGCCTTCCTGTTTTAATGGGCTATCAAACGCAAAAACATTTTTTCAAATCGGACCAGTAGTTCCCGAGATTAGCGCGAACAAACAAACATACAAACTCTTCAGCTTTATATATTAGTATAGATTAATAACTAGCTTTCCGCCCGCGGCTTCGCCCGCGTGGAGTTCGGTTATATTGCGCTTTTTAGATTTCCCTCTGGAATATCAAATTCTTCCGAGATTAAAAGTACCCTACTATTTAATCCGCACTTCTAACTTTACGTCTGAAAATTTCAAAGCAATCGGTTGTGTTACGGCGTGAAAGCGGAACAAACAAACAAACAAACTCCCTTTCCGATTTATAATATTAGTAAGAATAATATGGTTAGATAAATAGGTAAGGTTTTGGATTATTCTTAGATCTTTTGATGTAGTACTTTTCTACCCAGATTGATGGACCTGTGTGGCTTTTACGAGTGTTATACTTACACAAGTCGTGGTGGCCTAGTGGTTAAAACACCAGCCTCTCAAGTATAAGTGCGCGGGTTCGATTCCAGGTCAAGCAAGTAACGGTGGTACACTGGTCACACAACAGGTCAAGTAAGTGAGAGGAGTGCCCAGCAGTGGGGCGATAAAAAGGTTGATAATGATGATGATACTTACACTACTTCTGTGTTGTTTAAATTTGATTAATCTATGCTTAAACGACCATTGTAAACGTATACAACGATTTGACCAACAGATTGGATGAAACTAGCAAAAAGTGTAGCAAATATTTGTTCATCCAGGTTATCCACTCTATCATTAGGTTCATTCGTGTTATTATTGGTTATATTGATGACATATGGATCAGAAACGTGGTCCCTCACTATGTGCCTCATAAGAAAGCTCAAGGTCGCACAGAGAGCTATGAAGAGGGCTATGCTAGGTGTTTCTCTAAGTGATCTAATTAGGAATGAGGAGATCCGTAGAAGAACTAAAGTCGCCGACATAGGCCAGCGGATTAGCTCTCTGAAGTGGCAGTGGGCGGGGCACTTAGCTCGTAGAGCCGATGGCCGATGGGGCAGAAAGGCTCTTGAATGGCGACCACGTACCGGTAAGCGCAGCGTCGGACGCCCACCGAGTAGGTGGTCGGATGATCTGACCAAAATCGAAGCAAAATCCTTGGGGAAGGCCTATGTCCAGCAGTGGACTTCCTGTGGCTGAGATGATGACGATAATGATGATGATATTATTGAATGACAAAACTTATCTGTTTATGGAGTGAGTACGTGTTCGGTTTGAATTTTTTGTTGCTACAGGATTCCGGCTATAAACAAAAAATGTATGAATATTTGTTTGTCTTTATCAACGAACAATACATGTCTGAATATTTGTTCCAGTATCTATGTATAAACAATAAATGTATGAATGTTTGTTTCAGTCTCTATCTTTAAACAATAAATGTATGGATGTTTGTTTCAGACTTTATTTGTAAACAATAAATGTATGAATATTTGTTCCAATATCTATGTATAAACAATAAATGTATGAATATTTGTTCCAGTTTCTATCTTTAAACAATAAATGTATGAATGTTTGTTTCAGTCTCTATCTTTAAACAATAAATGTATGAATATTTGTTCCAGTCTCTATCTATGTATAAAAAATAAGTGTATGAATATTTGTTTCAGTCTATCTATAAATACTTTTCTTTTTTTAAAAACGTGATCCCCCTCTAGGAATTATTCCTATGTCGTAGGTCCGATAACATTTAAACTCACATACACAATCATCCAGACCCAGAACAACTACTTGTAGGTCAAATATTTGTTCCGTGCGGGAATTGAACCCGCGACACAGAGCGCAACAGCCAATCGCTCAGCCACTACACCAACCGTAAATTTATGAATATTTGTTTCCGCCTCTATCTATAAACAGCAAATGTATGAATATTTGTTTCTATCTTTATCTGTAGCGATGAGAAACACAGATCGGAAATAGAAATTTATTCTGTAACATTGACCTACAAGACTAGATAATATCGTCTTTTTTCACTAAATACCGAGAAGTAACAAAAGTGTTAAGTTTGTTTTTTTCTTCCGGCGGATATTGTGTTTCAAGGTCACGTTCATAGTTGGTTTAAACTGAGCAGTTAGTAAATACTTTTATTATGTCTATTGACAAAATGTATTTAAGTATGTACATGTTTGGAATTTGTACTATGACGTTGCATAAATTTACACAACATTTACTTTGTATTTTTTTAATAATAATAATTATAAACAAGTGCTTGACCGCAATCCCGCCTGATGGTAAGCACTGATGCAATCGTTGATGGTAAAGCACGCTTGTAATTAAGAGCCTATTCACTCTAAAAAACCGAGTGAATAAGAAGGAAGACGGCAGTTGAGCGAGGTGATGCAATGTTAAACCAAACAACACGACCAACGATGCTGCGCCAGAGGGAGATTGATCTGGAGACCCTCCACGACCAAACTCCCGACACAACAGCATTTGGCGGATCGTACCCCGGACAACTGCTCAGACCCGTCTTCCGTGCTTTTTAGAGTTTATTGTCCATAATTATGTTTATCATTCAAAATCGCATCTAAAAATGTATTTTTTTTCTCAATACGAAAAATACCCCTACTATATGCATCAGAATACGGCCACTCCTCAAAGAGGCTCTCGTACAACGACCCTTTGGGGACACAGGGGACTCTGGACTACCTCGCGGGCAAATATTTTTAGACTCGCACTACCGTTTGTATTTCTAACTAGTACTACAAGTTACGTGAAGTGGCTCCTTTATTTTCTTTAATCGAATATCCGATTAGTAGGGAAAAGGATGACTTTGTTAGAATATTTGGGTACAATCTGGGTAGAAGATTCTCTGCCGAAGTTTTGTTAATAGTATTTTTGTACCGACTGATATTTTACCCAAGCAAGTCGTGCAAGTCGTTGCAAGTCGTGGTGGCCTACTTGTTAAAACACTAGCCTTTCAAGTATGAGTGCGCGGGTTCAATTCCAGATCAAGCAAGTACCAATGTAACTTTTCTAAAGTTATATGTACTTTCTAAGTATATCTTGGACACCAATGACTGAAGGTGAAGGAAAACATCTTGAGGAAACCTGGACTTTAAGTCTGAAATCGCCAACCCGCATTGAGCAAGCGTGTGATTATTCTCAATCCTCCTCTGTATGAGAGGAGACTTTTTTTTTTTTTTTTTTCGGGGTGGAAATCCTCACAGAATGTCCGCCGCCCTGGGTTGGGCGACGGGGTCTGTCAGACTTTTACTGACTAAAACCACCCCGGTGTCTCTTCTATCACGAGCAAACGCGTGAGGCCCCGGGGAGTCTAAATTCTTCCACGGCCCCACACCCTCGTGCTGGCCCGGTCTGTCCGGGCCCCGTCTCCTGCACGGGGTAGTGGGGTGTTAAACTACCCCGTGCATCGCCTCAGGGGCGTGCGTCGACACTCGCGCGCGCTTTGGCCTCGGGGTCCATCGAATAGGGGGCGGGGACTTCTCCATGTCCCTCGCCCCTGGGCCCATTCATAGGGGGCGGAAGAGGGCATTATCTGCCCTTCTTCGGCGCCCGGTGCGTCTTCTGCGGCTCGGGAAGGGAGTTGAGATCTCCCTCTCCCGTTCCGCAGCTTCCTTCTGCGACATCACGTCCTCGCAGAAGGACACCACTGCATCACACGACTCTGCGCTACCGACCATCCTCCGCACTACTGCCGGCAGCGTCAGGTCGCCTCCTACATGAGAGGAGACCTGTGCCCAGCAGTGGCACGATAAAAGGATGCTGATGATGATGATGATGTTTTACCCTATAGAGTTCAATTTTCAAATGTATTATTTCTCAATATTATACAAAGATTCAGGGCGAAATATTGGCACATAATAGCTTTATGTAGTATGTTGATTATTTATGTCAATTGAATAAATTTTTAAGAATGGAAGTCAACAATGTAAAGACATTAATGTTGTAACTTGTTAGAGATCTAGATATGTGAAATAGAAAACTAAACTTAATAGAAATATTGATTAGTTAACGTACCATAAGTAGGCCAGATTTGATTAGTAAATTTCTATTCAATATTATAATTACTTGAGTAGATTTAATTTGTTTGTATATTTAGTTAATTAACTGTTTAGTTTATTACCTAACCCTTTCGGAAATCGGTGTCTTTGGTTTTTGTAATGTCTTTATTTGCCAACTACTTCTGAATTAATTAGGTTTAATTTTTTAGTGTAATTTCGAAGTCGGTGTTTTTTTGTAAATAAGTTTTTATAAACATTCGCATTGGATATAATTATTTTACACTAGCGGCCGCACGCGGCGTTCGTTCACGTTTTTTTTATATGCTCCGCTCCTATTGATTGCAGCGTAACGTTATATATAGCCTAAAGCCTTCCTGGACTAATGGGCTATCCAACGCAAAAAGAATTTTTCGAATCGGACTAGTAGGTAGTTCCTGAGATTAGCGCGTTCAACAAATAAACAAACAAATAAATTCCTGAGCTTTATATATTAGTGTAGATACTGTGAGATGAGAACCAGGGCACAACCATGTTGTCTTTTAAACGTAGTTAAAAATAAATGGAGTCTATTTTTGAAACCTACGCGAATCAAAATTCACTACCCAATATTTTATGGATCAAGAAAAAACTGAAATTCGCAATGGATAAGTTTCATCGCCTATAAAACGACCGTAAAGCTGTCTATTTCGATATATTGAAATAATAAAACCGTTAGCAGTACCATAAAGGTACATATAACTTGCTTTTTCCGTAAAACGTTGACAAATGGCCTGGAATATTGAATTCCGAACGTTACAGCGCTTTTTCTGGTAGAAAACACCGATGCAACTCTTGAAAGAAAACACCGTTTCTTCGTGTTTCTGTTTAGAAATCCTGTCCAAAGTGCCTAGCTTTGTGTGTTTTTTTTATCCCAACAGGAGCGCAGCGGTGCCGCGACTTACAAGTTATAGGTCGTAGGTTCGAACCCCATCAGGCGCTTTACTTTGTGTATATTATTTTATCACCCCTGTCCTCAAAAAGGTGAAGGAAATCATTGTGAGGGAACCGGTTCTCATGTCCTAGAGCAAAAACTTCAAAGAAGTGACAATTACTCACCTCCTCACCAAGAGGAGGCCTCTATCCCAGGAGAGAGAACATTATAGGCTGATAATGCATGTTACTTTATTCCAACACATTGTTTAAGAACTAGCGATTGTTGACATTCGAAACTACAATAAGTACATATAATTGAAAAAAGTGAAAACGGCTTCTAGTAAAGTGACTTGTTGAAGTGAAGACTGCTCTAGCGACACTTGTTGGATAGGAAGAAGCATTCAATCTCGGTGGTAGGTCATAACTTCGGCTGCCGCCAGAAGTTACCACCCACCAGACAAAGTCTTGACGCCAAGCGATTCGTCGTGTTCCGGCATGATGCCTGTGAAGCCGCATGGAGGACAGGTTTGAGCAGTTGTGTTGCGATGTGTGCTGGGTATGATGGGCCAAATGGAGGGTCTCGAGATCTGTCTCCCTTTGGCGCAACGTCTTTAGTCGTGTTGTTGGGTTCAACATTGCTTCACCTCGCTCAAATATCGTATTCCTTCCTATCCAATCAGTTTTTTTTTAGTGAATAGGCTTAATACACTTGCGCGCTTTACCATTGCATCTCTACATTCCATCAGGCTGTCAAGCACTAGATTAGTAAAAGAGTAAAAAAAAAAGAAAAAAATTATTCGCGTGAGCGTGACCGCCCCACACCGTGATCGAGTTTTGTTGTTTTCCTTTTAGTATATTCTGTAAAGTCAAAAGTGTAGTTAGTCAATGGTAAAGTCAAAAGGGCAGTTAGTCAAAAGGCTATTTTTTTGCCCTTCTGGTTGATAATGGCCCAGTTCCTGTTACTGAGAGGAGGCGTATGTTCCAGCAATGTTTGTATGATTCTAAACTCACAATGTAGAAAAGTATGAAATGTATGCATTTCAGAAGCCATCTTTTTTCAGCTAGAGTTTAGAAAGACATCCCGTATTTCATCTATAGAAAACATGTTCTTCTTTAACCGAAAACTACATCAAATCAACTTTTTAAGAAGTATTGAGGTACAAAAATATTGTACTGTACTAAATTATTTGATTTTATTGTTATTACTAGATGTTCGTGTTATTTGTTTCACTTTAATTGCTTAATAAATCAATTAAGCAAACTATATTAGTGCTGTGCACATCTTTAATTGATACGTTCACTTTATATAAGAATAAGCTCTCCCTTCATCTTTACCGCTGGAGTCATCATCATCATCATTTCAGCCAAAAGAAGTCCACTGCTGGACCTAGGCTGAGAGAGTGAGATCCTTGGGGGAGGATCTCTACGATGACCGGTCCTGCGCCTCCCGTATCCAGCGGTTCCCGCGAACTTCACCAGGTCCACCTTGTCAAGGGCTTACCCACGCTGTCTTGCGGTGCGTGGTCGCCACTCGAGAAGCCGTCGGCTCCATCGGGAATCGGTCCTACGGGAAATGGCCCACTGCCACCGTTGGGGTGCGATGATTATAATAACTAAACAAATAGTATTTATTACAGATTATTTAATATAATATATATTTGAATGTTACGAGCTAGTGAAACTATTAATCAGGCTTAACTTAGAGCTCATATCCAGAAAGTTGTGTAGACAACCCATGGAGCAAACACATTCTAATAAATCTAGCTTGAAATGGAGCAGTAGTTACATCGAAGTCAAAATATCAAATTCAAAGAAACAATACAAGAATGTATGACAGCCACGTACGGTATGCTCTGGGATTTTTATTGCAGTTACTCTTTTGAAAAAAATTAGACATACTGTATTGTAGTACCGAACTTATGTTACACGGTGCAAATATTGGTGACTTTGCACTAAGTGTTTTTATTATTGTGACCGTCATCAAGCTTTTTATCGTCCCACTGCTGGGCATAGGTCTCCTCTCATACAGAGAAGGATTGTAATCACCACGCTTGCTCAATGCGGGTTGGCGATTTCAGACTTAAAGTCCAGGTTTCCTCTAGATGTTTTCCTTCGCCTCATAATCAGTCATTGGTGTCTAAGATATACTTAGAAAGTATATATAACTTAGGAAAGTTGCATTGGTACTTGCCTGACCTGGAATCAAACCCGTATACTTTTAGAGAGGCTGGTGTTTTAACCACTAGGCTACTATGGCTACTATTTATTATAATAAATAGTAGCGATAGCCAATAGCCGTAGCCGTAGCCAATTTTGGTAAACCAAATTTAGACATACTGTATACAAAAATTAAAATTGTAATCCCAAAGATAACCTACGCAAGCTCAAAATAAAGAAAACCCTAAATTTATTTAACACAGACTATAGATATTAAAAAAAGGCATTTAAAATAAACATACATCAGGTAGTAACAAACTACAATTGAATATAAACACTGTAACATTCCCGTCAGCTTTCCATTAGTGAAAGATGTGGAATTGGATCTGTAATCAAATCTGAGATCTGTGATCTGTATACAAACTCGTAAACTTTGCCTTCTTTTATCTATAATCTATAATATTATATAGTATAATCTATACTAATATATAAAGCTGAAGAGTTTGTTTGTTTGTTTGTGCGCGCTAATCTCAGGAACTACTGGTCCGATTTGAAAAATTCTTTTTGAGTTGGATAGCCTATTAATCCAGGAAGGCTTTAGGCTATATAACATTACGCTGCAACTAATAGGAGCGGAGCATATCGAAACTTACGCGGGTGAAACCGCGGCGTGCATTTAGTATTATATAAAGCTGAAGAGTTTATTTGTTTGTTTGTTCGCGCTAACCTCGGGAACTACGGGTCCGATTTGAAAAATTCTTTTTGCGTTAGATAGTCCATTAATCCAGGAAGACACGATTGACACAGTGGCTGAGCAATCGACTGCTGTGCTGTGTTTCTTGGGTTCGGTTCTCGCATGGCACAAATATATGCATCGCCTACATACAATTAGTTGTTCGGGGTCTGGCTGTTTGTGTTTCTGACTTTATATGTTTGTAAACGTATCCACGACACAAGAGAAATTCCAAGTGTGGCGCAACGTTTGTTTAAAAAAAAACAACGTATAACCCAGTATCTATAATCATCATCATCATCATCCCAGCGTTAATCCCAGTCGCATCCGAAGCCTTTTCAGCTTTGGAGTCTGGGGTCCGCTTTACCAGTCCAACTGCTGATATGGCTAAACTTCGACATTTTCCGTGAAGCGACTGCTGTCTGACCTCCACAACCCGAAGGCGACATCGAAGCTTTGCAGTTAGACCAATTGTTGGATTTTTGAGGGCTCCAACAACCCGTAACGACTGCCACTAGATGTTCGTATGGCAACCGGGACCAACGACTTAACGTGCTTTCCGAGGCACGACCAGACCAGTGCAAATATTCATATTCATGCATACAAATACTTGCACTGTGAGGGGATCGAACCCGCGCCACCTTGCGCAGCAGCCGCGTCCGCTACCGCTACGCGACGGAGGCTGTCAACCCAGTATCTATAATATGTCGGCCAAATTCGATAAAGAATAGAGGTAAACAAACCGTTGCTAGGCAACGAGTAGTACATATATGCCTAAAAGACAGATGTTAACAATCTTTTCTAGATAGATGATTTTTATAAAAGTATTAATTCTACTTCCTACTAATGTAAACAGTTTATTTCTTTAGATATTTATGATTTGCATAAAACGCTTAACCGATTTGAATGAAATATGATACACATGTAAGCTAATTACCTAATAGCTAATATATAAAAATTTAACTTTTTGATACATATATATTATACTTAGTCCATACTTGAAAGTATAACAATGCATGTGTTATGCAGTTGATTTGAAAGTAATTAAAATACAAAAATCATATTGAAAAATGCCTCGACTTTTATTGGTTGAATTCCACAAAATGTGTTTATTACCTGGATTTCATCCATCTTTCTTTTTTTGTAGGGCTATCACATAAAATTAATGTAGAATTTTTAATGGTTTTTCGATATACCAAGTTATTATACATGTTATTTTAGTGATTCTATTGAAATACGCTGCAATAGGAATTATTAATAAATAGTTGGCATGTAAAACACAGCCAGCCTCCGACAGCCTCCGTGGCGTAGCGGTAGCGAACGCGGCCGCTGCGCAAGGAGGCGCGGGTTCGATCCCCGCGCAGTGCAAGTATTTGTTTGCATGAATATGAATATTTGCACTGGTCTGGTCGTGCCTCGGAAAGCACGTTAAGCCGTTGGTCTCGGCTGCCATACGAACATCTAGTGGCAGTCGTTACGGGTTGTTGGAGCCCTCAAAAGTCTAACAATTGGTCTAATTGCAATGCTTAGATATCTCCTTCGGGTTGTGGAGGTCAGACGGCAGTCGCTTCACGGAAAATATGGAAGTTTAGCCAAATTCAGCAGTTAGACTGGTAAAGCGGACCCCAGACTCCAAAGCTGAAAAAGCTGCGGATGCGACTGGGATTAACGCTGAGATGATGATGATGATGATGATGAGTTAGCATGTAAAAGTCGATAATCATGTAAATAACAGGAGATTTGTAAAACGTGAGTTGTTAATTCCCCGTAATTGGTTTGTTTATCTCTATTCTTTATGGAGCTTAGTTTAGAATATAGGTTATGAGGGCTCGATAGGTAATCACTAACAAATATAAATCTATATATATAAAAATGAATTGCTGTTCGTTAGTCTCGCTAAAACTCGAGAACGGCTCGGCCGATTGAGCTGATTTTGGTTTTAAAATGTTTGTCGTAGTCCAGGGTAGGTCTAAACGGTGAGAAAGTAAGGAAAAAATGATTTAATAATAATGATGTATGAGCTTCATTGTTTTTACTTCTTCTCTACACTTTAGTGCTACCCTGGTACCCTGCACCTCCAAAAAGGAGACAAAATAAAACTCACTTACAAGAGCAATGGGAGAATGGCAATGATAAATGTCACAACAATACAATATTAGTTTGAAGTTGAAGTTGGCTTTGTGGCTTTTTATTAGAAACTTTAAACCGGCAGAGAGTATTTCTTGCTTTAACGAATGCATCAACGGCTGAGACTTTTTTTTATGTACGGTGTATGGTACCAGGGTAGCACAAAAGTGTAGAGTCGAAACAATAAAGCTCATTCATCATTATTAATCTAATATTACATCGATGAAGTTATTTTGCCTACTTTGAGGAGTTACAAGGTACCAGGATCGCAAAAAAGTGTAGGAGAAGTCGAAACAATGAAGTTCATTCATTCACACAGGAACAACGGGAACGGGATAAAAAGGATATCCTATATCCTTCTCCCATTTCTTAGCTACCTCCCTACCAATTTTCAGCCAAATCGGTTCAGCCGTTCTTAAGTTATAAGTAGTGTAACTAACACGACTTTCTTCTATATATATACAGATTATCCTAATTTATAATAGTAGTTGTAGTAAATAAGATCATGTCGTATTGCGTTTAGGGCGGAACAAAGTTCGCCGGGACACTTTTGTGCTACCCTGATACATAGCACCTCTACAAACTAGGCACAATAAAAGTTCTTTGATGTAATTATTATGGTTTAATGATGAATGAGCTTCACTGTTTCGGCTTCTCCTACACTTTTGTGCTGCCCTGGTACCTTACACCTCCACAAAGTAGAGAAAATCAAATTTCTTCTATGTCCATTTTTTCATCCATTCATCATCCCAGCGTTAATCCCAGTCGCATCCAAAGCCTCTTCAGCTTTGGAGTCTGGGGTCCGCTTTACCAGTCCAACTGCTACTATGGCTAAACTTCGACATTTTCCGTGAAGCGACTGCCGTCTGACCTCCACAACCCGAAGGCGACATCGAAGCATTGCAGTTAGACCAATTGTTGGATTTTTGAAGGCTCCAACAACCCGTAACGACTGCCATTAGATGTTCGTATGGCAACTGGGACCAACGGCTTAACGTGCTTTCCGAGGCACGACCAGACCAGTGCAAATATTCATATTCATGCATACAAATACTTGCACTGTGCGGGGATCGAACCCGCGCCACTTTATTCTATGTATTAGTGATTTAATGATGAATGCAAAGCCGATTGATTGATTACAAAGTGAAGGAAAACATTTTAAGGAAACCTGGCCTTTTGTAAGTCTGAAATCGCCAACCCGCATTGAGCAAGCGTGGTGAATACGCTCAGTCGTTCTCCTCTCTAGCTATCCCCAGCAAGGGGACGATAAAAAAAGGCTGATGATGATGATGATGAGCTTCATTGTTTCGATTTCTTCTACACTTTTGTGCTGCCCTAATTATCCTAATTTAAAAACTAAAAAATAAGATCATGTGATATTTATTGCCTTTAAGGCGGAACAAAGTTCGCCGGGTCAGCTAGCGGGTCTTCTAGCTGACCTTGCGAACTTTGTTCCGCCTTAAAAGCAATATGACATGATCTTATTTACTACTTTTTAAATTAGGATAATCTATATATATAAAAGAAGTTGTGTTAGTTACACTATTCATAACTCAAGAACGGCTGAACCGATTTGGCTGAAAATTGGTAGGGAGGTAGCTAAGAACTGGGAGAAGGACATAGGATATCCTTTTTTAACCCGTTCCAGTCATTCCTGTGTGAATGAATGAACTTCATTGTTTCGGCTTCTCCTACATTTTTGTGCTACCCTGGTACCTTGCACCTCCTCAAAGTAGGCAAAATAAAACTTCATCCATATAATATTAGATTAATAATGATGAATGAGCTTCATTGTTTCGACTTCTCCTACACTTTTGTGCTACCGTGGTACCATACACCGTACATCTTTAAAAAAAAAAGTCTCACCCGTTGATGCATTCGGTTAAAGCAAGAAATCCATACTAATATTATAAATGCGAAAGTAACTCTGTCTGTCTGTCTGTCTATCTGTCTGTCTGTCTGTCTGTCTGTCTGTCTGTCTGTCTGTTACGCTTTCCCGCTTAAACCTCTCAACCGATTTTGATGAAATTTGGCACAGACAAATCTTTAGACCCTGAGAAAGAACATAGGCTACCTTTTATCCCGGAAAAGTTTGATGTTCCCGAGGGAAATCTAAAAAGCGCGATATAACCGAACTCCACGCGGGCGAAGCCGCGGGCGGAAAGCTAGTATGTAATAAAAATCGTAACTGTTAGAAACAAAAGAGTACTACATATTATTGGTATTCAAGATATTAATACTGTGTATTTGACAATGTCAATACGCGTGTTGTCAGCATGACTCGTTGTTTGCATGTGGCTTTGCAGATACCGTTACACCCTTGATAGTCTAAGACAATAACATTGACAAGATTTGAGAGCAGTGGTGATGAAATAATTTACACAAAGTAAATCGCCAGATGGGGTTTAAACCTACGACCTCTAACTTATAACTTGGAGTTGTAAGATGATACCACCAGGTTAGCGCTGCTTTGTACAACAAAACTACACAATTTTTGTACCCCATAGCTGAACTCAAGAGGATACCATTTTGTCGAACCCGCTGTCGAGTTTAGAAATAAATTTAAAAGCGTGCACTAACTTCAGGCCACGTATGTTTGAAGGAAACTCCGCCACTGTGGAGAGGACGTGCCTTTTTTGATAATTTTCACGAGTATTGTAATAATTTTAAAGGTTTTGAAGAGCTTTAAAACAACTTTGTTACCCTTTCTTCGAGGATACCATCAAATGACCTCTCCCTCTCTGGGCGCAGTAGCAGAGCGTGTCAGAATTTTACTGACTAAAAACCTAACCGTGTCCCTTCACTTCCCTCTTTCTTTCGATCAACCCGCGGCAATGTTATCCTCACTTTATATTGAGGATGTTACAGAAAGTTATATTAATTGTTTAAGTTTGTTTGATGTTGATATCAGAATAATTAAGTATAATGTTCACAATACTAGAGCATAGAAAAGAACATAGAAATACACTCTTTCAGAGATAGTAAGCTACAATCCATCCTGCGTGAGTTGGCAACCGTCACATGTTTTCT
Organism: Sesamia nonagrioides; assembly: GCA_017933935.1. Classification (NCBI taxonomy): domain Eukaryota; kingdom Metazoa; phylum Arthropoda; class Insecta; order Lepidoptera; family Noctuidae; genus Sesamia; species Sesamia nonagrioides. The sequence continues at coordinate 177,563 of JADWQK010001295.1, read as the reverse complement.
AATTTCTGGAACAGTGTATGTTCTTTCTCCAGAATTATCTTTTTCTTCTTCAGTCTATAGGGGTCCACTGCTGGACAATGGCCTCCCCTAAGGCTATGATTACATTACATTACGGCTATCAAACTCTTACCAGGGAAGCAGGCAGCAGCGCTTCTCCTGCGGAATATCGAGCTACTGCGATCCGCAATCAGCCTGCCAAGCGTGGGGATTATCGCAACCGCTTATTGACACGTTATAATATGAGTTCATATAATTGTCTTTATTTTACAACTACCTTTCCGGCCGCGGCTTTGCCCGCGTGGAGTTCGGTTATATCTCGTTTCCAAGAGAACTCTTCAAAAGTCCGGAACCAAAACTATCCTATGTTATTTCTCAAGGTCAACTCTATCTTTATACCAAATTTCAATAAAATCAGTTTAGTGGTTTAGACGTGAAAGCGTAACAGACAGACAGGCAGACAGAGTTACTTTCGCATTTATTATATTAGTAGGGATGCATAAATATGTGTGCTGTCACGCCCTTTATGCCTGGAGCTGGTTATTTAGGTAATAAGTTTTTAGTTATTTGCACTTCCATTTTCAATGTTTTTTTTTTTATAAATTTTTGTTTCACTGGTATTTTGGTGGGGCTAGCTAGCACATGGTGGATAGTTTCATTTAATATTCAGTGTTAATTTATACTAATATTATAAATGTGAAAGTAACTATGTCTGTCTGTCTGTTACGCTTTCCCGCTTAAACCTCTCAACCGATTTTGATGAAATTTGGCAGAGACAATCTTTAGACCCTGAGAAAGGACATAGGCTATCTTTTATTTTGATATTCCCGACAGAAATCTAAAAGCGCGATATAACCATAAATTCATGTGTTTTTTTTTTTTTTATGAACAGACAGCTGTGTTGCTGGGAAGTTTGTGGTGCCACTTCTTCCCAGGGAAGGTACTAGGAAGTGGTGAAGGGCGGGCGTTTTGGGGGACTGTCTTATGTAATACTAGCTTTCCGCCCGCGGCTTCGCCCGCTTGGAGTTCGGTTATATCGCGCTTTTTAGTTTTCCCTCGGGAATATCAAATTATTCCGGGATAATAGGTAGCCTATGTTCTTCCTCAGGGTCTAACGATTGTCTGTGCCAAATTTCATCAAAATCGGTTCAGAGGTTTAAGCGGGAAAGCGTAACAGACAGACAGAGTTACTTTCGCATTTATAATATTAGTATGGATAGACATTTAAAAATTGCTGATTCTCAGTCTAATTTGAACAAACAACTTGATTTTGATTTCCTCACAATGTTTTTCTTACCATCTTCACCAAAGTCAAGTAAAGCGCCTCTCTAGGTTTGCACTTACGAACTCGTAAAAAGAAAGAAATAAATAAAAAGTTTATTTGCTCACTGCTGGCTCATTGAGAACCTAAATGCCAATAAAATTACTCAATTCTATGAATGATTTCACGAATCCATACTAATATTATAAATGTGAAAGTAACTCTGTCTGTCTGTCTGTCTCTCTGTCTGTCTGTCTGTCTGTCTGTCTGTTACGCTTTCCCGCTTAAACCTCTCAACCGATTTTGATGAAATTTGCCACATACAATCTTTAGACCCTGAGAAAGAACATAGGCTACCTTTTATCCCGAAAAAAATCGATGTTCCCGAGGGAAATCTAAAAAACGCGATATTAACGAACTCCACGCGGGCGAAGCCGCGGGCGGAAAGCTAGTTTATTTTATAAACTTACTAACGAAATTTTAAATCTAAAGATGAACACGCAAGTTTCATCAGCTCTTATTAAACTAAGACCGTTCTTACATAACGACTTGGTCAGAGTTGGTGGACGACTCACCCATTCTGATCTAAGTTATTCACAGCGGCATTCTTACAAAGAGCTAGTTACAGTACTCACTCAGAGCGAGTATTTGTTAACTTGTTAGAATTTCACGCAATTTGACTCCATTCCAAAAGTCTTTCCCATGAAGTGCCCCAACACTTCGCCATTGCAATGTCACTGGGGTGCTTGCACCCCAATAGATAAAAAACGAGGTAACAAACTTCGTAAAAGTTTTACACCCCGTATAATTGATCTCGGCCGGTCGTTCAACTTTGGGGAGTCCACAAACAAAATGTTCGCGTAAAAAATAAGTAAGTTGATGCAAAAACTTGGAGCAACATTCTGATAGGAACCCCTTTCTTCCACACCATAAAACTTTTATATAGGAGGTGTCGTCCCGGTCGTGTAGTTTGTACGGAGATGATAAAGAAAGGGAGTTTTAAAATAGACTATGTGTAAGTATGCGATTTTCGTTTGTTTTGTTTGGTGAATACGAGATAAAGGGTGCCTTTTATCAAAGTGAAATTTTTATTCTTCTTCAGCCTATAGATGTCCACTGCTGGACATAGACCCCAAGGTGCTCCACGACGACCGGTCCTGCGCCTCCCGCATCCAGCGGTTTCTCGCGACCTTCACCAGGTCGTCGGTCCATCTTGTTGGGGGCCTACCCACACTGCGTGTGATGATGTTCAACGATGGAAAAAATTAACTGGAAATAAAAGTTGTATGCTCGATCCCTGCCACCATTTGTATCTACTTTCAGCGTACATATGTCTTAAAAATTCTAACACACACGACATTCAGCGAAGATCTAAAGCCTACCCACGCTACGTCTTCCGGTGCGTGGTCGCCACTCGAGAACCCACGGACATCTGTCCTACGGGCAGTGTGTCCAGCCCACTGCCACTTTAGTGTTGCAATTCTTCGGGCTATGTCGGTTACTCTCGTTCTTCTGCGGATCTCCTCATTCGTGATTCTATCGCGCAGTGAAAACCCCAAGCATAGCCCTCTCCATTGCCCTTTGAGTGACTTTGAGCCTTCTTATAGATCGCGATCAAACACTGTTTTTATTTTGTTTTTGTTTTAATAAATGTTGCCCCACACTAGGAATTTCTCCTATAACGTGGGTACGTTTACAAACACGTGAACTCACATACGCAAACAGTTAGACCCGGAACAACTATTTGTAGGTTATACAAATATTTCGTTCCGTTCGGGAATCGAACCCGCGACACGCAGCGCTGCAGTTAATAGCTTAGCTACTGCGCTAACCGTGCAGTCAACTTGTTTTTTACACAAAAAAAAATAATATGGAAAAAATTCAGAGTAGGTGTATGATAGAACTTTAAACCTAAAATATAAAAATAATCGCCTTCACAAACTAACATTGATTTTATGGACATCTGATGCCTTTTGAGTAAGCTTCCAGCGTACGGCATTTCCCCTTTTTTTTTTTTTTTTTGACGCTGTGGGAATGCCTTTACGCACCGTACCCCGAAGGGCGTGTGTGGGACTCGCCCAGCCGAAGCCGGGAATACCCACTAAACCCACAGCGACACTCCGGCATCGCCATACTGGCGGGGGAGTGGGAAACTAGCGCAGCCTGAGCTACCTCTCCCCCGCCGGCGAAACCCGCCTAGTAGGGCGGGCCCTCAATTGCCCCTCCTGGGGAGGGGCCGTGGCTCCCGCGTGATGAGCGATGTAAGGCGGGCGTCGGCCTCACGCCCGCCGCTCACCTCAGGGAGGGAGAAAGCAATCGGTCAACTGGGGACCTGCTAGTGTATGCCACTCACTTGTGGGGCGAGGCCCTCGAGAAGAATGGGGAAGCGATTGCTGTCTCCCTTGATGTCTCGAAGGCCTTCGACCGGGTTTGGCACGCTGGCCTTTTGAGTAAGCTTCCAGCGTACGGCATTTCCCTTAGCCTGACTGGCTGGGTAAAAGACTTCCTGACTGAACGGTCCGTCCGAGTTGTTGTCGACGGATGCTCTTCTGAGCCCATGACAACTAATGCCGGTGTTCCTCAGGGGTCTGTTCTCTCTGCAACTCTGTTCCTGCTGCATATTAACGATCTGCTGATGCCCGGTATCTATGGGTATGCAGATGACAGCACAGTTGTAGAGAGATACCTGCCGGATGCTCGGGCTAGTAGGGAATCAATCCGGTCCGAAAGGGAGGCCATGGTTGAGCGAACGAGTGTTGCACTGCAGGCGGTCTCCGAATGGGGCAATGCCAATCTTGTAGCATTCAATGCCGCCAAAACACAGGCGTGTCTTTTCACCGCCAAAAGGAGCCCGTTCACCTTGGCCCCTACTTTTCGGAATGTGTCCTTGGAGTGTTCCGACCGCCTTCAGCTTTTGGGAGTTGAGATTTCCTCGAACCTTAACTTTGGGCGGTTCATTGAGTCCAAGACCAAGGTGGCTGCCAGGAAACTTGGCGTTATCGCAAAGGTCCGGCAGTACTTCACACCTGGGCAGCTTCTAATGTTATACAAAGCACAGGTCCGTTCGTGTGTGAAGTACTGCAGCCACATTTGGGCTGGTGCTGCCAAGTGTCACCTGACCACTTTGGATTCAGTGGAGAGACGTGCAAAGAGGCTGATTGGTGACCCTGATCTAACTCGAGTTGGTCTCCAAAGCCTAGAGCACAGGCGTAGAGTAGCCAGCCTTTCGGTGTTCTATAGGATGCATTTCGGGGAGTGTGCGAGGGAATTGCATGATTTAATTCCCCCATCTCCGTTCCACCAGCGGACGACCCGTCGTACGGCTGGTTTCCACCCTTACGTTGTTAACACCACTACGATCCGGACGAAGCGTTTCGCCTCCTCCTTTATACCGTGTACATCGAGGGACTGGAACAATTTGCCAGCGGCGGTGTTTCCGTCGGACTACAATTTGAGTGTCTTCAAGGCTAGAGTGAATAGGCTCTTAATAAACTAGTGCGCTTTACCATCAACGATTGCGTCACTGCTTACCATCAGGCAGGATTGCGGTCAAGCGCTGGTTTATAATATGTAAAAAAAAATATATATATATAATTTTTATTAAAAAAAAAACTTATACAAAATTGATAACGCTATCAAAATATCATTCAATTTATTCATACTATACAAAAAGAAAGATCGTAAAATAAAAATCTCTATTTATAATTCAGTGAAGTCTTGTCATAAAATGTTCATTGTCTCCCCGTCCTCTAGACTTTATGCGTAAATGTAAGTTTTATGATCTAACTCTTGAAAATAATCGCACAACAGAGAAGTAGAAGAAGGTTTACTATTTATTGCAATATCTTTCAATTTGAATATTCGACGACATTCACTTCATACATTTAATGAATAAATAAATACACACATCAAAAGTGTCTAGGGATCAAGCATTTTTATGCGGATTTCTTGAGATTGAGATGTGGCTTTGTAATAAATTTATGATTTTATAAATTTATATGGATCCTTTTTGGTGCATTTCATAATTTGAATCAGGAACTGTGAATCAAATTCGAGTAAAAGATGAAAATCAGCTGTCAATATTTTCCCTATAAAAACATACAACGCATTGAAGACATTATTAGTGCTACTGTTTCCCTACTACTGATTAAAACCAACGTTATTATGGAGCGGCGACGTCATTTAAGCAGGGAAGAAATGCTCAGAGCCGTGGGAATGATAGAAGCTGGTTCCCGGCAACGTACTGTGGCTTTAGCTCTGAATACAAGTCAGAGTGTTATCAGTCGACTTTGGACACGTTACCGAAGCACTGGTACCGTGGCTGAGCGCCATGGAGGACGGTATCGCTGCACCACACGGAGACAAGACCGATACATTCAAATCTTAACTCGAAGAGCTCCAACAATAACCGCCATGATGTTAGCCGTGAGGCTTCATCACTCTTCAGGGAACTTAATTAGCGACCAAACAGTCAGAAACCGCTTGCATGAAGTGAACCTTCATTCCCGAAGACCGCTACGGGTACCACCTATAGCAATGCACAATCGTAGGATTCGATATCAATGGGCTCTTGAACACAGAAATTGGGCAGAAGAACAATGGCGTTTCGTGTGCTTTTCTGATGAGTCTCGTTTTGGTATGAGACCGGATACAAGACGTATACGACACTGGAGAACCCCTGGACGCCAACAGCGATTAAAATCCTGCCAGGAAGTCCATCCTTATAGGGTGGAACCATCATGGTATGGGCGGGTATTTGGATCGGCGGAAGAACTGAGTTGATTTGGATCAGAGGCAACCTCAACGCTCAAATTATGCTGAAACGATTGTATCAGACGTCATCGTTCCTCTACAAGTGCAAATCGGTCCCTTATTTCAGTTAATGCATGATAATGCACGACCGCACACCGCAAGAGTTGTAAGACAGACTCTCGCCGCAGCTAACATCAATGTCCTGCCCTGGCCTGCTCAGTCGCCAGACTTGAACCCGATTGAGCATGCATGGGATATGCTACAGAGAAGAGCTCTGCCGAATATGGAGGGTATCCAGTCGCAAGAAGACCTTTTTTTGTTGTTGCAACGAACATGGGCGGCCATTCCACAGCGTGATTTGGATGAACTCATTTTGAGTATGCCAAACCGATGTTCTTGTGTTGTTAGTGTTCGCGGTAGAAACACGGATTATTAATTGTTTAAGTTACCCAATAAAATTTTAGAGAAAACTGTTATTTCAGTCTTTTTTTCGAACTTTTGTGTTAGTGGTTCAAATGTCAAATATCCCTTTATTAGGAAAATGGCAAATTTCTTTATTAATGCAAAGGTGACTTGGTTTATCGTTACTGTGACAAACGAAAACACTTTATTTGATGAATCCTTAAAGAAAATTTTAATTAATATCAATCAGGAGAAAAGTTATTGCAAAAATATATGTTGATCCCTAGACACTTTTGATGTGTGTATATAGGTACGGACAAATCACACAGATTAAGCTAGCCCCAAAGTAAGTTCGAGACTTGTGTTATGGGATATTAACTCAACGATACTATATTTATAATAGATATACATATAGATAAACATCCAAGACCCAGGCCAATCAGAAAAAGATCGTGTTCAATCATGACCTGGCCGGGAATCGAACCCGGGGCCTCCACGTCGCAGGCGCCTTGTTGACCGCCGCGCTACGGAGGACGTCAAATAATTCTTTCAAGCTCAAAAATTTTTTTGGCGTCGCTAGCTGGCTTATGGTGGATAGTTTTATTTAATGTTATGTGTTTTTGAAATGAACAGTCAGCCTGCTGTGCTGCTGGGGAGTTTGTTTCGCCACTTCTTCTTCCCGGCGAAAGCACTAGGAAATGGAGAAGGGCGTGCGTTTTGAGGGTACTGTCTTATGTAATATTGACGTTCAAAAAGTGCTGATTCTCAGCCTAATTTGAATAAATCACTTTTTTTTTTTAATTTGATTAATTTAGTTAGTTATGGATCGCCCATTAAACCAGTAAGACTTTAGGCTATATAACTTCGCTGCGACAAATAGGAGCAGAGCATATTTAAAAACGCGAACGCAGTCACGGGCGGCCGTTACTTATATTATAAGTTGGGATATGCCAAAGAGCGATGGAGCGCAGCATTCTGGATGTTAAAACAGTAAAGAATTCGGAACTCCACGCCGATTGAAGACTGCTCTGGCTGGCTGGGATTGAGCAGGTGAGATCAGTCCTATGCACGATGAACACCATGCAAGAACCTCCATGAAATAGGTACCTGAAAATGTAGGTACGGCACCGACGTGGCCGGCCTAAAAATAAATGACGATATGAACTGGATGCATAACGCGAAGGTTGGTTTTACGTGGTGCGCGAGAAATATCCCTGGAAGGATTTAGGGGAGACCTGTGCCCAACAGTGGAACAGTATATGCCAATAAAATAAAAATATTATAAAGGTGAAAATTTGTTTCATCATCATCATCAACCTTTTTATCGTCCCACTGCTGGGCACAGGTCTCCTCTCATACAGAGAAGGATAGAGCGTAACCACCACGCTTGCTCAATGCGGGTTGGCGATTTCAGACTTAAAGACCAGGTTTCCTCAAGATGTTTTCCTTCACCTTATAATCAGCCATTGGTGTCCAAGATATACTTAGAAAGTACTAAAAAAGTACAAGTTAAAATTTGTTTACATGGAAGGATGAATGTTTGTTCCCTTTCACTTCAAAACTACGGAACGAATCTGGATGAAATTTGGCACAAAGTTACTAACTAGGAAGTTCACTAATTAATATAATAGTTTTTATTCCAATATTCACACGGTATTGAAACTAATGCGGGTAAAATCACGGGGCTTTGCTAGTAAGAAATTAATATTTTCAGTTGTGAGGATTCCGTATTAACCTCTTCAAAAATAATTAAAGTCGCTTTTATATACTATATCAAATAACTTCAAAATATTAACTTTTAACTCGTTGTGAAGATTAATTTTTAATAGGCTTTTATATCCTTTTTTACTCAAATTTTGACCCTATTGTAAGCAGTATTTAGGGATTGTTTTTGACTGCATTTATACTAAGTCCGCAGGAATTACAGAAATGGTTGAACTTATTTAGGACTATGTTCTTCAGTGTCCTCTGAAGACGTCCGTCGTTCGAATGATTTATATGTACCCACATATACAACATGTAAAGAAAACCCTGTCTGATCAGTGAAGGTATTGTTATGTATCGATAACTGATTCTACTAATGCCTACAAAGCGGGGTGAAAAAAAGTCCCCTAAAAAATAATATTATTTCGAAAAAGCGAGGTAACTTAATACATGTGCGGTAGGCAACACGGTAGGTATACATGCGCTTTGGGGCATGGCACGCAGCATGTGGTCGTATCACTCATAATAATACTGTCTAAAATGGTGTTTTCACTTTACAAAAATTACCAAATTTTCTGGAAGTTGGAGTTACTTCGCAGGAAAAAAAAGATTATTTTAAAATTCATTAGTATCGTTACTATTATAACTATGTAAATTTTCATATTTTATTTGGTCATATGTATACTTAACCGTTATGATCCTTAAGGGTCGGACGGGGTTTTATTTACATATTGTATATCACATACTTTCACAATAAGATCTATGAGAAGTACCGCCAAAACAAACACTCTTAAAAAATCTTAAAAATGTGTAATTATATCACGTTTTCAAAACGACAAAAGCTTTTAGTAAAAATATGATTTTTTAATGAAAATGCCACAACTCTTTGTGGTCACAGAATACCACTTTATTAGGTTAGGTTGGGTAAATGAAAATAAAAGCAACAGGCTAGAGGGTCGGGTTACAGAAGTACGTAGGAATGGTCTCCGAGAAACTCGCTGAGAATTTTATTAGTTTAAATCAGCTTAGGATAGGGTGTGTATACATCTGAGGTTTTGGTCTGATAGTTGTTATAGTTTGTTGCTGTCCCTAGCTTTATTTTGGTCGGCCCCTGTTTGTCTAAAACTGGGTCAATGATGTGTGATCGCCATTAAAGAAGTTATGCTTTTAGAAATTAGACAGGATGATACAAAATTTATCATGTTTGTATTTGTGTATGTATACAATATGTAAAGAAACCCCCATCCGACCCTAAAGGATAATAAATATTAGGTATAGGTGACCAAATAAAATATGAAATTTTACGTAATCATCATAGTGACAATACTAATGAATTTTAAAATAATCTTCTTTTTCCGCGAATTAATTCAAGTCGTGGTGGCCTAGTGGTTAAAACACCAGCCTCTCAAGTATGAGTGTGCGGGTTCGATTCCAGGTCAGGCAAGTACCAATGTAACTTTGCTAAAGTTATATGTACTTTCTAAGTATATCTTGGACACCAATGACTGAAGGTGAAGCAAAACATCTTGAGGAAACCTGGACTTTAAGTCTGAAACCGCCAACCCGCATTGAGCAAGCGTGGTGATTACGCTCAATCCTTCTCTGTATGAGAGGAGACCTGTGCCCAGCAGTGGGACGATAAAAGGTTGATAATGATGATGATGATGATGAATTCCAACTTCCCCAAAATTAGGTAATTTTTAAAAAAAATGACAAAACCATTTGTGACGGACCGAATAGCGATTCGACCACATGCCGCCTGCCCTGCCCCCCTCACCCGCACATGTATGCCTAACGTGTTGCCTACCGCACATGCATTAAGTTACCTCTTTTTGTGAAATAATATTTATTTTTTAGGCGGATTGTTTTTAAGTTTAGCCCGGCCTTGTAGGCATTCGTAGAATCAATCATCGATACCTAACAATACCTTCACGGATCGGACAGGGTTTTCTATACATATTGTATAGATAACCTCAATTTATTAGCTGAAGTCTCCGGGAGGTTTCTAGTTAAGCTGAAATTTTAAGAAATCAGGATGTACTAAATATTAGATGTTATTTAATTCGGCGTGTCGGGCAAAGTGTAATTTGCTGTTTCCTCCTGGAATTTTCTGTAGCAGCCCGGAGTCTGGATTTGTGCTTGGTTGGTGAAAATAGGTTCGCCCATTATCATCCCCATCCCATCACAGCAAACATTCTGGCCCGTAGGTTTGCGCGTTGCACTAGGCAGGTGAAAACGACGCTTTTTAAAAGTTATTGCCAGTCATTTTATACATGCAGCCTTTGGGTCAAACACACGAAAAAGTCTTGGGATACCCTGCGAATCCTGTATAACAACTCGTTCAGGATGGGACTGCCGCGCTACTGTAGCGCATCAGGAATGTTTGCTGACGCACGTGTGGACGGATTCGCGGCGATAATGCGCAAAAGATCTGCGTCCCTGATGCGTCGGGTGCGCGGTAGCTCCAACAGTTACCTGCAGCTCATTGCTGAGAGGTTGGACTCAGACTGCATTTTTATGGAGCACTGGACAAAGGCGCATATTGTATTCCTAGTTTAAATTTGACATTTTATTTTATTTTTAATTTTGACATTTTATTTTATTTTTGATTTTGGCATTTTATTTCATTTTTAAATTTTACATTTTGTTTTTTAATGATTCGATCTGACATATCATAATTCTTGACATTTTCTACCATATAATGCGATGTCAACTATAAGTTATTGTGTAGTTATGATTTATATGAAATTTTTTTAGTATATTTTTATTTTATTACTTTGTGTTTCATGTCTGCTGTGTGTTTGTATTTACTTTTGTGAAATTATGGGTATCTTACCTGAAATAAATGATTATTATTATTATAATGTCTTGATATTTTTTCATCATAATAATTTTCTCAGAAATAAATAGGAAATGTTGAATCTTTTTAGCTTAATTTGCAAAGTGTAACATATTAAAGTGCCTAATTGGGTGAGCATCATTGCTCATTTTATTTTATTTTTTCCTTTATTGGCCAACCAAATAACAGTTGGTCAATTAAGGAAAAATAATATAAATATAGGAATGAGAAGGGCAAATCAAATAAATATAGAAATATAGAGTCATGACGAGAGCACTGAAAGACAAGTATCGTTCGCGACTTAAGAGTAAAGACTTAAGGTCGTAATTTGGAACCCATGTCTACCTGACACTTATTTGGGTTGGAAATCATTAAAGATCACTCTCTCTCTGATCAGACTCTGGGTGGAGTGGTGGGGCGCGTCCAGCCTTTCACTGCTTATAACCCAACCGTGATTTTTTAGTTCGCCAGAGGCCACAAAGTCTCTTTCGAATAACCCGCGATCATTGCCAATTGCCAATCCCTATGACCATCATCATCATCTCAGCGTTAATCCCAGTCGCATCCGTAGCCTTTCAGCTTTGGTGTCTGGGGTCCGCTATACCAGTCGAACTGCTGAGTTTTGGCTAAACTTCGATGTACAACGTACGTGAAGCGACGCCATCTGACCTCCACAACCCGAAGGCGATATCTAAGCATTGCAGTTAGACTAATTGTTAGACTTTTGAGGGCTCAAACAACCCGTAACGACTGCCACTAGATGTTCGTATGGCAACCGGGACCAACGGCTTAACGTGCTTTCCGAGACACGACCAGACCAGTGTAAATATTTACATTCATGCATACAAATATTTGTACTGTGCGGACCCCGCGCCTCCTTGCGCAACGATCGCGTTCGCTACCGCTACGCCACGGAGGCTGTCAACCCTCTAATGGCTGTCAATCCTATAATGTTGCCAATTCCTATGATATTATTCTTATTTTATAATAGCATCACGCCTCAGAGTCACCCGTATCCTCACAATATGTAGTCCAGGAAAATCTCCGTGACGAGATTGCATTAGCGATAAGGCCGCCCATTGTATATTTTGTATTTTTTATACATATATAACTTATGTATGTTTTTGTTGTACAATAAAGAATATGTAAATAAATAAATATCCATATCAATCCTAACAAGCTTTCGCGCTTGAAATATTCTGAGGATACGAGAAAATTATGATTCTCACGCTACATCATCCAGCAGTAATACCCTAAGCAAGTCATTAGGTATATCATTTCAACGACTACACACTCAACACACGCGTCTTATCTAGCAGCCAAACAAAGGGGATTTTTTATACGTCAAACAAAATCGTCCGGTATATCCACACTTGACGTAATGGCCCATTTGCCAGTTAAAGTACCGGTGGATTTGACGTGATACGACAAAAGAGTGCCGTTTGTTTTCACCTGTCGGGCTGTTGGCATCCGATGGTATGTTTATCGTCTGCTGCGTTTTAGTGGGTGTTGTAAACAGGCTCTTAGATCTTCGGCGAATGTCGTGTGTGTTTGAATTTTTAAGACATATACACTATGTAACAAAAACCCTGTTATTCCTTTCAGGGACATATATATTTACTTAAAAGCACATCATTAATGAAATTATAATTTAATAAAAGTAATTATAGTCTAGTCGAGGGATCAACATCAAATAACTATTAAAATCGGCCCATTCGACAAAATCCATACTAATCCATACTAATATTATAAATGCGAAAGTAACTCTGTCTGTCTGTCTGTCTGTCTGTCTGTCTGTCTGTCTGTCTGTCTGTTACGCTTTCCCGCCTACACCTCTCAACCGATTTTGATGAAATTTGGCACAGACAATCTTTAGACCCTGAGAAAAAACATAGGCTACCTGTTATCCCGGAAAAATTTGATATTCCCGAGGGAAATCTAAAAAGCGCGATATAAGCGAACACCCCGCGGGCGAAGACGCAGGCGGAAAGCATCTTTAGACCCTGAGAAAGGACATAGGCTACCTTTTATCCCGGAAAAATTTGATGTTCCCGAGGGAAATCTAAAAAGCGCGATATAACCGAACTCCACGCGTGCGAAGCCGCGGGCGGAAAGCTAGTGTATAATAAAAATATCTGATTTTATAAGTTAAAGAGATTGCCTGGAACGTTCTACTTATGTCTTCTTCATCCAGAATTGCAAAGGTAAGAAATTAGTTATAGATTACAAATATTAATATATTTTTTTTACAAATATTAATATTTATAATTATAATTTTTGTTGAACAAATTTTTATAAATGATATGTTTTATTACATCCGTATACCGATTCTTAAAACGTAGGCAGAAGGAACAACAGGGTTGTTGTTACATATCCATACTTACTACTTACTAGTATTATAAATGCGAAAGTAACTCTGTCTGTCTGTCTGTCTGTCTGTTACGCTTTCCCGCCTAAACCTCTCAACCGATTTTGATGAAATTTGGCACAGACAATCTTTAGACCCTGAGAAAGAACATAGGCTACCTTTTATCCCGGAAAAAATTGATGTTCCCGAGGGAAATCTAAAAAGCGCGATATAACCGAACTCCACGCGGGCGGAGCCGCGGGCGGAAAGCTAGTTGTATATATATCTAGGAAAATAGATACAAATGATGGCAGCAATCGACCATACAAATTTTTATTCCAGTTGAACATCATCAGACGCAGGGTTGGTAGGACCCCGATAAGTTGGCCCGACGATCTGGTGAAAGTCGCGGGACCATCGTGGAGACCCTTGGGGAGGCCTATGTCTAGCAGTGGACGTCTTTCGGCTGAAATGATGATGATGATGAAATTTGGACATCATGTGAAAGAGTAAAAGTTTATTTGCCTTGGTTTTTTTTTCGGATGGGTAATCATCAACTGACCTGTCCCGCTCTGGGTGGAGTGGAATGAGCAGAGTATCAGGATTTCACTTACCAATGCTCCAGGGACCACGGTTTCTCATTCGAGGAAATCGCTGCCCTTGTAACTAGCATATCATAATCAGCCTATAATGTTTCCACTGTTTGGACAGATTCAGAACTGCTTAGACAGCCTCCGTGGCGTAGCGGTAGCGAACGCGGCCGCTGTGCAAGGAGGCGCGGGTTCGATCCCCGCGCAGTGCAAATGTTTGTATGTATGAATAAAAATGTTTGCACTGGTCTGGTCGTGCCTCGGAAAGCACGATAAGCTGTTGGTCCCGGTTGCCATACGAACATCTAGTGGCAGTCGATACGGGTTGTTGGAGCCATCAAAATTCTAACAATTGGTCTCTTACATTCTTACTCTTACAATTGGTCTTTAATCTTGACACCATATGCAATACCTTCACTTGATCACGTGAAGATGTTGCAAATTCTTACCTACATTAGTCTTTTGAGAAAATAATCACACATGTAGGTAATAACTCTATTATACACTCAGCGAAAATGCATAATTGCATAGAAGGCAAATATGCACATTCGCTCGTTTAGCAATGTGGGACAGTTCGGGTTAAGATCTCGTCTGAGACACCACGTTCTTACTCATTACCATAACCATTTTACTATTTTTTAACAATAATTGTGTCTAAGTTTATATATTTATTACCATTTCTTGTTACTAAGTGATATAGTGATTTAATATAGCTATTTTTGTAATTCCTTTGTCTAATATAATTTCGTTGTTGTCATTGTCTTAAAATTTAGTTTAATGTAACATTGTTTTAAAATTTTATTTGATACAACGTATTCTTACTGTTATATTATTATTTGCATGCTGTGACTTCTTATAAGTGGAGAAGCACAAGGTCATATCCTGTTACTTATATTTTCTAGCGTTTAAGGTGTTTTCTCTGTTGGAAGTCCAAATAAATAAATAATCCAAGACTTTAACTTTTACCATATCCTATTACTAGTAGAGAGTGAGCTAAGTCACCATAGCGCCAAGCATTACTTTTAATCGCCTGTTTTCTTAACGATAACAAAAGTAAATTTTACTAAAAAACATAAAAGAAAAGCACCCATCTAACCTCAAAACTGCATATCCTCAAAAAATCCTATAAAATTTCCAAATTCCTCGATCAAATCCTTTTAGACCTCCGCATTATATTTCAAGTGCGCAGGTGTCCAAGCGTGGGACCCTTGTCAGGGCGATTACCTGGTCTTCAATGGCTTTGCACTTTTATTTACCGCTTTGTCAACCACGCGTCGGATGGTCGAAGAAATAGCAGCAGGATATTGATTTTCGTTAGGTTCCGTTGGGGTTTCTAAGGGTAGTGACATTTCCATAGGATTATTGAGGATCGGTAAGGTAGGATTGTGAGAGGGTTTATTGGAAATATTTTTAAGGAAGAACCCCACATTGTTTGAAATATAAACGTTTCAAGGAACGTAAAGAGGATGACTTTATTGTTTTTTAGGGTTCCGTACCTCGAAAGGAAAAAACGGAACCCTTATAGGATTACTTTGTTGTCCGTCTGTCTGTCTGTCTGTCTGTCTGTCTGTCTCTCTGTCACCACCCTTTATCTCAAGAACGCGTGGACGTATCAAGCTGAAATTCACATGAAATACTCGGGTCTATTGTCCCTTTAAGCTGTGAAAATATCAAATTTCTAAGCCAAGCCAATCAAAGATACAGCCGATTACGTCGATATTTTCGACACTCGCAAAGGAATCAAAACCTACAGGATACTTCCCGTAAACTCAGAATCTTGAAATTTGGCATGAAGGATTGTCATATAATGCAAATATAGAAAAAATTGCGAAAATCACATTTTTTCAGTTATATAATATAATAAACATATTTTAATAAAATGGAACTTACTACCTTATTTCTCACGAACGAATAAAGTTATCAAATTGAAATTTATACCAAACACCTACGTCTATTGTCCCTTTAAGCTGTGATAATATCAAACTTCTAAGCCAAGCCAATCAAAAGATACAGCCGATATGTCGATATTTTCAACAAATTTTCGACACTCGCAAAGGAATCAAAACCTACAGGATACTTCCCGTAAACTCAGAATCTTGAAATTTGGCATGAAGGATTGTCATATAATGCAAATATAGGAAAAATTGCGAAAATCACATTTTTTAGTTATATAATATAATAAACATATTTTAATAAAATGAAACTTACTACCTTATTTCTCACGAACTAATAAAGGTATCAAATTGAAATTTATACCAAATACCTAGGTCTATAAATTGTCCCTTTATGCAGTGAAAAAATCAAACTTTAAAAAAAGTTAAAGCGATCAAAAGATACAGCAGTTTATACCGACACCTTAGACGAATTTCCGTCACACGCTAGGGAATCAAAACCTACAAGCCTAACCTAAAATCCTAAGCCAATACTTTTATCGACTTTGTTAAAAGTCGCTCAGTCTAGTCTGCGCGTCAGGACGTAATTTGTGTCCACCAAGAATAAACATTTTCTAAGGAAATATGCCATGTTGCGCTTTGTGTTACTGTACATCTCGTTATAGTAAAACGACTGGACCTAACTTCGGAATGTTTTTCTATGAATTATTTATATTTCGTCTGCAATTCAAATTTAAAAAAATCTTAGTTCTAGAAAATTTTCCATTATTGTAATAAGCGCCCTCTATTGTTGAGTAGTTTTACTATTTTCTTGTAGAGATGTAGTAATGTTGTTTATCGATTTAGTTATCGATAATACTCATTAAGATGAATACATTTTGTTGTATTTTATTGACATTTAAAATATAGCTAAATAAACTTAAAGTATTACTATATTTCAAGTTTATTTATTATTCACTCTATATAAACATAATCATATTAATAAACAAAATTGAATGAACAATTACTATTCATTTATCTAGGTTTTTGTTATTTTTGGTTTCCGAATAAAATAATGTCGTAGGGAAAAAGTGGATACGATTTGTCCAGATAGACCGTAGAGAAGAAAATTGGCTTCCGTCTCATTCGTCGAAATTATGCTCAATGCATTTTTAAAGAGAAGTTATCTACTTTGGAAAGACTTGTCGATCAAATTAAAAAAAAGAAAAGAATCGGTACCTTGTATTAGAAATGAAATAGTAAGTTACTAATTTCAATACTTTTTTACTTAACCGTAAAAATTGGAATAAAATTTACGGTTAAGTGGATAAGTACATAGATTACATAACTTATTTATAATGAAATATATTCATAAAATATGTAGGTACGTATATGTAGTACAATGATTGCGAGCTACTTCGTGATTTTGAGGATTCCGTACCTAAAAGGTAAAACGAACCCTATTCATGAGACTTCTCTGTTCGTCTGTCCGTCTGTCACCAGGCTGTATCTCATAAACCGTAATAGCGAGACAGTTGTAATTTCCAGAGATTGTGTTAGTATTTCTGTTGCCGCTATAACAACAAGTACTAAGAATAAAAAATAATAAAATATTTAAGGGGGCTCCCATACAACAAACGTGAATTTTTGCCGTTTTTTGCTCCATATTAATAACGGAAACAGATAGACGCTTAAAATGTTCACAGAATATTTGGTTATATATTCAAATTACAAATAAATAATTAAAATGAAATAAATCCTGAAGGCGGGCTCCCATACAATAACCGTGATTTTTTTGCCGTTTTTAAAGATAATGGCGTATGAATCTTGTAAAGCCCAACCACCACCATTTTTGTCGTGATTTGGACAAATATCTACGTGACAAGAAGTTTTCTTCCCAGGAGGCAGTTCTGCTTTCACACAGTTTGTGCAGTCTAGATCCTCAGAGTTCTATCACAAAGGCATAAACGACCTTCCTATGTATTGATTATAAATGAATTATTTAAATTATTATATTATTTAAATTATTTACATTTTCAGTACTAATCGGCAATTTTAAACTTTAACGCCTATTATATTAAAAGAATTATATAAATAAGAAACTTGTAAACTTGAAATTACCCATAATTATTCTGCTTCCTAATTTTTTGTTTCAAGCTATCATAATGCGAAAAAACGTCGTCGTAGTAACTTCTTTGAATATTATCGATAACTTTATATCAAAATGATACAAACCCTACCACAGTTTTTTGCATTGCCATTTAAAAATATTTGCAAACAAACGCGTAAAAAGAATAATTTTGCTAAAAACGAAATGCAAACGAAAATTGCAAAACAAAATGCGCTTTATGGCCTAAAAGGTCTATTACACTCAAAAATCGCAATAAACTGAGCGTTAAAATAATTCTTAAGCATAAAACATCTAAAATGCCAATAGACGGTGTCACAGTAAATGAATAGTAGCGAATAAAATTCTAAAACAGTTTTTGTTTGTACAAGACAAGTTTCACTTAATTTATTTACTTTTCAATATTTATTTACCCGATTTGAACTATACTAGGCTATTAAATCGGATCTGGCAATATAGACCACACTGGCCACCTACCGGGCAATAGCTGAATATATTTTATATAAACTTATTTCATTTTTACTGTTTGATGTCTCCAATTGTCGATCTAATTTTGCTATATTGTACTAGATGGCGGAACTGAACCATGGGATCACAGTTTTTCTATGCCATTTTGACACATGCCCTCTATATATATCTTAAATCTCTTTGCCTACAAGGTACTTCCCGTGAACTCAGAATCTTGAAATTCGGCACGAAGCAACGTTATATTATAGTACAGACAGATAAAGGAAAAATTGTGAAAATGATAAATTTGAAGTTATATAAAATATTAAAATATTATTTTTGCTTACATGACATAAAATATTTTTTTAATAATTATAAACTTACTACCTACCCTTTTTCACATGAACGCGTAAAGATATTAAAGTTGAAATTCATATCAAACACTTCTTAAATCTAATTGCCTCTAAACTGTGAAAATTCTAAATCAATGCTAGTATTATAAATGCGAAAATAACTCTGTCTGTCTGTTACGCTTTCCCGCCTAAACCTCTCAACCGATTTTGATGAAGTTTGGCACAGACAATCTTTAGACCCTGAGAAAGAACATAGGCTACCTTTTATCCCGGAAAAAATTGATGTTCCCGAGGATCTCTTCTCATACAGAGAAGGATTGAGCGTAATCACCACGCTTGCTCAATGCGGGTTGGCGATTTCAGACTTAAAGTTCAGGTTTCCTCAAGATGTTTTCCTTTACCTTGGAATCAGTCATTGGTGTCCAAGATATACTTAGAAAGTACATATAACTTTGAAAAGTTACATTGACACTTGCCTGACCTGGAATTGAACCCGCACACTCATACTTGAGGCTGGAGTTTTCACCACTAGGCCAACACGACAGCACATCAATTTTGACAAATTTCTTTAATAGATTTTAAAACTTAACGCTAAAGCAGTAAGGTTCAAGATTTGTTGGGAAAATTTTACAGTTTTGGATAGCTTAACCCCTTTGTCGTTAGGTTTCGAGATACCTTACTTCTAATTTTGAATTACCCTTGTGTTTGATCACCTAAACTGAAGTGCCTATAGATTACATTCTCTTTGATAATCCTTTCAGTAGCCAGAGCACTCTCAAGTGGCCATATTTTTTTCCAGGGAAATTGATTCTTCTATACGCAGTTAATAAAACCTTTAAAACACGAACCAAGCGCGAGTCGTTTCTGCACATATAGCGTTTCCTGCTATAAGGCAAAACTAGTAGCCAGCCTTTCGGTGCCCTATAGGATGCATTTTGGTGTCTGTGCAAAGGAATTGCATGATTTAGTTCCCCCATCTTCGTTTCACCATCGGACGACCCGTCGTATGGCGAGTTTCCACCAAAATCAAAATCAAAAGTCATTTATTCAAATTAGGCTGAGTGTCAGCACTTTTTGAACGCCAATATTACATAAGACAGTCCCAAAAAACGCCCACCCATCGACACTTCCTAGTGATTTCGCTGGGAAGAAGAAGTGAAACTCCCCAGCAGAACAGCTGTCTGTTCATTTAAAAAAAAAAAACACAGGACTTTATACAATACTATGTATAGTGATGAACATAAGAAAATAAAATAACACGACCTCGACCGACTGGAATAATTTGCCAGCGGCGGTATTTCCGTCGGACTACAATTTGAGTGTCTGCAAGGCTAAAGTGAATGGGCTCTTAATAAACTAGCGCGCTTTACCATCAACGTTTGCATCACTGCTTACCATCAGGCGGGATTGCGGTCAAGCGCTAGTTTATAATTAAAAAAAAAAAAACACCGAAATAAAACAGCAGAGGGCCAATTCATTACCCGACTACGGCAAAGCAAAAGGAGGGTTATGATTTTGACAGGCTATGTATGTATGTATGTATGTATGTATGTATGTATGTTCATCTGTTCCCTCGTAACTTCTAAACTACTTATTCGAATTCGATAAATGATATATCATTAGAAGCATCTTAATTGTCTGCTGGTTATAGGCTATATGGAGTTTTACAAAATCTAACGTGGCGCCCTCTAGCGGACAAAATATACAGAGTAAAAAAATAAAGTTAAGATAAATATGCCGTGTTTGGTATCATTTGAAAGGGCTTAACTTGTACATTTTGAATATCATATTACTAGCATTTGCTTGTGACTTTACCTGTATTCATGGGCTGATTGCATCTAATTCACATCTTTTCGTTCATAGATAGCTTCTTTACTACTTATCAGAATAAGACCACTGCAGAACCATTAGAAGGGCCTTGATATTCTGTTGGTTATGAGCTATAAAGCTTGTCACCAAATTTAGTATTACGCCCTCTAGCGGACAAAAAGTTCTATGTTAATACAAAATTAAAATAAATATACCGTGTTTGGTATCATCTGAAAGAGCTTCACGAGTACTTTATGTTTGTACATAATCCCTAGTAATGCTTCGTAGAAATTTGAATGTAAACCAGGGTTTGGTAAACGGAGCGATGGGAGTGGTGAAGGCCTTCGAATGGCCTGCTCTTCAGCGCGATCAGTTGGAACAGGAGAACAGCCAAGCGCTGTTCTCATACAATTTGACGACGCATCCATAAAAGCAGATACTAACGGACTTATCAAAATTGAGCCTTGCCTCACTGAATTTGACGGCTTGAGGGGTTCTGGGAAAATTCAGCGTAAAATGCTCCCGCTGATTCTTTCTTGGGGTTGTACTGTACATAAATTACAAGGTTGTACTCTAGATAAAAAAGTTACAGATCTAGGAAAGTCATTGTTTGCTAAAGGACAGGCCTATGTCGCTCTCAGTAGAGTTAAAACCATAGAGGGATTATTTATAAGTGCCTTGGATCATAATAAATTACTTAAAAATCCACATGACAGTCGATCGTTAGCAGAATTAGATAGATTAAGAAATCTTCCCAGGTCCTCTTAATATAAGTTTTTTTTAAATAATTATAAACTGCTTGCTTGACTGCAATCCCGCCTGATGGTAAGCAGTGACGCAATCCTTGATGCCTGCGCACTAGTTTATTAAGCCTATTCACTTAAAAAACTTAGGAATAGCAAGGATGACGGCAGTTGAGCCAGGTGATGCAATGTTAAATCCAAGAGCAACACGACCAACCATGCTGCGCCAGAGGGAGATTGATCTGGAGACTCTCCACGGCCAAACTCCCGACACAACAACATTTGGCGCATCGTACTCGTCACACAACGCAACACAAAGTGCTCAGACGCGTCCTCCGTACGGCTTCACCAGACATCATGCTGGAACACGACGAATCGCTTGGCGGCAAGACTTTGTCTGGTGGGTGGTAACTTCTGCCGGCAGCCGATGTTATGGCCTACCACCGTTAGAAAAACATCCAATCTATTTATACTAACGGCCTCATCCACTAATTCATGACCCATTCGGTGCCATCGACGCAAATGTGCGTCGCTACTACGAAAAACCGGGAGCTTCATACGGTGAAACCGTTGCTATACGCGCTACGCTTCAAGCGCTACGAAATAGTAAAATAGGACATCTCTACATATTACTACACGCCGATACATAAGTCAAAAGAGATGTCGTATGTTAACTACCTAGTTTTTAGTTCGTCAATTTAACTTTTATTAATATTATGCGCCACAAATACACTTTAACACCAAAATAGTACAAATAATAAAAAGTTAAAAAACTAAAACCCAAATACGACAAAAAACGACGCTAAAAAAGTATAAAACAAGATTTTCAGAATACTGAACTGAACAAAGTTGCTAATATAGTTGCAAGTAAATGGACACTTACATTTTCATGTTTGGAAAGGCGTAGTCACACGTTACATATACCTACCGTAGCACTTTCATAACGTGTGACTGCGGTTTCCAAACATGAAAATTTATCTCTAAATAGTGAATTGCATACTATCGACATTATTGTCAATTTACAACGAAGGCAAGAGTCTACTGTGTCCATTTACTTGCCTGCAACGTTCAGTTCAGTATTCTGTGTTTTATATCATTGTCATAACTTATTTTTTATTAAACCTTATGTACCATTGCACAATGGCGGTCTACTGTGTCCATTTACTTGCAACTATATTAGCAACTTTGTTCAGTTCAGTATTCTGAAAATCTTGTTTTATACTTTTTCAGCGTCGTTTTTTGTCGTAGTTGGGTTTTAGTTTTTTAACTTTTTATTATTTATTTATTTATTAAAACCTTATGCACAAACATTGCACAATGGCGGACTTAATGCCTTAGGCATTTTCTACGAGTCTATCTTAAAGTCATGCAGAGACAAAACATGATAGGTGCAAAAAAAAGTAAAAAGAGAGAAAAAAATAATAATAAAGACATACATACAAAATATAAACAGTAGGGAGAGATAAAAAAATATAGATAGAGAAAAGGAATAAATTACACGTGGGATGAATCTGCCAATTCCTTGCAAAAAATACCTCGAGGTGATCTTCACCAATATTTCCCTATCCACGCAATGGCATCCATGAAATTTGCAGAGAATACTTAAAATGAAGGTTCAAAGCTTTCGACATTGCAGTGTGTCGATGTAGGTTCCTCTTTGAGTGCGCGCCTTGCTCTAATAATATATGCATCACGTATATTGCGTATAGGCCTTGAGGAACGCGGAACTGAGATGTAGAAAGTGAGAAGAAAAGAAGTCAACCTGAATAGAAGTGAAACTGTATCCAAGAAACTTAGGTATGGGCTAACTTTGCGTTATTTTTTTCAATATTAATACACTGTTATTTATTATGAATCTCGCCTTAACTTAGATGCAAGATACATACTGCGTGTATGGGACAGCTTGGTAAAAACGAAAAGTATTAATTCAGAGCGATATATGTACATAGTAAGTAGTATATGAGTAAAAGATTTTCCAGGAAACGCAAGGTGAACATTATCTTTGTGATACTGAGCGTACGAAATCAGCCGTGAGGTGAATAACCTCCGGTAGTGATTTTCTACCTATGCTAGTTACATTAACGAGTTATCGTTTTATCGTATTTTTTAATAAATTTAGATGTATAGGGCAGGATTTGTTGTTATATATCAACACGTCACAAATTAGGTGCAAAAACGGTCGGAAAATTAATAAAAATATTCCTGAGGAAAATTCTATAAATTATGGTCTGAAGCTT
Source organism: Sesamia nonagrioides (assembly GCA_017933935.1). Taxonomy (NCBI): domain Eukaryota; kingdom Metazoa; phylum Arthropoda; class Insecta; order Lepidoptera; family Noctuidae; genus Sesamia; species Sesamia nonagrioides. The sequence continues at coordinate 154,083 of JADWQK010001295.1, read as the reverse complement.
TCAGTCTTTTACCAACCTGTCCCAAACACCAAGTAGAAGCATAAGACGTGTTATTTCACGTCCACTCGATGTACCCGTAAACGTTAAAAATAGCGCTAACTACTAAAGTTAAAGCAAAACAAACGTCGTTTAAAATTACATAATTATGGCCTTCGTCATCAAATAATTACGATTGAGTATGTCCTTATTATTGTATACGAATGGTAACCAAACCTTTGAAACAATCAATCCTTTGTAAATAAAAATCACTCTATCCGATGTTAATATGGGATATTAGACTATCAAAATCGCTATTCTAAAGGCCCAAATCAAGCGTCTCCGTAACTAAGGTTTCGAGTTTCAGAATAATGTCAAAGTAAATAGCCATGAATTCTTAATAAGCAATACGGAATTAACACAACAAATGCATTAGAGAAGCGGTTGTTAAGAACCGTAGATACGAATCGTTGTTACTGCGACTGTCTGTCAAGAAGAAGGCACGAATAAGGTCATTTCTGAGGAACAAGAAAAAGAACCTTCTATTTTCGACACTGAAAACGTTTCAATACTTAGAACTAATTTATCAAAAGGTTGAAGGTATTATTTTTAACGTAGAACCGATCGACCGTAGCGTAGGGAGGCTCCCAACAAGGTGGACCGATGAACTGTTGAGAATCGTGGGAAACCGATGGACTTGGGCAGCACAAGAGCGATCACTGTGAAAAGCCTTTTTATAGCCTTTGTCCAACAACACGTTGCCTGTCCAGAGTACTTTGAATAAGGTTGTTGTGACGTCCAATTTTTTTTTCGGCCTGATTGGTTCATTTTATGTACTTACAAGGAATATACAAATGATTGTTAATAAAAAAATTAAATATACTGAATTTCAGCATTGCATTATTTTTAATGCACAGACGTGGCAGTCAGAATACCGTGCATTGCAAATAATGCACCACATAATGAAGGCGACCTTTTATATAAAATACAGCCACTTACCGAGTGCATTCCTTATAGTAAACCATTTTGCTTACCATGTTATAACGCATCTAAGTAATTGCCAGTGGACTTTAATCAAATAATAATGCTTTTAAATAACCCAATTCATGTTACCAACCAATAAAAAAAAAGTTGGGACATTGATGTTTTATTGTTCCCAATTCACTGCTCATACGTCTGAAAAATATTAAAGACGTGCCTCTCACGTCTAGTCTACAAAACCCTATTGAAAAAGAATAGGCTCGTGCATTATCGATAAAGCACGGACGTCACAGCAGCAGCCAAAAATGCATTATACAGTATGTTAAATAACAGAGGGCGTTCCCTTAAACTCGTTAATATATATCATTAATAGATTAAAATAAAAATATCAGCATAGAAAAATAAGCATAAAAAAATCCGAATAAAAAAAATTCTAATTGGAAATAAATTTGAAACCTCCTGTTTTAAATCAAAATAGTAGTCGTCATATATAAATAAATTGCGACGTTGCCGTCTTTCATGTTCGCGTGTACAGTGTGTTTCTTTACATGTCAATTTAAAATTTTTATTGAATATTTTCATATTGGAAAAATTTTTAAAACAGTTTGTTTTCGAATGGAAATATTTTTTTTAGCATGTATGTATGCTATACTATTTCGGGTTAACGTGAACGCCCTCTGTTAGTTAACATACTGTATATAATGCACGGAAAGGCAACGTGTTAAAGAGATTACTATTCTCAAAATAAAAAAAAAAAGTACTTTAAGGATATTTTCCTTTTGAAAGCCTGGAGCACAGGCGTACAATAACCAGCCTATCAGTGTTCTATAGGATACATTTTTGATAATAGAAAGAACCAGAGAGAAAAGAACATTGTGAATGTAAAACCCGTTTTTAATGCAGAGCCATCTAGTGTAAGTTTTTGGGAGCTCTTATAAAGATGTCACCTTCTTTTTCTTTGGTTGGGTAATCATCAAATAACTTCTCCCGCTTTGGACGGAGAGGAAGGGTATGTCAGACTTTTACTAACTAAAACTCGATCGCGGATTTAATGCCTTAGGCATTCTCTACCAGTCAAAAATAGGTGGTGAAGATATTTGATGGCAGGTTCTTTAGTTGAAAACATTTTAAAGAAAAAAAGCTCTTACTATTTCTTCTCTCACTAGTTGCATGTACTACTGCCGCAAGCAGTATTGCATGACTTTCTTCCAATTATTTTCTTAAAAACGCCTTTAGCTTTTTCCTAGGAAGCACCATGAGTAACTGTCGCTAACAGATATTTCTGCAAAAGACCTTAAATAATGTTCTTGAAATTATAATAATTATTATCTATAGTCTCATTTTCGTTGCTTACATATGTATTTAGTTTTGCACGAACCTTCTTAGAAACGTTCCCGCCCGACCTAAGAGGCCGAGTTGAAACTTTTAGATTCTAGAAGTTTCCTTTAAAAGACATGACGTGCGCCCTTTTTGTTTTTGACAAGAGACTTCTGACTTCCTTCAACGGGGCTACGCACCGATAATGTATTAATTTTACCTTCTTTTATCTTCTCCTAAAACTCTAATAAAATATAACGTGTATCATTGTGCCAAGATTCTAACCACTTTATAGGAAAAAACTATTAGAATTTTAGTAAATAATTATTGCAGATCACTCTTGTATACCCCACTGGCCTGCCTGTACATACTTGAAATACGTAAGTTTGTACGAAAATATCCGCAATTCCACACCATAATAGGAGATCCACACCATAATAGGAGATCATCATCATCTGAGCGTTACTCCTAGTCGCATTCAAAGCTTTTTAACCAAGAGAGGTGATATCCAAACAAAAATTTAACTTAAACACAAAGCAGACTAAACATACTCACTTCACGATCAAAAATGCACTTTTCCAGCACATTTGTTATGTCCATTAAAATATAGAATAAATTACCTAAAAACATCAAAAATAATATATTTACCAATAGACCATAACTAGAAGCTAGTACACTATTGGGAAATATTTCAACCATAAATTTCAGCAAGAATAAAAATCATTTTTTCGTATTACCTACATTCCATTTTTGATTTTTCGTGCAATATAAAAATGAATTTTAACCAAACCACTATATAAATACTTATATAAAATATAATTATCACAAAAGCAAAAAATACTGTTCTCTAATGATACTATTATATACCTATACATATTTTTTCTTGACAAGAGCGCCTTCATCCTCTCTCCTATCAAAAAACAAAATACTTTGCTGTGCCTGACAGGGTTCATAAATGATCTATATTTTAATATACCAACTATTATGGAATGCAATAAATTATTGGGTATTAATGTATATATTATTTAGAACAGAACAGAATAGATATATCTGTGCATTTATTATAATATATTGTAAATGAATTATGGCACCAACGAACACCTCATTTTTTGTCCGGACATATCATTGTCCACTCTAAGATTGCCTAGAAGAGATGGCAGAAACGATAAGGCCCATTGTATAAATGTTCGATAATTTTTTTTTACCTATTAATGTGGCGTACAATGTATAAATAAATACAACATTCTTAAATTTCTTAAATTTTCTTTAACACTGTAGTGTGTTATTAATTGTAATGTGACCTATAATTAAATTATTTCTGTTTGATTGGTTTTGCTTTTACGAATTTTGCCAATAAATTTCATAGCTAAAAACTTTAAGTGCTGTATCGAATATTTCACCACTATTAACACAGATCACTTAATTAGTAACTTCTACACGTTCGTACTATTGTTTGTTGTTCGCGGTTACCGCCAAAAATTCATTAGGAGCGAAATTGTTTGCGAAAACATTCTAATTTGTTAAGCTTGATATGGAAAATTGTGTTTTAGTTGTAACATTGTTGGATGTGGAGAGTTTGTTCGTGTTGTTCTATGTTTGATAATAATTTTATTATGATGTGAAATGTGAGATGGATAAATTAAAAAACAAATCCTTGACTGATGAACCGAGATGATGAAATGAAAAATCCTTGATTGGCCACGTTCCATAATAAATTATTTACTTTCTGTAAGTAGGTTTGTACACACACCCACTCAGACGTACATAAACACAAACACACACTCTCTCTCATGTACACGTCTTTAACGTTTTTTTTAATATATATTATTATTCTTACACACAAACATATACACACACTACACACAGGCACGCGCACACAGAGCTCAGAGGTCAAAGTCCCGTTTAAAGTCCATACATAATCTTGTCAGATGATTCGTAGGAGATATTATAGTATACGAGTGTATGCGCTCTTTTTAAAAACTCTTATACTCCAATAAGGCGTTAATCCGTCACCCCAATGAGAGATCAAGCCAAGTACTAACGCCTTTACTTGATTTCCGAGGCCGTAGGTATTATATATTAAATTCCCATAAAAACTTTGATCGACCTGAAAATTGAACCCAGAGCCCGAGGTACAGCAGTTGCGATCAAGTAATTACCAATTCGTTACTTAATAGTGAAGGGAACAACGTTTTACGAAGGAATCTACAGAAAAGATCTTAGATGGACTGAAAGTCTTTGGTAAAAAAACCTAAGTTTTTTCTTACCTGTATTGAGTTAGTAATAACTGTCGAATAGTTCTTACTAACTCAATACAGTCAACTCAATATATTACACTCAGTACAGTTTAGGCATGGTAGCGAACCCCAGAATCCAAAGCTGAAAAAGCTTCGGATGCCACTAGGGTTAACGCTGAGATGATGATGACGATGACAGTTTTGGCATGGTATATCTTACATAAATGTTTGTTGCCTCCTTTAAGTATATAGCATAATACTGACAGACGTACTTGCCTCGTAAATAACTTGATTTTGACGTAGTTTTCCATTTGGAAGTTTTCTCTTAAGGTTTGAACTTTGTTTTCAGAGTGTTGAGCAGTAAACATAAAAGTGTCGCAAGTTGGAGGGCACTTCTCTGAAATGTTGTTAAAGATTAATGACTGAGATCTCGAGAGCAGTGGTGAACAGCAAGACTTTTGACGCACACAACTTTTGAGTAAGTTCACTACAGTTTACGGAGATCAATCTAATCTATAAGTCAATATTAGAAGTAATCCTGGATTTTTTTCTAATAGATTGCCGATCTAATAGATTTGATTTATTATCTACACCATATAGATTACAGAACATAAATACATAATTATAAAGATTTCATAAAGGGTGACACAAATAAAATAGGGTCAAGGTAAGTAAAAATACATGTCTTGTATTTTTACTTACTTTGACCCTTTTTTATTTGACAATAAAAAGTAATTGTAGAGTGGGGAATTAAGGACATTTGTAAAAGATGTGCGTTGATCAGCACAATGATGTGACTCCAGTCGATGCTATCGTCAACAGCGCTGTTTTTAGTAACTATCTCTCAAATGAAGTAATTCACTACCACTTCCCATATATCACTACGAGAGACACAATAATTATTAATAGAAATATTAGCTATGTTAGGTTGGACGTCTGCATACCGTACTGTGTATCGTACGCGGAATTGCACGTTTTGCTGAACCATATGCTGTACCAAATCTCATGCTGTATTAAACCGAACGCTACCCAACTAGCAAAACCGTCTCAGAACTCGCACTTTATAAGAGCGGTAGGCTTAAGGCGCTCTTATATTTGTTTTAGAACATACTATCGATCCTATATTACTCTTAGACAAGCTAGTGTGGTCGAAAGAACGCTCAGTCTCATAACCAAGTCTCATATATCTATATAAGACCATTTAATTGTTGTCGACGGATGCTCTTCTGAGCCCATGTCAACTAATGCCGGTGTTCCTCAGGGGTCTGTTCTCTCTGCAACTCTGTTCCTGCTGCATATTAACCATCTGCTGATGCCCGGTATCTATGGGTATGCAGATGACAGCACAGTTGTAGAGAGATACCTGCCGGATGCTCGTAGTAGGGAATCAATCAGGTCCGAAAGAGAGGTCATGGTTGAGCGAACGAGTGTTGCACTGCAGGCAGTCTCCGAATGGGGCAATGCCAATCTTGTAGCATTCAATGCCGCCAAAACACAGGCGTGTCTTTTCACCGCCAAAAGGAGCCCGTTCACCTTGGCACCTACTTTTCGGAATGTGTCCTTGGAGTGTTCCGACCGCCTTCAGCTTTTGGGAGTTGAGATTTCCTCGAACCTTAACTTTGGGCGGTTCATTGAGTCCAAGGCCAAGGTGGCTGCCAGGAAACTTGGCGTTATCGCAAAGGCCCGGCAGTACTTCACACCTGGGCAGCTTCTAATGTTATACAAAGCACAGGTCCGTTCGTGTGTGGAGTACTGCAGCCACATTTGGGCTGGTACTGCCAAGTGTCACCTGGCCACTTTGGATTCAGTGGAGAGACGTGCAAAGAGGCTGATTGGTGACCCTGATCTAACTCGAGTTGGTCTCCAAAGCCTAGAGCACAGGCGTAGAGTGGCCAGTCTTTCGGTGTTCTATAGGATGCATTTCGGGGAGTGTGCGAGGGAATTGCATGATTTAATTCCCCCATCTCCGTTCCACCAGCGGACGACCCGTCGTACGGCTGGTTTCCACCCTTACGTTGTCAACACCACTACGATCAAAAAATTTTATAAGACTAGTTGCACTTGAGGAAACCTTACTCTTAGATTGGTATTTTCTAAGCTCGTTTGATTTTATATTATGCTTGCTAAATGCTATTCTATGAGATCAGACTAATATCAGCATAGCATAAGAGTATCGTGAGTACGTGCATTATTGATCTTATTTAAAACTAATATAAGATCAATAGCACTGGATAAGTGTGATATTAGAGTGATTTTGGATCAACATATTTACAATACAAAGGACAAGACCCATATAAGAGTGTTTGATCTTAGATCGATTTTGGGAATAACTCCTTTTAATAGTTTTATGAGTAACTTTGATGGCCATATTTTCACTAAAAATTTTATATTGCCCAAACGCGGGCTTGTATCATTATATAGGAGTGATATAAGAGCAAAAAAAGTAGTCTTGACATTGTTTTAAGAGTATTTTTTGCAAGTTGGGTACTTACAGACTTATCTTCAAGATCTACTCTGCGGAATCAGGGCTAATTTCATAGTCAATGCCGGCACTGATGGAAATATTAATACATATTACATTGTATTACATACACAATAAATATTACAAATATATGGCGGTCTACAAGCGAAGCCTATACCAACTTTAAGGTCGGCTAAAACGTCACAATATTTTTCACATTTACAGCATCATCTATGGAATCTAATTCACTTTCCCCCACACAGCAATAACGTTACCAACCCTGTTGTTATTGCAAAATTAATTGGCGTATAATTGGCCGCGCCTGGCTGGGCTATGTCTGAAGGCGTCCTGCAATTGACTGGTAGTTAATTAGAGTCGAACGGCGGAACAAACGGTGCACCTAGCCGGAATAAACGGGTCTAAGGTGGTAGCAAATGATTCTGAATCATGACAAATCGATATCCATTTAAAAATAAAAATTTAGCCAAATCAGATTTTGTGTAACAAACTTAACATTTCTGGGCCGAAAATATGCCCTTGGTTAATACTTTAACTATAATATGCTTGTCGGACACATAAAACACAATTCACTCATTTTTTTAATGCTGTCATAGTTTTCAATTGATTGGTAGCTAATTACAGGGAGCGAACGGATATAAGGTTGTTGAATGATGTTGATGAATGAGGTTGTTGAATGTTTCAAAAGCATGGCTGATTATATCCAATCCTCGAGATGCCTGCCCCTCGAACCTTCGTTTTAAAATTGAAGCTCAAAAATACATTCCAAAAAGTGATACAATAAGTATTTGATCACGTGGTACATTCTCTAATACCAATAAACTTGTCAGATGAATAAATATAATTATTTTAATTTTTCCATGCCACTTATTTAGTCCTGTCAATTTAAACATTTGAAGTTACATAAATTCACAACAAGCTGAAAATTTATGAGGTTGTTTAAATATAATTATAAATAAAATTTCAAAGTTCCCCTGTATGGAAAAAATTCTATTCAAGGTCAAAAGTCAAAAATATGTTTTATGAGATTTTCAGCAAAACGTTAAGTTTTATCATAAAAATATTTCAGAACAAAATTGTTCGATTATAAAATTATCTATAAAAAATGTAATCATACTTTGTTCCTACGAGCCATGGTTCTGGAGATATATCGATTAAAAATTTATAAAACTTGTAATGGTTATACAGTATGTTAACTAACAGAGGGCGTTCCCGTTAACCCGAAATAGTATAGCATACATACCTACATGCTAAAAAAAATATTTCCATTCGAAAACAAAATGTTTTAAAATTTTTTCAATATGAAAATATTCAATAAAAATTTTAAATTGACTTGTAAAAGAAACACACTGTACACGCGAACATGAAAGACGGCAACGTCGCAATTTATTTATGAATGACGAGCCGCGTATGCGGCGGCGATCTAAGATGTAATTGATTGATGTGTGTTGGTTGATGTGTGTTGCGCAATGTAACGTTAGGTAGATACTATTCCGCGCTACTATTTTGATTTAAAACAGGAGGTTTCAAATTTATTTTCAATTATAATTTCTTTTTATTCGGATTATTTTATGCTTATTTTTCTATGCTGATATTTTTATTTTAATCTATTAATGATATATATTAACGAGTTTAAGGGAACGCCCTCTGTTATTTAACATACTGTATATGAGCATTATTCCACGTTACCTATGTGGTAGTGTACTTAGAACGTTCTTTTTAACGTGGTTTGCCCAGTAGGCCTATTGTACATGTCCATTATGATCCTGTTTAATTTGAAACTATAGTAAAACATCGAAAATTGGCAAAGACTGCAAATGATAAAAGCGATGTAAATTAAAAGAAAGTAGTGAAGTTTATTCGTCTGATTCGTAGCCGTCAAATTCTATTTCTTGTGCTTTTCCTTCTTGTTCTTTTTCTTGTTTTTCTTCTTGATCTTGATAATTAGGATTCTGGGGATCATGATTAATGAGGAATGAAGATATGGTTTATACACTATGTAAAGAAAACCCTGTCCGATCCGTGAAAGTACTGTTAGGTATCGATAACTGATTCTATTAATGCCTAAAAAGCCGGGCTAAACTTAAAAAAATCCACGTTGGACAACAAAAATATGGTCATGGTGAACAAAAATATGGTCAACGCTCCGTTCGGGCGGGCGAGCGGTGCGTTGACCGGTGGCGTCAACTGTTGCGCGGGCGTGCGCACGCGCCAACTATTATGATCTGCCGTAAACTAAATAGCGCGCTCGGTAACTACACTGCAACAATTTCTAAATGTATTTGGGAAAAATTTAAGATAGTCTTAAGGATCAGAAGCGTAATTAATTTTTAAAAGGAAACACCGAACAACCTATCAACTATTTAATTTGATGATTTTAAGAAAATACAAAACACAGATAGTCGAACACAAAATAATTAACGTTGGAGTTCCTAAGACACGTCCGTCGTATCCGAGCACCCCAGTCAAGAGCGCTCGCCGCCGTGAGCCGCTCTGTCTACGTAGCTTTGCCCCTTCCCCTCGCTACGTCATCGCTTCATCGTGACCACGTGACGGCCCCGCCCACTCGGCTGATAAATCCTCTAAGACGGCCTCTCCTGACAGCTGAACGTCCTCGTCAGCTTGACGGCTTTGCTGCTCGCTAGCCCGATCTTCGCTCGATTGGTCTTCCACGGGAGGCATACCATGACCCTGGTCCTCTTCAGTTGAGTCGTCACCCGAATCATAAGGAAACCAAGACTTTTATGAGATATTCTAGAAGTTTGAACTCTTATCTGCCCGTTGTTATGAATCTACTAGCAATTACACAAAAATAGGCGGCAGTTTGTAAATTGTATCACCAATGAAAGAGTTCCGGACCTCAATCATTAATGAAACAACAACATCGCCTGGTAACCACTATCGGGATTACAGATAAACGTGATGTCTAGGCTTTTAGAAATAAAGTTCTCTATGTAAAACGGGTTGCCGCAATGTCAGGGCAACGAGTACCACAATGTCGGGGTACGAGTGCCACAATGTCGGGGCACGAACACCACAATGTCGGGGTGCAGGAAAGCCACAATGTCGGGGCTTCAAGTACCACAATGTCGGGGTACGAATGCCACAATGTCGGGGCACGAACACCACAATGTCGGGGTGTAGGAAAGCCACAATGTCGGGGCTTTAAGTACCACAATGTCGGGGTACGAGTGCCACAATGTCGGGGCACGAACACCACAATGTCGGGGTGCAGGAAAGCCACAATGTCGGGGCTTCAAGTACCACAATGTCGGGGTACGAATGCCACAATGTCCGGGCACGAACGCCACAATGTCGGGGTGTAGGAAAGCCACAATGTCGGGGCTTTAAGTACCACAATGTCGGGGTACGAGTGCCACAATGTCGGGGCACGAACACCACAATGTCGGGGTGCAGGAAAAGCCACAATGTCGGGGTATTTATCAACGCTTGGGCCTTCCGAGAGCTCGGTGTCCTGACCATGACTTAATCTACTTCCAATGAAATTTCACTAAATTGCACTGGTAGTGTAACGTATTCGCGATCAACGATCTCACTATCACCTATGCCTTTCAAAACACGATGCGTAGGTTTTCGTCGGCAATCAAAATGTTTTAAAATACCGGCGGATATCTGTCTATGAGAACTTCGACCGGAATTCCCTGTATAATCGCAATCTGCATGAAACAAAGTCATTAACAAATAATCGTGACGACATTTGAGATCGCCTATTCTTTCACTCTTCACACGTTCAAGGCCCTCATACAAAAATACACTCTCAAACATGATAAAGACACTTCACTTTCTAAGTATGCATACTTCTTTAGACACATGCCACTTTCATGCTAATACTTAAACTTGTACAAGTTCCACACGTTAAAAACGTTTACCCAGGACTCAGCCTGTCAGGACAACGCCTGATACGAATACATAGTACGCGTAACCCGGGACAACACCCGATGCGCGTTCAAAGAACACGACTTCCAGGACATCACCTGATGCGCACACATAGTACGCGTAACACAGGACAACACCCAATACCCATACTGGGCACATATCTGCCATAACCAGGCATTCAGAAACCAGGACGACAGCTGTCAGAGCGCACTCCAGTTGTGCTACTCCAGCTGCCCGTTCCCAGCGACAGTATCAGCACTGTCACGCTTTCAGCAACGGTCTCAAGCACTGTCTCGTGTCAAACAACAGCTAGCACTGTCGCGCGCCAAGCAACAGCCAGCACTGTCGCGCGCCAAGCAACAGCCAGCACTGTCGCGCGCCAAGCAACAGCCAGCACTGTCGCGCGCCAAGCAACACAGCCAGCACTGTCGCGCGCCCAGCAACAGTCAACACTGTCGCGCGCCCAGCGCCAGCCCAGCGTCCTGTCGCACGCGCTCGCCTGCAGCGCATGCCTGCAGCGCCCGCCTGCAGCGCTCGCCTGCAGCGCTCGCCAGCAGCACGTCTGCAGGGCTCGCCCGCAGCGCTTGCCAGCAGCGCTCGTCTGCGGCACACGCATGCAGCGCTCGCCTGCAGCACACGCATGTAGCGCTCGCCTGCAGCACACGCATGCAGCGCTTGCCCGCAGCACACGCCTACAGCATACGCCTGCAGCGCTCGTCTGCAGCGCTCGCCAGCAGCGCTCATCTGCAGCGCTCGCCAGCAGCACGTCTGCAGGGCTCGACGGCAGCGCTCGTCTGCAGCACATGCCAGCAGCGCTCGCCAGCAGCGCTCGTCTGCAGCGCTCACCAGCAGCGCTTATCTGCAGCGCACGCCAGCAGCACGTCTGCAGCGCTCGACCGCAGCACACGCCTGCAGCACACGCCTGCAGCGCTCGCCTGCAGCGCTCGCCTGCAGCACACGCCTGCAGCGCTCGCCTGCAGCGCTCGCCTGCAGCATACGCCTGCAGCGCACGCCTGCAGCGCTCGCCTGCAGCGCATGCCTGCTGCGCTTACCTGCAGCGCACTCCTGCAGTGCACTTCTGCAGCGGCATCACCACGCGGAGCGATCTCTGCGTCAGCAATTGAGTGCACCTCCAGCCTCATGCAAGTACATCCAGCATGTACACAAGCTCATGACAAGGGAATGAACAACTAACTGAAACATAAAGTACATGTTAGACATACTTTCAAAAATGCATCCTTTTCGCTGCTCTGCGCTCGGACGGGTTGGTTGTGTTTTAGCCTTAGTGAAATCAACTTTAGAATGGGAATTCTTCGGGTCATTTTTAGAATTCTTTTACCTTTTTGGGCAATGAATCTGTTTGTGGCCCACATTACCGCATGTGAAACAAACCAGTCGATCATATTGCTCAAAAGTTCTACATTTCCGTGGGTCAGGGTCTGACGTGCGAGCAGGATTGCTGGTGATGGCAGATGCATTTTTGGGCTTTATGTAAACAGAGAGGAATTCTACTAATTCCTTCAACTGCAACTTGGCGTTAGTAGATGTAGCTTTAACTTGGGGATTTGAAATGCCGTAGATCATAATAGCAGTTTTTAATTCATCCGAAAGTCCCCTAACAATGTTCAGACGCAACAGAGACTTTCGTGCATAAACCGTGTACTTGGTGAACTTATTAGAATTGGTGGACATGACCTCAAACAGTAAAGTGGCCATATCAACTTCGCGCGGACACAAAGACCGGAATTCAGTTTTGAAGTTCGTCCATGACCGGTCATAGGCCACCCTCTCATTGAGCCATGCCTTTGCATCACCTCGTAAGCAGTTGCCAATGCGTCCCAGGCATTCCTGATCATTCCAATGATTAAGATCGCGTGCCTGATCTACCTCTGCACACCATACGTCAAAGTCGTATAAACTGGGGTCAAACACAGATTTATAGTAATGCTTCGGTCTTACTCGAATTAGCGAAGAAAGTGCACCCACAATCCTGTCCGCAGCGTCAGCCTCATGTGATGTCCAAACAGACAGAGCTTCATCCATGACACGTGTCCCCAGAGGTGCCTCGGCAGCTGTTGAAGTCAATCGGCCTGGCTTCCAGTGCAAGGATGCGACGGTAAAGGGGTGGATATAGACGTGGCCCTTGGAGGCAATCGTTCTTCCAGAGCACGTAAGCGATCGAGTATTTCATTCAAGGGGTCACGGCGAGGGCTATTCCGGCGCCTAAAAGACCTATCACGATGCCCACGTGGCCTGTCGGGACTGTTAGATCTGTCGCGACGCCTAGATCTCTCGCCTATATCTCTAGATCTCGATTTCGCACTCTATGATTATCATCGCGCCTAAGAGAAACATTACGGATCGTAATGTCACGAGGCTTGTGTTCGCGTCTAGACATATTTATTGTACGACACGCTACTTAACTAACCAACAAAAACGACACTAAACAAATACTAACAGTTGTTTACTGCAATCAAAATTCAAATAATAACGGTTGTTTACTGCAAATCACACCCAAAAGCAAAGTAACACGTTCTACTTATTTCAATAAAAGTAACTGAAAAAAATAATTAATTAGCACGCGCCAAATTAGCACGCGGTAAACTAGCACGTGGTAAATTAGAACGTGGTAAATCAGCACGTGGTAAATTAGCACGTGACAAATCAGCACATGGTAAATTAGCACGTGGTAAATGCGAAGAAATTAGACAAAACGCGGTTACTCCACTATAAGACAAGACACACTCACAAGACTGTCACTTATTTTAATTCTAACAAGAAAAGCGACAGTTATTAACACGTGGTCTTTTGCAACGTGAACAAAAATACAAAACACAAAGAAAATGCAACTTAATAGATGGCGAACGATCAAAAGACACGTGTTTTTAAGCGAATCCCACTTCTGATCTTAAGAATCAGAAGCGTAATTAATTTTTAAAAGGAAACACCGAACAACCTATCAACTACACACATCAAAAGTGTCTAGGGATCAACATATATTTTTGCAATAACTTTTCTCCTGATTGATATTAATTAAAATTTTCTTTAAGGATTCATCAAATAAAGTGTTTTCGTTTGTCACAGTAACGATAAACCAAGTCACCTTTGCATTAATAAAGAAATTTGCCATTTTCCTAATAAAGGGATATTTGACATTTGAACCACTAACACAAAAGTTCGAAAAAAAGACTGAAATAACAGTTTTCTCTAAAATTTTATTGGGTAACTTAAACAATTAATAATCCGTGTTTCTACCGCGAACACTAACAACACAAGAACATCGGTTTGGCATACTCAAAATGAGTTCATCCAAATCACGCTGTGGAATGGCCGCCCATGTTCGTTGCAACAACAAAAAAAGGTCTTCTTGCGACTGGATACCCTCCATATTCGGCAGAGCTCTTCTCTGTAGCATACCCCATGCATGCTCAATCGGGTTCAAGTCTGGCGACTGAGCAGGCCAGGGCAGGACATTGATGTTAGCTGCGGCGAGAGTCTGTCTTACAACTCTTGCGGTGTGCGGTCGTGCATTATCATGCATTAACTGAAATAAGGGACCGATTTGCACTTGTAGAGGAACGATGACGTCTGATACAATCGTTTCAGCATAAATTTGAGCGTTGAGGTTGCCTCTGATCCAAATCAACTCAGTTCTTCCGCCGATCCAAATACCCGCCCATACCATGATGGTTCCACCACTATAAGGATGGACTTCCTGGCAGGATTTTAATCGCTGTTGGCGTCCAGGGGTTCTCCAGTGTCGTATACGTCTTGTATCCGGTCTCATACCAAAACGAGACTCATCAGAAAAGCACACGAAACGCCATTGTTCTTCTGCCCAATTTCTGTGTTCAAGAGCCCATTGATATCGAATCCTACGATTGTGCATTGCTATAGGTGGTACCCGTAGCGGTCTTCGGGAATGAAGGTTCACTTCATGCAAGCGGTTTCTGACTGTTTGGTCGCTAATTAAGTTCCCTGAAGAGTGATGAAGCCTCACGGCTAACATCATGGCGGTTATTGTTGGAGCTCTTCGAGTTAAGATTTGAATGTATCGGTCTTGTCTCCGTGTGGTGCAGCGATACCGTCCTCCATGGCGCTCAGCCACGGTACCAGTGCTTCGGTAACGTGTCCAAAGTCGACTGATAACACTCTGACTTGTATTCAGAGCTAAAGCCACAGTACGTTGCCGGGAACCAGCTTCTATCATTCCCACGGCTCTGAGCATTTCTTCCCTGCTTAAATGACGTCGCCGCTCCATAATAACGTTGGTTTTAATCAGTAGTAGGGAAACAGTAGCACTAATAATGTCTTCAATGCGTTGTATGTTTTTATAGGGAAAATATTGACAGCTGATTTTCATCTTTTACTCGAATTTGATTCACAGTTCCTGATTCAAATTATGAAATGCACCAAAAAGGATCCATATAAATTTATAAAATCATAAATTTATTACAAAGCCACATCTCAATCTCAAGAAATCCGCATAAAAATGCTTGATCCCTAGACACTTTTGATGTGTGTATTTAATTTGATGATTTTAAGAAAATACAAAACACAGATAGTCGAACACAAAATAATTAACGTTGGAGTTCCTAAGACACGTCCGTCGTATCCGAGCACCCCAGTCAAGAGCGCTCGCCGCCGTGAGCCGCTCTGTCTACGTAGCTTTGCCCCTTCCCCTCGCTACGTCATCGCTTCATCGTGACTACGTGACGGCCCCGCCCACTCGGCTGATAAATCCTCTAAGAATAGTTTAAAAATGATTGGAATCGATTCAGTAGCTTATTCTGAACAACAAGTTTCATCGGACACACAACTAGGTTCAGCTCTGAGCAGATAACTGAAGGTTGAACAGGATAGAGCAGGTAAGAGAGACCATTACTGCCAGAGCGCATTACTTCGGCATGCGCTCTGGCGGGCACCCCGCCTTGGGAGCTCGAGGCGTGGGTGCTCGCAAGAATGTACGAGTGGATGGCGGGGCGTAGGGCGCTGCGCGAGCGTCCGGCCCCAGAAGTGAGGGAGGCCGTCCGGCGGGAGGCGAGGGTCGCTCTTGTCCAGCATTGGACGCAAGACCTCGCCTCCGCCGTCTTCGGCCGCCGTACCCTCGACGCCATCGGGCCGGTCCTGGAGGACTGGCTCGACAGGTGTCACGGGTTCCTCTCCTTCCATCTGGTGCAGGTACTCTCCGGTCACGGCTGCTTCGGCAGGTACCTGCACCGGATAGGACGAGAGGAGACACCGTCGTGCCACGGTTGTGGCGCGGCGGAGGAGACGACGGAACACACCCTCGCGGTGTGCCCGTCTTGGGCCGTGCCGCGCCGTTATCTTGTCACGGCGGTTGGAGGGGACCTCTCGTTGCCAGCCATCGTCAGAGTGATGGTGGGGAGCGAGGAGGCCTGGGTGGCGATGGCCTTCTGCGAGGTCGTGATGTCGCAGAAGGAGGCCGCGGAGCGCGAGCGGGAGGAGGATCCCCTCGCTCCGGCGCTCCGCAGACGGCATAGGGGCAGGAGAAGGCGGGATTTCGCCCGCTTACTCCCCCCCTGAGGTGAGCGGCGGGCGTGAGGCACGGGAAAGGTACCGAGGGGCAATTGAGGGCCCGCCTTAGTAGGCGGGCCCGTGACCGGAGAGTACCTGCACCAGATGGAAGGAGAGGAACCCGTGTTGGGTAGTCGTGTTCCGGCATGATGTCTGGTGAAGCCGTACGGAGGACGGGTCCGAGCAGTGGTGTTGCGATGTGTGGTGGGTACGATGCGCCAAATGTTGTTGTGTCGGGAGTTTGGTCGTGGAGAGTCTCCAGATCAATCTCCCTCTAGCGCAGCATCGTTTGGTCGTGTTGGTCTTGGGTTTAACATTGCATCACCTCGCTCAACTGCCGAAATCTATGCTATTCCTTAGTTTTTTAAGTGAATAGGCTTAATAAACTAGTGCGCTTTACCATCAACGATTGCCTCACTGCTTACCATCAGGCGGGATTGCAGTCAAGCAGTAGCTTATAAATATTAAAAAACAAAAAAAAAATTGGATCATATTATTCCGTTTCATTTCAAATCATAATCATTTTATCGATACAACATCGTAATTGCATTTGTGATAAACATGTTTACATTGAAGAATATTGATGAGACATTCGATACAGACCCGACCACATTTATTCCATAAATTATCATCGTCGTCATCATCCCAGCTCAGTCGCTATTTATCCTAGTGACAATACGAAGATCAGCGAAGAGACCATAAACTTAGTCCAAAAAATTGTATGCCCGGAAGAAATGAAGCTCTATGGCGGAGTGCCGCTGTGGTTTTTAGTGGGTATTACCAGCTTCGGCTGGTGCTACGGTGCGAAATGCATTTCCACAGCGTCAAAAAAAAAAAAAGGTAAGGTCTTAAAATTAAAATGGATAGAAGATTTAAGGAATCTAAGTCAGTAATAAATAATATTAATAAAAACTTTTTACAAAAAAAAAAACAACCGACTTCCAAGAAAAAAACACCACAAAGTGAAAAATAACTAATTTGAGAAGTCGGTGGCAAAAACGAATACACATGTTCGCGATCATGGTGTCTTTGATTTTTGTATATTCGTTTTTGCCACCGACTTCCAAAATTAGTTATTTTTCACTTTGTAGTGTTTTTTTCTTGGAAGTCGGTTGTTTTTTTTTTTTGTAAAAAAAAAAAATATTTTACAATTTTTAGTTGCAATAAGTACTGTTCATGCTGCATCCAGTCAGACTGGACGCTGCTGCCAACATAGTTGGGAATAGGCTCCTGCAATCTACAGCAGACCTTCAATATAACCCATATGGACACAAAGTTCACATTAATATAAATGAATTGAGTTCAAATACAAGGTAGCTACTGTAAATCGATAGGGAGTTCCCTGAACTGACCTTTGTCTTCATCATCAGCTCACTAATGACAGTCGCCACCCATCTAGGTGTAAGCTTCTTATCAATAGAAATGATTCAAGCACAAACACAAGGTAGCTGCTGTGAATCGTTGAGGAGTACCCTCGCCTCTCTGCCGGCTTCATCATCAGATCTACTTCAGACCCTTATTAAATAGTAGTGCTTTAAAATATCTAATGAAAAAACTTACAAATTACTGACCCTACAAGCTTTGAAAGTTACCCTTGATTTTTTTGGTCTTCCACCCTCAAACCCTGATGTCCTTAAAAAAGTAGAATGAAGAATGTCTTCTTTCCAACAGAAAAAGAATTATCAAAATCGGTTCATAAGCGATGAAGTTATCCGCGAACAAACATAAAAAAACATATATACGGTCGAATTGAGTAACCTCCTCCTTTTTGAAGTCGGTTAAAAAAATAGCATAACATCTAAGCGGACGAAGCGTTTCGCCTCGTTTTTTATAGCGCACATTGAGGTACTGGAACAAATTGTTAGCGACGGTGTTTCGGTCTGACTACAATTTAAGTGACTTCAAAGCAAAACATTATATATAGAATAGATGAATAGGCCCTTAATATACTAGCACGCTTTACCATCAATGATTGCATCACAGCTTACCATCAGGCGGGATTTCGGTAAAGCACTAGTTTATAAATAAAAAAAAGCAGAAATGCTAATGTTTGTAAATACATGCGATCATCATACCGATATGGATCCGAACCAGCTGTTCAAAGAGTACATTTGTCATCAAAAACAGAATCAATGCTAGGTTATTACCAAACAATAATGAAGGATTTCCCATTGATCTCAATTTAATTAATTACCGTAAAACAATAAGCTAATAACAATAAGATAATCAGCCGAATAGTTCAATTAGATAATTTCTCAATCATTTATGGTCCAGTGGAGTCAACTGCTTCTATATAGTCCTCTGTTCTTATAACATTGCTGCTAATTAAGACAGACACAGGCCTATGGCTAGTTTGGACTTGGCACTTAAGCTGATTACATTATTGAAGTATTTGGTAACTTGGTTGTAATATGGTTCTGGTTGAACTTGACGGTAATTTATTTTAGGTTCCTTAGATGCGTGACAGGGATTGAAGCGTGATGCCATTTATCGATTTTTAAAGAACTTTTTTTGAAATTATATTGATAACTTTTTCATAATGGATAATTAATATATACTAATAATTTTATAATATACAAAAAACATGAATGATATAAAGTGTAAACGTGATATTCAAAATCACACAAAAAATATTAAAAATACAAAAAAAAAAAAATAATAACTATTCACGTTCATTTTCAGACTCAGCTACATTGAACTAAATTAAAATAAAAATATAGCTGATTTCAAAATTAAGTTGATTTAAAAATTACAATTGATTAGCGGTTCAGTTCATAAGAACTAAAGTGCTAATCGATTGTAATTTTTATATAATAATATTTCTGGATATAAATCACACAAACATTCAATTCAAACGAAATTAAAAGGCATATACAATATTAAGTAATTCAAATCAATAAATATGAAAAACTATAAAGTTGTCACTGTAAACTGAACACCTACTCAAAAGAGCAGAGCAATGGATTTCAAAAAGATTTAACAAATTCAAAGCATCAGGCGCTTTACAGCAAATTTTAATTCTTCGCAATCAAACTGTACCTTTTCCCAACCTTATTTAGGAGGGCTAAAACATTGTTCAGGTGCTTCTTTAGTAAGCAAAAAACGGAAGACCCCACCTTGCTCTTTCCTATTTAATGTAGGAACACTTATTAGCAATCTACCCACCCATAAAATAGAGCGAGCGTGAAGCTATCAGACATTACCGCTTACCCAATCTCCAAGAAAAAGGGTCTTGTTAGTGATCGCGGTTAACTGCGGAACCAGATCAGGTAAACGTGTAGAATTAATCACACGGACGCTATGTGATAGCGCTGTAGTCAGCATTTGGTTATGTGTGGCTTGGAAAATAGCGGACGAAATATTGGGGAGCATTATTTAAATACTGTGCAAAAGGACATGGTAAGGACATCATTTTCTTTTGCATGTTCTTTAATCATACAATAGCATAGCTGACATAATTTCTAGAGAAATTATTTTATTGTTATTAACGACTCCTTGACTGGGATCTCGCCTGTTGGTAAGCAGTGGTGCTATCGTTGCAACTAGTGTACTTTACCATGCACTAGTATATTAAGAGTATATTCACTCTAGCCTTGAATACACTTATAATATAACCAGACGGTAATACTCTTGCAGGCAAATTATTGTTCCTGCCTTCGATGTACTCGGTATGCATGACGAGGCGAAATGCTTCGTCCGGATCGTAGTGGTCAACAATACGATAGTAGAGGGTGGAATTAGGTCATGCTGTTCCCGTATACTTTTTCTATTTCAAGTTGTAAATAAAAACCCTCATGGACTATTCTCCGCTCAGGGACGCGGAGGGGTGTGCCGGAATCTTATTGACTAAAAAACCACATAAGAGTTCATCATCTGCCTTTCCAGGGTACCACGTCCTCCCAATTCTACGGTACCCCCATTCTACCGTAAACAATACAGAAATGCTGACTACGCCAAGCCTTTGTAGATTATTACTTCTCCTTTCGCAGGTTTACTGGAAGAAATTTCTTCAGAAATAGGCAGCACCTTTGTACTCAGATCTTAATTTTATAGTATCTTTATGTATTTTATTGTGTGTACATAAATAATATAATAAATAAATAAATGTGGATCATCAATTAGGCTCTTCGTAAGCCTTTCTTCTGACAAAGTTACTAGAAGGCATTTTTCTTTGAATTCCAGCGAACTGAGTAGGTACTCTTTCTTTTCTTTTGGTGTTAGTTTTAGTGTAAAGTAACTGGACTTATTAGTTTGTTGTTAATGAAAATGCTGAAACAGATTCATCATCATCAATAACCTTTTTATCGTTGCATTGCTAGGCACAAGTCTCCTCTTATATACAGAAGAATTGAGCGTAATCACCACGCTTGCTCAATGAGGGTAGGCGATTACAGACTTAAAGTCCAAGTGTCCTCAAGATGTTTGCCTTCACCTTTTAATCAGTCATTGGTTTCCAAGATATACTTAGAAAGTACATGTAACTTAGAAAAGTTACATTGGTACTTGCCTGATTTGGAATCGGACCCGCACTCTCATACTTGAGAGGCTGATGTTTTAACCACTAGGCCACCACGACTTGAAATAAATTCCTTTAAACAAATTTTACAGTACCCAGCATACAGAAAAGTAGTATTTCCATAGAGTACTCATTGTTTTCATAGCCCCACCGCCTCTCACTAGCTTCGGACCTTTTCTCAGTCAGAATAGATTCTCATTCAATTATCTAAATGAAATCCGGATAAAGCTTGTGATCTCGCGACGTTAACACGATTTGCGCCGTCCAACGTCAGAGAAGAATTAAGAATCAAAGTTTTTGGACTAAGTAATCTAATAAGTGGATCCAAGCGTGACTTGTAGTTTTTTTTTTCAGAACCTTTCTATGTAGAGGAACAGAATGTTGTTGTTTTGTTGGTTTCATTTTTCAAAAAAGAAGTCTTGATAGAATACTTAATATTTTAGTCTTATTGACAAAAACTGTCTTTCTTCAGTTATCGTAAATAAAACAGCTAAAACAGCAGTTTATAAATAACCTGTGAACAATTTCTATGGTAGTATGTAAGTCCAGGACCATGTTAGGAATTCGTTGTAAAGATTGTATCCCCATATTCCTGGCCACCTTGAACATTAGGTGCTTCCATATGAAATTGGTGTTCTGCATGGGAGGAATAAAAGTCGTTTCTTTTTTAGTATAATATATTTATTTAATCAAAGTATAATCCATTGCTATGTATGCACTTCTGCCATCCCATAGGTAGTTCATTTATGCCTTTCTAAAAAAACATAGAACGGGAATCAATAAAATCTTTAAAGGCGGTTTGGACTGCCGCATCGGAGTTGAATTTTTTTTCCCTGCAAAACTTTATCCAGATTTATAAAAAAAATGGTAGTCTTTTGGAACAAGGTCCGGGAAGTACGGTGGACGTCTTAAACATTCCAATTGAAGCTCCTCTGATTTGGTAGCAGTCTGTTGTGTTGTTTAGCGGCTAGTTTATCCATCATTATGTAGAGCTGCTCACAGTAGAGATCTGCAGTAATCGTCTGGCCAGATTTAAGGAAGCTGTAGTACACCACACCGGCACTAGTCCACTAAACTCTGACCAATAACTTTTTTATAGTAAATTTTCTCCTGGGGCAAAATTTGAATGGTTCACCGGGGTTCAGCCATTGCGATGTCCGCTTCCTAATGTTGTAGAGTGTCCACTTTACACTTTACCTTCATTATTGTGCTGATTCTGTAATGTAACGCAGCAGTCGACGCGAGTTTGTCGGTTTGCTTTACTCAATTCATGAGGTAGGTACCCACCTTTCAAGTTTTCTTATCTTCCCAACTTGTTTCAAGTGGATTAAAACAGTTTTATCACTAACACCTTAGCCTGCAGCTAACTCGGACGTAGTTTGCGGTGGATCTAACTCCACAATTTATAGCCTTCAATTCTTCATTGTCGACTTTGGTCTCCAGCCGTCCACGGGGATTGTTCTGTAGGTTGAAATTTCCAGATAAAACGTGGGATCCAAAAACGCACTGTGCTTTCTCTAGCGACACCTCTGCCATACACATCATTAGTTCTTCGAGCCGTTTCTGCAGCACTGGTGCCACGGTGGAACTCATATTCGTAAATAACGTGAAGTTTTAGATTTTCCATTTTGTAAACTCAATGAAGCTGAGAAAAAACCAAAAGAAAAAAAAACAAAAGAAATACGATTTTCGAGACACAGATTGATGAGTAACTAGCTGTATAAATTTGGATTTGGAATTCTAAACCAAAAAGGAGATATTTGAGATCAAAATGAACAGTACGACAAAACGCCAATTTCATATGTAAGGACTACGTATGTGTACACGAAATCATCTGTTGCAAAGAAGACAGAAACCAGTTTCTGCAATACAACCTGAAAAACTGAGAAAAGAAGTTTCTGAAATATAGGTTAAATTGCTGAGAAAAAAAACTAAAATACTTTAACTGTACGACAGAACAGTCTACACTTTATCCTAGTTTGTTAATATTTGAATTTTTCATCTAAATCTCGCATAACCACGATCATGCAACAAAGGGTGATAGCTAGGACTGTTATCAGAGAACCTCACACTCATTGAACATAAGATAACCAATATTTTCTTTCGCATATTTTCTTTAGACTTATCTTAGTGCAGTCTTCACTGTACCTACTGCTTTTTTCTTACATTCTATTTGGTTTATTTATTTGTTGCTATCTAATGAATGTATCTGGTGTATTACTTAGAACAGATTAAAAGACACACTCTTTTAATCTGTTCTAAGGAAATATATCCATTTTCTTTTTCACGTTTACATGCTTTATTCCATATATTTTCATTTATTCATCATCTTCACAATCCGCCTATAACGTTCCCACTGTTGGGACACAGGCCTCCTCCCGGTGAGAGGGAATGGGCCATAATCTACCACGCTGGCCTAGTGCGCCTTGGTAAATGTCACATGTCTTAGATATTTTTTTTTGGCTCTATGACATGCCGGTTACCTCACGATGATTTCCTTTACCGTTTTGTCTGCAGTGGTGATGAAATAATTTGCACAAATTAAAGCGCCTGATGGGGTTTGACCCTAAGACCTACAACTTGTTAGTTGCGCCTGATACCACTAGACCACCGCTGCTCGCCATTGCTCATCCATACTAATATTATAAATGCGAAAGTATCTCTGTCTGTCTGTCTGTTTTTTTTTTTAATAATAATAAACTAGTGCTTGACTGCAATCCCGCCTGATGATAAGCAGTGATGCAATCATTGATGGTAAAGCGCACTAGTTTATTAACCCTATTCACTTAAAAAACTTAGGAATAGGAAGGATGACGGCAGTTGAGCGAGGTGATGTAATGTTAAACCCAAGACCAACACGACCAAATGATGCTGCGCTAGAGGGAGATTGATCTGGAGACTATCCGCGACCAAACTCTCGACACAACAACATTTGGCGCATCGTACCCGCCACACATCGCAACACAACTTCTCAGACCCGTCCTCCGTACGCCTTCACCAGACATCATGCCGGAACACGATGAATCGCTTGGCGGCAAGACTTTGTCTGGTGGGTGGTAACTTATGCCAGCGGCTGATGTTGTTGCCTACCACCGAGAAGTCCGACTTTCACGCCAAAACTACTAAACCGATTGTAATGAAATTTGGTACACAGATAGTCTAGAGCCTGAGAAAGGACATGGCCATATAACATCCCGCTACTATCAATAGGAGCAGAGCAGTAACAAAAAATGTTGCGAAAACGGGAGCTAACGCGGACGTACTACATATTGCTCTCATTATTTTAACAGGTGCTTATTTTATATCTCAACTGAGCTCTTTTTAATTTACGGGAACCACCGCGCGCTGTAAAGTCGACGCGGACGGAGTCCCGGGCAACAGCTAGTTTATTATAAAAAAGTAAAAAAGAAAGCAATATACAAAAGCGGGTTTTATGCATCAGGCATACTCCTCCAACACATAATCCTCCAACTACCAGTCAACCTCAGGGTGATGCAGAAACAAGATATGCCAGGTATAGCATATTAATCTTCGGCAGTCGATACGGGTAATCAAAAGCCCGAAAACCTGACAACCACTCCTACTAAGGGGTATCTTATTACCTAGTTAGTAAGTGTAATGTGAAGGTTAGCTAGGCATTGGCTTCGTGCAAAATATTGGCCTCCTCTTTTATACCGCGTACATCGAGAGACTAGAACAAATTACCAGCGGCGGTGTTTCCGACGGACTACAATTTAACTGTCTTCAAGGCTAAAGTGAATAGGCTCTTAATAAACTAGCGCGCTTTACCATCAACGATTGCATCACTACTTACCATCAGCCGGGATACGATCAATAGAACTATAGTTGAGCCAAATTCGATAAAGAATAGAGGTAAACAAACCGGTGCTAGGCAATGAGTAAGTTACGCCTAAAAGGCAGATGTTAACAACCTTTTCTACGTAGGTTATTTTCATAAAAGTAATAATCCTACTTCCTACTAATCTAAGTTTCAGTTTATTTATGTTTAGATATTTATGATTTGCATGGAACGCTTAACCGATTTGAATAAAATATGACATACATCATTGATAAAATATTAAACTAAGGTAGATATGTCATTAGCGCACTGAAAATGAGGCGTACAAAAGGAAGGAAAGTCCTGCATCTCGCCTTAGTCACTCTCGATACACTCGTAAAAACAAACGACAAACACTAACAGCGCAAACGACAAACACTAGCCATCTTTTTCTTCTCTATGCTTTAGATTGTGCCCCATCTCACTCACACTGTACCAATGTATGCCGAATAAAAATAGGCATGTGTGCTGCTGCTATGTTCGGCACATTTTTTTTGGTCAGTTTGTTAGAATATATCGTATCTGTTTAATATTTTATCAATGACATACATGTAATCTAATTTCCAAATAGGTTAAATTTTTTGATACATATATATTATAATTAGTCCATACTTCAAAGTATTACAATGATGTGGTATGTCATTTGAAAGTAATTAAAATATGCAAAATTCTATTGACACATGCCTTAACTTTGGTTGAATTCCACAAAATGTGTTTAATACCTGGATTTCGTCCATCTTTCTTTTTTTGTAGGGCTATCACGTAAAATTAATGTCGACTTTTTAATGGTTTTTCGAAATACCAAGTTATTATGTTTGTTATTTTAGTAATTCTATTGAAATATGCTGCAATAGGAATTATTAATAAATAGCTAGCATGTGAAAGTCGATAATCATGTAAATAACGGGAGATTTGTAAAACGTGAGTTGTGATAACCCTAAATTGGTTTGTTTACCTCTATTCTTTATGGAGCTAGGCGATGGTATAGTTTATAATTTATAAAAAAAAAATCAGTATCAACATTTTTAGACTGGCAGTTGACCCCTGATTATTAGAAAAAACTTAAACAGATGATGAGTTTGCGGGTCCACGTCACAGCCGCATGTTAAACTACTAATGAAAAGCTGCATGAAGAAAAATCCTACCTTATAACCATATAATAATTTTCCGCCCCAAAAACGAGGTACCAAAATAACTCCAACCTTTGCTTGCGTCAGTCTCGCCTCGCCTTAGAGCTTTCCGGATGTAGAGCACACATCGCCGGAAGCTGCCGTACACACCGGATATGATGTACAAATTCCTGATATCCGCCAAACCAACAGCGCTTATGTTTGTGCACAGGTTTTCAAGTTAAAATAAGAAAGCTTTTAGAAGAGAAACTCAATTATGGATGTAGGTAACTGAGAATTTATTTATTTTGTTTTTTGTTTATTAGGATACACGTGTTTCGTATTTGCGTAGGTACTGTTATTGTTACAATATTATTATTTCAGGTCAAACCTATTAAGGACATCAGGAAACTGTTTAGAAATTATTTTATAGACAGCATGATTGTTTTTCTAAACAAATACAATCTTGTGAATGTTGACACGAAAAAGTACCAGCACCAAATATACACTGATCTCATTCTCACCACGGACCAGTGGTGGTCCAGTGGTATCAGCTGCTACTTTTAACTTGTAAGTCGTAGGTTCGAACTCCATCAGGCGCTTTATATTGTGCAAATTATTTCATCATCACTGTTCTCCAAAACGGTGAAGAAAATCATCGTGAGGAAACCGGTATGTCCTGAACGCAAAACTTCGAAGACATGTGACATCTACCAACCCGCACTGGGCCCGCGTGGTAGGTTATGGGTCATTCCCTCTCACTGAGAGGAGGTCTGTATCCCAGGATTGAGACACAGGCTCGAAATCTCTTAAGAGGTTTCATAAAATGATGCAGCGAAGAACCGGGTTTACTTACATGTGTAGTTTGTAGAGTAAGAACACTGAAATGGCATTAGAAATGAAATGAAATGAAATCGTTTATTAAGCATACGATTACATAGGATTACTGACCACTTTGACACGTCATTTTTTTTTAACTAGATGAAGCCGGCATTTCCTAACTGACTACCTCTGAGAAGAAATAGCCGAAACAAACTCAGGGATCATCGTCATATTTTTTCAATTAGGCTGGCCTTGTTGTCAAAGTATCTATCGCTGGTGGAGCAGACGAGTCCTGAAGTGGAGACCGCATTTGAACCAGGTAAGTGAGGGCCGTCCCCCAGCTGGATGGACTGGCGACCTTAAAAATGTAGTTGGTACAGACTGGATGACTGTTGTGATTGAGGTTGGGAGAGGCCTAAAGGCCTCCCCGAGGCGGAGGCGCCCGCGAGTGTCAGCGCGCGCCTCTGAGGCGATGCACGGGGTAGCTTAACACCCCACTACCCCGTGCCGGAGACGAGGCCCGGGCAGACCGGGCCAGCACGAGAGTGTGGGGCTGCGGAAGAATTTAGACTGCCGCGGCCCTACGCGCGCTCGTGATAGAAGAGACACCGGGGTGGTTTTAGTCAGTAAAAGTCTGACAGACCCCGTCGCCCACCCTAGGGCGGCGGACATCCTAAGAGGATTTCCACCCCGAAAAAAAAAATAAAATAAAAGGTGTAAAGGCCTAATGTCTAGCAGTAGATTGCAAAAGGGTTGAGTTGAGGACAGACTTATTAAGGAGTATATACTAGTAGATATACTTTGACAGCCTCCGTGGCGTAGCGGTGGCGAACGCGGCCGCTGCGCAAGGAGGTGCGGGTTCGATCCCCGCGCAGTGCAAATATTTGTATTATCATCATCATCATCATTTCAGCCGAAAGACGTCCACAACTGGCCATAGGCCTCCCCCAAGGTTCTCCACGACGACCGGTCCTGCGCCTCCCGCATCCAGCGGTTTCCCGCGACCTTCACAAGGTCGTCGGTCCACCTTGTCGGGGGCTACGTCTTCCGGTTCGCGGTCGCCACTCGAGAACCCATCGGCCCCATCGGACATCGGTCCTACGGGCAATGTGTCCAGCCCACTGCCACTTTAGTGTTGCAATTCTTCGGGCTATGTCGGTTACTTTCGTTCTTCTGCGGACCTCCTCATTCCTGATTCGATCGCGCAGTGAAACCCCAAGCATAGCCCTCTCCATTGGCCTTTGAGTGACTTTGAGTCTTCTTATAAAGCCCATTGTTAGTGACCACGTCTCAATTCCATAAGTCATCACTGGCAACACACACTGGTCGAAGACTTTTGTCTTGAGACACTGCGGTATTTTGGATGAGAAGATTTTACGTAGTTTCCCGAAAGCAGCCCAGCCGAATTGGATTCGACGATTGACCTCTTAAATATTTGTATGCATGAATATTAATATCTGCACTGGTCTGGTCGTGCCTCGGAAAGCACGTTAAGCCGTTGGTCCCGGTTGCCATACGAACATCTAATGGCAGTCGTTATGGGTTGTTGGAGCCCTCAAAAGTCCAACATTTGGTTTAACTGCAATGCGATATCAAATATCGCCTTCGGGTCGTGGAAGTCAGACGGCAGTCGCTTCAGGGAAAATATCGAAGTTAAGCCAAAATCTGCAGTTAGACTGGTAAAGCGGACCCCAGACTCCAAGGTTGAAAAAGCTTCGGATGCGACTGGGATTAACGCTGAGAAGATGATGATGATGATACTAGTAGATATACTACTCTAAGCTTATATAGTAACAGCTAGTTATTTCCAAGGATCTCATCTATTGACAGATTGCTCTATGCTAACTTTGCTGTGAATTTTTTGTACAACAACTTAATGGCGAATATTGAAATAAATAAATTACAATTAGAGGGGGTAACTTGCTGCTGCACTCCACTGCTGGATAAAGCTGGATTGCCATAATCTCCAAGCTTTGCAGGCGGGTTGGGGATTGCAATAATTTTATATTCCACAGGAAAAGCGCTGCTGTCCCATTCCCTGGTGAGAGTTCCAGTTCAATTAGTCGCCTCTTATGACACCCACGGAAGGATATGGGCTGGCTACTATTCTAAGCCTGGTACCACCCGGTACCACAATTATCATCATAATTTTGTTAAAGTAACTGAACTGTTCACCTAAATCAATAGACATGCTATGTGTAAAATATCGATCGATCTATGACTATAATAACGCTAAATAGTTTGTGACCTTAAGGTTGGTCTAACTGCAATGCTTCGATGTCGACTTCGGGTTGTGGAGGTCAGACGGCAGTCGCTTCACGGAAAATGTCGATGTTTAGCCATATCAGCAGTTAGACTGGTAAGCGGACCCCAGACTCCAAAGCTGAAATGGCTTCGGCTGCGACTGGGATTAACGCTGGGATGATGATGATGGAAGGACGTCAGAATTATCCGTAATCTGTACGAGAACCAAGTAGCCACAATCAGAGTTGAAGGTGAGGAAACGGAGGAAATCAGGATCTGTCGTGGAGTTCGGCAAGGCTGTGTTGTGTCTCCGTTGCTCTTTAATATTTATTCCGAGGCAGTGATGTCGGAGGCTCTTGAGGGTCTGGAAGCCGGAGTGAAGATCAACGGCAAGGTCGTTAATAACCTGCGTTATGCGGACGACACTGTTCTCATTGCATCCTCTGAGCAAGACTTGCAAGCCATTGTGGATAGAGTCAATGTGTGCAGCGAGAAGGCCGGTCTGTCGATGAACATCAGCAAGACAAAATTTATGGTGGTCTCTAGAAACCCAGACTTACGCCCAAGCATATCAGTGGCAGGCAAACAACTTGAGCGTGTGCGACAGTACAAGTATCTCGGTGCTTGGGTAAATGAAGCATGGGAGTCCGACCAAGAAGTTAAGACCCGGATAGAACTTGCCCGAGCATTTTTCAACAAAATGAAGAAAGTTCTGTGCTGTCGTAAACTTCACATAAAGCTCCGAGTCAGGTTACTGATGTGCTACTTATGGCCTGTCGTCATGTACGGCTGCGAAGCATGGACTCTGAAAGAGGACACCATGCGACGCTTACGGGCTTTTGAAATGTGGTGTTACCGTCGTATGCTACGTATAAGCTGGACCCAAAAGGTCAGAAATGACACCGTCCTTCAGCGCGTTCAAATGCCTCGAAAGTTGTTGCCCACCATAAAGAAACGCAAAATAGATTATCTCGGTCACGTGCTCCGACACGGTAGATATGCGCTACTCCAACTCATTATGATGGGCAAGGTAGAAGGAAAAAGGCGCGCTGGACGAAAGAGAAAGTCGTGGCTGCGTAACATCAGGGAGTGGACCGGTATTACTTCAGTCGAAAAACTGTTCCGACTCGCGGTTGACAAGACCGAGTACAAGAAGCTGACGGCCAACCTTCAGGATTGAAGAGGCACTGGAAGAAGAATGATGATGATGAGTATGTGACCTTAAGGTGCTACATAGAACTAGCTCCTGCCGATGACTATGTCCACGTAAAAGTTCTTGTCCCCCGAAAGACCTCCTCACATTGCTTCGCCTGTTGGCACTATGACTGGGCGTATCCATAAATACTAATAATAGTCCAATCAGGAACATAATTGCCGTTTATGTCCAATTTGGGACATAAATGAAAATAATGATCTTAATCGGTCCAAAGAAACAAAGGCCAACTAATACAAAAGTAGGTACGTATCTACAACACGGAATTTCAACCCTTCGAGCTAACGGAAAAATAAAACCGACGTGAAATAATTAAATCCTTTGAGCGTTTCTAAGAGGATAGAAATGTGAAAAAAAGGAGAATTTAACTGAACATCGTTAGTCGAGAAGAACGTTAATTACGGGAACTTCTCCAGGATTAGTACGTCGATAGAACTAAATGATATAAACGTATCTCTGTTTAATAAAGCTGGTTGGAAACCGCTTTCTGTACAACTACTAATGATTTTCTGACGTCTGCACTGCGTGTCGCGGGTCCCGACAGACTGCAGACTGCGACTGATATTTGTCCCTGCACGGAACAAATATTTCTATGACCTAGAAGTAGTCGTTCCGGGTCTGGCTATTTGTGTATGTGAGTGTACATGTCTGTAAACGCACCCACGATACAGGAGAAATTCCTTCTGTGGGCGTTGTTAAAAAACCAATTTACGTATGGTCAGCAACAAAAATCAATTCTACTTCTTCTTCATTAGCCTATAGAGGTCCACTGCTGGCGAAAAGCCTCCCCCAAGGCTGTCCAGAATGACAAGTTTAGTGCTACCCGCATCCACCGACTTCCCGTGACCTTCACCAGGTGATCGGTCAACATTGTTGGGGGCCTCCCTACGCTGCGTCTTCCGGTACGAAGGGAACACTCGATTAACATGATATGATTCGGTAGTCTAACTTTGGCTAGAATATAAAAGAATAGAATTATATTACAATTAGAAGCTAAGAGTTAAAGAAGAGAGAGAGAGAGAATCACAGTGCTGTTCTCAGCTCTCACTTAAATATTATGAATGTCACTTTGATGTCGATTTTAATAAAACTGTAAACTGCACGTATTAAAAAAAATGTATTAGAACACTACCCCCTTATTACAAAACATGGATTTTATTCAAATCAGGTTTAGACTATCTAAATGTTTTTTGAGTTATGCACTTAACCATCATAGAAATGCAATTTTTTATTTAAAAATGACAGATTAATTCGGTGCTAACTGTCACTTTTATGTTAAGAACTCTGACTTAACATCAATAAAGTTCGAAATACAAATACTAACTAAAAGGTTAAGTCTGGAACTAAAGTTAGTTTTGTAATAAAAACTAAAATTTATTGTTCCATAGGTACTTAAAAGGCAGATGAGATTAATGGACTAATGTGCTAATGTACTGAGAGACGCAGCTCTTGCCGACTATTACGAGAACGCCTGGCTGATTTGATAGCCCAACGTGACTGAACTAATTAATATGAGTTGAAATGAATGTGTTGACTGAATTGCGGAATTACAGAAAGTGAGGTTGTACCGTACACTATCAATAGTTGTAGAATGCTTAGAATCAAGTCACTTTTTTTTTTTTTAATAATTTAATCTAGTGCTTGACTGCAATCCCGCCTGATGGTAAGCAGTGATGCAATCGTTGATGGTAAAGCGCACTAGTTTATTAAGCCTATTCACTTAAAAAACTTCGGAATAGGAAGGATGACGGCAGTTGAGCGAGGTGATGCAATGTTAAACCCAAGACCAACACGACCAAATGATGCTGCGCTAGAGGGAGATTGATCTGGAGACTCTCCGCGACCAAACTCCCGACACAACAACATTTGGCGCATCGTACCCGCCACACATCGCACCACAACTGCTCAGACCAGTCCTCCGTACGGCTTCACCAGACATCATGCCGGAACACGACGAATCGCTTGGCAAGACTTTGTCTGGTGGGTGGTAACTTCGCCGGCAGCCGATGTTATGCCTACCACCGAGATCCGTCGATATGCACCCTAATTGTGTAACGCGCTATTATTATTAGTTGGAATCATTTCGGAGCAAATTGCCAATCCATTGCTTTATGCATTGCGAAGGAATGTTGTTGAACTGTCAAAATGAAACCCATTGCTACCGATAGTGTATGACGCAATTACCCTGATGGTCAGTAATGGCAATTTTTTTTTTTTACAATTTACATTCATTCTTATTATATAAACTAAAAATTTTACCATTAGTAAATTTAACCATTATATATTTTTTTAATTATTGACCAATTAAAATGTTTTGACAATTCGTTCGTATAACCACTGAACTAAAAATCGGCGCAAATAAAATTGGTAGTTTATTTTCTTATACACTTATTTTCTGTTGACAGCAATGTGAATGAATTTAAGATGTGACCTGTGACCTTTCTCATCACATCCCGAGTTCGGTATAGCCAAAGAAGGGGTTATGAATTTGACAGACTAGGTACATTTGTATGTTGTCGATCTTTATATATAAATTACATTTTTATGTAGTTGGTTACAAATATTAACATACAGAAATATGAAAACATTTTAAAATATAAAAAATAGTAGCCCACCGGTATCGAGAACAGAGTCCAAGCTACCGTCGCGGCGATCAGTGCTCCAGAGAGAGGAACCTCCTGACAATGGGAGCAGTGTCCAGAACTGCCGCTTTCTGAATCAAGCCCTTGAGCCTCCTGAGGCTCTGGCCTGAGGATCGAGGCTCTTGGCTGTTAAGCCATTGGCTGTCACGATTATCTATACAACGATTGCTGAATCCACACCCCACATGCCGTATGGTTTTTAATATAATAAACAAATGGTATATTTTTTATTTGCTGTACAATGCGCGCCTCATTGTGTAAATGAGTATCCTTGTTCGTAAATAGTCGTTACGTACTTAGTTCTAGGAAATATTATGCTAGTCAACGAAATATACTAGTCTTGAAGATACTTAAATTGTATTCACTCAAATTGTTCCAGTCCCTCAATGTACAACCGTCGTCCGGATCGAAGTGGTATCAACAACATCACCGTACGACGGGTCGTCCGATGATGCAACGGTGACGGCTATTGCTCAATAATAATAAATATATAAATAACCAATTTTTTTTTTTACTTTTTTTTATATTCCTTATTTATTAAATACTTTATTTACATTACATTACAACGCATAACACACTGTCATAGCAATGGGTTTCATTTTCACAGTTCAACAACATTCATTTCGTTATTTACGTTGTTGAGCAGACAAATTTTTGAACTCATGGAACAATAGATTAGCAATATGCTTAAAAATGATTCCAACTGATAGTAATAGTTACGCAATTAGGGTGCTGGTACGGCTATTATTGGATACACGTTTAGCGCACTAGCTGAGCAATCGACTGCTGCGCTGCGTGTCGAGGGTTCGATTACCGCACGGAACTAATATTTGTATGGCCTACAGGTAGAGCAAAGGTCTCCAAAGCCTAGAGCACAAGCGTAGAGTAGCCAGCCTTTCGATGTTCTATAGGATGCATTTCGGGGAGTGTGCGAGGGAATTGCATGATTTAATTCCCCCATCCCCGTTCCACCAGCGGACGACCCGTCGTACGGCGGTTTCCACCCTTACGTTGTTAACACCACTACGATCCGGACGAAGCATTTCGCCTCCTCCTTTATACCGCGTACATCGAGGGACTGGAACAATTTGCCAGCGGCGGTGTTTCCGTCGGACTACAATTTGAGTGTCTTCAAGGCTAGAGTGAATAGGATTTTCTCGGTGGTAGGCAACAACATCAGCCGCCGGCATAAGTTACCACCCACAAGACAAAGTCTTACCGCCAAGCGATTCGTCGTGTTCCGGCATGATGTCTGGTGAAGCCGTACGGAGGCCGGGTCCGAGCAGTTGTGTTGCGATGTGTGCCGGGTACGATGTGCCCAATGTTGTTGTGTCGGGAGTGTGGTCGTGGAGGGTCTCCACATCATCCTCTGGCGCAGCATCGTTGGTCGTGTTGTTGGGTTAAACATTGCATCACCTCGCTCAACTGCCGTCTTCCTTCCTATTCACTCAGTTTTTTTGAGTGAATAGGCTTAATAAGCTAGTGCGCTTTACCATCAACGATTGCATCACTGTTTACCATCAGGCGGGATTGCAGTCAAGCACTAGTTTATAACTAATAAAAAAAAAAAAAAAAAAAAAAAGGGATCTTAATAAACTAGTGCGCTTTACCATCAACGATTGCGTCACTGCTTACCATCAGGCAGGCTTGCGGTCAAGCGCTAGTGTATAATATATATATATATAAAAAAAGGTAGTCGTAACGGGTCTGGATGTTTGTGTATGTCAGTTTATATCTTTGTAAACGCACCCACGATACAGGAGAAATTCCTAGTGTGGGGCAACGCAAAACAAAAAGAAAAATGTAAAAAAAGAAAAGAACATCTGTCCAAAGAAACACTGGATAGCACACCTTATGAGTTATGACCTAAATAATACTAAATACAACAAATTTTACTAAGTCTTGAGCTTAACTTCTTAGATTCGTATATCCAATTATGAATATCGATTGTCTTGGCGACGTCATTTTTAATCCTTAAGGTTTGAGTATATAAGACGTTGGAGAAACAGAAACAGACGAGTAGTCTCCACCAACCTCGGCAGGTTCCGACATCGCCTTACAGACTGGAGTAGTTCGTTTCACGATTTTCTCCAGTATCTTGTAACAAACATCTACGGCCGAGACTTCTCCTGATTTTAAACTGAAAAATTACAACCAACATGGCGATGGCAGATCACGGACCTGGAATGGCAGCCCTGCAAGCTTGGGGAGGCCAAACTGCAGTGCATGGAGTGGCGAACCAGACTGTCGTAGACAAAGTGCCAGCCGACATGCTCCATATGGTCGACCCTCATTGGTACCAGTTTCCTCCTATGAACCCACTCTGGCATGCACTCTTAGGATTCACAATTGGCGTTCTTGGATTCATATCGATTGTCGGCAACGGCATGGTTATCTACATATTTTCAAGCACCAAAAGCCTGAAGACACCATCCAACCTGCTGGTAGTGAACCTCGCTTTCTCCGACTTCCTCATGATGGTCGCAATGGCTCCGGCTATGGTTGTGAATTGCTACCATGAAACTTGGGTATTTGGTCCATTTGCTTGTGAAATTTACGGTTGCGCTGGTTCACTATTTGGATGCGCATCTATCTGGACCATGACCATGATCGCCTTCGACCGCTACAATGTCATCGTGAAGGGTATCGCTGCCAGACCAATGACCAAAACTGGAGCTCTTCAGCGCATTCTTGGAATCTGGCTGTTCGCACTTGCATGGACCCTTGCGCCATTCTTTGGCTGGAACCGGTACGTGCCTGAAGGAAATATGACAGCTTGCGGAACTGACTACTTGACAAAGAATTGGTTTAGCCGAAGCTACATCTTGGTCTACTCTGTATTCGTGTACTTCTTGCCACTTCTGCTGATCATCTACTCCTATTACTTCATCGTCCAGGCTGTAACCGCTCACGAAAAGGCTATGAGGGATCAAGCTAAGAAAATGAACGTGGCTTCACTTAGATCATCTGAAGCGGCTAATACCAGCGCTGAGTGCAAGTTGGCTAAGGTGGCTCTGATGACCATCTCCCTGTGGTTCATGGCGTGGACGCCATACCTTGTGATCAACTACACTGGGGTGTTTGAAAGCGCGCCTATTAGTCCTCTGGCCACCATCTGGGGTTCCCTGTTCGCTAAGGCTAATGCTGTGTACAACCCTATTGTGTATGGTATAAGCCATCCCAAATACCGAGCTGTTCTGTATCAGAAGTTCCCAGTACTTGCGTGCACGGTGGCTCCTGATGAGGGTGGCTCCGTCGCTACGGGCGCCACAGTCGTCGCTGGTGATGCGTCAGAGAAGCCTGCTGCATAGTGATATTATCAGAAATACGTTTTATACGGGAAAAAACACATATTAGATACTTATCTTGAATTGAACGGACCAATGATTATTTGATTTTAGGTGAACAATACTAGTTTGCCAATAATAAAGTTTGATGAGTAGCCTAATAAAAATTGATAAAGAAAATAATACAAGTACGATAAAGATAAAAATAAATAAATATATCTGAGCAAACTAACTCATTGTGTTTTAATATTTCCCGTATATGTTCACAATCATCCTCAAGGTAACCCGTAACTTGCTATGTAACTTCTATATAGTGCTAATAACTTATTATAGACAGAAGTTAAGTATATAATTAACTTTTCAGTTGCTTGATTAGGTATTTTTAAAATAGATAAAACGATTAAATTAAAATTAGAAACTAATATACAGTATGTTAACTAACAGAGGGCGTTCCCGTTAACCCGAAATAGTATAGCATACATACATGCTAAAAAAAATATTTCCATTCGAAAACAAAATGTTTTAAAATTTTTTTCCAATAAGAAAATATTCAATAAAAATTTTAAATTGACATGTAAAAGAAACACACTGTACACGCGAACATGAAAGACGGCAACGTCGCAATTTATTTATACATGACGACTACTATTTTGATTTAAAACAGAAGGTTTCAAATTTATTTCCAATTAGAATTCTTTTTTATTCGGATTTTTTTATGCTTATTTTTCTATGCTGATATTTTTATTTTAATCTATTAATGATATATATTAACGAGTTTAAGGGAACGCCCTCTGTTATTTAACATACTGTATATTATAATATATTATAATTGTAAACTAGTGCTTGACCGCGATCTCGCTTGATGGTAAGCAGTAATGCAATCGGTGATGGTAAAACGCACTAGTTTATTAAAAGCCTATTCACATAGCCTATTGCCTTGAAGACACTGAACCGCTGGCATATTGTTCATTAGATGATTGACTATATAATTAAACATAAATAATTTAATAGTGATCAATTAATTTAAAATGAAAAATAATTTAATCTAAGTTACAAAATGTAGGACGCTTAATTAATTATAATTGTTGGATTCATCGTTTGTTTGTCGTGGTGGCCTAGTGGTTAAAACACCAGCCTCTCAAGTATGAGTGCGCGGGTTCGATTCCAGGTCAGGCAAGTACCAGTGTAAATTTCCAAAGGTAAATGTACTTTCTAAGTAGGTATATCTTGGACACCAATGACTGAAGGTGAAGGAAAACATCTTGAGGAAACCTGAACTTTTAAGTTAAGTCTGAAATCGGCAACCCGCATTGAGCAAGCGTGGTGATTACGCTCAATCCTTCTCTGTATGAGAGGAGACCTGTGTCCAGCAGTGGGACGTTGAACAGGTTGATGATGATGATGATGATGATTGGATTCATTACATTTTCGGTTTTTCTTCGTTATTCTTTTAAACTTTTCTTCTCCTATTACCTACCTATAACAATAGACTGTACAATAAAATAATGCAATTATATGACAAAACATATTCACATTTCTCTCTTCGTCATCACCTCATACCAGGATTACATGCAATTAGTGAAATGATTTTATTGTTAAACCAATCACAGCTCGAAGCAATAGAAAAAAATCATTATACAATTTATAGAAAACTATTTCATATTGGGAGAATTTACTTATTCGTGTATAGTTTGTTTATGACAAATCCGTTTGTAACTCAGATACTAAGTTATAACATGCAATAAAAAGGTAATGATTCTGATCTTGAAACACACTGCTCTCAAAACGGCGAAGGAAAACATTGGAGGGAACCGACATGTCCTAGAGCCAAAACATCGAAGATATGTGACATATTCTACCAACCTACAATGGGCCCGCGTCGTAGATTGCGACCCACTCCTCATTAAGAGGAGGCCTGTGTTCCAGGAGTGGAAACATTACAGGTACATTATGTTATGTAAAAAACTCTTTTGAGGACCAGTAAAAACCCTAATCACATTGATTGGCAAATGGAATAAACTGTGATCACAGTAATTTATGAATACAACACTAATTTCAGGAAATAAACATCGAAACCCCAAATGGAACAAAAAACGTTCGAAGTCCTATAGTGACACTCACTCAAGCACCCACGCACATACACACAACCATAACATGTAGGTAGCTTATGTAACTAATAAATAAAAGAATTCCACAAAGTTACATTATTAAAGTTTAAAACATACTATGTACAACCAGGAAAACAAAGCTCAGAATCACAAACTGTAAACCAGGTGCGGCAAAAAAGTAACGCCACACAAATCCAACCTTTTAGTAGCTAGTTTTTGTACCACACTGACCGCTCCAGCATCATGAACTAAGCACCGAATACTCGTATAACAAAGTTAACGAACCACGAA
Organism: Sesamia nonagrioides; assembly: GCA_017933935.1. Classification (NCBI taxonomy): domain Eukaryota; kingdom Metazoa; phylum Arthropoda; class Insecta; order Lepidoptera; family Noctuidae; genus Sesamia; species Sesamia nonagrioides. Next base: position 115,588 of record JADWQK010001295.1, on the reverse strand, counting down.
TGGGTGCAGGGGAATAACCCAAAATGTTGGATTGCAACAATCGTGCAAAACGCAGTAAATTTTGTCAAATGAACAAGTTAAGGACATAAGCGAACGGCGATTTTGTCGTTTGTATTTTTGGATTTTTTGGCAGCCTTTGTTGACTGAATTGGACGATTAATACAATCCGAGGATAAATTCCTATCGTGCTTGGAATCCGATGCCCTCAAGCCACTAGCCCTGCAGGAGACGCCCTGGTCGGGAGACAACATCGAACTTCCGGCCATCGAAGGCACGGCTTGCAGGCGTTAAGCAGTGGGCAGCTCGCCGCCCGGTAAGGACCAGGCCCAGTTCGACGGCGCGTTGTGTTTCACGCGCGCCTCGAAGAGATGTCAGCACATCGTGACAGGGTTCACGAAGACCGTTGCCTCCTGGGTCAGGGTTGCGAGTTGGCTTAAAAAGAAACCGTGGCCCTGGTGCACAGGTAAGTGAAGAAACACGCTCCGCCCAGAGCGGGAGAGGTCATTTAATGATTTCTCATACAAAACAAAAACAAAAAAGAACGGATAAATTCCTATCTGACAATGAAGGTAGTTATTTTGTTATGAACAGACAGCAAGCTCCTGTTGACCATCATATTTGTCATCACATCCACATGCAAGATTCCGGAGCCTTTTTTGGTGTGGGTGGGAAATCATTAAATGACTCTCGATCTGGGCAAACCTGAAGGGCGTGTTAGACTTTTACTGACTAAAACCCACCCGTTTTCACTTGTCTATGCAGCCTGTGAAACTTTGACGGAATCTCGGGAATTCTATACAATGAGAAACTGAACCCAACCTCCAGTTATGCACTTTATTAGGAGACTGCAGAGTAGATTGGGCATGACAAAGAATCTGCCCCTTTTTGCAGATGAAAATTCATCAAATGACCTCTCCTGCTCTGGGTGGAGTAGAAGGGCGTGTCTGACTTTTACTGACTAAAACTCACCCGTGTTCCTTCACTTACCTGTAGGCCAGGAGCACAGTATCTCTTCAAACTTCCCTTGCAAAAAAATGTGCCTTTAAATTAGATAATACAGCATGATACTTTACCAACATGCATGATGGTTTCAGTTGGCTCAGTCTTTGACACGTGTCACTTGTTCTTACCATAACAATTTATCCATGTAATGATATGCCGATGATATGCGATGGTCAACCATGGCCTTTTTGAGTGAATGAGCCGTATATTTTAGCGGGACTTCTTATTACGCTTCGTCGTGATCCGGCATGATGTCTGGTGATGCCGTACGGAGGACGAGTCTGAGCAGTTGTGTTGTGTGCCGGGTACGATGCGTATAATATTGTTGTGTCGGAAGTTTTATCGTGGAATGTCTCTGGCGCAGCATCTTAGTGGTGTTGTTGGGTTTAACATTGCATTCACATCACTCAACTGCCGTCTTCTTTCCTGTTCACTTAGTTTTTTTTAAGTGAATAAATAGGCTTAATAAACTAGAGCGTTTACCTTCAACGATTGAATGCCTGCTTACCATCAGGCGGGATTACGGTCAAGTATCCATACTAATATTATAAATGCGAAAGTAACTCTGTCTGTCTGTCTGTCTGTCTGTCTGTCTGTCTGTCTGTCTGTCTGTCTGTTACGCTTTCCCGCTTAAACTTCTCAGCTGATTTTGATGAAATTTGGCACAGACAATCTTTGGACCCTGAGAAAGAACATAGGCTACCTTTTATCCCGGAAAAATATGATGTTCCCGAGGGAAATATAAAAAGCGCGATATAACCGAACTCCACGCGGGCGAAGCCGCGGGCGGAAAGCTAGTTAGTTTATAATTATTGAAAAACGAACTAATTTTTATTACTAAATACGACTATGCCCCAAAAATATGGCCACTACGTTCATCAGCCCTATTTATTTTTTTCACCCCCATTCTTCTATGTTTTCTCCCAACATTAAAACCGGAAAATTAGTTTCCTGGAGTGACTCTCGCAATTAATACTGTCACTTATAACTTGTTCCGTTTGTAATACGGCACCCACCCCGCCATTTGTATAAAGTTGTACGGTGGAACTTCGAACGAATTATTCATTGCCATAACGGATAGAATGGTCATGGCGGTGCTGCGTTTAGACGGGTTTAATGATTCGAATTTTAATATTTATTAGTTATTTATTCTTTGGCGACTCAGGAATTAAGTTTTAGGCTCGCTGCTATTATGTCGGTGTGACGCCTAAGTTTGAAAACCTTTTTGAGCGCAGTGTGATATTTTCATATAAATAAATAACAAAATTATACATTTAATATGTTTATATAATTATATAATACTAGCGGCCGCCAGCGACTTCGTTCGCGTGGTTTAGTTATGCTCCGCTCCTATTGGTCGCAGCATGGTGTTATATAGCCTAGAACCTTCCTAGATTAATGGGCTATCCAACGCAAATAATTTTTCAAATGGGACCAGCAGTTCCCGAGATTAGTGCGAACAAACAAACAAACTCTTCAGCTTTATATATTAATATATTAAATGTGTTATTAATATATATAATTATAAACTAGTGCTTGACTGCAATCCCGCCTGATGGTAAGCAGTGATGCAATCGTTGATGGTAAAGCGCACTAGTTTATTAAGCCTATTCACAAAAAAAACTAAGGAATAGGAAGGATGACGGCAGTTGAGCGAGGTGATACAATGTTAAACCCAAGACCAACACGACCAAACGAAGCTGCGCTAGAGGGAGATTGATCTGGAGACTCTCCACGACCAAACTCCCGACACAACAACATTTGGCGCATCGTACCCGCCACACATCGCAACACAACTGCTCAGACCCGTCCTCCGTACGGCTTCACCAGACATCATTCCGGAAAACGACGAATCGCTTGGCGGCAAGACTTTGTCTGGTGGGTGGTAACTTCTACCGGCAGCCGATGTTATGGCCTACCACCGAGAATATATATTTAATACATCCGCCGAAAAACAAGAGTAACCGACACACCCAGAAGAAATAAAAAAACGGTTGCAAGACTTAAGTGGCAGTGGGTCGGGCACATTGCCCGTAGGGCCGACGGATTCTCGAGTGTCGACCACCCATCGGAAGACGCAGCGTGGGTAGGCCCCCGAAAAGATGAACCGACGACCTGATGAAGATCGCGGGAATGCCGGAGGCGCAGGACCGGTCGTCGTGAAAATCCTTGGGGGACGCCTATGTTCAGCAGTGGACATCTTTCAGCTGAAATGATGATGATGAATATATTTTTATAACTTAACGTAACTACATATTACTACATTAATGTTGTCGCTTACGGTTGTCGCTGAAAACCAGCGCTGGGCTCTGTTTTGCATAGAGTCTCAGCATAATGCTGAGCGACAGCCGTTTTGCGTGGATGTGACGCATGTTTCCCTCAATTATGTCTTATTTTTAGTGTTTTTGTAAACTTTTTCGTCATGTTTACTGCAAATAAACGTTTTTTCTTTTTTCTTTCTTTCTTTTTCATTAAGGTCAACTTCTGTTTAATTTAGAATATAGACAGTTTAATCTTGAAAAGCGTTTATTATGGACAACTTCTTCTTATTTGGGTAAAATTTTAATATATTATCGTGGAAAACACGATTGAAAGAGACAACCTAGTTTACTACTGGGTAGATAATTCAAACTATATTCAATTTTCTAGTTTAATTTACGGAGATGGGAGCATCATGTGAAAAACTTAAAATGTAATCTCATATTGGGTATTGATAAAAAGATTGAATATTATCTAGACACGCGACAGCGTGTCAGCCAAGTTCAAGTTGGCAAAGCAGCACCGTGTGTAATATTACACGAACTATTTGGAGCCATTTTTGACCCCATCCTTATCAAAATCTATTTAACTAAAACGCATCAAATTTGAGCTGAAACGCGCCGTTTAACATAAGTTATTTGGCGTATGTTAATATTTCTATATTAAAAAGACTATTACAAAGTGACCTGCCAGGTTATCCACTTATAAGTTGCTACATATTGGCATCGTCTATGTACGTACAAGTAGTTATGCGACAAACTTGGCTGTTGAGTTAACTTACGTAATGCAGATATGAATGTGTACAGTAACTGCGGTACTTCGACTGATATGGAGCAGCTAGACTGTACCGCTTAATAAGCATACTAAATGTTATCATGTAGCAGTATTTAGCAACCGACTCGACTTGTCAGAATTAATTGATTACGTCAATACCTATGCGCACAAGTGTTACTGGAAATAACAATATTGACTAATTACTCGTCATCAATAGCATGAGCCTACAGCATTTCAATGCTGGACAAAGGGCGGGATTGACGCGCCACGCCGTTCAAATCAATTTTCGGCTCCAATCCAGCTTATTTGTCATACTGGAAAGATTACCTCTCTAACTATCCTGACCTAAGTTGGCGATATGCTGTTTCCACTCAATTCCTCATACTAGTACCTAATGAAACAAAAAGAAATGTAATTGATCGTCAAAATGTTTTTTTTTTTTATAGTTATAACCTAATATTTGACCACTATCCCGCCTGATGGTAAGCAGTGATGCAGTCGTTAATGGTAAAGCACGCTTGTTTATTAAGAGCCTACTCTCCCAAAAAATTTAACCGAGGTGATGCAATGATAACCCAACAACAGACCAACGATTCTGCGCCAGAAGGATATTGATTTAGAGACCCTCCACGATAAAGCTCCCGACATAATTATATTTGACGCATCGTACCCGGCACACATCGCAATACAACTTCTCAAACCCTACGGCTTCACCAGACATCATGCCGGATCACGACAAATCGCTTGGCAGCAAGATTTTATCTGGTGGGTGGTATCTTCTGCCGGCAGCCAATGTTATGGCCATAACATTGGCTACCGGCAGAAGTTACCAATGTTACCAACAATGACATCAAAGATCATCTAACAAAAAAATAATTGTTTCTAATTACAATCATAAAGTTATGACCTTGACTGACTTCAAATAATTACGATTACGTACCGCGCGGAGCGGAAGGGCATCTCAGACTTTTACTGACTAAAACCCACCTGTGTTTCTTCACTTGCCCAAGGCGGACCCCGTCACGATGTGCTGACATCTCTTTGAGGCTCGCATGAAACACAATGCGCCGTCGACTCAAGCCTGGTCCTTACCGGGCGGCAAAAAATCCCCGAAGGCGATCGTGGAAAGCCTTGGGGGAGATATTTGTCCAGCAGAGGATCTCTATATGCTGCAGAAGGAGAAAAAGTGGATCCCAAGTTCTGTATAATTTTGAAATTTATTTATTAAAATCTGTGACTTTCTTAGGTTAATTTAAAACATTTTTTTTTCTGCTACATTAATGTTAGATATTAATAAAATATTTTTTTTTATAACAGCTACTTCTAGATTTCAGATTAGTAGGCATTGCCTTTCCACGAAAACCGACTTCGTATTTCAGATGAGGTTTTTGGAACAACCTTCAATGGATAGCCAAGGGTGTCACTATCCATCTTACACTGCTTTCTTACATAATATTGACGTTCAAAAAGTGTTGATTCTCAGCCTAATTTTAATAAATGACTTTTGATTAGATTTTGTGTGAAATATCGAAGTTTAGCCAAATTCAGCAGTTAGACTGGTAAAGCGGACCCCAGACTCCAAAGCTGAAAAAAGCCGCGGATGCGACTGAGATTAACGCTGAGATGATGATGACTTTTGATTAGATTTTGATTTCATCTCAAATGTGTATCTTCGTAAAGGCAATTGAATCTATAAGAGATATTCAATGAACCATCTTATTTGTCATCTCTACTCTCAAACATAATAATAATAAGCCTCGATCCACAACTATTGAAGTTCCCGTTAGCCTGATTCAGACGGCAGTACTCCTCGATACGGCCGTTAAGAGGTTCCAGTCTCTGGAACTTTAACCGGTAGTTCGGACCCGGCTCCTGACATCGATGCTCATGCATCATATACTCTTTTACGTTTCACTCTTAAAACGTCAAAGAATTTGTGACTCATTCGATAATACTCTATTTTAAAAAATGTATTTTTATAAAAGTAAAATAAGCGGAATATGGATGTTTCCTGGGTATAAAAAAAATTATTCTACTTAGTCCGTCATTCAGATTATAGAAAAATATTGGATACGTATATTTTGTTTTAACAAATCAATAAAAATTGATAAATATAAAAGGCATCAAAGATCAGGAGTGTTGGCTGGTGACGTCATTCGTTGCTAAAAAGTGTAGCAAGGACTGGCGTCACACGAGTTTTCAACTCATTGTATCGGCTTAATTTTTTGTTTATATGAAAAAATAAAAAAATACGTGTCTAGTTTTTTTTTGGAAATCTGAGTGACGGACTAATTAGTATTTTTAGTCAACTACCCTATTGCAATTAAATAAATAGTAAAGTTTTATTGACATACAAAAGATCATCATCATCTCAGCGTTTATCCCAGCCGCATCCGAAGCTTTTTTAGCTTTGGAGTCTGAGGTCCGCTTTTACCAGTCTAACTGCTGATATGGCTAAACTTCGACATTTTCCGTGAAGCGACTGCCGTCTGACATCCACAACCCGAAGGCGACATCGAAGCATTGCAGCTGACCAATTGTTGTACTTTTTGAGGGCTCCAACAACCCTTTAACGACTGCCACTAGATGTTCGTATGGCAACCGGGACCAACGGCGTAACGTGCTTTCCGAGGCACGACCAGACCAGTGCAAATATTCATATTCATGCATTCAAATATTTGCACTGTGCGGGGATCGAACCCGCGCCACCTTGCGCACCGGCCGCATCCGCTACCGCTACGCCACGGAGGCTGTCGTGACATACAAAAGATGTTACAATTAATTTGAAGCTCTGACTCCCGTGCTAGGTGGTACCCACCTGTATGACAGGAAACACTTCAGAACTGGAAAACTTGGAAGAAAAATATCGGAAGGAATCAAACATAACAAGAACTAATAATTCTTAGATATGGAAGATCTACCAACCTGTTCTGGGCTTGTGGTAGATCACAGCCTACTCCCCCTCTGTGTCTCAGTAATGGGACATTATATGATGATATATTATATTACTTATTAGTTTTTCATTTTATTGCACTGACAGGTTTGTGATATGAGTTTGTGTTTTTCTTGGGGACATAGGTATAGTCGTAACATATTTATTCAGCTACATACTTCTTGCGGACTGCCCCGATGGTAGCAAGCGCGACTGCTGTGAGTGGCCTCCTTTTATTTATTTGTTTTTGTTATTTATTCAGGTAACTAACAGCGATACATAATATATTTTTTAAAATATGAGCATTGCATTTTTATGGTCAATTATAGGTTTCCCTGTTTAACTGGGATATACCACATTATTTTATGTCTATGCTAAATCTGAAAAACGTGTCCAGTATTTTTAAGTATAGAATCTATGTACAAAATTTCAAAAAGATATCATGAAAAACAACAAAGTTATGAGCTTGTTATCCTACTTGATTTGGCTTGGCGTCCCAACAAAAATATGGTCCACGCTCCGCTCTGGCGGGCGTGCAGTGCATTGACCTCTGGCATCAGCTGTTGCGCGGGCGATGATCGATCTAAGCTGCGTACCGCGCTCGGTAACCAAATTGCAACAGCTTCTACATGTATTGGAGAAAAAAAAATTAACATGGTGTAAATGAATTGATTCAGTTGCTTATTCTGAACAAACCGTATTCAGGTTTCGCATAAACATACAATAACGTTGTCTATTATAAAGATCGCTAACAGACTAATGTCAAATAGTTCTAATTAAAAGTAATAAAAACGATACATGAGGTTGTATAATAAAATAAACTTAAAACAAATAAGGTTGGACATTGATAGCAGAAGAAGATGCAAGCAAAAGAAGAGGATTAACTGCTTGTCACTTGACTGCGTCTATAGTTTTCACGATTCGTTTCTTAAATGTCTGTTTATTGCAATAAAATAAATGGACCGTTGAGAATTGTGTTATAAGTTTGAGCAATGCTAGTCAGTACACAGTTGCTGGCATAGTTTGTGGAGTGCCTAGGAACGTGCAACATTGGCGTGTGACGAGTGCACCGTAGGGGAGTGTTAAAAATTATTTGTGCGATCAACTCCGGGCAATTGTTACCTTCAAAAGGCACCCGACCTCGGGTGACCGAAGTCGGTGAGTGTAGTATTATTATTGTGAGTAGCATCCTGTACCTTAATTTCTAAACACAATATTACTGACAGTTGAAATCATTTTGTAGCTAATCCATTGCTCCATGTCTTCGGAAACGCTGCTCAACAATGTAAATAATGCCATGATGTTGAACTGTCAGAATGAAATTGCTACTGATGATGTATTAAGTGATTACCCCGCTGGTCAGGCAGTGTTAATATTGTCTTTTTCCATTACAAAAACCTAAGGAACATCCCGATGTTTAGAAGTTTGTGGGGCCATACCTCCGTGTTTCGAAAAGCATGCTGAGCCGGTGGTCCGGCGCCCTATCTCTCTACGATTGGATATCGGTCCTTCAGACTATGAGATTGGATAAAGGTAGAGAGAATGTCTGCACACATGCTTGTACACTATAATATCTCCCGCGACAAATGCTTGTCCCTGTTGAGTGGAGTGGAAGGGCGTGTCAGAATTTTACTGACTAAAACCCACCCGTGTTTCTTCACTTGCCTATGCGCCAGAGCCACGGTTTCTTTTTTAACCAACCCGCAACCCGGATCCATGAGGCATCGGTCTTCGTGGACCCCGTCATAATGTGCTGACATCTCTTTAAGGCACGCGTGAATCACAACGCGCCGTCGACTCAGGCCTGGTCCTTACCGAGCGGCGGGCTGCCCATTGCTCACCACCGCAAGCCCGCGCCTACGGTAAAATACGATTATAAAAATATAAAATATGCTAGGTCTGGAGAACTAATTCATACTTCTTGTGGAAATTTTCAAAGCGTATCAGATACCAGGTACCAGGACCACATATAAAGTTTCATCCACCTAGGAAACTCCACGTACACTTCACATAGAGAACTTAATACAAAACACCAACAACCAGTTATGTCCATAACACAGGTAAGTTGATAGTTACATAAATTACGCCGGTTGCCGGACCAACTTTAATAAGGAAGGCACCTGTCTGCCTAGCTCGGTTTCTCTCTTAATTGCTGTTCACCATTTTACCTGCAATATATAAGTTCGTGCGAACTTAGTTCTTAAGTTAAATGCTTTGCACTTTGATTAGGGAGTTAATTGCTTGGGTTAATATTTTTGCAGGTTTGACGTGAATTTTAATAACCTCTTAGCTTCAGTAACATTCAGCTTGATTAGTTTATACTATAAGGTACTCTAATACTATGTGAATAGGCTTTAGAATTATCAAACAGTTTATTTATTAAAATACACATATACAAACAGACAAAAAAAAAACAATATAGAAAAATAGTACAGAGTTAATGCTTATTTCATAAGAAAACCCTTCCTGTGGAAGTGGTGTCCCGCCAAGCGATTCATCGTGTTCTGGCATGATGTACGGTGAAGCCGTACGGAGGACGGGTCTGAACAGTTGTGTTGCGATGTGTGCCGGGTACGATGCGCGAAATGTTGTTGTGTCGGGAGTTAGATCGTTGAGGATCTCCAGATCAATCTCCTTCTGGCGCAGCATCGTTGATTGTGTTGTTGGGTTTAACATTGCATCACCTCGCTCAACTACCTTCTTCCTTCCTATTCACTAGTTTATTTTTTTGAGTGAATAGGCTCTTATTAAACTAGCGTGCTTTTCCATCAACGATTGCATCACTGCTTACCATCAGGCCGGATTGCGTTCAAGCACTAGTTTGTAGGTAATTATAAAAAATACTCTGCAATGTAATCCGAAGTAGCTAATTTATCTAAAATTTCTTACACACATTGTAGGTATGATGGATATTTTAGCTTTCATTATGACATTTACCAGACTGTACAAAAAATAAGTGGAACCCTGACCGATATGATAAAAACGAGCAAGAAAAGAGAGCTTGTAGGGGATTAATAGCGGCTAATAATGACTTTATCTTGGGGAGCTGTAAGATGGCGCTTTGTATGTGACATTATCTCAAATTGGTATTATTTTCCAGGTTTTAATGTGTCTTAAGTATGTGCGTATTTAAGTTTGCTTATAGCAAATATTATACCGACTCCTCTAAAAAGTGTGAGTTTTCATGAAAACTAACAGAGAAATTTGTCTTAGAGACGAAAAATAGCATCAGCCTAGGCATTCACATCTCATTAAAATTATGTGTAATAATCATTCTTTAATGTTAACGTATGTTTTATATATTTCTTAAGTATCTAAGTGTAACAGTTTTTTGTTAATACTACTTCAAATCAAAATCTTAAAAATCTTGTACCTACTGGCATCCAGTGAATATCTGCTTTTTTTAAATCTAACTACACTGTCCCACTGGTGAGAAAAAATTCTCCCAAAACCTTCAATTCATCCTTTTGTAGAGCCACGTCGATCGAACCATTGCGGTACACATGGTATGCAAAGGACATTGCTAAAATTCCATACATTGAATGCCCCAGAATTGACAGCAATAAGAAAATGCTAGTTGTGTTTGGAATGATTCATGTAATCATATCAGGTATTAGTTGATACACGGACAAGCTTAGGAACCGAGTATCAAACTAAAATGTGTTTGATTTTGAGGTTATATAATCGTAAAGAAAACTGAATGGATTTATTATTTCTTTTACGTTTAGTAAGAAAATGAATGTAATCATCAAATGTGTAAATAATACAAGTAATTTATAGTCTAGCCTTTTACCAATTATTTTGGGGTCAGCGTCCAGTCTAACCGGACGCCGCTGAGTATCAATGTTTTACATGGAGCGACTGCCATCTGACCTTCACAACTGTTACTCGTGTAATCCAGTAACAAAAGTGAACACTCACTACTCTGCACAAAGGCAAGGAAGCGAGTAACAATTTTTTTTTTTTGGTTTAATTCTTTCCGTTCTTCTGAACGGAAAAGGCAAAGGCATAGTACGCCATACAGCCTAGTGTTTAGTAATTTTTTTCTTGAGTAAGTTTCTATCCTAACTTATCCTAGTTTATCCTAGCATAACTTAACTAATCTATCTCCTTTCTTTTCCTGCGTGAGGTCGACAAGAAAGAATTTGGAGTAAGGACATGATGTGGCCACTGTGCTACATTATTTCACTGTTCTTTATAAATTATTCACTGAATGCACTTTTTACTTATTACACTTTTTACTATCACGCGATTTTATTTAGTAAACAACACTATAAATAATTTTAAAAGTCCAATGAAAAATGAGCGTGAGCGTGACACTCATCCCGCCAAAAAAAAAAATCGCGAGTAACAAACATAACAAAACAATTGGAGATGTCACTCATTTCCGAATCTGTAGAATCGATACCGCTATTTGAACTAACGATTTGAGAATCGATTTTGTTTAATATCGATAAAAACACTATTATTACGCTATTTTACAGATTGCGTTTAATGTATTTTGATAACAAATGTAGTCATAATAATAAAAAAATGCATACATTAAATAAAACTTCATGTTTTTTAATTCATAAATACAATTATTAAACTATCGATTTCGTAAAAACAAGAAGCAACATCTCTAAAGCTCTTGACATGGCAGCAATTTATATGACAGACAAATTGTTTAGTAGTTACAAGGCTTTTAATTATTCGTTTTAAACCCACGCTTGTCCGTTAACTATGGATATTTGCATTTAATATAAAAAAATGAAAGAAAAATTATAATGCAGGACATTTATTTGTCCATGCTGGGGCGAATTTCGGCGATCTCCTTTTAACTCCACGCTTCGTCTTTTTCGTGTTAATGGTATGACTGAATGTTGTATCTTGTTGGCCTTAACACTTTGTCACATTCACAGCGTCGCTCGTCGGCCGCGACGCACTTTGACTGCATGTTACTACGGTGATGGATTGTGATTGTGGAGTTATTTGGCAAATCACGCTTCAACTCCTATCCTGCCCTCTGTGTTACAAAACATAAAATCTTTCGACGCTTTTAAATAATCTCCAATTTTGGCCCACTTAAATGCTAAAGACTTCTCATACCCCGCACAAAAGCGTTATTTTAGTGTCCCTACAATCAGATAGGTGGGTCACACGACAGCGACAAATGTCGCTGTAACTCACCACAGCCTCCCGAGATTTCTTATACACTGGTTATTACGGACATTACCTTCCTTCCAGCGTGAGATGGGTGGCCCGGCTTCTTTTTACATTTTTATCTGCGATATTAAAGTAATTATTTAGCGTGTGTTGTAGCTTGTAGAGGAACGTTCTTTATTAAACTGGGTAGAGAAATTTTAGGTCATTTAAAAAATGTATTTTTTTGTAATAATGTCTGGTGCATTGTTAGTGTTACAAGGAAAAACTTAGTTGTGGTAGCGTAAAAATAGTTAATATTGAGAGCTATTTTTACTCTATCGAAGCAATGGAAGAATGGAAAATACATACCTAATGTATATAATAATGAAGTACGAATTGGCATGCAAAGCAAATTCAATTAAAAAAATATAAGTAAATATATATTTAGTGGCAGGGAAACCAAGGTGCATAATTATTAAAATTAAAAAAAATCGTTTTTAGTACTATTGTTATGGCATCAACAAAAATACATTATCTGTAAAAAATTCAACTATCTTACTATCACGTTTCATGAGACGGACAGACAAGCAGTACTTAGTCTTAGTAATCGGCTCCCGGTTTTAACGTTTGCGGACGGAACCTAACACCATCTTGCAACAGCTCTTTGCATAAATTCCAGTATTTAAATGGCATGGTAGGTCCCACAAAAATAACTAGCCTATCATGCTCTTCGACTGTCAGAACACAGGCATCCTCTACGACCATGATCCACCATGAAGGCCTTCATGCAAAAATAATAACATAACGACAAAGCCAGAGATAAGAAACTTCCAAACTGTTGCAGTTTTTAAAAGAAAATTAAAATTACACGATAATCGTTCCACATTATCATAGTTCTTTAATTTTTGTGGTTGGAGTGATATTTATTTTAGAAGTATGTATGTAAGTAGATTCTGATAGGCTTTTTTTGAGAATTATTTTGAATTTAAGTTCGCCTTTATTTTCCCGCACCCTGTTTACATTTTTGTATCTATTGTCCTATTGCAGTGTCGTTAAAGAGCGCACAACACGGTTCACGACAGTTCAGCGGTACTATTGCGTGCCCTCCAACCCCCCTCCCCTCCGCTGAATTAAGGAGAAAAGTGCAGAAAACTGTCTACCTACACTTGAACATTACGACAATTTAAACCCTGCATGTATGGTGTTATCACTAGTCGTTTTCTTTTTTTTGAAAAAAAAAAACCTTGCTCCGCTCTAAGAATTACTCCTGTATCGTGGGCATGTTTACAATCATATAAAACTCACATACAGAAACAGTCAGACCCGGAACAACTACCTGCAGCGGTGCGTCTTTTTTGTTGGGACAACCATAACAAGCTCATAACTTTGTGATTTTTAATGATATCTTTTTGAAATTTTGAACATAGATTCTTTACTTAAAAATACTGGACACGTGTTTCGGGTCTGGCATATATAAAAAATAACGTTGTATATTATGTGCATACATAATTATAATAATATGGTAAATAAATAAATAAATGTTTTATTATCACATCTTAAACCGCACATTTACCATATCGATTGTCCAAATCGATATTTTCAATTGAAAAGCCCGATGTAAGGAATAGCCCAGTCGTTATCTAAGGGCATCTATCTTGTTCGAGAGAAGCGATTTTTCCCTATGCCTCCGACATGGAACAAATTATCATTCAATTTATATCAGTCGTCTTCTATCGGTCCCATTCCGACGTTAATAAGAAAATTTTCTGGTGAACGTTTGATGCGGCGTTTTTGTGCTGTATTTTGGGAAGGTATTTTGTGTGATTGGGTAGAGTGCAAACTGTTTTCTTTTAGATTACTTTGTAAAACTATTGAAAACATAATATATATATATATATATATATATATATATATATATAAACACCTCTTTGCACACTTAGTTGATCTAGCCGCGATCCCGAACACAATAGACTCCACCTTTAGCACGGAATAACTTTGATCTAGCTGCGTATTTCTCGGGCGGAGTGGCAACGTTACATTCTGTTAAGCGATGTTGCCAAACATATTCATCGATAGGACATTATACTCGATAAAATTTTTTTCAACAATTTCATGCATTAATGGATCCGTAACGGCTAAATTTTTTGAAGCCACGAGGACTTTTTAGCTCTGAATATATTTAAAAAATCAATTACTTGTGTTGATCCATTTATATACTCGTACTTCCAGTAATACATCTTTTGATCCGATACCTATACCGTAACAATTGATCAAATAGGAATTTACTATAGCTAATCTAGATATTTTATATTCGCAATGCTCCATACATTGTAAGATCTATATATATTTTTTTACAATTCCATGCATTAGTGGATCCATAACGACTATTTTTTTTAAATGCACGAAGACTTTTTGGCTTGGAATATATTTCAAAAATCATTGCCTTATCAACATAAGGCAATGATTTTTGAAATATATTAAATTATTATTAATTATTATAAAAAAAAAACTGCATTCGAAACATGGAATACCAAGGAGGTAACTAATAAAAGGTTTTATTCAAATTTTGGACTATCTTGCAAATAGACAGTAGTAGATTGTTTATTGAAAAAAACGAAAGAACAGTATAATAGCGCGGGAAAAAATATTATTGTTCATTATTCGTTATTGAACTTAAAAAAGAAAATTATGTGTTTGATTTCCGCAAATTGTTTGAGAAAAGTAGTTAGTAAATGCCTGCGTGATTTCACCGTATACTGCTTAGTATGATACTATTGTCATCGGCAGCAGCGCGGGCAATAGCAATAAAAAAGTTAGTAATCAATGTCAAAATGCTATAAAATTTAAATTGTCAACAGAAAAATTATTTTCTTTTGGCAATTTAAGTGTTTACCCGACTTCAAAAAAAGGAGGAGGTTCACAATTCGTCGCAATCTTTTTTTATGTGTGTTCATCGATTACTGTAAGACGCCTGGTCCCGTTTACGAAATTCTTGTTTTATTTGAAAGGGTGGTCCCATAGTCACCAGGCCAGGATCTGATGATTAAAAATTAGAGAAATCAAGGAAAACTTTCAAAATTTTTACGGGCAACTAGTGCATTTCTATTTATTTTCATTAAGTATTTTAAAGCACTACAATTTAGTAATGATCTGGAGTAGATATGAAGTCGGGAGACAGTTGAGGGAACTCCTCGACAATTCACAGCAACTGCCTTGCGTTTGAACTTGAGTAATTTGTATTAATAAGAACTTTACACCTAAATGGGTTGTAACTGTCATTAGGGCTCTGATGATGAATACAAAGGCCAGTTCAGGTAACTCCTCAACGGTTTACAGTAGTTCCCTTGTATTTGGAATTAATTAATATATATGGATGAGCAATTTTCACCGATATGCATTATTATGAAAATCTGTAGTAGATTTGATGATGAAGACCACGACCGACAAACATTCATTTTAGCCGACATATATTTTTTTTTAATAATTATAAACTAGCGCGCTTGACTGCAATTCCGCCTGATGGTAAGCAGTGATGCAATCGTTGATGGTAAAGCGCGCTAGTTTATTAAGCCCATTCACTTAAAAAACCTTAGTGAATAGGAAGGAAGACGGCAGTTGAGCGTCGACAACGCTGCGCCAGAGGGAGATTGATGTGGAGACCCTCCACGACCAAACTCCCGGCACAACAACATTTGGCGCATCGTACCCGGCACACACTGCAACACAACTGCTCAGACCCGTCCTCCGTACGGCTTTACCAGAAATCAGGCCGGTACACGACGAATCGCTTGGCGGCAAGATTTTGTCTGGTGGGTGGTAACTTCTGCCGGCAGCCGATGTTATGGCCTACCACCGAGCATAGTTGCGAAGTTCTTATCAATACGAATTAATCAAGCACAAACGCAAGGTGGCTGCTGTGAATAGTTGAGGAGTTCCCTCGACTGCCTATGGTCTTCATCATGAGATTTACTACAAACCATCTTTTTAACCCATATAGGTGCAAAGTTCTCATCAATATAAATGAATTAAGTCCAAACACAAGGTACCTACTATTAACCGTTGAAGAGTTCCCTGAACTGGCCTTTGCTTTTATCACCAGAGCCTTCATGATAGTCATAACCCATCTTTTTGTAAAGTTCTTATCAATACAAATTAATAAGCACAAACTCAATGTAGCTGCTGTGAATCATTGAGGAGTTCCCTTGACTGTCTAGGGTCTTCATCATCAGATCTACTGCACACCTTCATTTCAACCCATACAGGTGCAAATTTCGCATCAATATAAATGAATTAAGTCCAAACACAAGGTACCTACTGTTAACCGTTGAAGAGTTCCGTGAACTGGCCTTTTTTTCATCACCAGAGCTTTCATGACAGTCATAACCCATCTTTTTGTAAAGTTCTTATCAACACAAATTAATCAAGCACAAACTCAAGGTAGCTGCTGTGAATAATTGAGGAGTTCCCTTGACTTTCTCCCGGCTCCATCATCAGCTATACCAGACCTTTATCAAATTGTAGTTCTCTGAAATACTTAATGAAGATACTTAGAAATGCACTAGTCGCCCCTACGATTTTTGGAAGTTCCTCTTGATTTCTTTAGTCTTCCATCATCAGATCCTGACTATGGGACCATTTAGAAAGTTTACCTTTTCTAACATAAAAAGAATTTTGTAAATCGGTCTAGGCGTCTGAGATTTATCGGTGAACATACATAAAAAAGTAACTGCTGCTTATCCAATCGCTTCACGCCCTTGGCAAATGCTGCGCCCTGATTGGCCCGTTTGAATTGGATCAACAACTGGTCAGACGCCAAAAAGGTGGATTTGTATAAAACAGCCCTTAATTATTGTTATTACTTCTTATTATTCATCGTGACGCATGTGGATCCGAACGGAGCCACATATTTATGATCAGATGGCAACGGATCAAGAAAAGGCCCCCGGATCAACAAGTGAAAATGGATCAACAAATTACTACCTATACGGCACGTCTGATCAACAAAGTGCCCAAAGGGATATCTATATATATATATATATATATATATATATATATATATATACTAGCTTTCCGCCCGCGGCTTCGCCCGCGTGGAGTTCGGTTATATCGCGCTTTTAGATCTCCCGGGAACATCAATTTTTCCGGGATAAAAGGTAGCCTATGTTCTTTCTCAGGGTCTAAAGATTGTCTGTGCCAAATTTCATCAAAATCGGTTGAGTGGTTTAAGCGGGAAAGCGTAACAGACAGACAGACAGACAGACAGACAGACAGACAGACAGACAGACAGACAGACCGACAGACAGACAGACAGAGTTACTTTCGCATTTATAATATTAGTATGGATAAACACCTCTTTGCACACTTAGTTGATCCAGCCGCGATCCCGAACACAATAGACTCCACCTTTAGCACGGAATAACTTTAATCCAGTTGCGTATTTCTCGGGCGGAGTGGCAACGTTGCATTCTATTAAGCGATGTTGCCAAACATATTCCTCGATAGGACATTATACTCGATAAAATTTTTTTCAACAATTTCATGCATTAGTGGATCCATAACGGCTAAATTTTTTGAACCCACGAGGACTTTTTAGCTCTGAATATATTTCAAAAATCAATTACTTGTGTTGAACCATTTATATACTCGTACTTTCAGTAATACATCTTTTGATCCGATACCTATACCGTAACAGTTGATCAAATAGGAATTTATTATAGCTAATCTAGATATTTTATATTCGCAATACTCCATACATTGTAAGATCTATATATATTTTTTAACAATTCTATGCATTAGTGGATCCATAACGACAATTTTTTTTTAAATGCACAAAGACTTTTTGGCTTGGAATATATTTCAAAAATCATTGTCTTATGTTGATCCATGTAGCTACTCGTACTTCGTAATACTTATTTTGATCTGAAGATGTACTGATACCGTACCGGTCGATCAATTATGTTTAGTATGAAGTCAAAGTTATTGTTATTAATATTTAAAGAGGTTGAATTTTGCGTATGGGGTTTTTATACTTTATTTCTAACTTACCATTTATATTAAGTTTTTAAACTCTATTCATCGAAATCAATCTAATTAGTCCAAACACGATATCGGCGCTGCATGTTTGGGCCTGAAAATATTGTGTGGACGGCCTCGGTTACACTTAATGCAATTAACACTGCTTGTATAAACTTCTTTGGTAGAAATTGTATGCGAATACATATTATTATTAAATTGGAAGTTTCAGTTTTAAGCGTTGAATTTTGCAAAGCGGTTTTTTTAGGTATTAATCAGGTAGAAACAAAAAAAGTTTACTCCTTCCAAACAGAACGCACATTACAATAATAAAACACTAAAAAATAATAAACACATAATAAAGAAAAAGAAAAAAAAAATTAATATAATTTACTAAAAAGCCTCGTACTCAAAATAAAACAATGTTTTCCTGATGTTATAATCCGGGTCAGGAGTTTTGGCGGGAAAGTTAAGCTGAGCTTCAATTTTTCCATTGGAGTTTTAAATTATTTAAAGTGTTCTTTACTAAATAAAAGTGCGAGATTTATGTAGTAAATAGTGCATTCAGTAAATAATTCATAAAGAACATTGAGATATCCTAGCGTAGTGTGTACAATAAACATGTGTACCATTTATAATATTTTTGTAAATTAATAAAGATAAACTCAACCGCACGTTAGTGGAAATAAAATCATATTTGCTACTTACTAAGTAATAAAGGTAATAAAGATCTGTGGATCTGGTGGATGATTTCTCAGTCTACTCAAAGTGTGTTATAAAAATAATTTCGCTTAGTCGCGTTATATTTTAGCGAAAGAAAGCGCTGTTTTCTAATCAAATCAAATTAAATCATTTATTTGTTAACACAGGTAAATATTGACAGATCTTACAAAGAATAATAATGATATGATGAATGAATAATAATGGTTTGTGGTAGGTACTGGAACGCGTTAGACACATGGAATGTCAACTTTAGCGGCCGCAATTTCGAAATAGGGAGTTTGCGTTTCGTTCCAACGTCCTAGTCTGAATTTCTTTCGAAAAAAAAAAACTGCATTCGAAACATGGAATACCAAGGAGGTAACTAATAAAAGGTTTTATTCAAATTTTGGACTATCTTGCAAATAGACAGTAGTAGACTGTTTATTGAAAAAAACGAAAGAACATTATAATAGCGCGGGAAAAAATATTATTGTTCATTATTCGATATTGAACTTAAAAAAGAAAATTATGTGTTTGATTTCCGCAGATTGTTTGAGAAAAGTAGTTGATAAATGCCTGCGTGATTTCACCGTATACTGCTTAGTATGATACTATTGTCATCGGCAGCAGCGCGGGCGTTGAGACTAAAGGATTCGACCTCGGGCAATAGCAATAAAAAAGTTAATAATCAATGTCAAAATCCTATAAAATTTAAATTTGTTGTTAAAGTTGTCAACAGAAAACATATTTTCTTTTGGCAATTTAAGTGTTTACCCGACTTCAAAAAAAGGAGGAGGTTCACAATTCGTCGCAATCTTTTTTTTTTATGTATGTTCATCGATTACTGTAAGACGCCTGGACCCGTTTGCGAAATTCTTGTTTTATTTGAAAGGGTGGTCCCATAGTCACCAGGTCAAGATCTGATGATTAAAGATTAGAGAAATCAAGGAAAACTTTCAAAACTTTTACGGGCAACTAGTGCATTTCTAGTTATTTTCATTAAGTATTTTAAAGCACTACAATTTAGTAATGATCTGGAGTAGATATGAAGTCGGGAGACAGTTGAGGGAACTCCTCGACAATTCACAGCAGCTACCTTGTGTTTGAACTTGATTAATTTGTATTAATAAGAACTTTACACCTAAATGGGTTGTAACTGTCATTAGGGCTCTGATGATGAATACAAAGGCCAGTTCAGGTAACTTCTCAAGGGTTTACAGTAGTTCCCTTGTTTTTGGATATAATTAATATATATATTGATGAGCAATTTTCACCGATATGCATTATTATGAAAATCTGTAGTAGATTTGATGATGAAGACCACGACCGACAAACATTCATTTTAGCCCACATATATTTTTTTTAATAATTATAAACTAGCGCTTGACTGCAATTCCGCCTGATGGTAAGCAGTGATGCAATCGTTGATGGTAAAGCGCGCTAGTTTTTTAAGTCCATTCACTCACAAAACCTTAGTGAATAGGAAGGAAGACGGCAGTTGAGCGTCGAAAACGCTGCACCAGAGGGAGATTGATGTGGAGACCCTCCATGACCAAACTCCCGGCACTACAACATTTGGCGCATCGTACCCGGCACACATCGCAACACAACTGCTCAGACCCGTCCTCCGTACGGCTTCACCAGGCCGGGACACGACGAATCGCTTGGCGGCAAGTCTTTGTCTGGTAGGTGCTAACTTCTGCCGGCAGCCGATATTATGGCCTACCACCGAGCAAAGGCACCGAGCATAGGTGCAAAGTTCTTATGAATACGAATTAATCAAGCATTAATCATGCTCGGGCTAGTAGGGAATCAATCCGGTCCGAAAGAGAGGCCATGGTTGAGCGAACGAGTGTTGCACTGCAGGCAGTCTCCGAATGGGGCAATGCCAATCTTGTAGCATTCAATGCCGCCAAAACACAGGCGTGTCTTTTCACCGCTAAAAGGAGCCCGTTCACCTTGGCTCCTACTTTTCGCAATGTGTCCTTGGAGTGTTCCGACCGCCTTCAGCTTTTGGGAGTTGAGATTTCCTCGGACCTTAACTTTGGGCGGTTCATTGAGTCCAAGGCTAAGGTGGCTGCCAAGAAACTTGGCGTTATCGCAAAGGTCCGGCAGTACTTCACACCTGGGCAGCTTCTAATGTTATACAAAGCACAGGTTCGTGTGTGGAGTACTGCAGCCACATTTGGGCTGGTGCTGCCAAGTGTCACCTGGCCACTTTGGATTCAGTGGAGAGACGTGCAAAGAGGCTGATTGGTGACCCTGATCTAACTCGAGTTGGTCTCCAAAGCCTAGAGCACAGGCGTAGAGTAGCCAGCCTTTCGGTGTTCTATAGGATGCATTTCGGGGAGTGTGCGAGGGAATTGCATGATTTAATTCCCCCATCTCCGTTCCACCAGCGGACGACCCGTCGTACGGCTGGTTTCCACCCTTACGTTGTTAACACCACTACGATCCGGACGAAGCGTTTCGCCTCCTCCTTTATACCGCGTACGTCGAGGGACTGGAACAATTTGCCAGCGGCGGTGTTTCCGTCGGACTACAATTTGAGTGTCTTTAAGGCTAGAGTGAATAGGCTCTTAAGAAACTAGTGCGCTTTACCATCAACGATTGCGTCACTGCTTACCATCAGGCAGGATTGCGGTCAAGCGCTGGTTTATAATATGTAAAAAAAAAAAAACACAAACGCAAGGTGGCTGCTGTGAATAGTTGAGGAGTTCCCTCGACTGCCTATAGTCTTCATCATCAGATTTACTACAAACCATCATTTTAACCCATATAGGTGCAAAGTTCTCATCAATATAAATGAATTAAGTCCAAACACAAGGTACCTACTATTAACCGTTGAAGAGTTCCCTGAACTGGCCTTTGCTTTTATCACCAGAGCCTTCATGACAGTCATAACCCATCTTTTTGTAAAGTTCTCATCAATACAAATTAGTCAAGCACAAACTCAAGGTAGCTGCTGTGAATAATTGAGGAGTTCCCTTGACTTTCTCCAGGCTCCATCATCAGCTATACCAGACCTTTATCAAATTGTAGTTCTCTGAAATACTTAATGAAGATACTTAGAAATGCACTAGTCGCCCCTACGATTTTTGGAAGTTCCTCTTGATTTCTTTAGTCTTCCATCATCAGATCCTGACTATGGGACCATTTAGAAAGTTTACCTTTTCTAACATAAAAAGAATTTTGTAAATCGGTCTAGGCGTCTGAGATTTATCGGTGAACATACATAAAAAAGTAACTGCTGCTTATCCAATCGCTTCACGCCCTTGGCAAATGCTGCGCCCTGATTGGCCCATTTGAATTGGATCAACAACATTTGGATATATATATATCTATCTATCTCGGTGGTAGGCCACAACATCTACCACCGGCATAAGTTACCACCCACTAGACAAAGTCATGCCGCCAAGCGATTCGTCGTGATGTCTGGTGAAGCCGTACGGAGGACGGGTCTGAGCAGTTGTGTTGCAATGTACGTGCCGGGTACGATGCGCGAAATGTTGTTGGGTCGGAAGTTTGGTTGTGGAGGGCCTCCAGATCAATCTCCCTCTGGCGCAACATCGTTGGTCGTGTTGTTGGGTTTAACATTGCATCACCGCGCTCAACGGTCGTCTTCCTTCCTATTTACTCAGTTCTTTTGAGTGAGTAGGCTTAATAAACTAGCACGCCTTACCATCAACGATTGCATCACTGCTTACCATCAGGCGGGATTGCAGTCAAGCGCTAGTTTGTAATTAATATATATATATATATTAACAAACAACAACAACATTTATTTATTTTAAAAAACGTTGCCCCTCACTAGGAATTTCTTTTCTCCAGTTCGTGGGTGCGTTTACAAACATATAAAATCACATACACAAACAGCCAGACCCGGAAGAACTAATTGTGGGAATCGAACCCGCGGCACGCAGCGCAGCAGTCAATAACTTGACCACTGCGCTAACCGTGCAGTCAAACTAAGTTTTGTTTTAATTTCTTTCAAACAAAACCTAATTATGTATCCATAACCGCAACTTAAGCCGAGCAAAGCAAAATATCCAAGAGACGTTTTCTTCCCCGTCTGTTTTTCGTAAAGCCACATAATAATTGTATCAATTTCCATTAGAAGCTGTCTCAAAATTATGAAGAATATGATTAAGTAACCATAATTTGTCACCAGCTGTGTTCAAGTGCGGTCCTCAAATAAATTCTCATTTACAACGAGTAAGATATTGAAAAATTCAGACATCTGGTAGCGCGACCCTTAATTTTATATTATCTATTTAAGGATTGGTTCTGAAAATACGACAAATTAATTATAAGCTTAATATTCAACAATTTAAAAAGGATGTAAGTTCTTGTATCGATAATAAACAATTGTATACATGCGTAACAATTAGAAAAATAAATAGAATGATTAAAGTGGAAGGTTTATGTGTATAATAACATCCATTAAATAGTAGCGAAATCATTGATAAAATATTAAACTAAACTAAGGTAGATATGTCACTAGCGCACTAAAAATGAAGCGTACAAAAGGAGGTAAGTCCTGTATCTCGCTTTAGTCACTCTCGATACACTCGTAAAAACAAACGACAAACACTAACAGCGCAAACGACAAACACTAGCTATCTTTTTCTTATCTATGCTTTAAATTGCGCCCCATCTCACTCACACTGTACCAATGTATGCCGAATAAAAATATGCATGTGTGCTGCTGCTGTGTTCGGCACATTTTTTTTGGTCAGTTTGTTAGAATATATCGTATCTGTCATTGATACAATATTAAACTAAGGTAGATACGTCAGTAGCGCACTGAAAATGAAGCGTACAAAAGGAGGTAAGTCCAGCAAGTCGCTTTAGTTTTGGTCGATTCTATTTAAGCGCAAACGACAAACACTAGCCATCTTTTTCTTCTCTATGCTTTAGATTGCGCCCCATTTCACTCACACTGTGCCAACGTGTGAAATGTACGCAGAATAAAAAAATTGCATGTGTGTGCTGCTGTTTCGATCGGCACATTTATTTTGGTTAATTTGTTAGAGCATATCATATCTGTTTAATATTATATCAATGGTATCTGTTTAATATTTTATCAATGAGCGAAATACTGTTATTTATTAAAATGATGTGTTAAGTGTTGTACAGATTGAAAAGGTCTACAGAAAACTCCGCGATGGTATTATTATTTTTTTTTTTTATTAGTTATAAACTAGTGCTTGACTGCAATCCCGCCTGATGGTAAGCAGTGATGCAATCGTTGATGGTAAAGCGCACTAGCTTATTAAGCCTATTCACTCAAAAAAACTGAGTGAATAGGAAGGAAGACGGCAGTTGAGCGAGGTGATGCAATGTTTAACCCAACAACACGACCAACGATGAACCCTCCACGACTCCCGACACAACAACATTAGGCACATCGTACCCGGCACACATCGCAACACAACTGCTCAGACCCGTCCACCGTATGGCTTCACCAGACATCATGCCGGAACACGACGGATCGCTTGGTGGCATGACTTTGTCTGGACAAATGTCTATCTTTTATGGATATCCCGCAATAACATTTACTTTTTGTCATTTACTTTTTATGACAATTATTGGTTAATTTACGAAGCGATTTTAAGCAATTAAATACATTTAAATCATTGTTGACATAATATAGATCTAAATATCCCTTTACAGCACATGATTTAAATGAATATTTTCGAAGATATTACAGATTTAAAAATTGCGACCGGGGTGGCGGGAGCGGCGGCCGGTCGCTGTTTTTACCCGACTGCCAGGAGGGTTATATATAACGTTCACAGTTTTTCTGTAGTATAATTAGTATCAGCATTGCACCCGTACGAATCCGGGGCGTATCGCTAGTATAAATATAAAAGCAAAGGAGGTTTTAGTTAGGTTTCGAAGTAATTCTTATAATATAGGGACTGCTATATTCTATTCTATTTTACGGTCTTTGCATTTTTACTAACTTACTATTACAACGAGTGTCATAAAAAGGTCTTAAAACCATGATTATATCTCAAAAAATTCCAATGTGGAAAAAAAATGTTACCTTTAATTAAATTAATATTAATGCCGTAGTGTTGGAACCGTACCTTAAAGCTATATCGTGATAAACTTTATTATTTTCATTAAGGTCAGGTGATTCAATTAAATTAGAGCTCAAAACGATGCGCCACGCGTGCCTTATCATTAAAATTGCTAACTAAGGGGAGTGTATACCCGCCTCAATATATTTTTGCTGTTAGATCACTTTATTTTAGATTATCTAAAGAAATGAATTAACTTAATTAACGAGACCCTTATCGTTTTATTTAAATAATATGTAGAACAGTTATGTAAATTCACTAACAAAAGTGGACTTCAGAATCATTTAA
Source organism: Sesamia nonagrioides (assembly GCA_017933935.1). NCBI lineage: Eukaryota > Metazoa > Arthropoda > Insecta > Lepidoptera > Noctuidae > Sesamia > Sesamia nonagrioides. Next base: position 90,406 of record JADWQK010001295.1, on the reverse strand, counting down.
AAAAACGTTTCTATTTTTCTTTGGTAAGAATGTTACCAAATGCATAATATAAGTTTACATGTTATCTAACGCCACACCATCTATCTATAAAACTGTAGTACACTCAAACCGACAGGCAGGAATCTCACAAGTAATACTTTTCATACTTTTGTCCAAGATTTATGTTAAAAAGTTCGTCCATTTCTCATTTTTCCCCCCATACCCGTCTCTCACTGTGTGAACGATTATCATCCACTTTTTTCTTAGTTAAAAAAAAGAAAACTTTCTTTTGTCAGCTACACGTGCGTGGTTCTTTTCAAAATAGGAACGATGGAACGTTCTACATTTGGGTTTATTCAAATTCATGTTCTCATTTCAAAATATTTTATTTTCTGGTTCTTATTTTGTAAGTATTTATTTCTTTTGTGGTCGAGTCTGAATTGTTTAGTCTTTGCCTAGGAATTGATCACTTTCTTCCCTCATTTTGTATGGACATTAAAGTGTCTGCCTCCACAATCCACGGAGACACTAATTTACTGTAAATATTTATAAAAGTGCACTGCTAGATTCATAGGTTCTTTCAGTTCACTTATATTAGTTTTGAAAAGTATTAAGTGGAAAAATAGTAAAGAGGCCCTGCCTGAATTTTGCTCTTCTAAAGGTTTTAAGATGTGTACAAAACTGAATGTGAAAGATTATAATTTGCCTAGTCTTGTTCCTCGACTATAGTGAGGTCGGATTCTGACCTAACCGGATTCAACTGGATTCCAATACTTTACATGGAGCGCTTGCATATCTAACCTTCACATCCAGCTGGGTAATTGCGTAATACATCCCGTACAGTACTGTCAGTAGAAATGGGTTTCATTTTGACAGTTCCACAACTTTCATTGCGTTATTTACCTTGTTGAGCAGATACTTTTTTCGTAATAGTGTGTTACAGAATTAGGGTGCCGGCCGGCTACTGGGTATAGAACACCTGTGAGTAAATAGTAGCTAGTTGTCAGATTAGCGTACTTAATCATCATCATCATTTCAACCGAAAGACGTCCACTGCTGGACATAGGCCTCCCCCAAAGATCCCCACGACGACCTGCGCCTCCCTCATCCAGCGGTTTCCCACGACCTTCACCAGGTCGTCGGTCTACCTTGTCGGGGGCCTACCCACGCTGCGCCTTCCGGAGCGTGGTTACCACTCGACAACCCGTCGGTCCCTAAAAATGTGGAACGCTTCACGATTTTGCGTATCATCCTTGGACAGGGGCCATGCTAATCTTCTCTGTATAGTTCCAATTTTAGTATATGTACTGCTGAAGTAAGTACGTTATGTACTTCTGTAGTCCGTAAGTCGAAAGTTGGTAACGGTGACGACTGTCGAAGATTCACAAATAAAAGCATCAACGGTTTGAGTATAGAAAGAATGGTAGCCAGATTTCCGAGCTTTTTACAACTCGTAACAGCTGCCAAAGATCAACAAGGAGAGTTAGAGAAAACCAAATATATGATGCGTTTTGGAGAGTGTGCGAGGGAATTGCATGAGTTTAATTCCCCATTTCCGTTCCATCATCGGACGACCGGTCGTACGGTGAGTTTCCACCCTTACGTTGTTAACACCATAACAATCCGAACGAAGCGTTTCGCCTCGTCTTTTATACCGCGTACATCGTGGGACTGGAACAATTTGCCAGCGGCGGTGTTTCCGGCGGGTTACAATTGAAGTGCCTTCAAGGCTAGAGTGAATAGGCTCTTAATAAACTAGCGCGCTTTACCATCAACGGTTGCGTCACTGCTTACCATTAGGCGGGCTTGCGGTCAAGCACTAGTTTATAATTATGTAAAGAATGTGTAAAGATATATGTAAAGAAAATATGTAAAGTATATATATGTATAGATATTAGATATGTAAAGATGACAATATGTAAAGAAAACCCCGTCCGACCCATAAGGATAATAGAGGTTACATAAAAAAATGAAAAAATAAAATATGAAATTCTACATAATCATCATAGTAACAATACTAATGAATTTTGGAATAATCTTTTCTTTTCGCGAATTAATTCCAACTTTCTCAAAATTTGGTAACTTTTTAAAATGTCACAACACCATTTTTGACGGTATTATTATGAGCGAATAGCGATGCGACCGCGTGCAGCAAGCCCTGCCCCCCTTTGCCCGCGCACGTATTGCCTACCGCACATGTATTAAGTTACCTCTTTTTCCGAAAAAAAAATATTTTTGTGTTAATTCCCCTAAAAAAATAAATATTATTTAGCAAAAAGAGGTAACTTAATACATGTGGGATAAGCAACCCCTTCCGCGGGCGGCGGGGGGCAGGGCACGCGGCACCTGTGACGTGGTCGCGTCACTATTCGCTTATAATAATACCGGTGTTGTCACTTTTTTAAAAATTACCACATTTCGGGGAAATTGGAATTTGGAATTTATTCATTAGTATTGTTATGATGACTACGTAAAATTTTGTATTATATTTGGTCAAGTGTTTACCTAACCTTTGCTATCCTTATGGGCCGGACAGGGTTTTCTTTACAGATTGTATATTGTACCTATATAAAAAAAAACAATATAAAAGGTTTTATAATATTTTATTACATCGCCCCCAAGTGCTTATAGTGGTTGCCATCGCAACCTTCCCAACAATATTATTTGTTCAAGTGTTTACATAAATTTAAATAAATAATTCGACTAGGTTACTTTCGTTGTACGTATTTAAAGACTTGTTGTTACTTCATTGCTTCTCAAATCTGGAACGTTAAGTGTAAAATGTCTGTTACAGCGACATTCAGTTGGTCCACCTAATTTACCTTTGGCGATACAAATGTTTGGTGAGCGATAATTTTCGTCCGTAATCTTTTTCTTACCTCTAGGTATTGTATGAGTACTATATATCGATGTTATACCTCCGTATACATGATTATCATTATTAATAACATTATTTTTATTATAATTATTTTTGGTCTTTAGGTACTGATCGTTTCTATATAGCTCTTCTTGGTATTTCTTGTCCATTTCTTTGTTATACATAATTGTAGCGTAGTTGTTTGGTTCGGAATTTGAGTCGTTGTCTGTGCTGAGAGTTTCGTTGACATATCGTTGTGACATCCAGACATATCTCGCCATGGGTTCTTCGGGACCCCATAATCGGGACGGTCGAAACGCTGAAGCTAATTTCTGGAAAAAAAAGTTCTAAATTACATGGATATTGAGGTCACTGAGGGTACGTGATGGGTTCCACGACTGCATTTCAGGCGAAAGACGTCCACTGCTGGACAAAGCCCTCCCCCAAGGATCTACACGACGATCTGTCCGGCGCCTCCCGCATCTAGCGGTTTTTCCGCGACCTTCACCAGGTCATCGCTCCACCTTGTCGGAGGCCTACCAACTCTACATCTTCAGTGCGTGGTCGCCAATCGAGAACCCGTCGGCCAAATCGGGCATCGGTCTTACGGGCAATGTGCCCGGCCCACTGCCACTTTAGTGTTGCAATTCTTCGGGCTATTTAGTTACTATCTTTCTTCTGCGGAACTCCTCATTTTTGATTTGATCACGCAGTGAAACCCCAAGCATAGCCATCTCCATTGCCTTTTAAGTGACCTTGAGCGTTGTTATAAGCCCCATTGTCAGCGACCACGTTTCAGTTCCATAAGTCATCACTGGCAACACACACTGGTCGAAGACTTTTGTCTTGAGAAACTGTGGTATAGTTCCAATTAGGTTCACGTTATAACATTTATTATTGAAAAGTATACTTACTGTAATTAAATTAAACTGCTCCTCCTTAGCAACAGCTACTGCAGCAAGCATAACCATGACCACCAGTATAACTACAAATACTGCCAATAAAGGCCAGAGCGTGTAGCCATTGCCCCAGGATACCCTCAGTAAGGCCCGAAGCCACCAGCCCGAGACTCCGATGAAGAGGGCAGGGGTTAACCACCAGGTGGCTATCCAGAAATAAGGAAGCTTTACACCTGTGAGGAATTCTATATCTACTGTGAGGTAGCACCAACCTGGAAAGAGAGAACAGGATGTTTGATTAGTAACAGTGATTAAACTCCAGTGAGTTAAATTAGCAATCTTATTAAGAGAGTAGTAGAACACAATAAGTAGACTAATTATGTTTAATCTCGTGACTCAGAATCAGAGACGAATTTAATTTATTGCTGTTCAGTTTTTATTGAGACAAATATTTAAATGATGTTCTTTTAATTTATTTTTATTGTTACATAATTCATAATAAAGTATTTCTTAGCAAATTAAATGGCCATTGTATGCTGACTTACATGGTATCGGATAGCTTTGTGTTTATTTATCTTAGCTTTGTTATTAAACGATTTTCGTTGACCATTCAATTCAAAAGAAATTTTTGTCATTTATACATTTTAGACAATATTAATGGCCAGAAACATCTCTGGCCCTAATATCAATCAATGAACGAACTTTAGCAGGTTGGATAGGTCTTTTCGCTTCCTTGTACGAGTATTCTACTTATATGTACTTTTTAGCTGTGTTTTTGTGAGGAACAAGCAATTTTTCTTACTTTCTTCTTCTTTTATTTTAACAACTGTTATATTTCAAATGAAAAAGTTCTCGGCAGTTATTATACCTATGACTCCGGACTATGGTCCAGGCCATAGTCCGGAGCGAGAGTGAAAGGCAGGCCGTCACTTCCTTCTGTGAAGCAGTGATGCTGGCAAAGGAGAAGTCGGAGCGCGTAAGGTAAGGTAAGAGCGTGGTCGGGAGACAACATCGAACTTCCTGCCACCGTAGGCGTGGGCCTGCGGTCGGTGAGCAGCGGGTGGTAAGGATCAGGGCCGAGTCAACGGCACGTTGTGTTTCACGCGCGCCTCAAAAAGGAAGATGTGCTGACGCACACTGTGACGGGGTCCACGAAGTCCGATGCCTCCTGGCTCTGGGTTGCGGGTTGGTTAAAAAAGAAACCATGGCCCTGGCCGTCGCACAGGCAAGTGAAGAAACACGTGTGGAATTAAGTCAGTAAAAGTCGGACACGCCCTTCTGGTCCGCCCAGAGCGGGAAAAGTCCACAAAACAACAGCTTCACATTCAAACTCACCATAAATAAACACAAATCCGACCACTTCAACAGCAGTAGTGAACACAGCCAGCACTGGTATGATCAGCTCATCCAACATGGTGGTTACTTCCAACCCTCGAGCCAACACTGCTACTGTGAGGGCAGTGCCCACTGCTGAGGACGCGCAGGCGAAGATACGCCAGTGATCGCCTGTCATTCGGTGAAGTTTTTCGTAGACTGGGTATAAGAGCATCAGCTGGAAAATGATATTCAATATGTGGGTAAAAAAAGTTTTCAGTTTTAATCTTAAAATGATAACTACTCGGGGAAAGGAGAATTAGAGAAACATATTTTTGTAATACTTATAATAAGGCTATTAAAAGTAAAAAGTCGATCTTTCCCTTATTAGTTGCCTTAAAATAAACAGCAGGGTAATTGCGTAAAACACAGGTTTTTTTAGACACTTGAATTTAGTGCGCGAATGTGTGTCATAATATGAAAATTAGCTAGAGAATTAGCCTCGTAGCCTATTTTGTCATAAAATATGAGCCCATGTACTTGTATAGGTATATTATCATCATCATCATCATTTCGGCCGAAAGACGTCCACAGCTGGACATAGACATTCCCCAAGGTTCTCCACGACGACCGGTCCTCCGCCTCCCGCATCTAGCGATTTCCCGCGACCTTCACCAGGTCGTCGGTCCACCTTATCGGGGGCCTACCCACGCTGCGTCTTCCGGTGCGCGGCCGCCACTCGAGACCTGAAACATCTTGAGGTAACCTGGACATTAAGTCTGAAATCGCTAGCCCGCATTGAGCAAGCGTGGTGATTACGCTCAATCCTTCTCTGTATGAGAGGAGACCTGTGCCCAGCAGTGGGATGATAAAAAAGGTTGATGATGATGTAATAAAATATATGTTACCTATACGTATATTTTATCGAGTTTTAAGAAACGGTTTAGATAACATTTATGTATTTATTATTAATAATTAATGAATCATTGTCGTAAAACACAAATTAAAAAAAAAAACCTTGTTACATACCACACTAATAACACCAGAAATGAACACAACTCCGAAAGCAAGAAGTGGCCATTCCTTATTCCTCTTCTCAGATACAGAAGATTGATATATTAAGACTAGAATTGATATAAAACTAGTATCTTTTTTACTAGTTCCACCGATAGACTCCCAGAGTAATACCCACAGCCAACCCGAGAATATACTTGTCATTATTAATAATGCTGAAGTCCTGAAATATGGAAACAAAACATTGTGACGTCCATACATAACTGTGTTTACTTTTTTATTAACAACTATTTAGCACGCTTTACCATCAACGATTGCATCACTTCTTACCTTCAGACGTTAGTCAAGCAGTAATTTATAACATAAAAAATGTAATGAATCGGAGATATGAGAAATTTCACAAGAAAAGCTAAATAGTTCTTCATATAAGTAACCAGCTTCCCGCCCGCGGCTTCGCCTGCGTGGAGTTCGGTTATATCGCGCTTTTTAGATTTCCCTCGGGAACATCAATTTTTTCCAGGATAAAAGGTAGCCTATGTTCTTTCTCAGGGTCTAAAGATTGTCTGTGCCAAATTTCATCAAAATCGGTTGAGAGGTTTAAGCGGGAAAAGGTAACAAACAGACAGACAGACAGAGTTACTTTCGCATTTATATTATTAGTATAGATAGTCTCCAGTAATATCCAACTGACTATAAATGTTTCAACATACTTTGTGATTAATTCATACATTATAATGTGCTAGTAATAAATAACTAAGGTAACTAATACAAGTAAATAAATATCTTACCATCGAACGTCAGAATGTCTGTAAACAGATCCACCGGCGCTGGTCAGATATCCACTGACAATTTGCGTAGACATTAGCGCCTGTACCAAAGTACTGTGCCAAATGTAAGGCTGTGTGAGCGACGTCCATTGCACGCAAGATTCGAACATCGAGTCAAGAACAGCGGTTTTAGCCAGAAATGAAATGAGCAGTATAGCGATAATAACGACGATTATGACCAAAACGGAGAGTGTCGTTTTCAAGGTTTTGTGGAGGCGGTATAAACTGAAAAGGCAAAATATTTGTGTTTAAAATTAGCATGTCGCGGTAAAATTTACTTAAGGGATCAAAATACCGGATTATTTTGTCAGGTTAGTAATAAATTGGGCATTTTTGTACGAATATTTTTTAAGAAAAAACAAATATTTAAAAATCTGCTGAAGTCTGATTCCTCATCTGTTAGTATTTTTTTTTTTTTACTTTTACAATGTCACCACTGTTAGTGATACTGAAATAATATTAGAATCTATACCATCGCCTAGCTCCGTAAAGAATAGAGGTAAACAAACCAATTTGGGGTTATCACAATTCACGTTTTACAAATCTCCCGTTATTTACATGATTATCGACTTTTACATGCTAACTATTTATTAGCAATTCCTATTGCAGCATATTTCAATAGAATCACTAAAATAACATGCATAATAACTTGGTATTTCGAAAATCCATTAAAAAGTCGACATTAATTTTACGTGATAGCCCTACAAAAAAAGAAAGATGGATGAAATCCAGGTATTAAACACATTTTGTGGAATTCAACCAATGAATAAAGTTGAGGCATTTGTCAATACAATTTTGCATATTTTAATTACTTTCAAATCAACCGCATAACACAAGCATTGTAATACTTTCAAGTATGGACTAATTATAACATATATGTATCAAAAAATTTAACCTATTAGGTAATTAGCTTACATGTGTGTCATATTTCATTGAAATCGGTTAAGCGTTCTATGCAAATCATAAATATGTAAACATAAATAAACTGTTTACATTAGTAGGAAGTAGGATTATTACTTTTTTGAAAATCATCTATCTAGAAAAGGTTGTTAACATCTGTCTTTTAGGCGTAAACTACTCGTTGCCTAGCAACGGTTTGTTTACCTCTATTCTTTATCGAATTTGGCTCAAATATAGTCTACAAACTAATATTCAGTTTTAGGACAGTAGATAATTAATATTAGTTGAGTCGTGCCAAATTAGTCAAACATGGTAACCGGGTTTGAGTGCTATAAGTAGCGCCATATTATTAATGTTCACAAACTAGACAAAGTTTATGTTCAGTAAATCGTTTTCTTTCTAATTCTTTAGGCAAAGTACAGAAGATAAATATTAGTTTCTTCTTCTTCTCGATAAGCATTTTGTGAATGTGAATAGTGTTTAAATAGGCGATAATTTATAAGTGTTTCAAAACTTTTCCTCGACTGACCGGAACGAATTCTTAGGACATCGACCGTATTTGACACAGGAGATATTATAGTGGACAAGTGTGCAGTGCGCTTTCTGTTCCTTTACCCGATGGAATGGGAATCAGATACCAAATAAAAATTTAAATTATTCAAATTACATAATAATAATATAAGAAGATAAAGTTTACGAGTTTGTATAGGTTATGTTCTTACTCAGTAGTCTGTAAGCAATTTTGTAAGACCTGATATTGTTGATGTAACTTTTTTGTAATATTGTTGCATATTTAATTATTGCTGATGCACTGTTTGTTCCGTTCCCGCAGACAAACCGTGAAAACGGTTTTGCGGGACATAGCATTTATCCCAATGTATTGTACACGTGGAGATTCGACAGCCTCCGTGGCGTAGCGGTAGCGGACGCGACCGCTGCGCAAGGTGGCGCGGGTTCGATCCCCGCACAGTGCAAGTATTTTTAAGCATGAATATGAATATTTGCACTGGTCTGGTCGTGCCTCGGAAAGCACGTTAAGCCGTTGGTCCCGGTTGCCATACGAACATCTAGTGGCAGTCGTTACGGGTTGTTGGAGCCCTCAAAAGTCCAACAATTGGTCTAACTGCAATGCTTCGATGTCGCCTTTGGGTTGTGAAGGTCAGACGGCAGTCGCTTCACGGAAAATGTCGAAGTTTAGCCATATCAGCAGTTGGACTGGTAAAGGCGGACCCCAGACTCCAAAGCTGAAAAGGCTTCGGATGCGACTGGGATTAACGCTGAGATGATGATGATGAATAGGAATCAGATACCCGGGCATAACATAGTCAGCCTATAATCTTCTCAGCGAGAAGGAGTGGGCCGTAGTCTACTACGCGAGCTCGTGTGGGTCGGTAGATGTCACAGGTCTTAGAAGTTTATGGCACTAGTATATACCGGTTACCTCACGATATTTTCCTCCCCCGTTTTCACAGCAGGGGTGATGAAATAATTAACACAAAGTAAAGCGCTTGAGGTGGTTCCAACCTATTACTTATAACTTCTAGGTACGTCGTGGCCGTTACCACTAAGCATCGCTACGGGATCACAAACCAGACTGCTACTGAGTAATTTCTAGCCGATAACTCCAATAACACTTTGACTGACTTGGCATTAGAGCGTCGAACCCCTTGCTCAGCAGTGCCACCAGCAATGTTGTGCTACTAAATATGATTTTTTTCATCTTCAGCCTGTACAGGTCCTACTGCTGAATAAAGGCATCTCTCTCGACCGTGGCGCAGCGGTCAACACGCCTACCTGCGACGCGGACGTCCCGGGTTCGATCCCCGGCCAGGTCATGATGGAAAACGATCTTTTCCTGATTGACCTGGGTCTTGGATGTTTATCTATATATGTTTTTATTATAAATATAGTATCGTTGAGTTAGTATCCCATAACACAAGTCTCGAACTTACTTTGGGGCTAGTTCGATCTGTGTGATTTGTCGGTATATATTTATTTATTTAATTATTCCCTGTCCTCGCTCTGTTAAACAATGCCATTAAGAAATATGCATAATTATGCTACAATTATGACATTTTACACTTTAAACATCTTCATTTCAAACATCTGGACTTGAAAAAAGTCGATGATCCTTGAGTTGAGTGAGAGTGAGTGTTTCGACTTTTCTTCTCAAAGGTTAGGAAATGCCGGCTGCAGCTAGTTTAAAAAAATATGACGTGTAAAAGTGATTAGTGATCCTATTTGCATAATAAACGATTTCATTTCATTTCACAAGGCTTTCATTCCATTGGGGAAATGCTCCCAATGGAATGAAAGCCTTCGGTCCAAGCGTGGGGATTATGGCAATGGCCATAATCCCCAGGCTGGGCAAGCGGGTCGCGGATCACAGTAATTTGTTATTCCACAGGAGACGCGCTGCTGCCCGCTTCCCTGGTGAGTTTCCTTAGTCGCCTCTTACGACACCAACGGGAGGATATGGGTTGGTTCTATTCTAAACCCGTTACCACACGGGGATACCACTTGGCATAAAGCGTCAAACTAATTGCTTAGTACTCACCACCAGTGTATACAGAATGTTATACTAATAAACACCATATTTTTAGCTACTTTAAATATTAATTTGATGAACCAGAATTAGCCATTATAGTAATTTAAGGCAAATTCTTAATTGACACCCGGAAAATACGTTCCAATTTTTTTAATAGACACATATCTAGTTATTTGTCCAAATTTTTGCTCGTTTAACTTCAACAATTTGTACGTACTAATTGTGCTAAATTATCGTGTTGTTATTTCGTGTTTGTTACAATACAAAAGACAGACGAGAATATCAATTTATTTTAAAAGTGAACGTAATTGGGCTGGTTTAAGAAATTAATTACTGATGTTTTGTGTCTGCTAATTGATATAAGCAAGACTATTTGACGGGTATTTAATGAAAACTGAAATTGTAACACTGTTTGTTTCTATTGGCTTGTTACATATTTTTTTTAATAAAAATAAACAGCTTGAAATAAATTTAGTTTACGAAACCCCGGAGACGATAAGATGATTTCTAAGCACGATAGTCAAAATTTTATAAGAGCTTTAAAGATTGTTGGGGTCAACAACCTTTGGCAGCAATGTCATTTCAAGTGTAAATCGTGGAAAAGCCGTTTTTAACCGACTTCAAAAAAGGTGGAGGATCTCAATCCGACTATAATGCTGTCCGTCTGTAAGTTAAGCAAATTTGACCCTGCACGGTGAATATATTCTGCAGTATTTCTTCAGTTTATTTAATTACTATAAAACACCAACAGTAAATATAATATGTAGTAGGTCACTGTTTGCCAGGAACAGAACAAAATATAAGTTTATGGAAAACTAACTTTAATTCTTATATAATAAAGTTTATGCTACCACTTCAAACATTCGTACACCTTTTTGAGTGTTAGCCACTCTAAAATCAACTAAATTACCACTTCCATAAAGTTGACATTTGCGTAACTTAATATTAAACCAATTTAAAACGTTTGGAATACCTTACATTCAACATCGGTTTACATGTATTATTTGTATTCTATTACTATTTGGCTATTGGCCTAATTTTAGTCTAATTAAGTAAGTCTATGTAAGTTAAAATGTTAGTGTTTAATTTTTAAGTTTCCACTTTAATAAAATCTTAAAATCGTAAACATTTTAAAAATAATTTAACTAACCATTTCTTTTTACTAAAGGAAAATTTTAATTTAGGTATTCTACTTACGAAAAGGTCCTTTCACAAAATTTTCACATAAAAGATAAAGAAAGATATTTCAAAGAAACGCCTTATTACAAACGAAGAAGGAATTATTACTAGTAATAAGCATATTATTACTTACAGAACGGGCACGAAGAACCATAGAAGAAATATTAAAATCGCCATTATGCCAAGATACTGGGGGTATTCCGTGAATGGCGCCAAAAACGTTGAGCTGAAAGTTGAAATAATATCTGGTAAGATTATGGTTAGTCTTTGTGTTTTAAAGGAATAGGATTTGAGTAAAATATATTGCTATTAGAATTTACAATAATTCCTTACATCAAGTCAGTAAGGTGTTTTGTGTGATATAAATATAGATCTTTTTAAATTAGGTATTTTTTATTAAGTTATAATAAGGTACAAAGGGATTGACGTATCGGTGTGGATAAAAACCCTTTCTAAATAAAGTGAATAAAAAAAAGTCAGTAAGGTAATTGAGTAGAAAACTATTGTCTTTAAATTTGACAACTCAACAACATTCATTGTGCTATTTACTTTGCTGAACAGATATATTTTTCGAACATATAAAGCTATGGGTAATCAATATCTTTCAAAATTATTATGATTGATAGCGTATTACGCGATTAGAATACAAGCCTATTATACCCAAAGGATTGGACAGAGATAGGCATTCGTAAAAGTATGTAATTTATGGAGAGCAGCGGTGGCCTAGTGGCATTGACAGCGACTTTCAAGTTGTAGATCGTAAGTTCGAACGCCATCAGGCGCTTTACTTTGTGTAAAGTGCCTGATGGGGTTTCGCCACTGCTCTCAAAATGGTGAAGGAAAACATCATGAGCCCCGTGCTGGTTGGTAGATGTCCATCTGGCATTTACCAACCTGCATTGGGCCAGCGAGAGGAGGCCTATGTTCCAACAGTGGGAACATTGTAGGCTAATAATGTAATGTAATTTGTGGTACATATTACTGTTTACCACAACTTTACATATTTTCTTTCTTTCAAAGAGAATGTGTATCAAAATGTCAGCAATTAACACTGAGTTGCCTGCTATTAAAAGACTCTGCCACCCACTGTTCCCACTGTTCGGACACAGGCCTTTCCTCTCTGTGAGAGGATCCAACCTGAGAGGAGCCATCATCGAACACGCGGGCCCACTGTGGGTTGGTAATTGTCACATGTTCTCGAACATGGCAGTTTCATCAAGATATTTTCCATCAACTTTTACAGAGCAGTGCTGATGATATCATTTACGAACCTACAAATCATAAATCAAAGCCTAGCTGTCAAGGCCTAGCATAAATCACTGCTAGGCCGTAACAGCTACCAGTTGCCTATTACAATGATCTATCCAAATTCTCAAGTCTTATTGCCTATTTAGATAATTTCGAGGATACATTAGATGTATGACATAATCAGCCTATAGTGTTCCCACGGTTGGGACGAAGGCCTCCTTTCGGGGAATTAGGATGTAATTATTATAGAAGGAATTTCGAGGGTATGAAACGGAGAATAAGGAAATAACGCTAAGCGAAAACGCAGTACGTAATATCACGGGCAGGCGATGCGATACGACGTAGTAGCAGGATCCGACCTAGAGGCGTGCTTCACCGATCGGCTTACCGATTGAGAAGTAATTTTTATCAAATATTATATATAAAGAAAAGTATCGTTAATAAGTTGCCTAAAAAAAATTTGTTCAAGGTTATGATTAATTAAAAACCTGCTCCTATTTTTTATATTATGTGCCAATTCGCTTACCAAAAAAATTACATAGGTACTAATCAAAAGTATATATCCTAAAGAATATGAAAACGTTCAGTTGCCTATCTTTTTATGTTCAATGCTATTGAGTTGCCAGGTATAAACAGGTAAGTCAGTACTAATAAAGTGTAATTTGCTGCTTACCTAATGAATTATATACCAAAATGAAGATAATTTTATTGTGAATATGATGGTATAAGGTTGCTTGCAAAAAACCGTTCAAGAATCACGGTTGCCAAGCTTTAAAACTTTAAAAATTGGAGCGACTAAAGATGTATGACTTAGAGATTCAATACATACTATTCTTCATATTCTTTAGGATGTATACTTTCGATTAGTATGTAATTTTTTTGATAAGCGAATTGGCACATAACATAAAAAAAATATGAGCAGATTTTTAATTAATCATAACCTTGAACAAAATTTTTAGGCAACCCATTAACGATACTTTTCTTTATACATAATATTTGATAAAAAATTACTTCTCAATCGGTAAGGCGATCGGTGAAGGACGCTTCTAGGTCGGATCTTAGACTATAGTGAGTTAGGGGATCAAGAGATTTCAGTAGACAATGGCCCCGATTCTCTTGTTGACAAACTAAATTAAATTTAAGTTAAGCGCATGTCTTTTTTTTTATATCATTAAGAAAAGGACAGAAGATAAAATGACAGTTTAGACTTGTTAAATTAGTGCGCTCTTGACGTAAACTGGGGTATTTTGTCGCCATGTTTTTAATCGCGTTTAAACTATCTATGGAGTATCTTAATTTGACAGGATTAAACTGTCCTTTTATCTTCTGTCCTTTTCTTAACTAAATGGAATGAAAAAATGCACTTAACTTAAAATTAACCTTTAGTTTAATTAATCTTTAGTTTGTGAACAACAGAATCGGCGCCTATATCTCGGGTTGAAGCTACTCTGTATTATCACCTATGTGGTCTTTTTCTAACTAATTCGGGGACGGCTTCCAGTGTAACTGGATTCAGCTGAATACACTGGTATTCCCATATTAATATTATTAAAGTACTGATTTTACATGGAGCAATTGTCTATCTGACCCAGTTACTGCATAATACGAAACCCTTGATAAGGCTGGTTGTCAGAATTTCAGGCTTCTGTCTAGCCGTAACGATTGTCAATGGTCGATGAAACAAACGGCTTAACGTGTTTTCCGAGGCATGGAGCGGTTTTGGTATCTAAAGTTGACAACCAAGGTAAGCGTTGCTCCGCAGGAAACGCCCTGGTCGGGAGACGGCATCGGACTCCCGGCCGGCATAGGCGCGGGCCCGTAGGACCACCGTTGTGTTTCACGCGCTCCTCAAAGAAATGTGAGCACAACGTGACGGGAAGACCGATGCCTCGGTCAGGGTTGCGGGTTAGTAAAAAAAAAACCGTGGCCCTGGCACATGGGCAAGTGTAGAAACACGGGTGGGTTTTAGTCAGTGAAAGTCTGTCACGCCCTTCCGCTCCGCCCAAAGCGGGAGAGGTCATTTGATGATTTCCAATCCCAAACAAAAAAAAAAAGTAGGCAAGGGTTGCTTAACTTGATCAATAGAGTTGTGTGACTAATTATTAAACCATGTAATCCTCAAAAGCTGTCTATAAGAAATATAAATTAAATAAACATAAGTTCCACTCAGGAATATAGCATGTATGTAAAATATTTTATGATCTTTTATTAAAGGTACTTACTTGAAACACTCGGTTGCATTCATTTTATTTTCATATCCGTTCTGAAATTTAAAATAAATAGTTAAAAAATAGTCCATACAACGAAAAAAGAAGGAACGAAAATTATTTACGGCAAACATGACGTATAAAACAAAAAAAAAATGCAAAAAAAAGGCAACTTGGAGGAAATCATGCGTCATATCTACACAAAACTATAAGCCCCGCACGATGATATTGCGATTGGCGGCCATCTTGGTGACGTAGTCGAACTCGCACCGTCGGTACCGTTCGCAAGTTCAGTCCGCGCTTACCCACTTACGCACATCGAATATTTTTGTTAGCTTTTTGTTTTTGTTATCCTGTTTTATTGTTGTTCTTGAGTTTTGTTGTTTAGTTTTGTTAACTGTTACTCGTTAAAATGAGTAAGAAATTAATTAATAGTCGTGCTCGTGAAATTATAATTAAAGTGGACAATTATTTTGTTAAAGAGAAAGAGGATTGTAATTTACTTCTTGAGAGTATAAACCGTGCTTTAAAAAGTGCTTCGGACATTTTAATACCGAAACAACTGCTTACAGTTATTAAAAATACTTTGCAAAATTCTATCAACGTCACGGAGTGTGTGGCATGTGCCACAGGCGTTGCAAAAAATACTGTGACGAAATTGAGACGAGAGCATGAGTCAGCAACAGCCAGTGGCAGCAAAATGAGAACTCCTACTAAAGGAAAAAGACAAAAGAAGAAATATTTCGACGGGTTTTCCTTAACAGCTTTAAGAAATATTATAGATTCAATGTGTACGGTGAGGAGAGAAATACCCACAATGCGCAAAATCTTGGCGGCTTTAAAAGTAGACCTTAATTATACTGGTAGTGAAACTACATCAAGAAAAATAATTAAATGTGTTTTAGGCTACCAATTTAAACGATGCTACCAAAAAAGACTGGCCCTAATTCAAAGACCCCAAATTCAAGCGTGGAGGGCTAAATATTTACGACGTATGAAAGAAAATGACTCGCTTGGTAATAACAAAAGACCCGTTATTTATCTCGACGAAACGTGGATACATGCACACTACACGGTAGAAAAATGTTGGCAAACAGCAACCGATGGAGTGAGACGGAACGACAGCCCCGGCCGCCGATGGGAAGTTAAAGCGGTTTTGTTGATAATGCCCTTTTAATGTTTAAAGCAGACACCAAAACGGGGGATTACTATGATCAAATGAATGCTGAGAATTTCACCAAGTGGCTTACAGAAAAAATAGTACCCAACATACCACGCAACTCCAAAATTGTGATGGACAACGCCCCTTATCACAGTAGGGATGAGAATAGGCCACCAAGTATGACCAATAAAAAACAGTTGATTGTTGAGACTTTCCCAACGACAGTACAAAACCTGAACTGTATTTATTAATTAAACGGCACAGACCGCCGAAAAATTATAAAATTGACAATTTATTAGCTGGCAATGGCCATGAAGTCGTTAGATTACCACCTTAAAACTGCGACCTCAACCCCATTGAGTACATCTGGAACCTGGTAAAGATGAGGGTGTCAGAAAAGAATGTGGAGCAGTTGGAAAGTCGCATTGAAGCTCTGACATTGGAGTCGTTGGCGTCAATAACTCCAGATGACTGGCGAAAGGAAGTCAATCATGTTAAACGGCTTGAAGAGGAATACCTATTGGAATAAAGATCGAATGATTGACGAGTTATTTGTCATAAATACGGCGACGACAGTGAATCGGAAACGACAGACACAGAAAGCAGTTATGATTCGGAAGACTATATACATTTTTTTTACATATTATCCTGGTTTTATTTATAAGCTGATAGATATGTAGGTAGTAATTAAAACATGACTACTACACAGTGGACTCTGGTTCAATTCCCGCTCACAAATTAACAGGATTGTAGTTAGAAAAATGTAGTTATACATGTAAGAAAGATATACGAATAAGTATATTTTTTTTACGTCTACAAAAATTATTTCCTTGAAATTTTTAATAATGAAAGTTTATTTGTCAGAATATGGGTGAGTAGGTATACCTAAGAAAGAATGTTAAATGCAAAATTAATATTAATTTTATTATACATACACTCTTTATAAAGAGTGTAATAAAATTATAAAATACAAATAAACCCTTAACCCTAATATTAATTTATACATACACTCTTTATAAAGAGTGTAATAAAATTATAAAATACAAATAAACCCTTAACCCTAATATTAATTTTGCATTTAACATTCTTTTGCTAGCTGTCCTTTTGTGTGACAGATGACGTCACAACGCTGTTATTGTGACAAGGTTCCATCGCAATATCATCGTGCGGGGCTAGTAAAGTACTATGATTTTTATCTATCAAGCCTTTTCTGAGAGTCGTATTAAGATGTTATTTATAAATAAACATCTAGATCGCTTAGACAGAAAAAAAAATACCAATGAATTAATTAATTGTGATACTGGTTCAATCGCCTAGAGATGCAAACCAATAAAACGTGTTCTCATTTTTCCTTTCACGGAATATAAACGTAAAAATAAGTATTATTTCCGTATTTTTGATATTATGTTTTTACATATACGACCTTTTTTTAAAAATTAATATTATAAACATTGAAAATGTGAGTTTCAATGTACACTAGAACTTTTGATCAGATTCCGAAAATTATTTTACTACATAGTAAAGCTAAGCTATAGTATATTTGGCGATGATCATAGGATAAAATATTCTATGTTACTATTAAAAAATTCTCTCGGGCAGAGACTAGTCAATGGATATTAGTACAAATGCCATCAAACGCATAGCCAACGGAGTGAAAATCTACAAAAATATAATTATTTTGTTCGCCGTTGCTCCTAAAAAGCCTTCATTATCATCAACCTTTTAATCGTCCCACTGCTGGACACAGGTCTCCTCTCATACAGAGAAGGATTTGCAGTTAAAAGCCTTGCAGTTATTAAAATATCCTCCATTTTAGAGCACAATGAGTAACAAAGCGGCTTACCGGCGTTATGTGCAGTTTAGTGCAATCCTTCAAAGGGAAGGACCCCTTGCCGATCCACAAGAGGTAAGCAGACGACAGAGCTACGTACATCATGTAGTACACGCAGCACATGTATGACGTCAGAACTTTTAAATGTCCGACTCCTAGAAAAATATTTGGAGAATTTAAACTGTTTTCTTTCTATGTGTGAGTGATAGGCAAGGATGTAATATAGACATCCTAAATAAAAATAATTCAGCTACTATATTTTGATACTTATATTTATATAGCATATTAAATACAGCTAAAGCAAATACAGCTTGCCTTGTTTCGCAAACAATTTCCCCCTTAAACGCTGCTTAAACTTAACTAGTGATTAGCGATTGTTTAAACATACATTTGATACGTTTGCAAGTCACTTAGCTTTAATCATAGTTTATGAGTAAACCCCTTAAACACTGTGGTGTTTATTCATAAGGGATGATTAAAGTTAAGTAAGATTAAAAGATCAAAAATGTATGGTTGAAGAATCGTTAATCACTAGTTAATTTTAAGCAGCGTTTATAAATAAGGGAGTTTAACATGAATTGTGGAATGAGATAGAAAAACCAGCCAAGAGCGTGTTGCTACGCTCAGTGTAGATTGCCATACTTTCCCGTCTGTCAAAACAAGTTCCCACTTAGGAGTGAAATTAAAGTTAAAAAAAACCAGTGCGTGTCGGACTCACGCACAAAGGGTTCCGTACCATTGATTTATGAAATTAAAGGATTTAAGTTATTTGTATAAAAGATTACGCGGTAATAAGCGGTTTACGATTTACGAGGTATTAAAAAAAAACTACTTACTAGATCTCGTTCAAATCAATTTTCGTTGGTAGTTTTTATAGTGTTACGAATGGACCTTATGTCGATGGCATAAGGTTCAATATCGCGTGACATGCAGTGTGTCACTTTTAAGTCCTATTTCTTCAGATCTAGACATTTTCTAGGTACAATAATAAAACGCATTACTAGACTTAGGACGGCCTATCGAATGGTACAGGTCTCAACAGTTTTGTCAACAAAGTGTCGACATCGAAATTTCTAGAAACCCGTTTCCGAGAATTACCGTAGGTACTTCCGAGTGACCTCGAAGTTATGTGCTATTATTATTACGTCTAGAGGAATCTGGAATGTTCGATCAGCTGGACTATATATAGCACCGTGACGCCCGCACAGAGTCAGTCTACACTCGACTAGCGATACGAAAACAGCGACAGTTAAGAAGCGATCTTCGAGAATACCTACTGCGACAACTGTAACGAGAACTGTGAGTACTACGTGGAGTAACATCTGTACTGTTATTGTGTGTTTACAACACGGACTTCGTGAACATAAGGGAAGACTTCGGTGCAACGTCAGCGACATTCTACTTGTCATTGCTTACAATCGACTGTACCTTCGTTGCCAATAAACTTCGTAACCCTTAACCGGCGTTTAAGTACCCCTAGCCCGTAACAACTGGTGTCAGAAGCGAAATGCCGATCACGCCAAGGGAAGACGAGAAAGTTCGCACGCGACGACAAGCAGCGATGGATTTGGCGCGTCAAGAGGAAGAATCGCTTAGTGTCCCTGCACCCGTAGTAGAAGCGGCCATCGTAACACCTATAAGTGCGCCGACTACCACCACTGTTTCCGGAAGCACTGGATTCGATTTATCGGCGTTGCTGGCTCAATTAACGATGCAAATAAAAGGTATGGCAGAATCCCAGGCAAAATCCCAGGCAGAAATCCAGGCAAAAATAGATAAATCCCAGGCAGCAACCCAGGCTCAAATAAAACAATCCCAGGCAGAAACCCAGGCACAAATTAAAAATGTAGCAGAATCCCAGGCAAAATCCCAGCAACTAGTATTGGAACTAAACGGAAAGTGGGAAAAAACTAAAGAAGAGGTCAACGAGCTCAAAATAAAAGCAACACAACAAGATGCACGTATGGACCAGCAAGATACGCGCATAGACAAACAAGAAGCGCGTATGGACCACCAAGATACGCGTATAGACAAACAGGATGCTCGTATAGACAAACATGATGCGCGTTTCGAGACACTAGACAGCACCATCATGGAGTGTGAGAAAGAAATAAAATTCCTCCATGATAAGGTACAGAAAGGAGGCATCAAAGGGGTGATACCTAGTGCTTTGCCGACGTTCCAAGTACCTCATTTTGATGGAACAACGTCATGGGTGGCCTTCCGTCTACAGTTTGAAAAAGTCGCAAAAGGCAACAATTGGGACGACGATCAAGCGGTAACCGCTCTTACGCTTGCTCTGCGTGGTGATGCGGTACAAATTCTCAAAAATATTTTCGGCGATTGCAATACCCTAGCCTGTCTGCTAGAAGCGTTGGAGTCTAGATACGGGGAGAAACACCTCGAACATGTTTACAGGGCTCAACTCCGCGACCGCACACAGAAGAGCAGTGAGGGTTTGCAACAATGGGCAACGGAAATAGAACGTGTTGTTCGGAGGGCGTATGCATCAACACCGGGCTTAATTGATGCTACTACGGTGCAAGCTTTTACTGATGGAATCCGAGATGCAGAAGTCAGGGCTGCAGTTCGTCTGGGTCACCATCAGACTCTGAAGACAGCCTTGACACACGCTCTGGAGGTGGAAGCAGTACGCCAAGACGGCCGACAACAGCACCGCATTCGCGAGGTAACCCCAATAATAAAAACTCGGCAAGGACCAACCTGCTATGAGTGCGGCGAAAAGGGTCATATTCGGATCAATTGTCCCAGGAAGTCTAAGGGAAGAAGTACTTCTGGGACACAGGTGGAAGCCGAAGATTTAAACTAAGAACAGCCAGGGCTATGGGGCGAGTACTGGCTGGTCGACCTGAAGCCCCCATTATAACAGTATCACAAGTGGGCGATGGAAACAGTCTTATTATAGAAGGAGAACTGAATGGTAAGTCATGCAGTTTCACGTTGGATACTGGTGCATCAAGAACCATTGCACGACCGGAGCTATTTCCTCGGACCATAGCATGGAAAAGAGGGTTTTCACAATGCCGATTACAAACCGCCACCGGCCAACCAGTACTCGTCCTTGGTGAAACGAATGTGACCTTGAAAATGGGTGATAAGACATTTACGCACCCTGTTTTAGTAGCGAATATTACAGATGATTGCATAATAGGACTGGACTTTTTGAAGAAACAACAGTGCATCCTTAATGTAGCAAAAGGAGTATTGAGTTTCCCAGAACAAGAAGTATTTCTTCAAGGTGGAAAACAAGGGTCAGTGTACTGTTTAAGGAGAACGGTATTACCACCAAGATCAGAAACCTTAGTAGATATTAGACTATCACCAATAGGATGCCATAAACGTTGCATTATAGTTGAAGATTCTGGAGATCACCCAGACTGGATAACAGCAAGGACACTGATGATGATTTCCGATAAACCAAAAGTGCGCATTATCAACGTTAGTAACAAAGAAATAACTCTTGAAAAGAATTGCATCGTGGGTGTTGTCGTGTAACGACAAGAAAAGACTTTAGAGGGAGACAGTATTTATTAAGTATACAGATAAGACAAGATGGAAGTATAAAAATGAATAATGTAGATGAATGATTGATGGGTGATGGTGAAGGGCGGCCCCTGGTGGACCGGCGGCAGTTACGGAGAAGCGGCCCTGGCGGACCGGCGACAGCAACAGACGAGCGGCCCTGGCGGACCGGCGACAGCAACAGACGAGCGGCCCTGGTGGACCGGCGACAGCAACGGACGAGCGGCCCTGGTGGACCGGCGACAGCAACGGACGAGCGGCCCTGGTGGACCGGCGACAGCAACGGACGAGCGGCCCTGGTGGACCGGCGACAGCAACGGACGAGCGGCCCTGGTGGACCGGCGACAGCAACGGACGAGCGGCCTGGTGGACCGGCGACAGCAACGGACGAGCGGCCCTGGTGGACCGGCGACAGCAACGGACGAGCGGCCCTGGTGGACCGGCGGCAGCTGCAGAGGAGCGGCCCTGGTGGACCGGCGGCAGCTGCAGAGGAGCGGCCCTGGTGGACCGGCGGCAGCTGCAGAGGAGCGGCCCTGGTGGACCGGCGGCAGCTGCAGAGGAGCGGCCCTGGTGGACCGGCGGCAGCTACGGAGGAGCGGCCCTGGTGGACCGGCGGCAGCTACAGAAGAACGGCCCTGGTGGACCGGCGGCAGCTACACGAAGAACGGCCCTGGTGGACCGGCGGCAGCTACAGAGGAGCGGCCCTGGTAGACCGGCGGCAGCTACAGAGGAGCGGCCCTGGTGGACCGGCGGCAGCAACGGAAGAACGGCCCTGGTGGACCGGCGGCAGGTACAGAGGAGCGGCCCTGGTGGACCGGCGGCAGCTACGGAAGAGGGACTGCCCCGGCGTCACAAGGCCGGCAGCAGTCGAGGGCTCCGGCGGCAAAGGGCCAGGCAGCTCCAGGCGCACCAGTTATATAGAGACTGGCACAGCAGGAAACACCCTAGAAGGGCTCTCGAGGCAGCGTTTACTGGAGACCTACTTTTAAGAGGCTTGTTTGGAAGCCAGAGCTCGACTGACCACTGCTCTGCGATGATTTCTAAAGAAACCTCGGAGAACGGTTGGAGGTCGAAATTTAAAATATTCGAAAATATGGACGAGGAACGGTAAATAATTTTACCATAAAAGAGTTCGAATAACAATTATAAAATAAAAATAGCAGACCAACAAGAATTTTGATGAGAAGGTTGTCATAGATACATCATCAACAATGTTGTCAAAAAATGTCAAAATAATGAAAATGTTCTGTAACAATGTAAATATAAATGGTATTAAATTAAAAAGTGCAGTGTTTGATAGGAAAAAGTGATACAGTCCTGCATAGGTACGGCTTCCTATGCTAAGGGGTCACTAAGTCGCCGAAACTTAGGCTTAAAGTTGAGGACTGTGACTGTGAACTGAAAAATGAGTCCTGGTGTAGTGGAATATGATCAAAACAGAGCCTCATAATAATGGAATGCATATTATGGACCGTGGAAATGAATGATACATATATAAGTATGAATATGAGTATAAATAATAAGTGTAAGTATATCTGAATATGTACATAACATTACAGTGTGTGCGACCATGTAGCATCGTTGAGAAAAACAGAGGCGCACGAAAAGGAACGTGATAAGCAGTGGCAGGAACATGTATCGACACTACTCGAAAATTGTAAGGGCAATTTAAACAAGTTCGAAAGTCACAAAGTTAAGCAACTGTTGTATAAATTTCATGACATCTTCTCTAAGACCGACAGAGACGTGGGAAGGACCGGGCTCGTCAAACACCATATAGATACGGGCGATACACAGCCGATAAGACAGAGACCACGTCGTATCCCCTTTGCAAGAGAACAGGAAGTCACAGAAATGTTAAGAGATATGGAGAAAAACCGGATTATAGAAGCATCCACCAGCCCTTGGTCATCTCCAGTTGTCCTAGTCAAGAAAAAGGATGGCAGTACAAGGTTTTGCGTTGACTACAGGATGTTGAATGATGTCACGAAAAAGGACAGTTATCCCCTGCCACGTATAGATGACACTTTGGACTTGCTAAGTGGCATGAAATGGTTCTCCACAGTTGACCTCAAAAGTGGATACTGGCAGGTGGAAATCTGTCAGCAGGATAAAGAAAAGACCGCTTTCTCCACTGGTCCTGGCAACGGTCTCTGGCAATTCAATGTCATGCCTTTTGGACTGTGCAATGCTCCAGCTACATTCGAGCGCCTAATGGAGCGCATTTTGGTGGGGTTGCTTGGTGAGGCATGCCTGGTCTATTTAGATGACATCATCATTATGGGACGAAACTTCGCAGAACACCTACGCAATTTGGAGAAAGTGTTCCTGAAACTGCGTGAAGCTAATTTAAAACTCAGTCCTAGTAAGTGTACACTATTCCAGAAAAAGGTTGGATACTTGGGACACATTATTTCGGCGCAAGGAATTCGAACAGACCCTGAAAAAATAAAAGCCGTGTCGAAGTGGCCTACCCCTCGTAATAAAACTGAGGTACGCTCTTTCTTGGGTCTGTGTGCATATTACCGTCGGTTTGTGAAGAACTTCTCCGAGTTAGCGAAGCCGTTGCATCGTTTAACAGAGGAAAAGTGTCAATTTGAATGGAACTCTGACTGCGAACAGGCATTTGCGCTACTGAAAACTCACTTGTGTGAGGCTCCTGTATTAGGTTACCCTAGTCGGGAAGGTCGATTTTTGGTAGACACGGATGCCAGCAATGTTGGTATTGGAGGAGTTCTCTCTCAAACACAAGGAGATAGGCAGGTCGTGATTGCATATTTCAGCAAATGCCTTTCCAAGCCAGAAAGAAATTACTGTGTTACCCGCCGAGAACTTCTAGCCGTTGTTAAGACCTTACAACACTTCAAGAAATATTTGATTGGAAGACAGTTTACACTTCGTACCGATCACGCCGCCTTACAGTGGCTCCTCCAATTCAAAGACCCAGAAGGACAAGTAGCAAGGTGGATAGAGCAGCTGCAAGAATTTGACTTTGTCACTGAACATCGAAAAGGCAAGTCACACAATAATGCTGATGCTTTGTCTAGACGACCTTGCGAAGAATCTTGCCGACATTGTGCCAAACAGGAAAAGAAAGAGAACGTAAGGATTATCCAGGTGAACGCTTTGGACGAAGACTGGGACAATCAATCATTGGAAGACGCACAAAAGGAAGACAGTGACCTGAAGGCAGTAATCGAATGGAGGAAACATGGACAGAGGCCCGCTTGGAGTGAAATATCAGCGCTTAGCCCAACAGCAAAAAGTTACTGGGCCCAATGGGACAGCCTGATAATTGATAATGGAGTTCTCAAGAGGAAATGGGAATCACCCAGTGGACAGGAGTTCACCTTACAGATAGTTGTTCCCGGTGATAAAGTTGCGTCAGTGCTACGACAGGTGCACGACGGAGTATCCGGAGGACATCTAGGAGTAAAGAAAACCCTGGAGAAGGTGAGGAAAAGATTCTATTGGGTGCATTGCCGCGAAGACGTAGAGGACTGGTGTAGAAAATGCGTAGCTTGCTCCTCAGTAAAGGGACCACAAACGAGAGCCAGAGGTCGGCTGAAAGTGTACAATGTTGGTGCACCATGGGAAAGAGTTGCTGTCGATATAGCTGGGCCATTCCCTGTTACTGAAGAAGGGAATAGGTATATCATCGTCATGCAAGACTATTTCAGCAAATGGCCAGAAGCTTTTGCAGTGCCTAACCAAGAAGCTCATACAGTCGCCAAAAAGCTAGTTCACGAGGTGTTCTGTCGATTTGGCGTTCCCTTGGAGTTACACTCTGACCAGGGTAGAAACTTCGAGTCTTCACTATTTCAAGAGATTTGCCAACTACTCGGGATACATAAGACTCGTACAACACCATATCACCCACAGTCAGATGGAATGGTCGAAAGATTCAATCAGACGTTGGAGAATCATTTGGCCAAAGTAGTGGAAGAACATCAAAGGGATTGGGACCAATACATTCCACTCTTCTTAATGTCATACCGCTCTGCAACACATGATAGCACAAACTGCACACCGGCGAAAGTCAACTTCGGCCGAGAAATTAGACTACCCATAGATGCACTAACCGGAACACCTCCCGATGCTCCTATCCTAGCCGTCGACTATGTGGCCGACCTGCGGCGTAAATTAGATGGTATACATGAGCTAGTGAGAGAGAGTGGTCTGAAAACCAGTGAGAAAATGAAGATCCGATACGACCGCAAAGCTAACGTGCCCGGATTCGAAGAGGGAACTTTGGTATGGTTACATAATCCCATTAGAAGAAAAGGAAAGAGTCCAAAGTTCCAAGCCAAATGGGAGGGTCCGTACACGATAGTAACCAGAATAAACGATGTCACCTACAGGATTAAGAAAGGGCCTAGAGGGAAGCTGAAGATCGTACACGTAGACCGCCTAGCTCGCTATTATGGATCAAATCATGCTCGGGACGAGCATGACTAAGAAGGGGGCAATGTTACGAATGGACCTTATGTCGATGGCATAAGGTTCAATATCGCGTGACATGCAGTGTGTCACTTTTAAGTCCTATTTCTTCAGATCTAGACATTTTCTAGGTACAATAATAAAACGCATTACTAGACTTAGGACGGCCTATCGAATGGTACAGGTCTCAACAGTTTTGTCAACAAAGTGTCGACATCGAAATTTCTAGAAACCCGTTTCCGAGAATTACCGTAGGTACTTCCGAGTGACCTCGAAGTTATGTGCTATTATTATTACGTCTAGAGGAATCTGGAATGTTCGATCAGCTGGACTATATATAGCACCGTGACGCCCGCACAGAGTCAGTCTACACTCGACTAGCGATACGAAAACAGCGACAGTTAAGAAGCGATCTTCGAGAATACCTACTGCGACAACTGTAACGAGAACTGTGAGTACTACGTGGAGTAACATCTGTACTGTTATTGTGTGTTTACAACACGGACTTCGTGAACATAAGGGAAGACTTCGGTGCAACGTCAGCGACATTCTACTTGTCATTGCTTACAATCGACTGTACCTTCGTTGCCAATAAACTTCGTAACCCTTAACCGGCGTTTAAGTACCCCTAGCCCGTAACAATAGTAATGTACATCATATGTTTTTTTTTTAGATTTTTCATTTTCTTATTCTAGAAGTTAGAGAGGGGGGCAACTTTTTTCAACTTTGGAAGCGTCTGTCACGCAAACTATTCGGTTTAGAAAAAAAATATTTTAAAAACCTTGATATCATTTTTGAAGACCTATCCATAAATATCCCTTGCTGTACATCACACTCGTCTCCACAGAGTAGGCAACTCGTTCATTGGTCAATGTATACACTTTTACAACAAGCTTACCATGGACATTCGAAACTTACCCATTAAACGATTTAAAAACCATATAAAGGCCAAACTTTGCAAAAAGGGGTATTATAAAATCACAGATTATTTAGAAGACAAAAAAGCTTGGGACTGAGCTGCTCGCTCTGTTTAGCATTGTTATTAAGCAATATGCGTAATTATAACGTAAATTATTGTATACATTTTCATTTTTAATGTCTGGACTTGAAAAAAGACGATGATCCCTGAGTTTGTTTCGGCTATTTCTTCTCAGAGGTAGTCAGTTAGGAAATGCCGGCTTCATCTAGTTAATAAAAAATAAACATGACGTGTAAATGTGATCAGTGATCCTACTTGCTTAATAAACAATTTCATTTCATTTTATGTCATTTCATTTCCCACACGTATGTATTTGGTGAAAAAAAAATTTTTGAATTTCAGTTCTAAGTATAGGGAGCCCCCAATATTTATTATTATTTTTTTTATTTTTGCATCAAAATCTTAATGCGGGTCACAGAATATATCTACCTACCAAGTTTATAATAGTATAGATCTTATAGTTTCGGAAAAAAATGGCTGTGACATACGGACGGACAGACAGACAGGACGAATCTATAAGGATTCCGTTTTTTGCCTTTTGGCTACGGAACCCTAAAAAGGTGAAGTGTTTGTTACATTGAGTTAACATACTAAGTACGGACTTCTAAAAACGGACCGATAATAAACGGTGATAAATAAAGATAGAGTTATAGATTCCAAATATTCCTTATGTCATACCCGTCCCGAACCCATCAACTCGGGAAAAATCTTAAGAGCGCGAGGTAGACCAAAGTGCAGAGCCATCTTTCGGAAATTTGGGTTACTGTTAAAAACTAGACGAACCCGTTCAACATAACCATGTATGTTGGATTTTCTTAGATAGTCGTTACAAGGTTCTACTTTGGAGATTTTTTTTTCATGTTATTAACCGTATGATTCAAAAGATGGAGAGGCGATAAAAAAAAATCCGCAAACTCCGCGGCTTCGCCCGCGCGGAATTCGGGTTTATCGCGGTAAAAATAAGGTTATATCGCGCTTTTTAGATTTCCCTCGGGAACATCAATTTTTTCCGGGATAAAAGGAAGCCTACGTTCTTTCTCAGGGTCTAAAGATTGTCTGTGCCAACAACGCGTAACAGACAGACAGACAGACAGACAGAGTTACTTTCGCATTCAGACAGACAGACAGACAGACAGAGAGACCGACAGACAGACAGACAGAGTTACTAGTATGGATATACATATCCATCAGACAAAATAAGACAATAGCCAGGATCACAGTTCAATACGTAAGTATGATGCGCCAATTGTTGTGGTGTCGGTAGTTTGGTCGTGGAGGGTCTCCAGATCAGTCTCCCTCTGACGCAGAATTGTAGGTCGTGTTGTTAGGTTTATGTAGATAGATAGCAATTGAAATAAGAATAAAGAGGCTTAGATTATGTCTAAGCCTCTTTATGCGTATATTAAATTTAAAAAGGAAAGCACATATATAAATAGTTAATATTTCCTTTTTTTTTAGGGTTCCGTACCTCAAAAGGAAAAAACGGCCTTGCCTTATAGGATCACTTTGTTGTCCGTCTGTCTGTCTGTCTGTCAAGACCCTTTATCTCAAGAACGCGTGGACGTATCAAACTGAAATTCACATGAAATACTCAAATCTATTGTCCCTTTAAGCTGTGAAAATATCAAACTTCTAAGCCAAGCCAATCAAAAGATACAGCCGATTATGTTGATATTTTCAACAAATTTTCGACACTCGCAAAGGAATCAAAACCTACAGGATACTTCCCGTAAACTCAGAATCTTGAAATTTGGCATGAAGCATTGTCATATAACGCAAATATAGGAAAAATTTGGAAAATCTATTTTTTTAGTTATATAATATAATCAAAATATTTTAATAAAATGAAACTTACTACCTTATTTCTCACGAACGAATAAAGGTATCAAATTGAAATTTATACCAAATACCTAGGTCTATTGTCCCTTTATGCAGTGAAAAAATCAAACTTCTAAGTTAAAGCAATCAAAAGATACAGCCGTTTATACCGACACCTTAGACGAATTTCCGTCACACGCTAGGGAATCAAAACCTACAAGGTACTTCCCGTGAACTCAGAATCTTGAAATTCGGCAGGAAGCAACGGTATATAGTACAGACAAAGGAAAAATTGCGAAAATGATAAATTTGAAGTTGCTTAAAATATTAAAATATTATTTTTGCTTACATGACA
This sequence comes from Sesamia nonagrioides, assembly GCA_017933935.1. Classification (NCBI taxonomy): domain Eukaryota; kingdom Metazoa; phylum Arthropoda; class Insecta; order Lepidoptera; family Noctuidae; genus Sesamia; species Sesamia nonagrioides. The sequence continues at coordinate 61,306 of JADWQK010001295.1, read as the reverse complement.
TAAAGTATTTTTTTAATAATTATAAGTTTACTACCTACCCTTTTTCACATGAACGCGTAGAGATATTAAAGTTGAAATTCTGATGACTATAAAATGTTGTAAATAAATAACTTTAATAAAAGAACTTTTACAAGGTACTGGCCTACTATTTTAGTTATATTATAAAATAAAAAATATTAACTATGTTGACTCTCACGAAATTACCATAACTATGATTGTTCTAACCTGAACGGTTTGCGCGAGAGTCACTTCCAAAGTATTAAAATGTGTACCCTTTCTGTAAGTTCTAAAATAAGATAATATTAAAACTAAAAATATATGATGTGCATTACGCATTACCATGCGTAAGTAATTTGATTTAATCCATACTATAATATTATAAATGCGAAAGTAACTCTGTATGTCTGTCTGTCTGTCTGTCCGTCCGTCTGTCTGTCTGTCTGTGTGTGGTTTCCCGAGGGAAACCTAAAAAGCGCGATATAACCGAACTCCACTCGGGCGAAGCCGCGGGCGGAAAGCTAGTACGTCATAAATTGTAAACCGCTACGTTTGTACGGCGGAACCCTCGGTGTGCGAGTCCGACTCGCACTTGGCCAGTTTTTTTTTGTGTATATACGGATAAATCAAACAGATTGAGCTAGCCCCAAAGTAAGTTCGAGACTTGTGTTATGGGATACTAACTCAACGATACTATATTTATAATAGAAACATATATAGATAAACATCCAAGACCCAGGCTGTAAGATATAGAATCCGTGTAGGTAGGTCGCTGGTGTGTTAGGAAGCCGGGGGTGAAAGGAAACCACTATTTTACTAAACAGATGGCGGGCGAGCGTCTATTGCGTTTGTGCGTGTGCGCGGGTTGACACATATCGTCCGACTGCGGGGGAAGGGTCGCGCGTCACGGACCGAATGAATGTATACGAATGAGACGCTCGCGCGGTACGTTTCAATTTATTTACATAACACATAAATACATGATGAAGGCATGGCATGGGCGACATACAGGGTAAGTACTTAGTATTACGACACATTTAGGTTATTTAGCTTTAGGTTCTAAGAGTAGTTATAATTCTATTAGCCTAATTAAGTAGGTAGACATTTCAGGTAAGTATCAATGTGTGATGCGTCGCCTACACAGGCCAATCAGGAAAAGATCGTTTTCCATCATGACTTGGCCGGGGATCGAACCCGGGGCCTCTACGTCGCAGGCAGGCGTATTGACCGCTGCGCAACGGAGGCACACAAACACATTGTGGATTGTGGATGACACATTTCATCATTGATAGAAAACAATAAATGAAAATTTCAGTTATAGTCTTGCGTCTTACCTCTCAATATAGGAACAGCTCTCCAGACGCCCACAGGGTCCTGTTGACTCAACTGTCCCATGGCAAGCTGCAAGAGCGTTGTTGGAAGCCCTGCAGCCAATAGCCAGAACGAATAGACCACCAGGTAAGGCACTGCTCCATATCTGAAGGCCTCCTTCGGGAGACGGACTGAGTTGAACAGCGTCAGAGATATGGCTATGGTGCATAGCTGTGTTTTTATGAACTCGCATGTCGATTTTAGTGTCTGGAAAGAAAACAACAAAGTTAAATAAATAACGGTAAAGAAAGAAAGGAAAATATTTATTTTGACTCGTAGGTACAGGAAAATCTTAAAACTAAACTAAGTAGATACAATTAAGTAGAACAAGTTATACGTAAAAAAGTAACAATAATTAGAAAGCCCTTTACCAGGTCAAAAGGCTCCTATCTTAGCAAAGTACTTCGACATTTGAGAGTAAATGTCGCAGCGCTGGTATTCTGATAGGACCTAGTGTGATGTCACGGGAAATAGAGTAATATGACATATATACAGAGTTGTGCTGACAATACGACAATAAATGAAAACACGAACATTGCTGGTTCATAGCAATAATCCTAAACCATAGAACAAAACCTAGCATCAATAATAAAAAAAATTAAAATTTCAAACAAACTAAATCGCAGAAAATTGCAAACGGAATAGAACATCCTTTAGGCCGCTGGCCCGAATTTTGCGGGCAGCGGGACGGCGGCGGCGGCGGCGGCGCGGGTGCCGAGCGGGCATCGAAGACCCGTTCTCGAAACTAGCGAGTAGATCGCGCGTCACTATAGCCGCGTAGTGTTGTGTTCACGATTGTGTCGACGAGATATTTGTTTTTATTCGCGAAAGAAATGTCTGAACAATGGCGGCAACATCTTTTTGATTCAAATTTATTCCTAACGCTCGATCACCGCTCGCTGCCCGCCACCGCCCCGCTGCCGCGCCTCTGTTTTCGAGAACCGGTCCGTTTGTTTTTACGCATAAGATCCTGCCGCTCACTCGCCGCCGCCGCCGCCGCCGCCGCCGCCCCGCTGCCCGCAAGATTCGAGGCAGCGGCCTTACAAATATTGGTTCACTGACCTCCAATCGGCGACAGCGAGATCCGGTATCGATTTGCTTTTTTCGCGCCATTATTATTAAAGTTTAGTACCGCAGGATGCGGCGGTCGTTAACCTGTAAGCGCTTCCTTACCAACATGTACATCATGTAGAAAATGTGAAAAATGAAAAATCATTTCATCATTCATTCATCATTTTTTATTGGTAGACTGAGAATGTGTTGAGGTACACGATATTTAATTTATTGTCGTATTGTCAGCACCACTCTGTACATATACGAAAAATATTATAAAATAAATAGTTAATATTTACTCCACGCGAGACGTACGTACCCTGAAAGAAAACACAGTGAGGAAACCGGGGTGACCTATAACCAAAAATTCGAAGATCGATTCATCTACTGTAACGGTATCTACAAACGTTGATATCATCATCATCATCATCTCAGCGTATAATCCCGGCTGCATCCTCGGCTTTCGCGTTGGAGCCCAGGGTCCGCTTTCCTACACTTACTCCTCCATTTCGCACGATCTCTGGTATCCCATGGTGTGAGATTTTTGACACGCATGTCATCTCTTACGACTTCAAGCCAGCACTTCTTTGGTCTACCTCGCTTGTTCCGGTGCGGCGGAGGCACCATGGCAAGACATTTGTTAACCACGTAACCTGCCGGTTTTCCTAAGATGTGACCGTACCAGCGTAGGCGACCCTCTTGCAGCTTGTCTGTTATTTCACGGACACGAAGATCGCCACGGAATGCGGGTTGTGCATCTACAAACTTTGATGTACTTACAATAAAAGGGTTTATCGTTCAGAAAAACGTCGCATTTATCAGAAAACATTAACGTATTTATGTCAAGTTCTTGACAAGGTGATTATAATTGTACTTCCTTAGTAGCGCGAGTCACTAATTAGAGCGAAACAAATCTCTTTGACATCTCTAACAGGCATATCTCTTTAATTAGTCAAGTCCCATTCTGTACCTCAGAAGCATACAAAATTAAGTGATAAAACAAAAATTTTGTGAACCTTAAAGTGCAATTTAGACCTTCCTAGTTGATTTGAAGATGTCGAAACCAACTCAACAATAATGTCTTTTTATTATTTAGCTCAAAACGGTCTCCAAAGCTTGGAGCACAGGCGAAGAGTAACCAGCCTGTCGGTGTTCTATACGATGCATTTTGGAAAGTGTGCGAGGGAATTGCATGATTTAATTCCCCCTTCTCCGTTCCATTATTGGACGACCCGACCGACAGGCGACCCGACGACTCTCAACCGATTTTTATGAAATTTGGCACAGACAATCTTTAGACCCTGAGAAAGGACAAAGTCTATCTTTTATTTAAAAAATTAAAAAAACTAAACCCCAACTACGACAAAAACGACGCTGAAAAAGTATAAAACAAGATTTTCAGAATACTGAACTGAACAAAGTTGCTAATGTAGTTGCAAGTAAATGGACACAGTAGACTCTACCAAGATGCCTTCGTTGTAAATTGACAATGTCATACAATACTATTCTGAAGTATGCAATATTCACTATGTAGAGATAAATTTTCATGTTTGGAAAGGCGTAGTCACACGTTACATATACGTACCTACGTAGCACCTTGACAACGTGTGACTACGCCTTTCTAAATATGAAAATTTATCTCTATATAGTGAATATTGCATACTTCAGAATAGTATTGTATGACATTATTGTCAATTTACAACGAAGGCATCTTGGTAGAGTCTACTGTGTCCATTTACTTGCAACTACATTAGCAACTTTGTTCAGTTCAGTATTCTGAAAATCTTGTTTTATAATTTTTCAGCGTCGTTTTTTGTCGTAGTTGGGTTTTAGTTTTTTTACTTTTTTTTATTTGTACTATTTTGGTGTTAAAGTGTATTTGTGGCGCATATTATTAACAAAAGTTAAACTGATGAACTAAAAACTAGGTACTTGACATATTACATCTACACGCACATATAACAACATAAGCCCGAAGGCATATAGTGCAGAGGACATTTTTATGGGAGCTTTAGCCAGTTATGAAACTGTTTCCGCCTTCACCGCGTGGAGTTACCCCCAGCTTATGTCGTTTTCATTAGTGCATTACATGTTCTATTAATGTTCACACTGCTCTACATTTCATAAAGCGATTCACAGTTTCCGTGATCCACGCTTTACTCATATCGCTCATATTTAACATCATTAAAGCATTCTTGTAATTATGTACAAGCATAAAGTATTCGTGAAGCTCTTTCAAATGATACCAAACACGTTATATTTATTTTAATTTTATATTAACATAGAACGTTTTGTCCGCTAGAGGGCGCTATACTAAATTTGGTGACAAGCTTTATAGCTCATAAATAACAGAATATCAAGGCCCTTCTAATGGTACTGCAGTGGTCTTATTCTGATAAGTAGTAAAGAAGCTATGAACGAAAAGATGTGAATTATATACAATTAGCCCATAAATACAGGTAAAGTCACAAGCAAATGCTAGCAATATATATATTTTCAAAATGTACAAGTAAAGCGCTTTCAAATGATACCAAACACGGCATATTTATCTTAACTTTATTTTTTTACTCTGTATGTTTTGTCCGCTAGAGGGCGCCCCATTATATTTTGTTAAACTCCATATAGCCTATAACCAGCGGAAAATTAAGACGCTTCTAATGATATGTCATTTGTCGAATTCTGATAAGTAGTTTAGGAGTTACGAGGGAACAGATGAACATACATACATACATACATACATAGCCTGTCAAAATCATAACCCTCCTTTTGCTTTGCCGTAGTCGGGTAAAAAAATTGATGTTCCTGAGGGAAATCTAAAAAGCGCGATATAACCGAATTCCACGCCGGCGAAGCAGAAAAAAATATTATTACTAAATTTTATTATTATGTATAACATTGCAGAAAGTTTTAGAGTTAGATAACCTTTTTATTAAAAGTAATCTGTCCATGTAATTCAGTGAAGGTTCTCATAAGTATACTTACTGTATTCCAACAGTGAAGGTTCTCATAAGTATACTTACTGTATTCCAACAGTAATTCTTTCAGATCTAGTTAATTTCCTAGCCTTATGTAACAATCAGAATTTTTCTTCTCCAGCACAACCGTTACGTCAGAGATCCGGTTCTCCAGTCCAGTGGTCCAAATCTTTAAATTTCTTTGTAGAATTGTAATGAACATAGCGTTTCGTCATAGTTTCGATGACAAGTGATTGATTACGTGAGATCAAACAAGTGGATTGTTTCATAATAGGCATGATGAAAGATTTTTGAATACTCTTCCGTAATGTGGGCAAACACTTATTCACAAAACCTTTATCTATACTAATATATAAAGCTGAAGAGTTTGTTTGAACGCGCTAATCTCAATAAGTACTGATCCGATTTGAAAAATTATTTCTGCGTTGGATAGCCCATTAATCCAGGAAGGCTTTAGGTTATATAACATTACGCTGCGACCAATAGGAGCGGAGCATATAAAAAAACATATCGAAACCTACGTGGTTGAAACCGCGTGACGCAGCTAGTTTCAGTAATATACTTAAGCTTAGTGAAGTTTAAAGCCATTTTACATGCTTTTTATTAGCTTCATTTGTATATTTGTTTGCTTGTTTGTTTGTCCGTCTCTAACTCTTTGGACTACGAGTGAGCGGCTCATTACTGTAAAATGTCCCACCGTTTTCAATACGTTCGTTCGTTCGTTTTTTATTAAAAAAAATATCGAACTAAAAAGTTGAAAATAAATACAGTTTAAAAAACTAAAAAGCATGCTTTTCAAAAATATCAAACTAAAAAGTTTAAAATAATTTAAAAAAAAGCGTGAGGCGCTTAATATACAAAAAATATGGCACAAAGCGCCTCACGCTTTTTTTTTAAATTATTTTTAAACTGTATTTATTACTAATATTTTTTTCAATAGCGCGCGCAAACAGTTCTCTATGTCATGGCATCGGGAGTGACGTCACGACTTGTAAATAAACTTTAAACAACTTTTGTGAATAAGGGGGTTAGTGCCCCTTATTCATAAAAGTTGTTTAAAGTTAATTAGTGATTAGCGTTTCTTTAACCATACATTTTTGACAAATGTCAAAAATGTATGATTAAAGTTAAGTGACGTTAAAAGTTACGTCACTTAACTTCAATAGTGCCCCAGTAGTGGGAATATTATAGGCTGATTATGTCTAAGACATTTTAGACGTAGGTTTAAAAATGTTCTTGTACAGCGTATAGATGTCCACTGCTGGACAAAGGCTTTCCACGATGACCGGTCTTGTGCTGCCCGCATCCTTCGGCTTCCCGCGATCTTCACCAGGTCATCGGTCCACCTTGTTGGGGGCCTCCCTAGGCTTCGTCTTTCGGTACGTGGCCGCTACTCCAGAACCTTACTGCCCCATCGGCCATCGGTTCTACGAGCAATGTGCCCTGCCCACTGCCACTTAAGTTTAGCGACTCGAAGAGCTATGGCGGTGACTTACGAACATATTATTCCTTTTTATTTACCTACGCAAAAGCCGTCTATTCAGTTTTGCATAAAGTAGAAGTAATTCTATTGTGAAGAAATGTTATACAATAACTTAGCGCAATGCATTGTAATTAAATACATATTAATATGTTTAAAATCTTCGTGCAACATCTACATCCTGTTATTTGCTAACAGTATAGCAGGAAAACAAAATAAAAACGCTGACCCGCGAGGTACTTGCGTAAACATACTATCAGTAGAAATGAGTTTCATTTTTCCAGTCCAGCAATATTCATTTCGTTATTTGATTTGTGGAGCAGATAAATGTTTGAAAATATTGTTACAGGCTAGGGGTACTAAATTTACGGTTAAGGGTTACGAAGTCAAGGCTCGCCGCAATAGCGGCGGTAAGTCCCCGTTTGAGGAGTGGCTAGAAAGGCGCCACGCCGCCCTCACCTTCCGCCTGACGTAGGTCCTCACCGGACACAGCTGTTTCGGGAAATTCCTGTTTCGTATAAGAAACGCCAGGGTGTCACCACTGTGTGGATTGCCCTGATGACACGGTGGAGCATACGGTGGAGATCTGCCCGGCTTGGGTAGAGCATCACCTGTGTCCTCGTGACGGCGATCGGCGGCGATCTCTCGCGTCCGACCCTGGTCCAGGCCCTGGTCCGGAGCGAGAGTGCATGCCAGGCCGTCACCTCCTTCTGCGAAGCAGTGATGCTGGCAAAGGAGGAGGCGGAGCGCGTGAGGCAGCGGGAATCCCAGCGCACTCACGCCATTAACCGTGCCAGCAAGTGAAGGAACACGGGTGGCCTTTAGTCAGTAGAAGTCTGACAAGCCTTTCCGCTCCGCCCAGAGCGAGAGCGTGAGAGGTCATTTAATGATTTCCCATAATAAGAAGAAAAAAAAAGGGTTACAAAGTTTATTGATAACCATAACAGTCAATGATTAGTAGAACTTAACTGATGTCCACAAATTCCGTGTCGTACACACAACAACACCACAGCAGTCATCTGATGTAGTATTGGATTTGATCGTTGGAGTTGTCGCTTTTTATTATCGCTTCTTACTTTTCGCTTGTTTCGCTTTGATAGTTAAATGCAGATTGACTCTAGAGATCTACATATCTTGAAGTAATAATAATAATGTTGTCTAATAACAATACTCCTGTTTACTTCCTAGCTATTTTTTTAAATTTTAATGTGGAGCCTTCTCTGCCAATAGGTATTGATAAAACCATGTACGTATACCGTTCGATAGGTCACCTTAGATATAGCAATGCATTTTTTGATCGTACCTCTACAATGCCTAGGTCTCAAGATATAGGGCTTTTTTTTATAATTATAGACTAGTGCTTGACTGCAATCCCGCCTGATGGTAAGCAGTGATGCAATCGTTGATGGTAAAGCACACTAGTTTATTAAGCCTGTTCACTTAAAAAACTTAGGAATAGGAAGGATGACGGCAGTTGAGCGAGGTGATGCAATGTTAAACACAAGACTAACACGACCAAACTATGCTGCGCTAGAGGGAGATTAAAAGTGGTGGATGTGGGCTTAAAAGTAACGTAAGGCATGTCAGGCAATATGGAACCTTATTCCATTGGCATAATAAGGTGTATTCGTATCAATATGAACGATGGTTTGGCTACATCCTTCAAAATTGTTTAGCTTCTGATTAATAGTATATTGGGCAATTACGGTGCCGTTGTGCTACCAAAAAATCCTAAACAATTTCTTATAAATTAATTTGATGAATATCTATTATGACAACATTAACAATCATGTTTTTGGTCTTACTTAGACAATTATTTAAAAAAAATAAACTTGCAACATTGTTACTTATTACAAAATCAAAACGCCTTGAAATTGAAAGAAAATGTAAAAATAAATATATAGAAACCTCAAAACAGATCCTTAGATCATTTTTAAGCAAACTCCGAATCGATCTCGGAAAATGTTAGTCCATTTTGATCGATCCTGCAACATTCCAATCCACTTTAATTAATCGCGTAACCTCATTTTACCTCTTTTTACTACTGAACATGGCCGTAACCAATGCTTTTAAAAGGCTATAAACAATATGCCTAACAAAGCGACCACGATCAAACAGCGCAGCGGTTGCATTCGTGGTCGCGGCCAAGAGTTAATGAACTTTACCTGTAATTTAATACCCACATAATTACATCCAATAAATAATTTACTTGTCCGACAGTCTACTGATTTATCGAACAGATACGTCGGACATACCTGGTGTGAAAAACATTTCCACCTCTATTCTTAAGCGTTGCTTAACGTTATCTAGTAATTAGCGACTGGTTTAACCATACATTTTTGACGTTTTAATGTCAAAAATAATGATAAACACTATGGTGTTTAAGGGGTTTATTCAGAAGCGATGATTAAAGTTAAGTGACGTGCAAATGTCAAAAAAGTATGGTTGAACAGTCGCAAATCACTAGTTACCTTTAAGCAACGTTTATGAATAAAGGGGTTAGATGCCCAGAACCGTACTATCCACGAATCGATATTGTTTCTATCGTTTAATTACACCCATGTAAGTAATATTAGATAAGTGTATTGGTATTCCACACAGGTCGATCGACCAGGTTAAGCTACGCTTGCCGCGGTCGGTCTCTGGATTGGTGACCATCTTTATACAGCAAGAGATCGTCAGAAGTACGAAAGTCTGACTACCAGTATCATATTTGGGCACACCACAAGAGCGGCAGTAAGTCCCCTCTTTCAGGAATGGCTAGAGAGGCGCTACGGTGTCATCTTCTTCCGCCTGACGCAGATCCTCATGCTGTTTCGGAAGGTTCCTGGTCTGGATAAAGCAGGAGGAAACGAAGGGGGGGTCACCACTGTGGCGATGGAGGTCTGCCCGGCTCTCGCGTCCGACCCTGGTCCAGGCCATGGTCCGGAGCGAGAGTGCATGGCAGGCCGTCACCTCCTTCTGCGAAGCAGTGATGCTGGCGAAGGAAGAGGCGGAGCACGTGAGGCAGCGGGAATCCTAGCGCCTTCACGTCACTAGCCGCCGCAGGAGACGCCCTGGTCGGGAGACGACATCGAACTCCCAGCCACCGTAGGCGCGGACCTGCGGGCGATGAGCAGTGGACAGCTCGCCACCCGGTAAGGACCAGGCCCGAGTCGACGGCGCGTTGTGTTTCACGCGCGCCTCAAAGAGATGTCAACACATCCTGACGGGGTCCACGAAGACCGAAACCTCCTGAGTCAGGGTTGCGGGTTGGTTTGGCGTGGGGAGGCAGGAATTGAACTACCCTGTTTTTATGGTGGCCTTATGGTAACGGCCGCGACTTACAAAATGTAGCTTGTAGGTTTGAACCCCGCCGACCGTTTTACTTAATGTTAATTATTTTATCATCACTGCTCTCAGAACGGTGAAGGAAGACATCGTAAGGAAACCGACGTGTCCTAGAAATAAAACTTCAAAGACATGTGACATCTACCAAACAGCACTGGGCCCGCGTGGTAGATTATGGCCCACTCTCTCTCTCCGAGAGGGGGCCTGTGTCCCAGGAGTGGGAATATTATACGCTGATTATGTTTGTTTTTTGTTCTATGACGAAGAAAAAAAAAACAGTGCACTTATATCTTACTTTAAGAGCTGGTGGTAAGGTCCCAGTACAGTGCAATGGTAGGTTGTCTTTTCTTTAACACTTTGCAGGACACTGAGCACCCCTACAAGTAACAGCAATAAAATTTCTATTGTGCCTCCTTCAGTTTATTTCAAGGAGCATATTGCTTCGGTCTGTTTTAATTATTTAGTCGGCATTTTTAGATTATGATTAACACATCGAATGTTATGATAGCTATTATGGGTACTGCAACAATCAATGTTTAATCTTATAATTATCTGCTAGGAGGCGTTCTATGTAGGTAGTATATCTTTGAAAAAAGGGCCATGATGTAGGTGGCATTGAGTCGTATCTTATGCAGCATCAGCTTCGGTGGTGCGGACTTGTGACGCGTATAACGGAGGAAAGAATAGCTGATGTACAAAAATGTTCTGAAGCAACACATGACTCAATGCGGCATCAATCCTTCACTGTGGGAGCATCAGGCTGCCAGACGGCTGGACTGGAGAGCGCTTGTTAATTCTAGCGTCAAAGCCTTTGAAAACTGACGGCTCCGTAAGCTGGTTGCAACGAGCTGAAAGCCCGAACACCTAGGGCTATCAGCTATAATTATTTGATCGGTATGCTCCCATGCCCGGAATGTGTGAAGATTTTTACAAACAAAATTGGCTACATAAGTCACATGCGATAAGTCACATCAACGGCAAAGCCGGAGTTGAAGGCGGTCTCGTGGCCGAAATCGAGTGGGATTACATCATTGCGAATAGTTTAAAGAAACAAACACTAAAGCAAAGGATCAAACACATAGGTAATGGTAGAACAATATTCTTGGCGTTTTTATTGAAACTATTCTACTAGACTTACCTACATAACGCCGTCGACAGAAGTCTTTATTTATAGTGAAACTACAGGATTTTTATTAACGCTAAACGTCAGTTGGACGTTTAATCATTAATCTCTCTAGAATAAACAAGCGTATTCAGTTAATAGGTTTAATCATCAACGATCGCATCACTACTTACCATCAAGTGGGAGCATGGTCCAACTCTAGTTTATAACAAACAAAAAAAAAATCACTTGCGGCAATTATTTGATTTTGTTTTGGTTCATCGTAACCTGTCACATTCTTCAACAGGTTTTTAATATTTGCTATCTTGGTCGAGTCACCTATTTCGAGCCAAACTATAATTTAGATACATAGCCCATCCATTGTTGCTTTGATCCAACATAACCTTCATGGCAGTTTTATTAAACGAACATTAAAACGAATCCTATTAAAACTATACTATAAGCCAACCGCTAACTGAAACGTTGCTAGAGGTAGCAGCGCACTGCGGGGGTAGTGTCTGACCAGGATTATGTCTGGACGTGAACTGGAGAGTACTTTCTTTTTCATTTTATTCACAGACGAGTAGGTTGGATAAGAAACATTGAGTTCATTTAGTTTTGATGTGTAAAGTTAATAATTTTTAAAAGCTTTTCCGTCAGTTTATAATTTAAGTATCAGTTAATAATAAACTGTTTCGCTAAACCATGAACGATTGCATCACTGCTTGCTGTCAAGCGAGATCGCGTTCAAACAATAGTTTATGACAACAAAAAAATATTATTAAAAAAAATACCACTAACAGAATCAAAACACGAAATGAAACGAATAGAAAATTGATAATTAACTGTCGGTTTAGTCTGACTGTAATTAATTAACTGATAGAAGGACCATTTCTTATTCAACCATGATTAACATTCTTTACAATTAACCGTCATCACCACTACTCTCAAACGTTTAAGGAAACCATCGTGAGAAAACCGGTATGTCCTAGAGCCAAAACTTCGAACCAACCCGCACTGGCCGCGCGCACCCCTCTCACTGAGAGGAGGCCTGCGATCCAGGAGTAGGAAAGGTAGACTCACCTCATCTAAGTTATCACCATCTTTTACAGAATAGCACCGCAGACTTTGTTATTTGACATTCTGTCAGTGTCATCGTTGTTGCGGAATACTGAAACTAACAGTTCTTGATCGCGGTTTAGATATGTTGACCGCATTTAGTTCAATTGACGTATTTGCATTAAGTCAAATAACAAAGACTACACTTGAGTATTTTGAGGTATTTTGCCTTTAGTATCCGTTAGGTCACCCTTTTTTGGATGAGAAATTGTTAATTGAGCTCTCTCGCTAAGGGCGGAGCGTAAAAGGCGTATCAGACTTTTACTGACTAAAACCTAGCCATGTTCCTTCACTTGCCTGTGCGCCAGAGGCCATGGTATCTCAAACAACCAAAATGCTACGGCTCTGGCAGGCGGCGGACTTGTTGACCCCGTCACTTTGAGCCGACATTTCTTTAACTTGGTCCTGGTGTTACGCAAAACCCGCTTCCACGATGGCTGGAAGTTCGCTTTTGTATTCCTTAAGTTACCCTCAAATCAAATCAAATCATTTATTTCAAATAAACCAGTTACAGGCACTTTTGAATTGTCAGAAGGTCGGTCAGTCAATAAGATGAAGCTAGTCAGCAGCAGGCAGGTTGTGAACCTTAGTTCTCCTATGAGCTGATTGTGTTAAGGCCTCATAACTTTATCGAATAATATTGCATTTTGATAAGTCTTGCATACAAGGTTTGACACTTGTCAATTATAATCCAAAACTTATAGACATTATTAGTACTAAGCACAAAAATTAACTGTCGATTGAAGAATTAGCTCTGAATCTCGCAGATCGAACTAATAATTTGTTTTGAAATTCAATACTACTTTCCGCCTCGTTCTGGTAAATAATTATGACGTCGGCTGAAGGCGAATCAATTGACGCCATTTTATATTTCCATTGTTATCATTCAGAATTCTCGAGAATACCTCCTACTAAGTATGTCAACAAAAATACTTGTTACTTCGGAATGTAAAGTATACTTTCTTTGTATTGAAAGGTTATTGATGTTGCTAAAGTATTGCTTTATACTTATATGAATATATTTATGTATACAATTAAATACATAGAACATTATTTTTTGTTTATGCGAAACCCGGAACACGTGTCCATTATTTTTATGTAAAAAATCTATGCACAAAATTTCAAAAAGGTATCATGAAAAACTACAAAGTTATGAGCTTGGTATCTTACTTGGTTGTCCCAATAAAAATATGGTCAACGCTCGCCCCTACAGCGGTGCGGCGCGGGCCTAGAACGCTATGATCTGATGTGAACTGTGTCGTTCGCTCGGTAACCACACTGCATTATTTATCAAAAATATTTGGGAAAAAATATAACATGGTGTATTAATAATTGGAATTGATACAGTTGCATATTCTGAACAAACTATTTTCAGATTTCGTATGAAGTAAAAGTAACGTTGTAATGTATTATTGGTACAGAATGTGACCAACATGAGACCAACTTGCCGCCTAAACAAATTTTACACAAAGCATTTCCCCATACCTAATCAAACATCCACTGTTAGACACAAGCGTCCCCCAAGCACTTCTACTTCGACCGTAATAGTTTAAGTACCTATAGATTAATTAACATCCACACAAAGTCGTCATCCACCTAGCCTTACTCGACCATGCCGGGGTCGGTTTCCAATATATCCGTCATCACCACCATCTCAGCGTTCAGTTCCGGTTGCATCAACAGTTTTCGCGTTCGAGCCCGGGGTCCGTTTTCCTACTCATTCTCCTCCATTTCGCGCGATCTTTAGCATCCTGTGGTAAGAGATTGTTGGCACGCATGTCATCTCATACAACGTCAAGCCAGCATTTCTTTGGTCTTCTTCGCTGTTCCGGCCCGGCGGAGGCGGCATAGCAAGACTTTTGTTGCCCACTTAACATGCCGGTTTTCGTAAGACGTGGCCGTACCAGCGTAGGCGACCCCCATGCAGTTTGTCTGCTATGTCACGGACACGAATCCTCCCACGGATGCGGGAGTTCCTGATGCGGTTTTCCCGCGTAACTCCACACATCCACCGCAGCATATTCATCTCCGTGACATGCAGCTCCTGCTTGTTTCACCCAAGCATAAGCCACACCACACTGTCATACAGAAGAACAGGTCTAATGATGGCCTTATAGATCTATCCCTTAAACTTAACCGGCATTTTGGGGTCACAAATGGCACCTGTCACCTCACGTCATTTTGCCCTAGCTGCGGAAAAACGTGCTCTGACGTCGCAATCAATGTCGCCGGACGAGAGGAACACAGACCATAGAGTATTTAAGCTGGTCTGTGCACTCGACCATGTCTTCGCCAATGCGCACAGACATGGGGTCTATCGTATTGCTGGCCATGTACACGGTCTGCGCCACATTAGTTTCAGACCCCCGTTCTCGAGCGAGTCCTTCCATGCATTCACACGCCGTACTAACCAATCTAAGGCCTAAGGTTTCCAATCTAACCATATGCAGCCAAATATCAGGGATCTTACAATGACAATCCTTTACTGGGTAATACGATACCCCTCCATAAAACTGGTTGTCAGACCACACAAAGTATAAAACAGTAATTAAGTAGATATACAATGATTCAGCAGCAGATGTAACCATAAAATAAAACGTTACATTACAACATTTGATTACATTAACAGCTATTTTCCTAGCATCAATTATGTGCATTACTTAGTCATTTAGAATGGTTAGGAAATAAAAAGTAATGCTCTAATGGTTAGAGAGTGAATTGACTACGCACGCGATCTTCTTTCGACAATCACTCATTCGTTTGTATAGACTGTTGATGATTTACTACTTTCTGTTATATGTACTTGTAACTTATGTTTTCATGCACATTTTCTTATATAAGAAGATTAGCTGTTAGTGTTTCTGGCATTTGTGACGTCATTAGTAGTGTTTATATACACCTATACGTATAGGCTACAACAGAGTACAATGTTCAAAGACCTCAGTAGAGCCTCCGAGCGAGTCGGTCTTAAAATCATGGACATAACGAAAGTCATGTCCAATGCCCCTGTTGTACCGACTCCTATAAAGATTGGAGACTCTCTTCTCGAAGTTGTTGACAGTTACGTATACCTGGGACAAACTATCCAGTTCGGAAGGTTCAACTTCGGGAAAGAGGTCAATTGTTGAATCCAACTTGGCTGGGCTGCTTCGGAAGCTACGTAGAATCTTCTCGTTCGAAATACAGCAGTGTCTCAAGACAAAAGTTTTCGACCGGTGTGTGTTGCCAGTGATGACTTCTGGAATTGAGACGTGGTCGCTAACAATGGGCCTTATAAGAAGGTTCAAGGTTACTCAAAGGGCAATGTAGAGGTGTATAGGTTACACTATTTTTAACGTCTACAGGTCCATCAGCGATTTTTTTTATACAATTTTACTTAGACCGATTTTGCGTTCGCGACCTCATTTAACATGCATGCAAAAAAACCGCTAAGCAAAACGAAATGTGAAAAACGCGGACCAGCGATACGATGTGATGTGGGGTGCTTAGCAGCTGAAATTTAAGCTAGACAAAATCACGACCAGAAGCCAGTATCAATGACGTTACTAGAGTATCGTCTTATGATAATTTGCAGAGCAGTATGAACAATGGTGGTTGGCTCATATTTCAACTTCGATCAATGGCCCCTGTGAAATAGATACCACAATTTTGCCAATAATAAACACATGTAACAAATTATAGAAACTCTTTGACGATAATGGCGGATATCACCAATGACAGTCGAAAAAGACGGCCGTGTGAACCGTCTACGAGGGAGGTTTGAGGCAAAGTCATAATGTGGCCACTATGCTGCGATATTGGCTCATAATTCTACAAATTGATTACTCTGACTAGATTACGCTGCTCTTAATATTGTCAAACTGTCATAATGTATGACGAATGCATTGCGATTGTGAATGTGTTATGTAATGACTGTTAATCGCCTTAACATATGCACTATGCATATAATTATGCTAATATTACAGGTATTTCCTGTGTTATTATTTTCTTGTGGTTGTAGAAAAAATATACCGAGTCCCGTGTGTTATCGTGTTATACACCTGACACCTGTTTTTCTGTGTTTTTGTGCACCATGCATGCACTTGAAAGTGCGTGCCTAAACAGCAACAATGGCGCCGATTTTCGTGTTCACAAACTAAACTAATTTTAAGTTTTTGTATCTTTTTCTTTATAATTCATTAAGAGAAGGATAGAAGATAACATTTTAGTTTAACAAGTTGTAGTAGGTTTGAACTTGAACCCCTTTAGCCGCTTCACTTTGTGTAAATTATTTCATTACTGCTCTGAAAAAAGTGAAGGATAACATCGTGAGCAATCCGCATTTTTTTTTTAGGACCTTTGACCTTTTTAGGTACTGTTCTGGTTTTTCTTGTCTCTTTATGTGCGATTTTATTTTATAATTATAAACTAGTGCTTGACGGCAATCCCGCCTGATGGTAAGCAGTGATGCAATCGTTGGTGGTAAAGCGCGGTAGTTTATTAAGAGCCTATTCACTCTATCTAGCCTGGAAGACACTTAAATTGTAGTCAGACGCAAACACCGCCGCTGGCAATTTGTTTCAGTCCTCCACCATCCTCCATAGCATCCTCCATATGCGGACGACATGGTGCTGCTGAGCGCTACCGTGTGTGGTCTGTCTAGGTTGCTGGGCGTTTGCGAGCGTTACGCGCAGGACCATGGCTTGGTATACAACGCAAAGAAGAGCGAATGCATGGTCTTTCAGGCCAGGGGTCGGAGCCGTTTGAATTCTGTTCCACCTATTAGGTTGAACGGTGTTGATGATGATGATGATCGGAAAAAAAAAATCGGAAGTCGAGTGACTTTTTTTGTATTTTTTTTGCCATCGACTTCATAAATTAATTTTTTTGGAAGTCGCTTGTCTTCTTTTTGTTTTTCTACTTTTTAGTTGTAAAGACCCGCTGTTAGTCCCTTCTCCCAGTGCGACCATTCGTGTTATGCTTGCACCCACTCTCTAGAAGTCTAGAGTGTAGTGAAACGCGTGAAACACTGCGGTGCCAACTCAGGCCTGTCTGTTCGGACAACGGATGATTATGCTTACCTAAGGTAATGTAAACCACCATTTTCTTTTTTACGGAACTTCAAACCTCTTACTTAATACCCATATAAGTAAACCCAGATCAATAGGTCCTGTTATATTAATACGAGTCAAAATTATGTACCAGGAAAATAAAAATCATGTGGTTCGTAATGAATTTATAATGGCATCAAATAAAAATGTGATCACCTAAAACCTTTTTTTTTATTGAGAAATCATCAAATGACCACTCCTGTTCTGTGCGTAGCGGAAGAGCTTTTCAAATTTTTACTGACTAATGCACACCCGTGTTCCTTCACTTGTCTGTGCTCCAGGAGTCAGGGTATCTCTTTCGAACAATCCGCGGCATCACCTAGAAACCTTGAACTTCGTCTTCAGAAAATAATAAGGACCAAATCCTTTGCGAAAAGGTATATGACGTAAGTAGGTACTTACGGCGTATACTCGTGTCATACTACCATGTGATATGAAACTTTATTGTTTGATGTAGTCCTTATGTGTTTTAGATCTACTTAACTTTTTTTGTAAGGTTAACTTTGCCCCACACTAGGAATTTCTCATGTATCGTGGATGCTTCTTCTTCAGTCTATAGAGGTCCACTGCTGGACAAACGCCGCTTCCAAGGTTTTCCATTACATTGGGGAGGTTTGCCATAACCCCCACGCTTGGCAGACAGGTATATATTCCACAGGAGAAGCGCTGCTGCCCGCTTCTCTGGTAACAGTTCCCTTAGTCGCCTCTTGCGAGATCTACGGGAGGATATAGAGAATACCGTGGATGCGTTTACAAACACTTAAAGTCACATACCCGTTTGTGTATGAAAAACACACAAAGTGAAGTGCCGATTAAGAAATTGTTCTGGGTCTGGCTGTTTAGCTAGACCCAGAACACATTCTTAATCGGCACCTCACTTTGTGTAAATTGTTTCATCACTACTACTCTCATGACGATGAAGGAAAATATTGTGAGGGAGCATATTCTGGAACCAAATATCGAAGCCTTTCGAACCCTCACACCGTCCGTGTTGTGGAGTTCAGCCCATTCCTTTACAGAACGAAAGTCTGAGACCCACCAACTTTAATGTTCCTCCTAATTAAGGCTGATCATGTTGTTTCTTAAGTATGAATAGCTATCAGTGGTAGTCATCATCTGAGAAGGAATGGTACTCTGGGAGATAAAAGGCCTGTAAATATTTATGATTAGCAAACATGTTGACTAATGGCATGGAGTGACTAAATTCTGATGTATCTTACTTATGAAGCTTATAAAGATAAAATATCTTAGTCCTGTCAGATTAGTCAGCGTCTGATGTAAATTGGCGTTTGTTTATTAGGCATTTTTAATCACGTCGAAACTGTCTATCATCATCATCATCAACCTTTTTATCGTCCCACTGCTGGGCACAGGTCTCCTTTCATACAAAGAAGGAATAAACATAATCACCACGCTTGCTCAATGCGGGTTGGCGATTTTAGACTTAAAATCCCGGTTTCCTCAAGATGTTTTCCTTCATCTTATAAATTAGTCATTGGTGTCCAAGATATACTTACAAAGTACATGAATATAACTTTAGAAAAGTTACATTGGTAATAGAATGTCCTGGAATCGAACCCGCAAACTCACACTCCAGAGGCTGGTGTTTTAACCACTAGGCCACTACGACTGCTAATCTGTCTATGGAGCATCTTTATTTGACAGGAATAATACTAATAATTATTTTTTTATCTAAAAAAACTAATATTTAATCTCCTGTCCTTTGCTAATACAAGAGACAGAATGCACTGAATGAATATAGTCATAAAGTACAGGTTTTCATTTTATGTTTGTCATTCACGAGAATACATTGAATTTTTAAGTATACCTACGTTGGAAAGTACTTAATAACATTGGTGAAAATTATGAAAATTCTAAAGACATTCTATCGGCGTTAACGATGTCAAAAAAATATACAACATGTAAATTAATTAACGCACTTCCTGAAAACAGTTTGTTAAGAATCATTTACTGAATTGGCAAACGTTGCGTAGGACGCCCTTGGGCTGGATGGAGTGACGACATCAAACAGGTGGCTGGTAGTGGCTGGCGGAGAACTGCTCAGGATCGAGCTTGTTGGCGTGCCATGGAAGAGGTCTATGTCCAGCAGTGGACGAGTAGAGGCTGATGATGATGATGAAGATGATGATGATCATAATTTGACTGGTCTAAACTTACATTTTATCTTCTGTTCTCTTCTCAATCATATAGAAAGAAAAAGATGAACTGCACTTAAATTTAATTTAGTTCACGAACAAGGGTTTCGGGGCCATTCAAATCAAATCAAATCATTTATTTCAAACTAGCTTTCCGCCCGCGGCTTCGCCCGCGTGGAGTTCGGTTACATCGCGCTTTTTAGATTTTCCTCGGGAACATCAAACTTTTCCGGGATAAAAGGTAGCCTATGTTCTTTCTCAGGGTCTAAAGATTGTCTCTGCCAAATTTCATCAAAATCGGTTGAGAGGTTTAAGTGGGAAAGCGTAACAGACAGACAGACAGACAGACAGACAGACAGACCGACAGACAGACAGACAGAGTTACTTTCGCATTTATAATATTAGTATGGATAGTATGGATAAACCAGTTACAGGCACTTATGAATTGTTAGAAGGTCGGTCAGTCAATAAGATGAAGCTAGTCGCCCATTCCAAAGAGTAGGTACCTATGGAGAAGAACGGGCAAGAAACTCCATGGACACTTTTTTAAAATTTCAAGCTATTGTTACAATTATTTGATTACATCATTCATTGTCTAATAACATCTTTGTTATTCACTTTAAGTTATAGGGATATTACACTTGTTACACGTGTTCTATAGGTATATGTTGAAAAGACTTTGAAAACTATTGCTACTTCTAGATACTCGTAGCTGTCATTTTGACAATTCAATAACATTCATTGCATCATTTTTTTTTTTTTTACATTTTATAAACCAGCGCTTGACCGCAATCCTGCCTGATGGTAAGCAGTGACGCAATCGTTGATGGTAAAGCGCACTAGTTTATTAAGAGCCTATTCACTCTAGCCTTGAAGACACTCAAATTGTAGTCCGACGGAAACACCGCCGCTGGCAAATTGTTCCAGTCCCTCGATGTCCGCGGTATAAAGGAGGAGGCGAACGCTTCGTCCGGATCGTAGTGGTGTTAACAACGTAAGGGTGGAAACCAGCCGTACGACGGGTCGTCCGCTGGTGGAACGGAGATGGGGAATTAAATCATGGAAGTCCCTCGCACACTCCCCGAAATGCATCCTATAGAACACCGAAAGGCTGGCTACTCTACGCCTGTGCTCTAGGCTTTGGAGACCATCTCGAGTTAGATCAGGGTCACCAATCAGCCTCTTCGCACGCCTCTCCATCGAATCCAAAGTGGCCAGGTGACACTTAGCAGCACCAGCCCAAATGTGGCTGCAGTACTCCACACACGAACGGACCTGTGCTTTGTATAACATTAGAAGCTGCCCAGGTGTGAAGTACTGCCGGACCTTTAACGTTATTGACCAGGCAATATCTTCCAACATATGAAGCAATCAATATCAAAATCCTTGAAAATAATTCAGACTATGATTGATTGTCTACACAATTATGGTCTGGATAACAGAAGGGTACCGATATCGAAAAAGATCAATGGTAGCTTATTAGTAACTGCGTTGTGTCATATAAAGGCAATAATGGAGTTTTTGTTTGTGATTGTTTTGGGCTAAAACAACTGAACTAATTTGGATCAAATTTGCAGCAGTATCTACATACAAACGCTATAAGTGAATAACGCCTTATACTGACGTCACACGGATTCTACATCTCGCAAGCAAAGTTTACCGTACAACTAGCATATACAGAGTGGTGCTGACAATACGACAATAAATTGAACATCGTGTACCTCAACACATTCTCAGTCTACCCATAAAAAATCATATAAATATGTCCATTAGTTTAGTCCCGAAATTATTTTTCATTTTTCACATTTTCTACATGATGTACATGTTGGTAAGGAAGCGCTTACAGGTTAATGACCACCGCATCCTGAGATACCAAACTTTAATAATAATGGCGCGAAAAAAGCAAGTCGATACAAGATCGCGCTGTCGCCGATAGGAGGCCAGTTAACCAATATTTTTAAAAAACGTTGTATTCCGTTTGCAATTTTATGAGATTTAGTTTGATTGAAATTTTATTTTTTTTTATTTTTGGTGGTAGGTTTTTTTTATGGTTTAGGATTATTCCTATGAACCAGCACTGTTCGTGTTTTCATTTATTGTCGTATTCTCAGCATCACTCTGTATACAACTTATAACATAAACCGTTGGGCAAGTGCCCGCACGACTCAAATCCTGTCTGGTCAGAGGATCCCTTTTATATGGAGGATGTGTGAACTTTGCACCCTGTCCCTCATACCTCCAAATGGCACTTGAGTAGATCATGACCTGGTGTGTAAATGCATAATACACTGTCAGTAGCAATGGGTTTCATTTTGACATTTCAACAGCATTCATTGCACTATTTACGTGGTTGAGCAAACAAATTTTTCAAATATATGGAGTAACGGATTAGCAATATGGCTCATATTTATAGTCATAGTAAGTTACGCGATTAGGGTACTGGGTCGGACTGGGTTAAGACTTAATCATCACCTTTCAGCCGAAAGATGTCCACTGCTGGACATAGGCCTCCCCAAGGATCTCCACGACGACCGATCCTGAGCTTCCCATGACCTTCACCAGGTCGTCGGTTCGCCTTGTCGGGGGCCTATCCACGCTGCGTCGTCCGGTACGTGGTCGCTACTCGAGAAGGCATATGGTTAGGACTTTAGATATTGAGATTTCCAAGGGGTTCGAGACTTATATATGTGAAACCATGGGGTGGGCGTAATTTTGTATTCACATAGTTGATAAATAATAGATGAATAATGTTATGGCCAACTGAATATTTCATGAAGATATTTATGCTAATAGGCGATAGTAGATAGTACTTACTGTTTTTGTACAGACAGCACATCAAGCCACTACAATCTGTCAGATTTTTTTTTATTAGATTTCCAGCTTTATCACTAAGGCATTAAAGCTCAAAATTCATCGGGAATATTGGACAGATTAAGTCGTGGTGGTCTAGTGGTGGAAAGACCAGACTCTCAAGTATGAGTGCGTGGTTTCGATTAAAGGACAGGTAAGCACCAATGCAACTTTTCTATAGTTATATGTACTTTCTAAGTATATCTTGAACACCAGTGACTGAAGGTGAAGGAAAACATCTTGAGGAAACCTGGACTTTAAGTCTGAAATCGCCAACCCGCATTTAGCAAGCGTGGTGATTACGCTCAATCCTTCTCTGTATGAGAGGAGACCTGTGCCCAGCAGTGGGACGATATAAAGGTTGATGATGATGATGACCGGAAAAAGACCAGAGATGACGGAAGAGGAGACCTGTATGTGTGACGATAAAAAAGGATGATGATGATGATGACGATGATGATTGGACAGTTTCGGTTTACCTGCTCTCGCTCGTACACACTTTTTTTATGATACTATAGGTGTTTCTCAGAGTCCAAGTTAATAAATTTAATATAATACATGGGGATGAACTCCCCCGAATACTATAAAATAATGGTTCTTAGTTTATTCCCGAGTTATCTTATATACGTGACCAATTAATTTGAAGTAACTTTATTATCAATGAGAAAACATAGAAAAAATCTGGTTATAAAAATGTGTTTACCCTTCTATACTCTATGTTACGGGTTAGGTCTCTTAATCATTCTAGTGGACCATTGTATGTGCTGTGTTTTCTCTTTTGTTAAGAAATAAGTACTTAAATAATTCGCTGGACTGATGACGTGATTTGTGATACTATGGATAGATTTTATGCCTGTAATATCAAAAGGAGAACGAAAAGAAGTGTGGAGTGTGTGTGGTGTGGTGGTGTGTGTGTGTGGAGTGTGTTAGAATGAAAAGTGATTCACTCAAAGATTGAAAGGTTTCAATCAAGAATAATAAACAAATCTTAAAGCGAAACTAGGTCGTGGTGGCCTAATAGGTCGTGGTGGCCTAGAGGTCGTGGTGGTCTAGTAGGTCGTGGTGGCCTAGTGGTGAAAACACTAGCCTCTAAAGTATGAGTGCGCGGGTTTGATTCCAGGTCAGGCAAGTACCAATGTAACTTTTCTGAAGTTACATGTACTTTCTAAGTATATCTTGGACACCAATGACTGAAGGTGAAGGAACACATCTTGAGAAAACCTGGACTTTAAGTCTGAAATCGCCAACCCGCATTGAGCAAGTGTGGTGATTACGCTCAATCCGCCCCTGTATGAGAGCAGACCTTTGCCCAGCAGTGGGACGATAAAAAGGTTGATAATGATGATGATGATGAAAGCGAAAAAGGCTTTGTCCCCTAATTGTGAGACATGTAATAAAATTGAAGATATGCAACATTTGCTGATAGATTGTATGAAGAACCAAGACGAGAGGGAATCATTGGCTAGGGAGTTTGATTTAAACATGTGGGACGTTGGACTTATCTATACTAATCTATACTAATATATAAAGCTGAAGAGTTTGTTTGTTTGTTTGAAGCGCTAATCTCATAAACTACTGGTCCGATTTGAAAAATTCTTTTTGAGTTGGGTAGCCCATTTTGCGTTAGATAGCCCATTAATCCAGGAAGGCTTTAGGCTATATATCATCACGCTGCGACCAATAGGAGCATAACTAACTCTACGCGAACGAAGTCGTTGGCGGCCGCTGTTCCAATATATTTTGGCTCACCCAAAATCAGAAAGGAATAAACGCATAGTTTATGGCTTAATTCAGAACTCTAGGCCTAATTCCAACTCATATTATGTTATATGTATACATTATGTTAAATAACAGAGGGCGTTCCCTTAAACTCGTTAATATATATCATTAATAGATTAAAATAAAAATATCAGCATAGAAAAATAAGCATAAAAAAATCCGAATAAATAAAAATTCTAATTGGAAATAAATTTGAAACCTCCTGTTTTAAATCAAAATAGTAGTCGTCATGTATAAATAAATTGCGACGTTGCCGTCTTTCATGTTCGCGTGTACAGTGTGTTTCTTTTACATGACAATTTAAAATTTTTATTGAATATTTTCTTATTGGAAAAAATTTTAAAACATTTTGTTTTCGAATGGAAATATTTTTTTTAGCATGTATGTATGCTATACTATTTCGGGTTAACGGGAACGCCCTCTGTTAGTTAACATACTGTATAATAATTTGTTGTTTTGTGTGATATAAACAAAGTTTATTTTTTAATTAGGTATTGTTTGTAAACTTAGTATAAGGTACAATGCGGTTGACGTATCCGTGTGGATAAAAACCCCTTATAAATAAAGAGAATTAAAAAAAAACAGATCTTAAAGCGGTATTCCAACCTAGGATTGCATTCTCAGACACCTTACTTGCCATCACAAAGCCTGACTTGACATAGACATGACTAAATATATGATAATCATAAAAGAAACGATAATAATTACATCTCAACTTGTAGGTACCTATTATTTTTCATTCAAGAATGGACAACATCACACAGGTAGATAACTATAAACACGAGCGAGATTTGCATTACTATGTACTACAGCAGAAACATATAATCAGCATGAAAATAACCAACGCGCTGTAAACAAGACCTCGTCCTATAAACGACGTTTTTCAAAGAAAAAATATCAGTCTGTTAATCACATTTTTTTTTTACTACTTCTCGTAAACTTCTCTTCAATTACAGTATCACTTGGTAAACACCAAACAAGGTCAACTCAATAAAAACTAAACATTACCCAGCCAGATTTAGAAGTCCGTCCTATGCATGATTTGCTTCTAGCACAATGGAATTCACCACACGGTCGGGTCACCACTGCCATATAAAAATTAATTTTTAAATTTAATTTAAGAACACAGTCGCACGCATGCGCTTTACACGTAACACTGAACTGTACTGACTCGGAAGGTGCGCTCGAGTGATGCGCGATTATGTCGATATAATGTTTATAGTGTCGAGGTGTTTCGTGAGTTATGTTTGATGTTTGATTTTATTGAGCTGTTAATATTAATGGGTCACGGTTTGTAGTCATAGTAAAATTGTATAACCTGGTAGTTAATGCATTGTTCTTGAGGCAATTTTTTATAATAATAGTAAATCATTTTATTTCAGCCATTGTACATGAAATTATACATTTCGCCCAAAGTGACTACATGTCATGCATATTAAACATAAAACATTTTAACATTTTCCCCCTTATTCAAAAACGTAGCTTGAAGTTAGTAGCTAGTTAACTTTAAGCAAGGTTTATGAATAAGGGCGTTTGATTGGTTTAGTTTGCAGTTTTAAATTTTTATGAAGTCTACAAATTTACAATTATTAAAAATTTTGGTAAGTAATTTACTTATTACACATTACTATAAATTAATTAAATTAAATGATGTCAGTTATACATATTTTATTTTATACTGTTTATATTTTATCATAACTTCAAAAGAAAATATTATTTTTTAATATTAGCTTACCGGAGTTACAATAGAATAATTTGCGGAGGACTAAACGAACATTTTGCTGATTGTACTGTTCATGAAATTGTACAAATTGTGGTATCCGGCCACATAAAATTTCGACATTATTGGTGTAAATAACAATTATATTGTAATGTAAAATGTACTTTAAATAAAAGATAAAAACATTAAAAAGGTAAAAGTCATCAAAGGTATTAACATAACAAAATTAATGTCGACTATCGACAACACTAGCGGCGTCAGAGCATGCCACGGTACACCGCGCACAACACTACTCAGTAATGGAAATTAACTTCGGACTGGTAAAAATAAAAACATGGAGTAATTACCATCGATATGGTCACTGAACATCACTATATCTTGAAAGGGTCTTCATATTTTAAAATTAACAATGTTTAGAAACTTTCTGTCTATTTCCGGATAAAGAAAATCTAGATTTCATTTTGAAATCTAGTCTGCGTTACGTATAAGTAAATACATAAATTAACTGCTACCCCATGATTTGCACGGTTTTTATTCATTGACAAAACATGGAGATTTTTTTGTATAGGTAGGTTGATACACCTATATACCTTACGAAATAGGTATATATGTTTTTATATGAGGAATGAAATTCATACCAAAATCCGCCGCAGAGTTTACAAGAACATACACGCGGGTATATTATATACTTGACTGAGACTTGAAAAAAAATGTTCATGAAACTGTAATACTTAGAGATTTCTTTCATGAAAGAAGCCCATTTCTACTGGTAGTCATCATCATCATCATCCTAGCGTTAATATCCCAGTCGCATCCGAAGCCTTTTTCAGCTTTGGAGTCTGGGGTCCGCTTTACCAGTCCAACTGCTGATATGGCTAAACTTCGACATTTTCCGTCAAGCGACTGCCGTCTGACCTCCACAACCCGAAGGCGACGTCGAAGCATTGCAGCTAGACCAATTGTTGGACTTTTGAAGGCTCCAACAACCCGTAACGACTGCCAACTAGATGTTCGTACGGCAACCGGGACCAAGGGCTTAACGTGCTTTCCGAGGCACGACCAGACCAGTGCAAATATTCACATTCATGCAAACAAATACATGCACTGTGCGGGGATCGAACCCGCGCCACCTTGCGCAGCGGCCGCGTCCGCTACCGCTACGCCACGAAGGCTGTCCTGTGGATATTTTAAAATTAACAATTTTTAGAAACTTTCTGTCTATTTCTGGATAAAGAAAATCTAGATATCATTTTGAAATCTAGTCTGAGTTAGGTATAAGTAAATACATATTAACTGCTACCCCATGATTTGCACAGTTTTTACTAATTGACAAAACATGGAGATTTTTTTGTATAGGTAGGTTGATACACCTATATACCTTACGAAATAGGCATATATGTTTTTATATGAGGAATGAAATCCATACCAAAATCCGCCGCAGAGTTTACAAGAACATACACGCGGGTATATACTTGACTGAGACTTGAAAAAAAAAATGTTCATGAAACTGTAATCCTTAGAGAATTCTTTCATGAAAGAAACCCATTTCTACTGGTAGTGTATTACGCAATTACCCTGCTGGTATCTCCTACACGAATGATTCAATATCTATTTTTATATTTAAAAAAATACTTAAAATCAAAAGTCGTTTATTCAAATTAGGCTGCGTCAAATCAGGCTTTTTGAACTTCCATATTACTTAAGGCAGTCCCCAAAATGCCCGCCCTTAGACTAAAGCTTTTTCTTTTGCTTTTGCCTAACTCTAGGAATTTCTCCTGTATCGAATTACAAATATTTAAACTCACATACACAAACAGCCAGACCTGGAACAACTACGTCATATAAATATTTGTTCCGTGCGGGAATCGAACCCGCGACGCGCACCGCAGCAGTTGATTGCTCAGCCACTGCGCCAATCGTGTCGTCAGGTAAGACTAGATGACTCTGTCACGATATGCTGAGACCTTTTCTATGAAACACAACACGCCGTCGACTCCGCTCCGCCCAGAGCGGAAGAGGTCATTTGATGATTTCCCATCCAGAAGAAAAAAGCCTACCAAAGTATGATGTATATTTACAACCTTGCAAACAAAGTATATCACTATAATCTTTCGGTTTCTATCTTCATCAATTACACAAGCCAGTTATTGACGACCTCACGAAACGTCTAAGTAAGCACAGTTATTATTTCATAGCAATTATAGTATTTTATCTAACGGATCAAATTTTTGCAATATCGATGTTTTGCAAGGTCATAACTGAATATAATTGTTATGCTATTTGCATATTTCGATTGTTATGATACAGTAGTATGCACGATTCTTATGTTAAATAATAGTATGCATTTTTAGGAGGAAAAAGTCGTGGTGGCCTAGTGGTTAAAACACCAGCCTCTCTAGTATGAGTGCGCGGGTTCGATTCCAGGTCAGGCAAGTACCAATGTAACTTTTCTAAATTATATGTACTTTCTAAGTACATTTATCTTGGACACCAATGACTATAATATAAGGTGAAGGAAAACATCTTGAGGAAACCTGGAGTTTAAGTTTGAAATAATTAAACATTGAGCAAGCGTGGTGATTACGCTCAATCCTTCTCCATAAGATAGGAGACCTGTTCCCAGCAGTGGGACGATAAAAAGGTTGATGATGATGATGATTTGACACTAGACTTGCAACAATACTTTATTACGACTTTTTTTTATTATAGGTCAAGGGCAAGGCTTAGAAGATGGTGGTGCAGTTTACAATATGTAAAGAAAACCCTGTCCGATCCGTGAAGGTGTTGTTAGGTATCGATAACTGATTCTACTAATGGCTACAAAGCCAGATTAAACTGAAAAAAACTCCCTAAAAAATAAATAGTATTATTTCGTAAAGAGAGGTAAATTAATACAATACGTGCGGTAGACAATACAGTCGCGGACGAAGGGGGGCTGGGCACGCGGCACGCGGTCGCATCGCTATTCGCTCATAATAATACCGCCAAAAAAAATCGTCACTTTTTTTTAAATTTACCTAATTATGGGGGTGTCGGTATTAATTCGAAGAAAAATATTAGAAAATTCATTAGTATTGTTACTATGATGATTATGTAAAATTTCATATTTTATTTGGTCATGGCGTGTTTACCTAACCTTTATTAACCTTATGGTTCGGACGGGGTTTTCTTTACATATTGTATATGGGTGCCTTTTAAAAGAAACTGCGCCCGTATGGTGATGGTTTCTTTATGAAAATCATGCAGCCCAGGATCTCGCTGGACGACTGTGAGAACCTGCGCAAAACCTTGTAGCCAAAGAAGCACCTTGTGGTTTTAGCCACTAACACGCTGACAGGTGAAGGGGACCTAGGCCTGTAGCCAATGTAACATTGCTTCGTTGCGAAGCGAAATCGAATAACAAACCAACCAATAACGAAACCGATTGACCACGCGACGCGATAAATCACGTGGTCAATCGTTCCCGCCATTGGTTGTTTTAGTATTCAATTTCGCTTCGCTACGAAGCGATGTTACATTGGCTATAGGTCCAGAAGTGGGGTAGAAAAAATGTATGAGGAAAGAAAAAACAAATGAAGGTGCATTTTACATGCTTTTTATTAGTTTCACTTGTATGTTTGCTTGCTTGTTTGTTTGTTTGTACGTCTCTAACTCTTTGGACTACGAGTGAGCGGCTCATTACTGTAAAATGTCCCACCGTTTTCAACACGTTCGTTCGTTCGTTTTTTTAAAAAGAATATCGAACTATAAAAGTTGAAAATAAATATAGTTAAAAAAACTAAAAAAGCATGCTTTTAAAAAAAATCAAACTAAAAAGTTAAAAATAATTTTAAAAAAGCGTGAGGCGCTTAATGTACAAAAATTATGGCACGAAGCGCCTCACGCTTTTTTAAAATTATTTTCAACTTTTTAATTTGATATTTTTTAAAAGCATGCCTTTTTAGTTTTTTAAACTATTTTAGTCAGTAAAAGTCTGACACGCCCTTCCGTTCCGCCCAGAGCGGGGGAAGTCATTTGATGATTTCCCATCCCAACAAAAAAAAAGGTGCATCAAATTCAATTTAGTGCTACAATTTATTTATAGATACAATACTTTATTGTACACTATTACTTAAAAAATACATTTTATCATCATCATCAAACCTTTTATCGTCCCACTGCTGGGCACAGGTCTCCTCTCATACAGAGAAGGATTGAGGGTAATCACCACGCTTGCTCAATGCGGGTTGGTGATTTCAGACTTAAACTCCAGGTTTCGTCATGATGTTTTCTTTCATCTTGTAATCAGTCATTGGTGTGCAGGATATACTTAGAAAGTACATATAACTTAGAAAAGTTACATTGGTACTTGCCTGACCTGGAATCGAACCGGCACACTCATACTTGAGAGGCTAGTGTTTTAACCACTAGGCCACCACGACTCCAACTCTCATGACACATCTCTCTGATCTCGACTCACTGATTGCGGACGTGCTTTCTGAAGCACGGAGAGGTTTGGGTATGTAATTATTGATGGTGGGTGACCATCTATAAAGTAATCGCGGGAAGCGTAGCTTAACCTGATCAGCTTTCCTGAGTTACTGTAATTATTTATTTACAGGCCTCTAATTGTAAAAATTAGGTACCTAATAAAGAATAGACTGAGACAAAAAATGTTTTCTCTATACCCAGTACGGAAAACCTGTCACAAATGACTGGCTTCCGTCATTTAACAACAGGATGTTGAGACGTACTCATGTATATCTTTAAGTGGTTTTTTGTGAGTGTCTTTGATAAGTACAGTTTTGAAGGTCTTTTCATATAAAGTAGACCTAGAAAGACGAAGCCACACTGTCAAAAACTTCTTGCTAGATACTTAAAAGTCGTGGTGGCCTAGTGGTTAAAACACCAGCCTCTCAAGTATGAGTGTGCGGAATCGATTCCAAGTCAGGCAAGTACCAATGTAACTTTTCTAAGTTACATGTACCTTCTAAGTATATCTTGGACACCAATGACTGATTAAATGGTGAAGGAAAACATCTTGAGGAAACCTGGACTTTCTGTCTGTCTAAAATCGCCAACCCGCATTGAGCAAGCGTGGTGATTACGCTTCAATCCTTCTCTGTATGAGAGGAGCCCGGTACCCAGCAGTGGGACGGTAAAAAAGGCTGATGATGATGAATCCGTTGGTCTCGGCTGTCATTTGTAGATCATCAAATAACCTCTCCCACTCTGGGCGGACCTGAAGGCCGTGTCAGACTATTACTTACTAAAACCCACCCGTGTTTCTTTACTTGCCTATGCGCTAGGGCACGGTTTCTTTTTTTAACCAACCCGTAAGCCTGACCCAGTAGGCATCGGTATTCGTGGGCCCCGTCACGATGTGCTGACATCTCTTTGAGGTGCGCGTGAAATACAATGTGCCGTCGACTCGGGCCTGATCCTTACCATAATTGGAAACCGAACCTTTGGTAAAAGGCTTGACATATTATGATGTTGTATGACCTAGTTTTTACAATTTAATTTTGTAATAGTAGATTTTATAATGTATTCGCTTTCCGCCCGCGGCTTCGCCCGCGTGGAATTCGGTTATAGCGCGCTTTTTAGATTTCCCTCAGGAAAATATTTTTTTTTCAATAAAATGTGGTTGTCCTTTCTCAGGGTCTAAAGATTGTCTGTGTGAAATTTCATCAAAATCAGTTGAGAGGTTTAAGCGGGAAAGCGTAACAGACAGCTATACAGACAGACAGACAGGGTTACCTACGTAATAAGTGTTCCATAGAACAGTTTCTCAACTGCGATTGTTCAACTTTTTTCTGCCTTTTCAGGCCGTTTGATTTTTTGCAGGCGGGTTTTTTGTTTGAAAATATTTTTTTACTTTTATTTCTTTCTTTTAGTTTTCTTATTTATTAACATATTATATACATATTTAGAATCAGTGTTTAAAATCCTTCATATTGATACCCCACTAGATATGCTTGGTAGATTTTTTTCTGTTTTTACCTCACAATATGACGTCAGACATCCGCCATTTTGGATCTTATTAATGTCACCTATATAAGTTTACTTGGGTTATTAAGACAAATCTAACGATACCACAAATGTGCAAATCCGTTTAGCGGTTCTGGAGATACAAGGTAAATACTACATACAAGATACGCGCTAAAACATAACCCTTCCTCGCAGTCGGGTAATAAGTATTCATGGATTAATTTAAATGATTTTAAAAACTTTTGTGTCTGTAAAATTTTTTGAAGCTACATATTGTAAAAAACATTACAATAGTCACTTAAATATGTTTAAATTCACATATTTTCATTGAGATTTTCTTGCATTTTTTTACGTATTATTTTATACTGGTTGATGTAGTATAATTAGTGGGAATATTGACCGTTGCAAAAACATAGTAATTTTAATGAACGCTTTGTGTTAATTTAATATTATAGATACTAATTAATAGTATGAATGAACCCAAAGTCAGATCTTCGTTAATGATAACCAAAAGCTAGTTTTTCTTTTAAGCTCCGCTTGCCGCGGTTGGTCTGAGGATGGGTGACCATCCTTGTATACCGAGATGAGGTACGGAGGACGTTGTTCACGCCACAATAGCGGCCGTAAGACCTTTCTTTGAGGAGTGGCTAGAGAGACGCCACAGTGTCCTCACCTTACGCATGACGCAGGTCCTCATCGGACACGGCTGTTTTGGGAGGTTCCAGTTCCGGATAAGGCGGGAGGAAACGCCAGGGTGACACCACTGTGGGGATCGCCCTGAGAATACGGTGTAGCATGCGGTGGAGGTCTCCCAGCTTGCGTGGAGCGCTGCCGTGTCCTCGTGGCGGCGACCGGTGACGATCTCTGGCCTCCGGCCCTGGTTTAGGCCCTGGTCCGGAGCGAGAGTCTATGGCATGCTGCCACCTCCTGCGAAGCAGTGATGCTGGTAAAGTAGGAGGCGGAGCGCGTGAGGGAGCGGAACTCTTAGAGCCCACATATCTCTAGCCGCTGCAGGAGGGATGAGTGATCGAGTACTGCGCTGCGTGTCGCTGGTTCGATCCCCGCACGCAACAACTATTTGTATGGCCTACAGGTAGTTGTTCCGGGTCTGGTTGTTTGTATATGTGAGTATCATCATCAACCTCTTTATCTTTCCACTGCTGGGCACAGGTCTCCTCTCATACAGAGAAGGATTGAGCATAATCGCCATGCTTGCTCAATGCGGAATGGCGATATTAGACTTACACTTCACAGTCCAGGTTTGCTCAAGATGTTTCATTTCACCTTGTAATCACTCATTGGTGTCCAAGATATACTTGGAAAGTTACATTGATACTTGCCTGAGCGGGAATCGAACCCGCACACTCATACTTAGGTGGCTGGTGTTTTAACCACTGGGCCACCACGACTTATATGTGAGGATATATGTTTTAAACGTGCCCATGATACAGGAGAAATTCCTAGTGTTGGGCAACGTAAAAAATAAAAAGAAAGAAAATAAGTATCATAGGTGAGTTGCCATCCCAGAGACGACGCTGCCTTGGCTCATGTGCCTGTATGTTTTCTTCCTTGTTCCTGTACGTTTTGTTCCATAAAACTTTAAGTGTCTATGAGACACTGACTTTGACTGCTCGCTGAATAGATGATCTAAGGGACCAGAAAGTTCTGGAGTGGCGGTCACGTACAAAAAGGCATTAGGTAACGTTGTAAGACCAGTGTACCGGAGGCCTTATGAAGGCCACAGAAATCTGGATACGGAAAGAATAAAACTGTTAGAAGTGTCGATACTCGGATCCCTAAGTCCAACTGCGGACGTACATATTTTACCTACAATGACGAAGTTTTTTTCGGTAAAAAGACATCAATAAAAAAAAAACCAAGCACATTTTCAAAAATCTCCAAAATCTTCTACGGTTTGTCGACACCACATAATTCGTAGTCATATGAGCAAGCGTCACAATTAATATCCGTACATTCTCGGTATTATAAGAGGCCTTTGCCCTGTAGCGAGCAAATTACACGGGCATTACCATTGTTATGTTATATTATGTGTAGACATTGACATTGTCTAAACATTCTCATTATTCTATATTAAGTTCAGTGACGTGTCTATGTTTTTCCATGTAATCGCAGCATAATCAAATTAAATCAAAGACATTATTTCAAATAAACCAGTTACAGGCACTTTTGAATTGTCAGAAGGTCGGTCAGTAAGTAAGGCGAGGTGGGGAGTCGCCCATTCCAAAGAGTGTTTCATTTCAATTCCAAAGAAACTCCATGGACACTCTTTTAAATTGTCAAGCTATTGATACAAGTATTTGATTACATCATTCGTTTTGAAATCAACCGCGTGAGAACGATGCAGAAACATATAGTACGCTAAGAGCGTCCTTTATGGAAAACACAAAAAAAAAAGTTTATCTAGCCTAGTTTTACCTTAGGTAGCAATCATTACGAGTATACATTTTTAGAGGCATCAGGAATAGGATGTAAAGTTTACTTACTCATCCCCCATGGGAAAGAGAAGATACTCAGACCAGACGGGTATTGTGTCTGGCAGGCACTTTCCCAACGGTTGGGAAATTTTGGGTATATTGTTAGCAGAAAGAAGTTTGAAGACTTATAGCAACTCGCACCTACTTTGTCTATGCCTACGTCTACTATATCTACGCCTATCTATTATAAATAGACGGCTGTCTGATTGACAGGTCCTTTTCCTCCTGAGCCCTTGGACGGTAAGGTGGTTGAATTGGTGGTCGGTGCGATTTGCAGTAAGTCGGTCATTTTGTTGATATTTCGCTGTAAATGGTGTTAAACTGATGGTTGTTTGTGTTAAGAGTCATTTTAAGGTTATGAAATTGAGTTATTGATTATAAATCATGGTTTCTGATTGCTGTTGTACTTTTCTTTATTTAAATCTCTATCCTGATCCTAAAAATATAATGTATGCCAGTTGCACGGTAATCTCTGGTTGTGTGACGTCAGTATGACGCGTTGTTCGTATGTGGAGCTTATAGTTATCGCTACAGATTAGCTAAGTCTAACACGTGATACTTCGTAATTCGTTTAGAAGTAAATAATATGTTTAGTAAATATATCATCATGACACAGGCGTGTCTTTTTCACCGCCAAAAGGAGCCCGTTCACCTTGGCTCCTACTTTTCGAAATATGTCCTTGGAGTGTACCAACCGCCTTCAGCTTTTGGGAGTTGAAATTTCCTCGAACCTTAACTTTGGGCGGTTCATTGAGTCCAAGGCCAAGGTGGCTGCCAGGAAACTTGGCGTTATCGCAAAGGTCCGGCAGTACTTCACACCTGGGCAGCTTCTAATGTTGTACAAAGCACAGGTCCGTTCGTGTGTGGAGTACTGCAGCCACATTTGGGCTGGTGCTGCTAAGTGTCACCTGGCCATTCTGGATTCGGTGGAGAGGCGTGCGAAGAGGCTGATTGGTGACCCTGATTTAACTCGAGATGGTCTCCAAAGCCAAGAGCATAGGCGTAGAGTAGCCAGCCTTTCGGTGTTCTATAGGATGCATTTTGGGGAGTGTGCGAGGGAATTGCATGATTTAATTCCCCCGTCTCCGTTCCACCATCGGACGACCCGTCGTACGGCTAGTTTCCACCCTTACGTTGTTAACACCACTACGATCCGGACGAAGCGTTTCGCCTCCTCCTTTATACCGCGTACATCGCGGGACTGGAACAATTTGCCAGCGGCGGTGTTTCCGTCGGACTACAATTTGAGTGTCTTCAAGGCTAGAGTGAATAGGCTCTTATTAAACTAGTGATCTTTACCATCAACGATTGCGTCACTGCTTACCATCAGGCGGGATTGCGGTCAAGCGCTAGTTTATAATTTATAAAAAAAAAATCATCATCAGCACCTCAACGTTTATCCCGGTTGCGTCCGCGGCTTTCGCGTTGGAGCCCAGGGTCCGCTTTCTTGCTCGGTTTCCTCCATTTCGCGCGATCTTTAGCATCTTGTGGTGTGAGATTGTTGTTTAGTAGTAGAGTGATGTTAAGTAATAATTATGTTCATTAAAATCTTGTTGTTTTATTTAGAAACTTGATTCTACGTCTGATTCTGTGTATGACCTTTATACCGCGTACATCGCGGGACTGGAACAATTTGCCAGCGGCGGTGTTTCCGTCGGACTACAATTTGAGTGTCTTCAAGGCTAGAGTGAATAGGCTCTTAATAAACTAGTGCGCTTTACCATCAACGATTGCGTCACTACTTACCATCAGGCAGGATTGCGGTCAAGCGCTGGTTTATAATATGTAAAAAAAAAAAATGTAAGGACCGATGCGTGATGGGGCCGACGAGTTCTCGAGTGGTGACCTGGTGCCACTGGACTGGACACTGGACCGCATCGGAAGACGTAACGTAGGTTACGTGGGTAAACCCCCAACTAGGTAGATTGACGACCTGGTGAAGGTCGTGGGAGACCGCTGGATGCAGGAGGCGTTGGACTGGTCGTCGTAGAGATGCTTGGGGGCGGCCTATGTCCAGCAGTAGACGTCTTTCGGCCAAAAGGATGAAATAAGTGCTGGAGTTTACCGTTTAATCTCATCTACTGAAATCTCACGTATTAAGGTGTTCGGCTTTGATCAGCAATCTCACAGCGTGTAACACTGTCGGCTAGTTAGTTAAACAAAAGATATAAAAATGGTTTCACACTTGATGCATGCTGAAAACCGGGCCAAATTTTTAAGAAACGGAACTTCAAATACTTTATTTCTTCTTCTACTTCAGCCTATAGACGCCCACTGCTGGACAAAGGCCTCCCACAAGGCTTTCATCACTGAAGCGAGATCTCTTTTAAAATAATTATTTAATTAGATAACAAGGGCCCAATTGTTAATACAACAATAACTTATAACTACAACTAGAGGTTCTTCTTCTTCTTCAGCTAATAGTGATTAACTGCTGGATAAAGGCCTCCCCCAAGGTTTTCCATTACATTGGGGGGGTTTGCCATAATCCCCACGCTTGGCAGGCGGGTTGGGGAGCGCAGTAGTTTGATATTCCACGGGAGAAGTGCTGCTGGGGAAGCGGGCAAGCTTCCCTGGTAAGAATTCCCTTAGTCACCTCTTACGACACCCACGGCCTCCCGTAGAATAGTACCATCCCATATCCTCATATGGGATGGTACTATTCTAAGCTCGGTACCACACGGCTCACGGCTTTGCTAATTGTTTTTGTTTCAGAATGGTTGCATTCCTGAATCGATATCACTGCAATCAGAAAAAATATACCAAACTACATAAAGAATCCAGTTTTGGAAATAGTAATGTTTGAATTAGATCACATGGCATACATTTTTTGCATGTATGCCATCTTGTTGCATCTGTGTATGTTAGAAATAACACCTCTAAATATTCAATAATCATAGGTATTTTAATTAAGGTAAGGTATTAATTACTGTAGTAGACATTCTTTTGTAATGCCTAGTTATAATCCATCAAGGGCTTTACTTTGTGTAAATTATTTTATCACCACTGCTCCCAAAACGATGAAGGAAAACATTGTTACAAGGAAACCGGCATGTCCTACAGCCAAAACTTCGAACCCGCACTGGGCTCGCGTGGCCCCTCCCTCTCACCGAGAGGAGGCGTGTCCCAACAGTGGGAACAATATAGGTTGATTATGTATATGGGGTCGACGTCCAGTCTAACTGGATGCATCTTCTTCTTCTTCAGCCTATAGAGGTCCACTGCTGGACAAAAGCCTCCCCAAAACTTTCCACGATGACCGGTCTTGTGCTGCCCACATTCATTGGCTTCCCACGACCTTCACCAGGTCATCGGTCCACCTAGTTGGGAGCCTCCCTAAGTTGCGTATTCCGGTACGTGGCCTACTCCAGAACCTTACTGCCCCATCGGTTCTACGAGCAATGTGCCCCCGCCCACTGCCTCTTAATTTTAGCGGCTCCAAGAGCTATGTCGGTGACTTTGGTTATTCTGCGGATCTCCTCATTTCAGATTCGATCGCTGGATAAATCAAAATACCACAATGTTACATGGAGCGATTGCCTAACTACAATCGGCTTGACCGAGTGCTAAAAGATATTGATTTTAAAAGAAAACTTTAATTGACGATTAATTATCACTCTAACTTCTACCTTACTAAGAGACAAACATATTAACATTCCTTTACAAGTATATGGCATTGCAGTTGTATTGAAAATTGCTATGTACCTATTATGGACGACATAGTTGTTGCTCAGCAATAGGGATGTAGCCAAGGTATGAAAATAAAAAAAAAATAGTCCGTCTTATAGATAATAAAAAAAATTAAGACCCGTATTTTTTATTTAGTCGTAATTATAAAAAAAAAACTACTGTGATATAGCGTATTAAAGTTACGGAGTGGGGTCTAATACGTGACGTCACGCCGTGATCCAAAATATACCACGGCGTGACATCATGCGACATTACAAATCAATATAATATCTTCCTAAGTATTTGAATGAAAGAAAAAATAAAAAATACGTGTTCAATATTTTTTATAAACCTGTCTGATGGACATTAAATATTTTTTTAGGATACAAGTTAATCGATTGCTAAGGTGCGTGTCACGGGTTCGATTCCCACACGGAATAAATATTGGAATAGCCTACAGATTGTTGTTCCGTGTCCGACTGAAAACGTTTAAACTCACATACATTAGTATATATGTGAGTTTTTATGTTTGTTAACGCACCCACCATAGGCACAGGAGTAATTTCTAGTGGGGTTAAAAAACTGCGATTAACTGAATCGATTCTTAATTACCAAAAACCACTTCTTTCAATAAAAATAAAAGACCTTGAAGAATGGTTTTCTTTTAATCTCCGACGTTATCACCAAAATGACTAGTCGCCGGATACAATATTAACTTTAGCTTAACCAATTATTTACTACCTTGTGTGCCATATACTCGCAATATTTTATAATCCACTCATACTGGATTACAACGTAACATAGATCATTTAATATATAGACACTGTATTGTTTGAAGACACTAATGTTTTGACAGTATTATATTATGAATAGAGCTGCCATATTGTTTTGATTATTGCGTTACCTACTACCAATAATATACAATATCCTTGTTGCATTCTAATACATCTGCACGATACGTCGTCCAAGATGTGGTATCTTGGACGACGTATAGTGTCATATGACAACGTATAGTGTCTTTAACCTGTGTCTGTTGCCAGTGAAGGCGTACGGCACTGAAATGTGGTCGCTCACAATGGGCCTCATACGAAGGGTCAGAGTTCCACAGAGGGCAATGGAAAGAGCTATGCTCGGAGTTTCTCTGCGCGATCGAATCAGAGATCAGCAGAAGAACCAAAGTCACCGACATAGCTCTTCGAGTCGCTAAAATTGAATGTCAATGACCGGTCATCGTGGAAAGCCTTGGTGGAGGCCTTAGTCCAGCAGTGGACCTCTATAGGCTGAAGAAGAATGTATCTACACATACTACCATATCAAGCTGAAACAATCTATCAAATGCCTGCTATAGATTTTCAACTTTGTTAAAGTTCAATGTTGATTAAGAAATTTTGATAGTATCCTGTAACTTGCTACCTGTATTATCATCATCACCTTTTTTATCGTCCACTGCTGGGCATGGTCTCCTCTCATACAGAGAAGGATTGAGCGTAATCATCACGCTTGCTCAATGCCGGGTTGGCGATTTCAGACCCAAAGTCGGTTTCCACAAGATGTTTCCTTCTTAGCAGAAAGTACATACATAACTTTAGAAAGTTACGTGGTACTTGCCTCACCTGGAATCGAACCCGCGCTCTCATACTCGAAGGCTGATGTTTTAACCACTAGGCCACCACGACTTTTGACTTCATGACCTGTATTATGCCAAGCGCATATTACAGATAGAACGGGCCATAGTACAATGCATTTTTAAACAAAAATTTGCAATGTGCCCCATTAACTTGTGTTGGTTCATAAAAATATAAAAAAGCGTACAAACAGGATGTAGGAGGATTATTCTGATGAGTTGTGTGGCAGCGTGACCTTTTAAATTCTAATCTGCTACAGGTTTAATATTGTATGTGTTTAGATTAGACTTGTTTGATGTATAGGACAGGGGTGGCCCGGTAGCCTGGTAGTAACGGCCTCGCCTATGAGGAGGTAATCTTGACACCCAGACCTATGAAAGGCGATCAAAAAGTAATGACAACGAGTATATTAAAACAACAACGATATCTTCAATTTATTTCACGTTTTCTTCAGTGGACAAGGTCGGGCATCCCTCGCAATGTCCATCTTCCGTAGATATTCTACCCAGCTTAAACTCTTTGCACCACCGTGCCACCATAGAATATGGAGGAGTAGAGTCCCCCAGTGTCTCTGCCAAATCAGCGTATATCTCTTTGGTAAACATTTTTTTCAAACAGAGGTAATTGATGACGCATCTACACGACATTAACCAATTCGCCCTGATCCCTTATAGTAGATTACGGCCTTCTTCCTCTCAAAGAGAGGCATAAGACTTTGACTGCACGGTTAGCACAGTGGTTAAATCACTGACACATTAAATATTTTTATGGCTTATAGGTAGTTATTCCGGGTATGGCTGTTTGTGTATATTTGTAAACGCACCCAAGATACAGGAGACATTCGTAGTATTACAACGTTTTTATATAAAAGACAGAAATAATATAAATTGATATTAAGGCAAAAAGGATGACGACGATCAGCGACTATTGTAAACAAAATGATCTATAGTTCAGTATTCATTCTTACTTTTATTTTTCAGTTTTTTCAGGCTAAAAATTTTGTACAACTTTGTTATTCATAGCAAACGAAATATACTGAATTCCTTACATTCATTGCTAAACCATTTTGCAAAATACTAGCCTGTAAACAACATCACATTTTCCGTTCAAAACAACAGAAACAAACACAATAAATATTTACCGTCAGGATTTTCAGAACATAAACGCGCGCGTTTGCGTTTGAACATTTTTTTGTATGCGATGATAATACAATATAATCTACAAACAGCTACTGCGTGACTCACAAATAAAATATAACGTGGTGTGTAATGCTATGTTAATCATCTGTGCAAATATTTGTGCCGTAAAGTGTAATGCTGAAAAGATTTTCTTCCTATAAAACGATTACGGTGAAGCTAGAAGGTTGAGTTATGATGTCATATGTTAAATGTTAATCCAAAAAGCGCGATATAACCGAACTCCACGCGGGCGAAGCCGCGGGCGGAAAGCTAGTTAATTATAATTGACCGTTTGAGAATATCAGAATTTAAGATATCCTATGTGCTGCACACCATAACAGCGGCGGTAAGTCCCCTCTTTGTTGAGCGGCTAGAGAGGTGCCACGGAGCCCTCACCTTCCGCCTGACGCAGGTCCTCACCGGACACGGCTGTTTCGGGAGATTCCTGTACAGTATAAGGCGGGAGGAAACGCCAGGGTGTCACCACTGAGGGGATCGCCCTGAGGATACGGTGGAGGTCTGCCTAGCTTGGGTAGAGTACCACCGAGTCCTCGTGGTGGAGCAAGAGTGCATGGCATGCCGTCAGCTACTTCTACGAAGCAGAGATGCTGGCAAAGGAGGAAGCGGAGCGCGTGAGGGAGCGTGAGTCCCAGCGCCCTTACGCCTCTAGCCGCCGCCGTAGGGGACGCCCTGGTCGGGAGATGACATCGAACTTCAGGCCACCGTAGGCTCGGGTTTGCGAGCGGCGAGCAGTCGGCAGCTAGCCGTGCGGTAAGGACCAGGCCCGAGTCGATGGCGCGTTGTGTTTCACGCGCGCCCATAAAAGATGTCAGCACATCGTGACGGGGTCCACGAAGACCGAAGCCTCCTGGGTCAGGGTTGTGGGTTGGTTAAAAAAGAAACCGTGGACCTGGCTTACAGGCAAGTGAAGGAACACGGGTGGGTTTTAGCCAGTAAAATCTGCCATGCCCTTCCGCTACGCCCAAAGCGGGAGAGGTCATTTGATGATTTCCCATCCCAAACAAAAAAAAATGTACTCTGTGGTTTCACCCCTGCAAGTTTCTGTTATCTGTATGTTTGTGTTGCTTCAGTAGTCTGTAAAAGATGGCTCTTAGCAGTTAGACCGCTCATTGTTATATTATGGTGTATGTAGATACATAGTAC
This sequence comes from Sesamia nonagrioides, assembly GCA_017933935.1. Lineage (NCBI taxonomy): Eukaryota > Metazoa > Arthropoda > Insecta > Lepidoptera > Noctuidae > Sesamia > Sesamia nonagrioides. Next base: position 19,183 of record JADWQK010001295.1, on the reverse strand, counting down.
AGAGTATTCTAAGTTTCAATTTCATGAGATTATAGGGATAAAAAGCATCCTATGTATAAGTTCTTGGTTATAAACCAGCTGTGAGCCAGGTTCATCCAAACCCGCAAAGGAGTATCCTGCTTTCTACAATCCTATAACTTGTCTAAACAGGAACGGCATATAGTATATTAGCGCCCGCCAGCAACTTCGTTCGCGTGGAGTTAGTTATGCTCCGCTCGTATTGGTCGCAGCGTGATGTTATAAAGCCTAAAGCCTTCCTGGATAAATGGGCTATCCATCACAAAAAGATTTTTTCAAATCGGACCAGTAGTTCCTGAGATTAGCGTGTTCAAACAAACAAACTCTTCAGCTTTATAGATTAGGTTTGATGTAGTATGAGAAACAGTGCGCATACCACATACGCTTCACTCACTTATCCTCCATAGAAAAGGGATAGGATCCTTCGACGAAACGAATGTTATGTCTGACGGGCACTTTATTTTTCTGGCTTTTTTCTGAACTGGGCCTTTTTGGTGCAGCGGCTCTATTCTTATCATGCAAATATTAAAAATAACAACCAACGTTCATCCAATATTGGATAATTTGTAGCTGTCATGATAATGTGTAGTTTTTCTTTGTAGTGCCGATGACAAAGGCATTGTAAACCGTGATGTTTCTAATTGCAAATAAATTCGTGATGACGTACACACTACGGGTTTGTTACTTCCGCGTATGAGCATCACCCTGAATAGTTGTTAGCCATTATTGTTCTAAATGTATTTGAGAATTTTCCCACTCACTTGGTAGAAAACCATAAAAGAATAGCTGAGACGATGCTAATGATACAGCGGGGTCCTAAGAGATCACTATTGCACTTCAAATGCAGTTTACATACAGAATCATCATTTCAGCCGAAAGACGTCTACTGCTGGACATAGACCTCCCCCAAGGTTCTCCACGACGACCGGTCCTGCGCCTCCCGGATCCAGCGGTTTCCTCTATCTCCTCATTCCTGATTCGATACGCACATAATTATTGCCTCGAGATTTTTTGGTAACAGGTCTGAAAGTTTATTATGGTCCAAACTTATTTGAGGCTTTTGTTTTAAGTAATCAGATTATGCATAAGTATATGTGAAAAAAGTTAACCAATAAAGAATTCTGCCTCTCTCTCGCTCTTAGCGATAAGACTGCCCATTGTGTCACTCTTTATAAAAACTTCATAATTATTATGTTCAGTAATTTATATGGTGTAAGCAGTACAGAATATTTTATTCTATTTTATTCCCACTATATAGAGTGAGTAACCTTCGTCTTGACTTAAGTCGTACTCGCATACCTACTTAGGTATCATCATCATCATCAGCATCAACCTTTTTATCGTCCCACTGCTGGGCACAGGTCTCCTCTCATACAGAGAAGGATTGAGCATAATCACCACGCTTTCTCAATGCGGATTGGCGATTTCAGACTTAAAGTCCAAGTTTCCACAAGATGTTTTCCTTCACCTTTTAATCAGTCATTGGTGTCGAGTCCAAAAAAAGTTAGAAAGTACATACTAACTTTTTAGAAAGTTACAATGGTACTTTGAAGCTTTATCACTGACAAGATAACGGTGGAAAATATTCATACTTTCACACAACTAGCGAGTGTCTATATCATATTCCTCGAAAGGTATAATAATAAAAAAAAAACGGTAATCCTTTTATCTAGATCACTGCTGGGCACAGGTCTTCTCTCATACAGAAAGGATTGAGCATATCACCACGCTTTCTCAATGCGGACTGGCGATTTCAGACATAAAGTCCAAATTTTACAAGATGTTTTCCTTCACCTTTTAATCAGTCATTGGTGTCCAAAATGTAATATAAAGTTACAAAAGTCCACAACTGTCCAAAATATAAAGACACTTTTTTTTTTTTTTTTTTTTTTTAATGAACAGACTGCTGTGCTGCTGAGGAATTTGTTCCGCTTCTTCTTCTTCCCAGCGATAGCACTAGGAAGTGTCGATGGGTGGGCATTTTGGGGGACTGTTTTATCTAATATTGACGTTCAAAAAGTGCCGATTCTCAGTCTAATTTGAATAAATGACTTTTGATTTGATTTATGTTTAGAAAGTCCATAGGTATAACTTAAAAAAGTTTCATTAGTACTTGCCTGAGCTGGAATCGAACGCGCACACTCATACTTGAGAGACGGATGTTTTAATCAATAGGCGACCACGACTATTATAGTTTGCCTGCATGTTGTTCTCAAATAAATAAAGAGTAGTGTAGATCAAGCATAGGACTGCGTTTAATTAGCCTTAATTAGCCTATTGCAGCTAGGCTGGGTCACAACCAAGGTGCAATATGAGTTATAATTATGTTAATAACTGCCAGCCACTACCTAATTAACATAATTAACTCATACCGCTTACTTTGCAAGCATTCAAAGCGTGTCAATACGTTATTTGCTCTCAAAACTACAGCATTAAATACAAAACCTTCAACAAATGCACTTTGATAAGAGCAAAAATGGTTCAATCAAGTCCACGCCCTCGCATGACGCATAAGTATAAAGATAAAAGTCCAGTCTTAGCACTAAGTATAAGAAGTTTAGTGCTAAGTCTAGCTTATTATCGACATAGAGGCAATGCACGCGATAGTTTTATTGCATCGCGATAATGCTTTAAGTAATGTTATTAGTGTCCCGAATGTTCGGTTTCGATTGAGTTTCGGCAAAAATACAATTTTCGGTTTAGTTTTGTTTTCGGCGGCAAACTTGCCAAAACTACGACCAAAACCGAATGTGTATTCGGGAGTTTTCGCGCTGTGATCGGTCATGTTCGGTGCTTTGAATGAATGAATGAATCCCATCGGAACCAATGTCGTGATTCGCTTGTTTGTTTGCTGTTCATTTATGTTTTGTTGTGATGGCGAATTTTCGAGTGACCACTCAAATAAACACCTACCTATTATGAGTTTTTTTGAGCAGCAACTAATATTTTTTTTAAATAAATTTCCTATATTGATTAATAATAAATGAAAATGTGATTACTGCTTATCTTTGTAATTTGAAAAGGAAAAAACAACGACTGACTGATTATAATAATGTTTTCCTTATTTTTTCCTCATAGTATGATCCTTGACTTTTTTCTTTTTATTTTTTATTAATATTGTATATTTTATGGTATCTAGTTGTAACGTGCGTTTTCTTTGTGCGGAATAAAAATATTTCTTTCTTTCTTTCCTTGTAAGGAAGTTTCGGTTTCGGGTTCGGTTTCGGCCGAAAGGGAGACCGTTGTCGAAATTCGTTTTCGGTTTCGGTCGTAAAACTAGTTTCGGTCGTACAATAAATGTTATTAGTTGCACAATACTGGAGTTCTTAAAAAAGAAGAATGAGAAAGGTCAAAGAAAAGTTGGACGGTATGAGGAGTAGTAAAGAGGTGGGAGTTGATATTAGTGTCACTGTTGACAGTAGAGAATGGAAGAAAGAAATGTGTTGCGCCACCTAAGTATCATGGGGTAAGTTGTGGTCTACTCGGTGGTAGGCCATAACATCGGCTGCCGGTAGAAGTTACCACCAGACAAAGTCTTGCCGCCTATCATATACAGTATGTTAAATAACAGAGGGCGTTCCCTTAAACTTGTTAATATATATCATTTATAGATTAAAATAAAAATATCAGCATAGAAAAATAAGCATAAAAAAATCCGAATAAAAAAAAATTCTAATTGGAAATAAATTTGAAACCTCCTGTTTTAAATCAAAATAGTAGTCGTCATGTATAAATAAATTGCGACGTTGCCGTCTTTCATGTTCGCGTGTACAGTGTGTTTCTTTTACATGTCAATTTAAATTTTTTATTGAATATATTCATATTGGAAAAAAATTTAAAACATTTTGTTTTCGAATGGAAATATTTTTTTTTAGCATGTATGTATGCTATACTATTTCGGGTTAACGGGAACGCCCTCTGTTAGTTAACATACTGTATATTCTATCATATAGGAAATCTTTTTAAGGCGCACATGGTACATTCAAACTCAAAAGCACGCGCATGCAAGAGCATAAGCACACTCAAGAGCATGTATTATTAAAAACCTATTTTTTTTATCCTTTAAAAAAAACTTTAGTTTAGACTAGGAATTTCTCTTGTATCGTGGGTACGTTTACAAACATTTATAACTCCACAAACAGCCAGCCCGGAAGAACTAATTGTAGGCCATACAAATATTTGTTCCGTGCGGGAATCGAACCCGCTACCCGCGGCGTGGCAGTCGATCGCTCAGCAACTACACCAATCGTGAAGTCGAAATTAAAAGTAACCGGAATTATTCAATTAAAACATTAACACTAAATCGATGTAACCTAACTAATCAAATCAGTTTGATATTTTTTTTACAAAAACCGCACTATAAAGCTGGCAGTTTTTCTCAAGACTCACATAAAAAATCTTCTCCTTTGTAAAACGTACACAGGTAGTCCTAAGTACAAAATACAGAATAGTCAACATAATCATCAAACCGCGTGACCTCAATGAACTCGTTACGGTCGAGCACAATGTTTGACCTCGGAATCTCCCGTGACATTGCGCGTGACCATTGAACCGACTTCCCTTTTCTGGATGTTAGGTGTGTCTCTAAGACATTACACGCCTTTTTACCGAAATATTCCTTGACAATTAGGCATAAAATTGCTAGAAAATTATCTGGTTTTGACGCACTAAATATTGTAAGTTTTCAATGGTTGTCTGTAAAAGATCGCTCTTCGCGATAAAACCGCCCGTCGTATCACCCTTTGTAAAATCTTCATATTTATGTACTTTGTAATTCATATACATACTTACATAGTAAATAATATTTTATTCTATTCTTATTCTAAGATTAAGATTTATTATTATCACAGAAATTACTTATTAATGATAGGATTAATGTATTTTGGGCTTTATAAACATTGTTAATAAAGTTAAGATATTTTAACTACCTACTCTTTTTTTATAATTTACTAGCTTTCTGCCCGCGGCTTCGCTCGCGTGGAGATCGGTTATATCGCGCTTTTTAGGTTTCCCTCGGGCATATCATTTTTTCCGCGATAAAAAGTAACCTAGTATTTATTTCGGACTTTTAATTTTACGTTTGAAAAATTTCAAAGCAATCGGTTCAGTAGTTACGGCGTGAAAGCGAAACAAACAAATAAACAAACAAACAAACTCACTTTCCGATTTATAATATTAAGTAAGGATAAACTAGCGCTTGACCGCAATCCCGCCTGATGGTAAGCAGTGATGCGATCGTTGGTGGTAAAGCGCACTAGTTTATTAAGAGCCTATTCACTCTAGCCTTGAAGACACTCAAATTGTAGTGTGACGGAAACACCGCTGCTGGCAAATTGTTCCAGTCCCTCGATGTACGCGGAATAAAAGAGGAAGCGGAACGCTTCAGTCGGATCATCGTGGTGTTAACAACGTAAGGGTGGAAAGTCGCCGTACGACGGGTCGTCCGATGGTGGAACGGAGATGGGGGAATTAAATCATGCAATTCCCTTGTACACTCACCAGAATGCATCCTATAGAAGACCGAAAGGCTGGCTACTCTACGCCTGTGCTCCAGGCGCACGCCTCTTCGCACGCCTCTCCACTGAATCTAAAGTAGCCAGATCACATTTCGCAGCATAAATGTATTTTCTTTCTTTCTTTCTTTCAGCACTAGCCCAAATGTGGCTGCAGTACTCCACAACCGAGTGGACCTTTGTTTTGAACAACATTAAAAGTTGCCTTGGTGTGAAGTACCGCCAGACCTTTATGAATGGACCGCCCATATTTAGGTTTGAGGAAATCTCAACTCCCAAAAGCTGAAGGCGGTCAGTGCACACCAAGGATACATTCTGAAAAGTAGGAGTCAAGGTGAACGGGCTCCTTTTGGCGATGAAAAGACACACCTGTGTTTTGGCGGCATTGAATGCTACAAGAATGGCTTTGCCCATTCGGAGACTGCCTGTAGTGCAGCACTCGTACGCTGTACCAAAGCCTCTCTTTCGGACCGGATTGATTCCTTACTAGCCCGAGTTTCCGGCAGGTATCTTTCCACAACTGTGCTGTCATCTGCATACCCATAGACACCGGGCATCAGCAGATCATTAATATGCAGCAGGAACAGAGTTGCAGTGAGAACAGACCCCTGAGGAATACCGGCATTGGTCGACATGGGCTCCGATGAACAACCGTCGACAACAACTCGGAGGGACCGTTCAGTCAGTCTCGGCTAATTAGCAACTTAGATTTAGCTTAAAACGGTCTCAAAAGCCTGGAACACAGGCGTAAAGGTACCGAAAGGCTGATTACTCAGTCAGCCTTTCGGTCTTCATCGGAATAGCATGATTTAATTCCCCCATCTCCGTTCCACCATCGGACGACCCGTCGTACGGCGACTTTCCACAACGATCCGAATGAAGCGTTTTGCCTCGTCTTTTATACCACATGCATCGAGGGCTTGCAACAATTTTCAAGCGCCAGTGTTTCTGTCAAGAAACTCCAAGGACTCTCTTTTGAATCAAGATATTATTACAAAAACCCGGGTAGCTGTATATGAATCCATACTAATATTATAAATCCGAAAGTAACTCTGTTTGTCTGTCTGTCTGTTACGCTTTCCCGCTTAAAACTCTCCACCGATTCTGATGAAATTTAGCACACACAATCTCTAGACTCTGAGAAAGGACATAGGCCACCTTTTGCTGAAAAAAAAAATATGTTCCCGAGGGAAATCTAAAAAACCCGATATAACCGAATTCCACGCGGGCGAAGGTGCGGGCGGAAAGCTAGTACTTTATATGCAGCGACTTGTTATCTAACTTCCATAGCAGTACTGTAATGGTACACTTACTTATCATTTGCTAAGTGATGCTTATATAGGACACTATGGCGGCCGCCAGCGGCTTCGTTCGCGTGGAGTTAGTTATGCTGCGCTGCTATTGGCAATATGTACGGCATTAGCTCCCGTTTTTTCGCAACAATTTTTTGTTACTGCTCTGCTCCTATTGGTCATAGCGGGATGTTATATAGCCTAAAGCCCTCCTGGATTAATAGGCTGTATCAACGCAAAAGAATTTTTTCAAATCAGTTAGTAGTTCCTGAAGTTTGCGCGTTCAAACCAACAAACTAACTTTTCAGCTTTATATATTAGAGTAGCATAGATTAATCGTTTAGCTGGATCTAATCATTGCAATATACTCTTGTAGGGCAAGAGTACAATCAAAATTTGAGTGAGATTCTTTTCCCTTTAAACTTGGGGTTGTCTCTTGAAATAGAATTGAATTATTGCTGAGGAAGCGGTCAGTATTGCCCTAGTGGTATCGGCGATAAGACACGCGAACAGGGGTAACTGGCGGCCGCTAGTAAAATATAATAATTGCTTATAAAGTAGTAGTAGGTTTTCCAAGGCCTCAAAAGATTTTGAACAGTGAAAATGTTTCCAGAGCCCAAGTTTTCCCATATATTTGAACACAGCGATCAACCCAACTTGAATCAAAATCAAAACTTTAAACCAAACCGACCACCACTTCACGTCACTATGCGCAGCAAACATAGAAAGAAAAACTCATTTCCAATTCTCAGCACACACCATAAATCCTTCATACGCCAATACTCACGAAACATGGCGCACAGTTTTAAAAAATCGCCCCAACTAACGTCCAGGGAAAGTAAGGTACCACACCTGAATACAAATTTTATAACGTTGATTCACGACAACCTCCCAATCCAATCGGAAACTTTCCTTAGGGGGATAACCCTTGGATTTAATCCATTGGTAATACGAAAATTGATGTAAAAGCCTTAGCCTCACCGTTTCTGAACACGACAACCCACGATCCATACAAAGTGTACAGCACAGAAAGATTTTCAGATTTTCTTGGAGAATCACTGCATTGACACGGCTCGTGCCAAAATGTGGCGTGTTACGAAACCAAAAAGGTTTCAATTCAATTGGTTTACGAGATTATTGGAAGCAATTCCGTTCAGAAAGAAGTATGGGACGTGACGGGAATGCTGAGGGCTGGGGGCAAACGTGGACGCTGGAGGGCTCCTATCGACAGTTTATTTACCTTTTTTTTATAAAAATCTACGACCCAAGTGGAGTTTAATTATTGATACATGGTTCTGGTTTCAGGAATATTAAGTAGCTTCTGTGTAATCATAACTGTTTACTTAACGAATAATATCAAACAGAGTTCGACCGTTCTCTGTAAAGGTAAAGCCAAAGCTCACGCTGTCGTTCCTTTATATCAAAATCAAAAGTCATTTATTCAATTTAGGCTGAGAATCAGCACTTTTTGAACATCAATATTACATAAGACAGTCCCCCAAAACGCCCGCCCTTCGCTACTTCGTTTTCGCGGGGAAGAATGAGTGGCAGAACAAACTCCCTTGCAGTACAGCTGTCTGTTAATTTAAAAACACATGACTTTATACAATACTAGCACAGAACATTAAATGAAACTATCCACCACATGCCAGCTAGCCACGCCAAAATACCAGCGAAGCAAAAAAATAATTAAAGAAATCATTAAAAATGGAAATGCAAATAAGTACAAAGTTATTCCCTCAATAAAAACCCAGGCTTTAAGGGTGTGATAGCTCACATATTTATGCACTAGCTGTGCCCCGCGGTTGCGCCCGCGTCATCTTCGAACCGAAAGAGCTCAGTTGATATGAAATAAACGCCTGTTAAAATACTGGGAGCAATATGCACGTCTGCGTTTGCTCCCTCTATCGCAATATTATTTGTTCCTGCTCTGCTCCTATTGGTCATAGCGGGATGTTTTTTAGCCTATGTCCTTTCTCAACCTCTAGACTATCTGTGTACCAAATTTCATTACAATAGGTTCAGTAGTTTTGGCGTGAAAGCCGGACATACAGATAGACAGACAGACAGAGATACTTTCGCATTTATAATATTAGTATGGATTTTAAAATAAAAGACAATTATGTGACCTCATATATAGATCTTAAAGTCATATAATGATACTTAGAAGGGTGACTCCGACTACTCGACTCTCTTAATGAGATACAGCAGCGTTTACCCTTTTCAGCACTCCATTTAAACCAGAAATACCTTATTTACCTCATTTACAACCCACCACACAGGAAGCACTATTTATGTAAAATGAATAAAGCTCTGTGGATTTTAGTTTCATCCGGACGTCCTGTTACCGGTTACGCGGCCAAAATATCTGTTGTATCTGTAATTAATATTTTAAAACCTATAATAATTTATGTGTATTGGTTACTTACAGTGCGTTAATGTCAAACAAGGGCTTATGTGTGATATGATGTTTTATATACCGAAGCAATTCACACTATATTTTACATTTGTAAGAAGGGGAATACAAAAAAGTTTGTAATTTTTTTGATATTCCCCTTGTGTGCTTTTCCACACGATTAGGAGGGAGAACGAGCATTCCTTTCATCATCTATATAAATATCGTACGTGTGCATACACCCTTCCAAATCGATTTCACGATATTATTTCACTGAAAAAGGTCGGGGTCCTTTTCATTCAGAAACATCATATATTACAAATCATTCCAACTTCTTAACCATAATTTGTTCTACAGAAAACGGGCTTCTACTTTCAGATGGATGACATAAACAAATTACTTAGGCAATTAGTAACAGTCTAGCTAAACCTGCGCCTGAGTCATTTGTTAATGTTATTTCAAGCACACATATTTCAAAGAAAACAAGCTAAATATTCCGTTTAATTAAATCCCTTCATAAAGAAAATGAAGTTCAAAACCAGCCCGCAAATCCCACCTACGCTACGTCCTGAGCCAAACCGAAGGTAATTCGAAGAACGCCGGGGCAATTCCGATTTGATTTATCATTGTTCTTGGCCGATAAATCAGGGGTACAATAGGGCTCCAGGCACGGGCTGAACGTGGAAACTTCTATTAATTCTCCTTAGAACAATCTCCAAGTTACCACACAATGGAGTTTGAGACAATACGTCTCAAACGTGAGATGCTATCATGTGATAGTACGCAGTTTGTTTTGGTATCGATAATAGATAATAGTTGTTGATAGTTTCGTTGCTTGTGGGTGATTGTGTTTGTTTTTATATCTGATGTTCTTTGCAGGCCAATAGTAACTTAGTCAGAGGCAAGTCATAGATCTTGTCTGGTGCCTTATATTGACTTTGTATTGCCATTAGGATTCCAGTGCGAGAGAGAGAGAACTACTCTTCTCTTAATTTCGGGCCGTATTATGAAGTAAAAGGGATGGTGTTATTACATTTTTACTTCAAAATACGGCCACACTCCCGCTTCAGATTCATGAGGGCGTTTCGGCTTCACGACACAACACAGACGGCCAAGGAAATTGTGGATCAGGAAGTCTTGGTGGCCTAGTGATTAAAACACCAGCCTCTCGAGTATGAGTGGGCGGATTCGATTCCAGGTTAGGCAAGTACCAATGTAACTTTTCTAAGTTATAGATATGTACTTTACTAAGTATATCTTGGACAGCAAAGACTGATTAAAAGGTGAAGGAAACCACCTTGAGGAAACCTGGACTTTAAGTATGAAATCGCCAACCTGCATTGAGCAAGCGTAGTGATTACGCTCAATCCTTCTCTTTATGAGAGAAGACCTGTGCTCAGCAGTCGGACAATAACAAACTGATGATGACTACCATTACAGGTTGCTTAACCTAATGCGGCAGAAAGGAAACATTTCACGACATACATTTTAGAAATTTACACATATAATAAAATTTAATAAAAACAATTGTAATAAAATTTAAACAATAAAATAAAAACTATAACAAATAATATTAAAATTTAAAACAATACCATTCGATAGGGTAATTGCACAACACACCATCTGTGGTAATGGGTTTCATTTTGACAGTTCAACAACATTTATTGCGTTATTTACGTTGTTGAGCAAACATATTTCCGAGCATATGGAGCAATGGATTAGCAATTGTCTTATTGCTTTACAAACTTAAGTAAATGAACAGATAGCTGCATATTTCAGATTGGATATTGCTATAGACATAATGGTATGGAAGCTGCTAACTGGTAGTCTTAGAACTGCACCCTAAAAATTAAGGCCAACTTGTAAACGAATCTTTATTAACATTGTCTTCTCAGCTCGACAATACCAGGCCCGCAGTGCGGTGATATGTAAATAATAGCCTATAGAATATAATTATTTGAATAATAAACTAGCGCGCTTTACCATCAACAATTGCATCACTGCTTACCATCAGGCGGGATTGCAGTCAAGCGCTAGTTTATTATTATTAAAAAAAAGTAAATTGTCATACTGCCATTAACTAAATACATCATCAATATCTAGGGATATTACATGGAAGTCTTCTTAATTTAAAAACAACAGTATAAAAAAGTTTGTATATAAATTATTTTTTTCCCCATCACCTAATTCGAAATTCAAAAAAATTAAAAAACCGAAACTGATTTTGACACAACAAAAAATGAAAAGTTAGTTCATCCATCCATACTAATATTATAAATGCGAAAGTAAATCTGTCTGTCTGTCTGTCTGTTACGCTTTCCCGCTTAAAACTCTCAACCGATTTTCATGAAACTTGGCACAGACAATCTTTAGACCTTGAGAAAGGATATAGGCTACCTTTTGTTTTGATATTCCCGAGGGAAATCTAAAAGCGCGATATAACCGAATTCCACGCGGGCGAAGCCGCGGGCATAAAGCTAGTGTTATAAAATAACAGTGAAGCTTTGAAAAATTAAAAGCGATCATACACTTTCTTTAGTCTAATTTACACGACATTTGATAAGGGAAGTGCAGAATAGAGCTGTAGGCATTTTGGAAGCTAGCGCTATACAACGCGTGGTTGCTGAAACCCTGCAAACCGGCCAAAATTTAATCTCTAGGTTATGTTCACGTTATCGTGATATAAGCGATATTGTTGTACTCCTAGACAGGAAAGTTTCAGTCAAAATATCGCTTAGAAACAACCCAATATTACGGCTATGCAAATGGTTAAAAGGCCAGAGAGAAAGGCTCGAGACCACCAATTGTTGTTTAGTAACCAAACTGTAAAAAGAAGATTACATGAAGCTGGTCTTCATTCTCGCAGACCACTTTGGGTTCCAGCTTTGCATGGCAATCGCGGTGTTTAGTTAAGGCAGTATGACAATACTGCCTTTAACTAAACACATCGACAATGTCTAGGGATATTACATGAAAGCCTTCTTAATTTAAAAACTACAGTATAAAAAAGTTTGTATATAAATTATTTTCTTCCCCAACACCTAATTCGAAATTCAAAAAATAAAAAAAAAATAAGAAACTCATTTTGAAACAAAAGAAAACGAAAAGTTAATTCATATTACAATTTAATAGTTATCTTTGAAAAATGTTAGCTTTGAAAAATAAAAGCGATCATACACTTTCTTTAGTCTAAATTACACGACATTTGATAAGGGAAGAGCAGAATAGAGTTGTAGGCATGTTAGAAGCTGACGCGTTGTATACAACGCGTGGTTGCTGAAACTCTGCAAACCGGCCAAAATTTAATCTCTAGGTTATGGTACCGTTATCGTGATATAAGCGATGTTGTTGTACTCCTACACAGGAACGTTTTCTTCAAAATATCGCTAGGAGACTTAAGCATCTGACCACCAATTGTTGTTTATTAACAAAACTCTAAAAAGAAGATTATATGAAACTAGTCTTCATTCTCGCAGACCACTTCGGGTTCCAGCTTTGGGGCGTGGCAATCGCGAGCAAAGACTATTGTGGGCCTGACAACATTTCCCATGGAGTGCAATCCAATATTACGGCTATACAAATGGTTCAAAGGCTACAATCTGACCACCAATTGTTGTTTAGTAACCAAACTGTAAAAAGAAGATTACATGAAGCTGTTCTTCATTCTTGCAGACCACTTCGGGTTCCAGCTTTGCGGCGTGGCAATCGCGGGCGGAGTCTATTGTGAGCTCGAGAACATTTTGCACGAAGTGATGAGCAATAAGTAGGCAATGGTGCGTTTTCTGATGAGGCTTGGTTTGAATTTCATCTGGATTCACGAAGATTATGAGTTTGAAGAGTTCCTAGTAGACGAAACCCTCTGCCAGGATCCAAAAGAAGTCCATTCATATCAAGGCCGCACTATCATGCTATGGGTTAGTTTTCGTAAGGATGCGCGAACCGATCTCATTTGGATAAGAGGGAACATGAATGCATTGAAATACCGCAATAAGGTAGTGGGGTCTGTGATTTTCCCACACAGTGTACAAATGGGTCAGGAGTTCCAGCTCTTTTTTTTTATAATTTATAAACTAGCGCTTGACCGCAATCCCGCCTGATGGTAAGCAGTGACGCAATCGTTGATGGTAAAGCGCACTAGTTTATTAAGAGCCTATTCACTCTAGCCCTGAAGAGACTCAAATTGTAGTCCGACGGAAACACCGCCGCTGGCAAATTGTTCCAGTCCCTCGATGTACGCGGTATAAAGAGGGGGGCGTAACGCTTCGTCCGGATCGTAGTGGTGTTAACAACGTAAGGGTGGAAACTCGCCGTACGACGGGTCGTCCGATGGTGGAACGGAGATGCTCATGCACGATAATGTCCGTGCATATGAAATGAAATGGCTTTAAACGAATTTTAAGTAATGCTTGAGTTTTGATATAAAAAACAATGTACCTAACAATTGTTTCAGATGTCATAATGTGAACATGACGTCACTCCTAGTACATAGTCTACAGATTGATAATTTCATAGTAGCCATCAACGTCCATACCATGTTGAATACACCGGTTCTCGTCCGATCACCGAAGTTAAGAAACATCGGGCGCGGTCAGTACTTGGATGGGTGACCGCCTGGGAACACCGCGTGACGTTGGCTTTTTACATTTTTAATGTAATTTAGTTATAAAGATTTATTTTTTTAATTAAAATTATTCTCACACTAGGAATTTCTTCTGTGTTGTGGGTGCGTGTATTACAAACATATAAGCTCACAAACATACAGCCGGGACAACTACTTGTATCCAGTGTGCTTAGGGAATATGTTACCAGGGTAATGGACTGGCGTGTTCAGTCCTTCGATATGAATCCCATTGAACACGCATCTGATATTACAACGAAGAGCTATGGTTATTTTCTCCAACTCTGATGACAGAAGAGCAACTTTTCCTGCACTTGAAAAGAACCTGGGACCTGATACCGCAGCTCGATTTGAATAAGTTAATTTTGATCAAAAATAAACGATGCCGAACTCTAAATAATCTTAGAGGAGGAAATACTGTATATTGTTTACCTTAATTTTCATAATTCCCTATACCTATAGAATCCAATATGTACGTACAAAGTAAAAATTACACCAAAAAAAGTATTACAAAAAAATGAAAAATCTTTGATGCATCTGTTTAGGGTTCCGTACCTAAAAGGTAAAACGGAACCCTATTCATGAGACTTTGCTGTCGGTCTGTCCGTCCGTCTGTCACTAGGCTATATCTCATGAACCGTAATAGCTAGACAGTTGAAATTTTCAGAGATTTTATATTTATGTTGCCGGTATAATAACAAATCCTAATAAAAAATATATATTTAAGGGTTTGTTGTACCCCCCATACAACAAACCTGACTTTTTTGCCGTTTTTTGCTCCAAAATATTAACGGAAATAGATACACGCTTAAAATGTTCATAGAATATTTAGGTATATATTAATATTGAATATAAATAATTTAATTAAAATAACATAAGTATTGAAGGGGGTCTCCCATACAACAAACATGATTTTTTTCCATTATTAAAGATAATGTTACGGAACCCTTCGTGCGCAAGTCCGACTCGCACTTGGCCGATATATTTTTTTATATATTGCAAGCATAAACCATAAAATAAACTTTATTTTCAGTTTCAACAAAATATTTACAGGATTTTGTAAAATAAGTTAAAAATTAAATATCCCTAATTCCCTAGGCCGCATTGTTCGTGTATAACCAGTACTGCACTGCTAAGTTAAGAAACTGATCTTAATACCGAATGTGGTTTTAATCCCATCATTTTATGGTACTCCAGCTCTTCTAAACCATACGAATCCAACCTGTCATTACCGGCTTCACCGTTCAAAAAACAATGCATTCACTCAATAAATCACCAAGTCTCGGTCAATACGGAACATTGATTGATGTACTTCGGGATCCAATCTGCTAATAGCTCCGACCTCGATCAAATAGAGACAGGGGAAATTCTTCCACTCACGTTAACCCTTATAATGGAGTTTCAACTTTTGAGGTCTGTAGGAATAGTTGGTTTGTTTTGATGATTTATTTGTTTTTCTGAGCATTTCGCTATGTCAAACTATTTTTTTTTTGAAGCGTGGCACTAATTAAGCTGCGCCAATTTCAAGTAAAATATAGAAATTCTATGTATATTTATATCTTCGGATATAGCCAATGACAGTTGAAAAGGTGGCTTCGTGAACCGTCTACGAGGAAGGTTTGAGGCAAAGTCATGATGTGGCCACTGTGCTGCGATATTTCACTGTTATTTATTAATTATTCACTGAATGCACTTTTTACTACATAAATCACGCGCGCTTTTATTTTATTAAACGGCACTATAAATAATTTAAAGACCAATAAAAATGAACGTGTCACTTATCTTAGCTTTCCCCAAGGCACAGCATCTTTGCAGTAATTGCATTACATACTATATGTAGCAATTGGTTTCATTTTGACAGTTCTACAACATTCATTGCCGTATCTATGTTGTTGAGGGGGCACATTTTTAATAATAACTAATTCATTATTCCATATATTCGAAAAATGTGCCCCATTTTTCGAATATATGGAATAATGAATTAGCAATCTACTTCAAAATGAGTGTTGCAGTGTGGACTAGTGTTGCGTGTCTAGTGTTATCGGTCGCGAATTCATCAATACTGCTCTCAAAACTGTGAAGGAAAATATCATGAGCAAACCAGGTAAGTCCTCGAGGCAAAACTTTGAAGACATGTGACATCTATCAACCCGCACTGGGCCCGCGTGTTAGTTAACAGGAGGCCTGTGTACCAGGAGTGGGACATCATCGGCTGATTATATTGTACGGCCAACGGCCGCCAACGACTTCGTTCGTGTGGTTTAGTTATGTTCCACTCCTATCACTCCTATTGGTTGCAGCGTGATGTTATATAGCTTAAAGCCTTCGTAGATTAATGGGCTATCCAACGCAAAAATAATTTTTCAAATCGGACCAGGAGTTCCTGAGATTAGCGCGTTCAAACAAACAAACAAACTCTTCAGCTTTATAGATTAGTATAGATAGATTATGTTTAAAATGATTCCAATTGAGACTAAAAGTGTGTAATTCAATTAGGGTGCAGGTGCTGTTCGGGAACTGAAAACTGGTCTTCCGGAAAGTACGTTGTGAAATATTGTTTCAGTATGGTCAGCTGAAATGCTGAAATGCGGTTCGAGAAAGTGCGTTTGAAATTAGTGTTCTTAGAGGAATACTCCTTTATTATGAATGGTAAATGATTTGATCTAATTTTAACCAGTCGTAGTGGCTAAACTTAACTGGCATTGGGCAGGGCACATTGCTCGTAGAACTGATGGCCGATGGGACAGTAAGGTTCTGGAGTGGCGGCCACGTACTGGAAGACGCAGCGTAGGGTGTCTCCCAACAAGGTGGACCGATGACGTGGTGAAGGTCGCGGGAAGTCGATGGATGCGGGCAGCACAAGACCGGTCAGCGTGGAAAGCCTTGGGGGAGGCTTTTGACCAGCAGTGGACATCTATAGGCTGAAGAAAGAGAAGAGAAGTGGCTTAGTGGTTTAAACAACAGCGTCTCAAGTATGAGTATGCGGGTTCGATCCCAGGTCAGGCAAATACCAATGTAACTTTTCCTAAGTTATGTGTACTTTCTAAGTATATCTTGGACACCGATGACTGATTACAAGGTGAAGAAAAACATCTTGAGAAAACCTGGACTTTTAAGTCTGAAATCGCCAACCCGCATTGAGCAAGAGCTAAGGAGATGTGGATGAAATGATAATCATTTACAGCACAAGCTATAACAGTGCCCTAACTCTGTCACCACACCTACATAAACAGTGTATCGTTTATAGTTGGTACTGATTGATTGCTCCATGAGAGTGATGACGTATGCAAGCAGCCTGCCACCATATTGTTGTTATTATGTCCGATGTTTGGCATTGTTGAGGCTGGTCTAGATCTAATTAGTTTCAATGTGATGTACATGTTGTAATGTCGACTTTGCGAGTTGTGCCTTGGGATATGTGTAGGTAATTGAAGTTGTCGGTTTGTAATTAATTGTAGAATATGTATTTACTTACATATAATTATGTACATAACGTATAACAGAAAGAGGATATACCGTGGGCACGCCTTCTTTGAGATTATTATTCTGTACTCTACATGTTCGTAAGGTATGAGAATTTTTAATACATTGATTCCAGACAGAACTTTTAAAATTGAAATAAACACATCACTCTATAGTTAAATTGGTAAATAATGTTAAGGAAAGTCATTGAGCCACGTAGTGTCGCCATACATCATACATTTCTAAAATTATCATCTTCTTCTTCTGCCTGGCCATAACTCCATTTATTTGGGGTCGGCCCTTCTGGTCAATCTTCGCCGAGACCAAAAATGCATCCTATAGAACACCGAAAGGCTGGCTACTCTACGCCTGTGCTCTAGGCTTTGGAGATCGTCTCGAGTTAAATCAGGGTCACCAATCAGCCTCCTCGCCCGCCTCTCCACCGAATCCAAAGTGGCCAGGTAACACTTAGAAGCACCAGCCCAAATGTGGCTGTAGTAGTCCACACACGAACGGATCTGTGCTTAATGGTCTCAGCAGAGCTTCCCAATAACTGTGTCTAAAAATGAACATGGATAAGACGAAGAAAATGCAGAACTCTCACGTCGCACCCACTTCAATTCTAGTTGGTTGCTCTGCACTCTAAGTTGTTGACGAGTATATACTCGTCAACAACCTGGGAAAACAGTCCAACTAGGTAGGTACAACTTCGAGAAAGGGGTCTCTTCGAACCCGATTCGGCTGAGCAGCGTTTAGGAAGCTACGTTACATCTTCTCGTAGTCCAAAATACCACAGTGTCTCAAGACTAAAGTCTTTGACAAGGAAGATCGGCTATCGCGTCAAGTAAAAAAATTGTTTTTAGTTATATATCCGGTTACACTAAAAGCTGAGCCTGAAAACAGTTTGGGGCTCACAAAGGCCTAAGAAGATGAAGTGATTCAAAAGACGAATAATACAGTCACGTTAAATCCTATTGTTGTAAGCTTCCTTACACGCAAGATTAAATTACTATTGTGTAGCATAGAGAAAGGCTGTTATCTTCATACAAACGCAAGTTAAGTGAAATAAACCAGGAAACTTAACACGAACTCTAACGAATACTCATTATTTAAACATGGATCTATACAAAATTCGGGCTAATCCCACACAAGCTAACGATTCAATACAAAGGTTCACACGCTAAGACAGGCATTATGAGACAAAAGGCAGTCGCGTGTGTGCCTTATCTTACAGGAACATTCCCACTCCAGAGTTTTAACAATCCTAGTACTGGAAGTGGCATGAAAAAGTAATACACTAAAGTTCCCTTGTCAATTTCATCTTGAGCTGTTTTAGAACGTGAGAATTCATATTTGTTTCATGAGAAACATGACATGAGTCAAGCGGAGTTCTTTTTTTTGAGTTTTCTGTTAAAAGATTCTCAGTTAGAATGGAAATAGTTTTAGTACAAATTAAAAACACAATAAATATATTGAAAGAAAGAATAATGAAAAAAACATAAAACACAAAACAATGAATGTCGGGGGAAAATACGCCACATCCAGTCAAAACGGTTCTCGCTCAGCATTATGCTGTCTCCATTTGCATAGAGTCAGCATAATGCTAAGTGAAAGCCGTAATGGCAGAGTTTCAGCGACAGACGGCGTTGACGTAATGACATCTCTCAGCGCAGCAAAAAATCACAAAAAAAAGCGCCTCACGCCTCTAGCCGCCGTAAGAGATGCCCTGGTCGGGCGACAACATCGAACCCTCGACCACCGCACATAAGTGAGATAAGTGGTCCTTTGCAGTTGCAGCCACATATAATGGGGACTCTGTTCACCCATCAAGTGACCCCAAGGAAGCCAGTGGCGCAGTGATCACGTGCTGCTGCATACAGAGAGG